>CM035115.1:114178384-115378384 GCA_020205555.1 Panax stipuleanatus
AACACCACGTCCTTGGACTCCACCGCATCTTGTACGGTCATGTTGAACTTGCGTGCTGTTGGTCTGTTGGCTTAACTGGCTGGCCCTCCGATGCTCAGCCCATTGTTGTTGTTGTTGCGATTGCCGCTAGCTACATCGCCCTTTCTCTTCGGGCAGTCCTTGATTTGGTGGTCTGGGGCTCCACACGAGAAACATCATCCTTTTTTCTTGTTCGGACATTGAGGAGCCATGTGCCCCAGTTGTCCGCAACTGTAACAAATGCTTTTTCCCTTCATGCACTCCCCCGAGTGATTCCTCCCACAGTTGTTGCACTTCACACTTTTTTTGGCCTCTCCCCCAGACTTGTTGCCTCCGGAGGATTGGCTCTCCGTCCATTTACACTTGTTGGGGTTGTTTCCTCTGCTGCTTCCCCCTTTCTGTTTTTCCTGTCTGGTCTTCTTTTCTTGTTTACATAGAGCAATGGCTTCATTGCCTTCCTCTGCAATGATAGCCCTTTCCAGTAGATCAGAGTAAGTCTTAATCTTCAATACCGCGACTGCTTTCTATACCAATGGTTTCAGTCCTAATTCGAACCTCCTTGCCTTCCTGGCCTCCGTGTCAACCTGATGTGAAGCGAATCGGGCCAACTCGTTAAATTTTATCACGTACTATGCGACAGACATACTACCTTATTTCAATTCCAGAAACTTAACATCCATATCCTGTTGTGTATTCTCTGAAAAGAAATTCTCGAGGAATAGCTCCTTAAATTTGTCCCAAGGAATAACTCCTTCGCCAGCTCGTCCCTTATTGGCTTTCCCCCAATAATTTGCTTCGCCCTTCATCATGAAAGTGGCAAAACTCATTTTCTATGCTTTGGCCACCCGTGTGACCTCAAACACTTTCTCCATCTCTTTTATCCATATTTGGGCTTCGATTGGGTCCAAGGTTCCTCGGAACTCCGGTGGTCCTACTAATTTAAAATCCTTGAAGCTAGCCAAGTGATGTCCTGGCTACCCTGCAGCTGGCTGGGGTCTGTTTTGCATTGCTTCTGTTAACAGGTCAACAAAGTTTTGCATTGGATCTGTATTTCCCCCTCCACCATTGTTAAAGGATCCTTCCTCCCTCGGGTTTCGTGGTAGTCTCCTAGGCGGCATGATCTGAGGAAAGGAAGAAAATTTTAGGCTTTACGTGATATGCTATTCATGTTAGCAATAAGAAGTTAGGACGTCTATCAATCATATTTGATTCAAATAAACAACTTCAGTATCACAATAAAACTCGATGGATCTCCTCAACCCATCACTTACATACTCTATTTTAGTTTTCTACTAAGGTTATAACCTAGGTTTTGCATTCCTAATATTTATAACCTATTGCTCTGATACCAACTTATGACACCCCCAAATCCGGGTCCTCTAACCCCGATACAGTACAACATCCACCTCTAAACAACATACAATAACTAAATACGGAAAAATAATAAACGTATGTCGTTCATTCAAAAGGTGTTACTAGTCCCAAGATTCGATAACCTTAATACAACCATACAAACATACCCTAGAATAGTCATTAGGGTTCATATTACATAACAGTAATTTAACTAAGCATAAAGTAAAGTCTTCTCCTCGCAAACTAATCCTACATCTTTCCTTTACCCTTGTCCTTTCCTAAAGTCTCGGGCTTAACTGCAATAGAAGTCATGATATAGCAAGAATGAGCAACAAGTTTGCTCAGAAAGTTTAAATACAACAATAAAGGATATATCATGATGAACGGAATATATCTGACAATGAATTCAACAATATGAATATCGGAAGCAAGGATAATAATTGCTTTTAGAATAACTGATAGTCAAGTAGACTTTGAACTATGAAACTCCAATGGAATCAAAAGCTGATTGACCCTTTGGTTATTGGCTACAGAATAAGTACTTGAGGGGATCAGCCTCGCGTACGCCATGTATATGCATAACATTCAACTCTGCTGTTTGTATCTTTATATTAGATACCTGGGTACTCCCCTATATATAAGGGGTGTTCTCTTTAATCTAAGAATAAATAGCATCAATTGGTCTGGATAGCTTTTATAAAACTTTATACAATTGTCTGACCAAACAAGGGTTCAGACTCTATCTGACGTAGTTCAAGAATTATAGAACTTTAAATAAGGCACAAGTCCAATACTATACGAACTCAAGTGCACCAAGTGCGAATATCAATAAGATCGATGTGGAATAATTGTAAAGTAATTAAACCACCTAAAGCATGCTTGGAAATAAAGTTCAAGCTCAAATAATAACTTGCAACACAATAATAACCTGTTCAATATAATATGAGAAGGATAGGGAACTTGCACAAAATAAAGAGTGAAGTTCAGAAACTTGCTTTCAATATAACAATCAAATGAAGTTAGAAAACTTTCACGTTATACGAGTTTGTGTAAGTCAGAGAACTTGCATTCAAATCATAGATTCCTTGCATAAAGTAAATGCATAGGATAGGAAACTTGCCTGTTTGCTCAGCTACAAATAGTCTAGCTTTAATTAAACTGCGTTGAAATGACCTAACATTCACAAGTCGGTCTTTCAATTAGTATGTGTAAACTAATATGAGTCTACACTTACAAGAATCTAATCCTCATATAGGTCTATCCCATAATTCATGTAAGTCAATTTACTATAATTGAGTTTATAAATATTTAATCATGTCCTAGATTAATAACTTAAGAATATCTAGTCTCTAGGCATCAATATAGGCTTGAACACATAGCACTTCAATTTAAGTATGCAATATAGTTTATCATACAATTATTACAAGGTTCTATCTATAGCTCAAGGTTACATGGTTTAATGCCGGTAAACCTTAAGTTAATCAAGTTCATGCTTCAAGGTCAACTATTAAAGTCAAATTACCACATAACGAGGCTAAACATGATAAGAATTTTTTCTTTGCTATGCGCAATTAAATAACCTAACCCCTTTCCTTGACAAAACTTTCTAGACATTGTCAATAATGCTAATAATAATAATATGAGTAATTGTGTCATGTCAATTATTGAATTAATAATATAAAATATTGTGCAGATGATACTGTGACAATAATTGAATCAATAATATGAGATACTATGCAGCAACTACTATGGCAATTATTAAATAAAATACTGAGTGACTTCTTACGTAAGCATCAATAATCAAAGATATTGTGCAATACTGTGTGCTACTGTGCAACAACGCATATTAATGTATCTTTATCATCGGGTATTTCAACAGTTTAACGGTAAAAGTTTTGCAGTTATTTTTATAAAAAGGTTATTTCTGTCTCTTTCTATATTCGACGGTTATTCCGTTGTGGGGTCCACTAATGATTGCGCTGTCGTATGAATATTCTTCGACAAAAAAAATATTCCCTGACCAAACGAATATTCCCCGACACAACGAATATTTTAAGACCACTTGCTTACTTTGTAAAATTTACACATATCACCCTTAACTTTAACCTTTTATCAACTTAACCATTCACTGGATAGAATTATAAGAAAAGTTGAATACTTTTATTTTATAAAATTCGGGGTCTTACAATCTCCCCTTCTTATGAAATTTCGTCTTCGAAATTTACGTAGCTGGTAATTCGAAGAGGTGAGGATACCTTGCTTTCATTTCAGATTCTATCTTCCCTATCATTTCTTCTATATCATGATTTCTATATTGCTCATCTCTTAGATTTCAGATATCATTCTAGAATATAGCTTCACAACAAAGGTTAATTGATATATTATAATTTGTCAATTTATTAAGAAAATTCAGCTTAGGTAAGTCACACACTAGCGAAGTATATTACTCGTCTCTCCCCTCCTAGTTCTAGTCTCAGATCTCCGCCAACGACCATATCCCTAAGCTCTGATATCATTTGTGACGCCCCCAAAATAGTGATAGTAGTGTACATACAAGCCAGTCATGTATGATGATCAAGCACATACTTTGTAAATAATCTTATTTATTTATTAATAAAAGTATTCACTTATTAAAGGCTATTAATTATCTACATGATGTTGTTTTTAATAATATATAAATAACCCATAGTTTTAAGCAATGCTTTTGAGAATCATGATGTTGATCATGCTAATGAAATCTATATTCTTAGAAAGCTTAAAACTAAAATAGTTCCCAATCTTTGGATTACTAGAAAAGGAATTATTAAATCCGGATAGATTGGTACATATGTTGCTTGCTCATTGGATGAGGATGATTGGCCTCCTGATCATTTGTGTGGAGACACTAAAGCAAGTATGTAGGTGCTTATTGTAGAATAAGTTCACTGAACGTGACTCGCTAAGGAATACCTAATGGAGTTTTATTTGCATGTCAATAGGAATTCCTAATGTGATAGTAGTACAAGTGATCCTTGGACTTGAGATCATCATAGTATCTTGTATGTAATGAATTATACTTTGACTTATTCCTTAAGACCATTAGAGATATCAAAGGGTATGCTTGGGTATAATGAGTTACATATGGAGATAATGAATGATCAATAAAGAATCTACCACTTCTAGTAAAAGAAGAGATATGTCCTATGTGATTCGTTAAATGACAACCCAGTAGTCCTTGGCCAAGGCAGAATGAAATTAGAAAAGAGTTTCTAATTTGGATTATTTGGAGTTGTGCATTTTCTAATCGAAATACATATAATTAAAAAAAATAAGACTTGACAATAATTCCATGTCTTATATTTAATTGGGACATTGTATGGTGGAAGGATTGAATTGTATGGTAACTATTTACTCACAGGTTCTTTTATGATTAATGTTGAAATTTATATTATCTGGAAAGCCGTTGATCGCTAGGGAGGCTTATCCCTATTGTAGAATAAATATTATTTATTTAAATAAATTATTAGTTTAATTTATTTATTTAAATAATATTAGAATTTTTCTAATTGATTTATTTACAACCAGTTTAGTATGAAGAATCTAAAGGGTCACACCATAAAAGGATGAATAATTATTTAAGAAGGTAATGACATAATCGTAATAATGCATTAAGTGTAATTAATTTAATCTATGGTGATAGAATAAATTAAATAGCTTAATGTTTATTATTTAATATTTTGGAAATATTAAATAAAAGTTAATAAGATGAGTCTTATTAATATTATTACAATTGTTATTATTTTAATTTCTAAAGGAGTTTAGAAATTAATTTAATGTTAGTACTCTCATTTATTCCTAATAAAATTAGGAGACAAATTAATTAAATGAATTTAATTAATTAATCCCAATGTGGTGGGAAGCCTAAATTAATAAAAGAAGTTTAATTAATTAAATGAAACCCCAAGTCTAATAGGATTAGAAGGGTTGACCAACATCTATATAAGAGGAATCTTATAATAGATATCAGTTGGTGCAATTCCAATTGTTGGAGAGTACTCTTTTTTGTAGAGGATAGAATCTTATTGGGTGGCTAACGTTGATCAAAGGAAGGAATCTAACCTAGAAATTCAATGAGATCACGAAGAACAAGGAGTTGAACTCGTACCTGTGGAAGCTTCGTTCTACAAGGGTATGATTCCATAACTTCTTATTTATCATTTTAAATTAATAATTTGTATAAAGGATGATCCAGGTAATGGCTTTGTAGAAAATTTTTAAACTCTGATATACCATGCTTCCGCTAATTTTTGCAATTTGATTGCGCCACAATTTCGTACAAATCCAACAGTGGCATCAGAGCCAAACCATTATGCAATTATTAATTATTTTAATTCTATATATATGTATGAGTATGTATTTAAAATAATTTATTGGGCATAATTAATTGTATAAAATTATTATTTTTTTAAGAAAGAAAAAAAAAACGAAACCGAAACATCCCTCTTTTCTACAATGATTTCGTGAAAGAAAAAGGAATCGCAGTACTAATGTTCTTTTCTTCCGTTAGTGGGTTAGTGTTATATATATATATATATATATATATATATATATATATATATATAATAGAAGTTGAACCTGCAGAATGTTTTCAAAAGGAGTCACATATAGCGAAAAAAGCATAAATATTATATATATATATATATATATATATATATATATATATATATATATATATATTATACAGTAACCAAACCTGCAAATGTTTTCAAAAAGGTGATTGAATGATCAGATTCACGTTTTTTGAAAGGATGCAAAATCTTTGATTTCCAAAAAGGCGGTTATATATATATATATATATATATATATAATATATATATAGGTTATATTATATTACATATATATATGTTATATATATATATATATTTATAAATTATATTCTTAATAATTTTATAATTAAAATAAAGAGTTTATTTTAATCTTGAAATTGAATTTTATGCAAATTAAAATTGCCCATTAAATGATACTTATATATATATATATATATATATATATATATATATATATATATATATAGAATGATTTTAATTCATGAGATGAATATTTATTTATTGATGCATATGGTGATATGTATATTAATAAATGAGATTGATTATGGGACTATTGACCAATGTGATTGGATTTTATTTTAGTTGAATGTTTGAATGAATGTGTTTATGAAATGGGGTTTACGTATCTCGTCTTCTCTAGTTTTTTTTTTGATGTAAAATTCTATCTACCTCCTATGTACCTCCCCTTGACTGCTGATCAATGTTTCTATTTAAATTAAATAGTTTAATGTAATAGAAATAGTTAGAATTATCTTAAATAAATTGGAGACCAAGGAGCAAGGAGCACGTGAAGATTATCCGTTTGTATGGAGCCCGGGTTTAAATGTAATAGTTACGTTTAAATTTAAATTTTTGCACTCATAGGTTTGACCTTTTGGTTCACTTGGTGGCTCTAGTGAACCAAACTAGAATAAAAGTCCATAATCAATCTGAGTAGAATATAGTATTCTATATGTGCATGCTAAGTATTATATATATATACATATTATATTTTATGCAAACATGCTTTGCATGTTTTAATAAAATAACGCGTATTTTATATATATATGTGCATGCACACTAAACAAGATGAGACAAATAATAACAAATCTCTCAAAGAATCATATTAAGTCTAAAGCGTTCAATGATATTTAGAATATCGAACGTCACCTTCTAGCATGATAAATTAATAGAGTATTAAATGATCAATACAAGTTTGTTGTGCACACACAAGGCGAGTATTGCGTATTTAAGATATTAATTTAATCACATTTGATACTTATAAAGTTAATTGAACAATATTATTTTGTTGTGCACACACAAGGACAATATTTTTTTTCTCTCGAATATATGGAGTGCTAGGTTGGACTTAACTTAAATCATTTTAGTTCGGATGTATACACACTTGACCATTATGATCTAAGAGGCAAAATATAAGGACTCACATGTTGATGTGATTGACAAGAGTTGTCTAGCTATTTATTTATATATCGTTTGTTGTGCACACACAAGGCTATATACATTTGAAATGGGATCCTAAATGTTACTAGAAAATCTTTAATTAGATGTTGCCGAACTATATAAGTGAGGGTAATATAGTTTGAAGAAAATAGTGGGAGATACCAATCTAAAATAAGACCTAATTTATTTTGGTATATAAAATTAATTAAATGAATGTTTGCTAAAATGTTGACTTTTCACTTATAGAAATTTAAAAATGTCAAAATCACTAATTTCATTGTGTAGCATACTTGATGCTAATAAACTAACCGGGTCGAATTACACGGACTAGTTAAGGAATTTGAAAATAGTTCTCACTGCTGAAAAAAAAATTTATGTCCTAAATTCACCTATCCCTGGAATTGTTCCAGATTCAGCCTCTGAGGAAAAGATTGCCACCATAACAAAGTGGCAAGATGATGCATTTTTGTATCAATGCATCATGCTCGCATCCATGAATAACGAGCTTTAGCGTCAGTATGAAAACATGGATGCTCCTACTATGTTGCTTCACCTCAAGGAGTTGTATGGTGAACAAAGTAGGACTACTAGATATGGGATATCTAAGGAGCTCTTTCTATCTCGGATGTCCGAGGGCACTACCGTTGAGACTCATGTCCTAAGGATGATCAATGTGATTGAACGCCTTGGACATCTTGGGTTCATCATGGATGGGGAGTTGAGTCAAGAATTGGTCTTGTAGTCACTCCCTGAGACCTTCTCGCAGTTCGTTGTTAATTTTAACATGAATAAGTTAGATGTCAGCTTACCTGAATTACTTAACATGTTGAAAACTGCAGAAGGTCACTTCCCATCCAAGAAGAACCATGTCTGAATGGTGTATTCTTCCAAGAAAAGGAAGAGGCCCAAGGTATCTTCTGAAAAGAAAAAATCTAAGAAGGCTAAGGGCAAGGTGAACACAAAGGAATAAAAGAAACCTGATCCAGCTAGCAAAGGAATGTGCTTCCATTACAACGAGCTGGGTCACTGGACGAGGAACTGCAAGAAGTTTTTGGTAGAGAAGAAACTTGGAGAAGCTTCGACTTCCAATCAAGGTTTGTTCATGATTGAAATTAGTTTTTCTGAAAGTTAAAATTCTACTTGGGTATTGAATATCGGCTGTGGCTCTCACATATGTAATACTGTGCAGGGACTGGTCAGAAGTAGAAAGCTGAACAAGGATGAGGTTGTCCTACGAGTGGAAAATAGAGCAAAGGTTGTTGCATTAGCTGTAAGCACTATTGTTTAGCAGTGCCTATGAGCAAGTCCATTTATTTAAATAATTTTTATTTTTCCGAATATCATTAGAAACATTATTTCTGTTTTCGTATTAGATATGGATGGATTTGAAATTTTAATAAAGAACAATAGTTGTTCTATTTATAATAACAATGTATTATATGGTGTTGGTAATTTGCAAAATGGACTTTATATACTTGATTTGCATGAAAATATATTTCAAATTTAACAAACTAAGAAAAGAAAAAAGAGATGATGTTAATTATACCTATATGTGGCACTGTAGACTCAGTCATATCAATGAAACAAGATTATCCAAGTTACATAAGGATGGGCTCTTAGAGCTATCTGATTATGAATCATATCCAACTTGTGAATCTTGTCTCATGGGTAAAATGACTAAACCTCCTTTTAGTCGAAAAGGAGAATGAGTTATAGAGTTGTTAGCGCTGGTTCACACTGACGTTTGTGGACCTATGACAACGAATGCACCTAGAGGGTATTCTTATTTTATTACTTTCACTGATGATCATTCAAGATTTGGATATGTGTATTTAATGAAATATAAATCTGAATCATTTGAAAAGTTCAAAGAGTTCAGAAGTGAAGTAGAGAAACAAACTGGCAAAAGTATTAAGATTATTCGATTAGATCGAGGTGATGAATACTTAAGCGGTGAGTTTCTCGATTGTCTCAAAGATAATGGTATAATCTCACAATAGACTCCACCAGGTACACCACAGTTAAATGAAGTATCTGAAAGGAGAAATCGAACATTGTTAGACACGGCTCGTTTCATGATGAGTTTTACCGATCTTCTAATTTCATTCTGGGGTTATGTCCTAGAAACGGTTGCATATCTACTAAATAAGGTCTCCTAGAAATCTGTCCCCAAGACTCCATATGAGATGTGGACAGGGAGGAAATCTGGTCTTAAGCATGTTAAGATTTGGGGATGTCCAGCTTATGTGAAAAGGTTTCAAAATGATAAGCTTGGGACAAGATCTGATAAGTGGACGTTTGTGGGATATCCTAAAGAGAGTTTGGGATACTATTTCTACAATCCTACCGAGCAAAAGGTGTTTATTGCGAAACACGCTGCCTTCTTGGAAAAGGAGTTTATCCTTGAAGAAGCTAGTGGGAGGAAAATAGATCTTGAAGAAATTCAAGAACCACAAACCACTACAGATCAATTGGATGAACCAGTCCAAGTAGAGACACCTTCTGTACAACACCCTATTCATAAATCTGGAAGAGTACCGAAGATACCTGAGAGGTATAGATTTGTCATAGAGGATGACGATGAGGTACACATCATGGATGATGATAATCCATTGAATTAAGAACATGCTATGAGTAATAAAGACTCAGGAAAATGGTAGATGACCATAAAATCTAAAATGAATTTTTGAAGAAATGCTCAAGTCCATTTGGATTTTACTTGAGATTCCAGCTTATTATTACTAGATCTGGCAAAATGGACGTGGAGAAGCCCTTCCTCAAATATACTTATTAGAGGAGAATGTATGTATGATACAGCTAGTTGGATTCGTTTTAATGGTTGAAGCAAATCATGTATATGAGCTGCAACAATCCATTTATGGATTGAAGCAAGCTTCTCTAAGATGGAACATTCATTTTGATGAGACAATCAAAAGAGTTTGATTTTATTAAAAACGAGAATGAACCTAGTGTGTACAAAAGGGTCAATGGGAGCGCTGTGAACTTTCCTTGTGTTATATGTTGATATATTACTGATAGGGAATAACATTCCTATGCTACAATCGATCAAAATAAAGTTGTCTAAACATTCCTCCATGAATGATTTGGGTAGAACATCCTATACTGGGGATATAAATATGTATAGATAGATTTAAAATGATGTTCAGCTTAACCCAAGGAATGTATATTCATTAGATGCTAAAGGCGTTTAGTGTGACACCCCCGAATCCGGGTTCTCTAACCCCGATTCGGTCGCCACGATACAGTACAACATCCACCTCCAAACAACATACAATAACTAAATGCGGAAAAATAATAAATGTATGTCTTTCATTCAAAAAGGTGTTACTAGTCCCAAGATTCGATAACCTTAATACAACCATACAAACAAACCTTAGAATAGTCATTAGGGTTCATATTACATAATAGTAATTTAACTAAGCATAAAGTAAAGTCTGCTCCTCGCAAAAAAATCCTACGTCTTTCATTTACCCTTGTCCTTTCCTGAAGTCTGGGACTTAACTGCAATAGAAGTCATGATATAGCAAGAATGAGCAATAAGTTTGCTCAGAAAGTTTAAATACAACAATAAAGGATATATCATGATGAACGGAATATATCTAACAATGAATTCAACAATATGAATATCGGAAGCAAGGATAATAATTGCTTTTAGAATAACTGATAGTCAAGTAGAATTTGAACTATGAAACTCCAATGGAATCAATAGCTGATTGACCCTTTGGTTACTGGCTACAGAATAAGTACTTGAGGGGATCAGCCTCGCGTACGCTATGTATATGCATAACATTCAACTTTGCTGTTTGTATCTTTATATTAGATACCTGGGTACTCCCCTATATATAAGGGGTGTTCTCTTCAGTCTAAGAATCTATACAATAATTGGTCTGGATAGCTTTTATAAAACTTCATACAATTGTCTGACCAAACAAGGGTTCAGACTCTATCTGACGCAGTTCAAGAATTATAGAACTTTAAATAAGGTACAAGTCCAAGACTGTACGAACTCAAGTGCACCAAGTGCGAATATCAATAAGATCGATGTGGAATAATTGTAAGGTAATTAAAACACCTAAAGCATGCTTGGAAATAAAGTTCAAGCTTAAATAATAACTTGCAACACAACAATAACCTGCTCAATACAATATGAGAAGGATAGGGAACTTGCACAAAATAAAGAGTGAAGTTCAGAAACTTGCTTTCAATATAACAATTAAATGAAGTTAGGAAACTAGCACATTATACGAGTTTGTGTAAGTTAGAGAACTTGCGTTCAAATCATAGATTCCTTGCATAAAGTAAATGCATAGGATATGATACTTTCCTGTTTGCTCAGCTACAAATAGTCTAGCTTTAATTAAACTGCGTTGAAACGACCTAACATTCTTACGTCGGTCTTTCAATTAGTATGTGTAAACTAATATGAGTCTACACTTACAAGAATCTAATCCTCATATAGGTCTATCCCATAATTCATGTAAGTCAATTTACTATGACTGAGTTTATAAATATTTAATCATGTCCTAGATTAATAACTTTAGAATATCTAGTCTCTAGGCATCAACATAGGCTTGAACACATAGCACTTCAATTTAAGCATGCAATATAGTTTATGATACAATTATTACAAGGTTCTATCTATAACTCAAGGTTACATGGTTTAATGCTGGTAAACCTTAAGTTAATCAAGTTCATGCCTCAAGGTTAACTATTAAAGTCATATTACCATATAACGAGGCTAAACAATGTTAAGTAGTCATGCTTGTGCGTAAATAACACATGTATACTTTATTCACTTAGTTCATGCCTTCGAAATTTATTTTCTTGAATATGTGTGCATAGGTGAAATCTATGTTTAAACAAATGAGGTTCATGTCAGTATGTCTATAGGCATAATGAAATCTTAATACTCATGCTTGCATGATCATAACGTAATTCACTTAGTACTTGATGATATTAGCTTTCACATTCTAAGCTTTCTTTGAAATTGCACCAAGTCCTTTTAGTACATGCAAGGTATCTCGACATATAATTCATATGCATTTGAAACACATATTAAAGCCACATAAACATATTCAAATGGTCAGAATCTAAAAGACATAAGTCTTGGTCAAGTTTGCTTCAAAAGTCTTTAAGTTTTTCCTTTGAAAACCTTTTAATCATGTATGCTAGTGTGTTCAACACTTTAATCATACATTTCATGTCAATATAGACCATACGGTCATGCTCACGAAAATCAGAATATATAAATCCTACGTATACGTTAAAGTTCAAATCCAAAACTATAAGTTTTAGTTTAAAACCACAAGTTTTTCATCAATCGTGTGTACGAACATCGTTATACATGCTCATACTACGTCTACGTACACATATATATATATATATATATATATATATATATTAACCATGACCAAATACTTGCCAAATAAGGTACTATATATTAGTACATAACAACAGCTTAACAGAAATCAAAAATCAGAAACTGGGCCTGGCTCAGCTGCGCCGCTGGCCAGTACAAAACTGGCACAGCTGCGCAGGGCTCCGGCCAGAAACAGACACAGGCTGCTTCGACAGTTTAACAACCCAAACGCATAACTTTCTTAACCAATCGATTCTGTACCAGCCATAATATAATTCTATCATGCTTATAACTTCATATAACACTTAATAATCATACTTCACAATTCAATTACCATCTAAAATGTGAAATCAAGTAATTGACATTGAAGAACAAGAATAGGAATATACCTCTATTAAGAAATGGACTTGCTGCTAAACAATTCCTATATTGCTGCTATACTAATTCTTCCATAACTCAAATGGAAACTCAGTATACTAACTCTACTTATCAATATCTCAGCAAAAGAAAATGAAAGGAGAAGAGCTTATTCTTATAGACATTTCAATAACCATACAATGCAATTATCTTCCAAATTAAATCAAAGAATTTAAAGATTGTATAATGGGTAAGAGTGAGTGGTTGAGAGTTGGTAAACTCAATCATGAATCCCACTCCCCATCCACTCATTAGCTAGATTATTAATGAAATTGAGAAGGATGTAGATTGTAGCTTGCTCCTTAGAGTTTACGTGGGAAGAAATGAGAGGGACTCTTATAATGGGAAATAATCTCAGCACTTGCAAAATGTAATGCAACACTTGGGTTAAACGTCTATACATAGTATATACACTTAAGTCACAATGTCATTTTTAATAAGGAATCTATAATGCAATGTATCAAATAGGAACACAAAGATATATCAACATATAATTTATTAACACCAAATATAATGAAATTGGGTATTATTATTACTTATTATTATAACGGTTATTATTATAATAACTTATTGAAAACATTATCAATTAACAATTGTTTATTGATATTAATATAAGATAATAAGGTATACACTAGGTTTTACTCACCCTCATCATTCCACATAAGTAATAATATGTAACTCTCATAATGTAATTATTCTTACTATATAGTCCATACATACAATATAGGCCACATTAATATGTCACCTTGCACCTTATACAATATATAGGTAACCACTATATATTATAGGTTTAATTATCGCATGCTTGTATAAAATAATTAATCGAGTAAATATAAACTTATTAAAGTTATTAATTCTTTATTCATTAATATACTATTTCTCATAATAATAATTAATCAACACGTTTAAATCCCTTCACTATATTCAAGCAAATTGAATATTTAATTACTAATCACCTTATCAATTCTTTTGATATAAAACATAGGGCTAGTCCACTAATTTAATTAGACCATTAGTGAGTCCCTTTTATATAATCCTAGCATTTAATCGCATAGGCTCAACTCACATAATCACATAACCACATAAGATTTAAGTATGCTCACAAAACTAACTCATGAAAATTTAAATCACATATTAAATTAATAATGAAGTTTAAAATTTCACGGTCATTACATCCCTCCCCCCTTATAAAAAATTCCATCCTCGGAATTATAAAAATAAGGTTACTCAAATAAAAATAGATAATTCGCTTTCATCTTCTCTTCTAGGTCCCACGTAGCCTCTTCGACTGCGTGATTCCTCCAGAGAACCTTGACGGAATGGATGATCTTATTCCTCAGCTTCTGTTCCTTCCTATCTAGTATATGGACAGGAACTTCCTCGTACGATAAGTCTTTCTCGACTTGGATCGGTTCATAGGAGATAACGTGCTTGTAGTCCTGTTTATACGGCCGCAACACTGACACATGAAACAAGTTGTGAATGTGCTCTAGTTCAGGAGGTAACGCTATCTCGTACGCCACTTCACCGACTCGCCTCAAAATCTCGAACGATCCTATGAACCTAGGGTTCAACTTGCCCTTCTTCCCAAAATGAATCTTCCCTTTCCAAGGAGATACTTTCAAGAATGCATAGCTTCCTAATTCAAAATCTCTCTTCTTGCGATGTAAGTCCGCATACTTCTTCTGGCGATCTTGAGCTGCTACCAGTCGTGCTCTTATCACCTTGATGATCTCTACTGTCTGCTGTACTAGTTCAGGTCCCAACAGTCAACGTTCACCTACTTCGTCCCAACATAAGGGTGTTCGACATTTTCTCCCATATAGCGCTTCGTATGGCGGCATTTCGATACTAGCGTGATAACTATTGTTGTACGCGAACTCTACTAATGGAAGGTGATCCTCCCAGCTACCTTAGAAGTCCATCACATAAGCTCGGAGCATATCTTCAAGTGTTTGAATCGTTATCTCACTTTGCCCATGGGTCTGCGGATGATATGCGGAACTCATTTGTAGTTGTGTCCCCATTTTTTCTTGAAGACTCTTCTAGAAGTTTGACGTGAATCGCGGATCTCTATCCGATACAATAGATAACGGCACCCCATATCTCAAGATAATTTCCTTGACATATAATATGGCTAGCTGGTCCAAACTATACTTAACCTTAATCGGCAAAAAGTGAGCCGACTTAGTAAAACGATCTACAATCACCCATATGGCGTCGTGCCCTTTCTGCGTTGCTGGAAGTCCCACCACAAAGTCCATCGTGATGTGCTCCCATTTCCATTCTGGAATCTCCAACGGCTATAGTATCCCGCTTGATTGTTGGTGCTCTGTCTTGACTCTCTGACAAGTTAGACATCTGCTTACGCATTCCGCAACCTCTCTCTTCATATTTGGCCACCAGAAGTGTTAACGCAAATCTTGGTACATCTTTGTGTTTCGTGGGTGTATCGAGTATCTTGTACTGTACGCTTCTTGCAAAATCTCCTCCCTTTGTTCTGGTACTAATTGTACCCAGATTCGTCCTACGAATCTCAGCAGTCCAGTGCTATCAATCTTTTATTTTAATTCGTCACCTTCAGTCAATCGCTTCTTGATGTTATTGCAATCTTCGTCCATCTCTTGTGCCTCTTTAACCTTATCTAATAAAGTCGGGCTTGCTGTCACTTTAAATAATTGTTCGTTGGTCTCCATCGGATATTTAACCTCTAAGTCTAGTCGTTCGAAATCTCTCACCAATTCTTCTTAAATGGTCAACTTTAATAACTTCTCCCTGCCTTTTCCGCTCAAGGCATCTGTCACTACATTTGCTTTGCCTGGATGGTACAGAATCTCACAATCATAATCTTTGAAAAATTCTAGCCATCGGCGCTGCCTCATGTTTAGCTCCTTCTGCGTGAAGATATACTTCAGTCTCTTGTGATCCGTATATATCTCACACTTCTCGCCATACAAATAATGGCTCCAAATCTTCAAGGCAAAAACTACTGCTGCTAATTCCAGGTTATGAGTCGAATAACCCTTCTCATAATCTTTTAGTTGACGTGAAGCGTACGCAATGACCCTGCCGTGCTGCATCAGTACACAACCAAGACCCTTGTGTGACGCATCACTATACACTACAAACCCTCCCGTGTTGTCCGGTAAAGCCAACACAGGTGCTTGACTAAGTCTCTTCTTCAATTCTAGGAAACTTTCCTCACATTTCTCCGTCCAAACAAATTTAACTACTTTTGTGGTAAGATTGGTTAACGGCGACGCTATCTTCAAAAAATCTTGAATGAATCTTCGATAGTATCCCGCTAATCCTAGGAAACTCCTGATTTCTATCGGCGTCTTCGGCTGCTCCCAATTGATAACCGCTTTTACTTTTGCTGGATCCACCGAAACACCATTCTTATCGATAACGTGCCCCAAAAACTGCACTCTCTGCAACCAAAACTCATACTTGGAGAATTTTGCATACAGTTTCTCCCTCCTTAATGTCTCCAACACTATTCGAAGATGCTCGGCGTGTTCTTCCTCTGTCTCTGAATACACTAGAATGTCATCGATGAATACGATAATGAACTTATCCAAATACTGTTTGAACACTCAGTTCATCAAGTCCATAAATGCTGCCGGTGCGTTCGTCAATCCGAATGACATTACCAGAAACTCAAAATATCCATACCGAGTTTTGAATGTTGTCTTTGGAATGTCCTCCGACATCACTTTCAGTTGGTGATAACCGGTTCTCAAGTCAATCTTTGAAAAGTATTTTGCCCCCTTGATCAAACTGATCGTCGATCCTGGGTAACGGGCACTTGTTCTTAACGATGACCTTGTTCAACTCTCGGTAGTCGATACAAAGCCTTAATGACCCATCTTTCTTCTTTACGAATAAGACTGGTGCTCCCCACTGTGATACGCTCGGTCGAATGTATCCCTTATCTAACAACTCTTGTAATTGAGCCATTAGTTCTTTCATTTCTACCGGAGCCATACGATACGGCGCTTTGTATACCGGTGCTGTCCCTGGTGCCAAATCAATAACAAAGTCAATCTCTCTATCTGGTGGCAATCCTGGAATCTCGTCTGGGAAGACATTGGCGAATTCCCTTACAATAGGTATCTGACCCAGTTCACCCTCGACTCATCGAGTATCAACCACGTGAGCCAAATAACCTATACAACCTTCCTAAGCAATCTCTGTGCTTGCATCATCGTCAGACAATTAGATTGTCTCGGCGATTTACTACCATAAAATACCACCTTTGACTTATTCGGAGTCTTAAGGTGTACACACTTCTTCTTACAGTCGATAACTGCTCCGTGATTTGATAACCAATCCATCCCAAGGATTACATCGAACTCCCCCAAACGAATCGGTATCAAATCCATGTTGAGCTTAAATCCTAGCAATTCGGTATAAAAGTTCCTATGAATGTATTCTATGGGGATAATTTCTTTGTTTGCTACTTCTACGTTCATAGGGTGTTCTAATCTTTTACGGGGTAAATTTAACCATTTCGCAGGTAGCACCCGAATCAAATAACACGTATGCATCTATATCATTGATCGGGATGATACCTAACACCACGTCCTTAGACTCCACTGCATCTTGTACGATTATGTTGAACGTGCGGGCTGTTGGTCTGTTGGCTTGACTGGCTGGCCCTCTGATGCTCAGCCCATTGTTGTTGTTGTTGTGATTGCCGCTAGCTACATCGCCCTTTCTCTTCGGGTAGTCCTTGAACTGGTCGTCTGGGGCTCCACACGAGAAACATCCTCCTTTCTGCTTGTTCGGACACTGAGGAGCCATGTGCCCTGGTTGTCCGCAACGGTAACAATCGTTCTTTCCCTTCATGCACTCCCCCGAGTGATTCCTCCCACAGTTGTTGCACTTCACACTTTTCTTGGCTTCTCCCCCAGACTTGTTGCCTCCGGAGGATTGGCTCTCCATCCATTTACTCTTGTTGGGTTGCTGCCTCCGCTGCTTACCCCTTTCTGTCCTTCCTGTTCGGTCTTCTTTTCTTATTTAAATCGAGCAATGGCTTTATTGCCTCCCTCTGCAATGATAGCCCTTTCCAGTAGATCAGAGTAAGTCTTAATCTTCAATATCGCGACTGCTTTCTGTACCCATGGTTTCAGTCCTAATTCGAACCTCCTTGCCTTCCTGGCCTCTAGGTCAACCTGAATAGTCATTAGGGTTCATATTACATAACAGTAATTTAACAAAGCATAAAGTAAAGTCTTCTCCTCGCAAACTAATCCTACATCTTTTCTTTACCCTTGTCCTTTCCTGAAGTCTCGGGCTTAACTGCAATAGAAGTCATGATATAGCAAGAATGAGCAACAAGTTTGCTCAGCATGTTTAAATACAACAATAAAGGATATATCATGATGAACGGAATATATCTGATAATAAATTCAATAATATGAATATCGGAAGCAAGGATAATAATTGCTTTTAGAATAACTGATAGTCAAGTAGACTTTGAACTATGAAACTCCAATGGAATCAATAGCTGATTGACCCTTTGGTTACTGGCTACAGAATAAGTACTTGAGGGGATCAGCCTCGCGTACGCCATGTATATGCATAACATTCAACTCTGCTGTTTGTATCTTTATATTAGATACCCGGGTACTCCCCTATATATAAGGGGTGTTCTCTTCAGTCTAAGAATCCATACCATCAATTGGTCTAGATAGCTTTTATAAAACTTCATACAATTGTCTGACCGAACAAGGGTTCAGACTATATCTGACGCAGTTCAAGAATTATAGAACTTTAAATAAGGTACAAGTCCAAGACTGTACGAACTCAAGTGCACCAAGTGCGAATATCAATAAGATCGATGTGGAATAATTGTAAAGTAATTAAACCACCTAAAGCATGCTTGAAAATAAAGTTCAAGCTTAAATAATAACTTGCAACACAATAATAACCTGCTCAATACAATATGAGAAGGATATGGAACTTGCACAAAATAAAGAGTGAAGTTCAGAAACTTGTTTTCAATATAACAATCAAATAAAGTTAGGAAACTTTCACATTATACGAGTTTGTGTAAGTTAGAGAACTTGCGTTCAAATTATAGATTCCTTGCATAAAGTAAATGCATAGGATAGGATACTTGCCTGTTTGCTCAGCTACAAATAGTCTACCTTTAATTAAACTGCTTTGAAACGACCTAACATTCACAAGTCAGTCTTTTAATTAGTATGTGTAAACTAATATGAGTCTACACTTACAAGAATCTAATCCTCATATTGGTCTATCCCATAATTCACGTAAGTCAATTTACTATAACTGAGTTTATAAATATTTAATCATGTCCTAGATTAATAACTTTAGAATATATAGTCTCTAGGCATCAACATAGGCTTGAACACATAGAACTTCAATTTAAGCATGCAATATAGTTTATGATACAATTATTACAAGGTTCTATCTATAGCTCAAGGTTACATGGTTTAATGCCGGTAAACCATAAGTTAATCAAGTTCATGCCTCAAGATCTACTATTAAAGTCATATTACCACATAACGAGGCTAAACAATGTTAAGTAGTTATGCTTGTGCGTAAATAACACATGTATACTTTAATCACTTAGTTCATGAGTTAGAAATTCATTTTATTGAATATGTGTGCATAGGTGAAATCTATGTTTAAACAAATGAGGTTCATGTCAGTATGTCTATAGGCATAATAAAATCTTAATACTCATGCTTGCATGATCATAACGTATTCACTTAGTACTTGATGAAATTACCTTTCACATTCTAAGCTTTCTTTGAAATTGCACCAAGTCCTTTTAGTACATGCAAGGTATCTCGACATATAATTCATATGCATTTGAAACACATATTAAAGCTACATAAACATACTCAAATGGTCAGAATCTAAAAGACATAAGTCTTGGTCAAGTTTGCTTCAAAAGTCTTAAAGTTTTTCCTTTGAAAACCTTTCAATCATGTATGCTAGTGTGTTCAACACTTTAATCATACATTTTATGTCAATATAGACCATACGGTCATGCTCACGAAAATCAGAATATATAAATGCTACGTATACATCAAAGTTCAAATCCAAAACTATAAGTTTTATTTTAAAACCACAAGTTTTTCATCAATCGTGTGTACTAACATCGTTATACATGCTCATACTACGTCTACGTACATATATATACATATTAACCTTGACCACATACTTGCCAAATAAGGTACTATATATTAGTACATAACAGCAGCTTAACAGAAATCAAAAATCAGAAACTGGGCCTGGCGCAGCTGCGCCGCTGGCCAGTACAAAACTGGCAAAGCTGCGCAGGGCTCCGGCCAGAAACAGACACAGGCTGCTTCGACAGTTTAACACCCCAAACGCATAACTTTCTTAACCAATCGATTCTGTACCAGCCATAATGCAATTCTATCATGCTTATAACTTCATATAACATTTAATAATCATACTTCACAATTCAATTACCATCTAAAATGTGAAATCAAGTAATTGACATTGAAGAACAAGAATAGGAATATACCTCTGTTAAGAAATGGACTTGCTGCTAAACAATTCCTATATTGCTGCTATACTAATTCTTCCATAACTCAAATGGAAACTCAGTATACTAACTCTACTTATCAATATCTCAGCAAAAGAAAATGAAAGGAGAAGAGCTTATTCTTATAGACATTTCAATAACCATACAATGCAATTATCTTACAAATTAAATCAAAGAATTTAAAGATTGTATAATGGGTACGAGTGAGTGGTTGAGAGTTGGTAAACTCAATCATGAATCCCACTCCCCATCCACTCATTAGCTAGATTATTAATGAAATTGAGAAGGATGTAGAGTGTAGCTTGCTCCTTAGAGTTCACGTGGGAAGAAATGAGAGGGACTCTCGTAATTGGAAATAATCTCAGCACTTGCAAAATGTAATGCAACACTTGGGTTAAACATCTATACATAGTATATACACTTAAGTCACAATGTCATTTTTAATAAGGAATCTATAATGCAATGTATCAAATAGGTACACAAAGATATATCAACATATAATTTATTAACACCAAATATAATGAAATTAGGTATTATTTTTACTTATTATTATAACGATTATTATTATAATAACTTATTGAAAATATTATCAATTAACAATTGTTTATTGATATTAATATAAGATAATAGGGTATACACTAGGTTTTACTCACCTACATCATGCCACATAAGCAATAATATGTAACTCTCATATTGTAATTATTCTTACTATTTAGTCCATACATACAATATGAGCCACATTAATATGTCACCTTGCACCTTATACAATATATAGGTAACCACCATATATTATAGGTTTAATTATCGCATGCTTGTATAAAATAATTAATCGAGTAAATATAAACTTATTAAATTTATTAATTCTTTATTCATTAATATACTATTTCTCATAATAATAATTAATCAGACTCAAGTATTTAGACTAACCAAGACGACAACAAATCCACTATAGGGTAAGTCGTTACCTTGAGAGGTGGTGTAGTGAATTAGAAAGGTTCCAAACAGCAAACGGTTGTTGGTTTAGTGACAAAGACAAAGTATATACAACTGTAAGTGAAGCTGGAAGTTGATGTTTCTGATGAAAAGTTCATTACAGAATTAGGATTAGTTCCTAAGTCTCATCTTGGATCCAAACATGTATTGCGGCACTGTGATTAAAGAAATCATTGAAAGAGGAGACGTCACCTTGGAGCGTGTAGACTCACAAGACAATATTGCAGATCCATTTACTAAAGCTTTAACATAACAGCAGTTTGATCGTCACTTAGAGAAGATGGGTATGAGATACCATGGCGATTGGCTTTAGTGCAAATGAGAGATTGATAGTAGTGTGCATACAAGCCAATCATGTATGATGATAAAGCACGTACTTTGTAAACAATCTTATTTATTTATTAATAAAAGTATTCACTTATTAAAGGCATTTAATTATCTACATGATGTTGTTTTTAATAATATGTAAATAACCCATAGTTTTAAGCAATGCTATTAGAATCATGATGTTGATCATGCTAATGAAATTTAAATTCTTAGAAAGCTTCAAACTAAAATAGTTCTCAATCGTTGGATTACTAAAAAGGGGATTATTAAATCCGGATAGATTAGTATACACGTTGCTTGCTCATTGGATGAGGATGATTGATCTCATGATCATTTGTGTGAAGACACTAAAACAAGTATGTAGGTGCTTATTGGAGAATAAGTTCACTGAACGTGACTCGCTATGGAATACCTAATGGAGTTTTACTTGCATGTTAATATGAATTCCTAATGTGATAGTAGTACAAGTGATCCTTGGACTTGAGATCATCATAGTATCTTGTATGTAATGAATTATACTTTGAATTAGTCCTTAAGACCATTAGAGTATATCAAAGGGTATGCTTGGGTATAATGAGTTACATATGGAGATAATGAATTATCAATAAAGAATCTACCACTTCTAGTAAAAGAAGAGATATGTCATATGTGATTCGTTAAATGACAACCCAGTAGTCCTTGGCCAAGGCAGAATGAAATTAGAAAGGAGTTTTTAATTTGCATTATTTGGAGTTGTGCATTTTCTGATCGAAATACATATAATTAAATAAAATAAGACTTGACAGTAATTCAATGTCTTATATTTAATCGGGACATTGTTGTTGGGTTTGTACGAAATCGTGACGCAATCAAATTGCAAAAATTAGCGGAAGCATGGTATATCAGAGTTTAAAAAAATTTTCTACAAAACCATTACCCGGATCATCCTTTATGCAAATTATTAATTTAAAACGATAAATAAGAAGTTATGGAATCATACCCTTGTAGAACGAAGCTTCCACAGGTACTAGTTCAACTCCTTGTTCTTCGTGATCTCCTTGAATTTTCGGGTTAGATTCCTTTCTTTGATCAACGTTAGCCACCCAAGTGTTTGGCCTCTAGAGGTGATCCACCAAGGAAGATGAATTATCAAGAAGGAGGGTGTTTGGCTTAACCTTAGTTTTCTATCCTCTATAGAAAAGGAGTACTCTCCAACAATTGGAATTACATCAATCTAATATCTATTATAAGACTTCTCTTATATAGACATTGGTCAACCCTTCTAATCCTATTAGACATGAGATTTCTTTTAATTAATTAAACTCCTTTAATTAATTTAGGCTTCCCACCACATGGGAATAATTAATTAAATTCATTTAATTAATTTGTCTCCTAATCTTATTAGGAATAAATGAGAGTACTAAATATTAAATTAATTACTAAACTCCTTTAGAAATTAAAATAATAATAATTGTAATAATATTAATAAGACTCCTCTTATTAATTTATATTTAATATTTCCAAAATATTAAATAATAAACATTAAGCTATTTAATTTATTCTATCACCATAGATTAAATTAATTATACTTAATGCATTATTACGATTATGCCATTACCTTCTTAAATAATTATTCTTCCTTTTATGGTGTGACCCTTTAGGTTCTCCATATTAAACCGGTTGTGAATAAATCAATTAAAATAATTTTAATCTTATTTAAATAAATAAATTAAACTAATAATTTATTTAAATAAATAATATTTATTCTACAATAGGGATAAGCCTCCCTAGCGATCAACGACTTTCCAGATAATATAGATTTCAACATTAATCAAAAAGAACCTGTGAGTAAATAGTTACCGTACAATTCAATCCTTCCACCATACAATGTCCCAATTAAATATAAGACATGGATTTACTGTCAAGTCTTATTTTATTTAATTATATGTATTTCGATTAGAAAATGCACAACTCCAAATAATGCAAATTAGAAACTCCTTTCTAATTTCATTTCACCTTGGCCAAGGATTCCTGGGTTGTCATTTAACGAATCACATAGGACATATCTCCTCTTTTACTAGAGGTGGTAGATTCTTTATTGATCATTCATTATCTCCATATGTAACTCATTATACCCAAGCATACCCTATATATGCCTTAAAAGGTCTTAAGGAATAAGTCAAAGTATAATTTGTTACATACAAGATACTATAATGATCTCAAGTCCAAGGATTACTTGTACTACTATCACATTAGGAATTCCTATTGACAGGCGAGTAAATCTCCATTAGGTATTCCATAGCGAATCACGTTCAGTGAACTTATTCTCCAATAAGCACCTACATACTTGCTTTAGTGTCTCCACACAAATGATCATGAGATCAATCATCCTCATCCAATGAGCAAGCAACATATGTACCAATCTATCCGGATTTACTAATCCCCTTTTTAGTAATCCCACGATTGGGAACTATTTTAGTTTTAAAACTTTCTAAGAATTTAGATCTCATTAGCATGATCATCATCATGATTCTAAAAGCATTGCTTAAAACTATGGGTTATTTACATATTATAAAAACAGCAACATGTAGATAATTAAATGCCTTTAATAAATAAATATTTTATTAATAAATAAATAAGATTGTTTACAAAGTACGTGCTTTATCATCATACATGATTGGCTTGTATGCACACTACTATCAATCTCCCACTTGTACTAAAGCCAATCGCCATGGTATCTCATACCCATCTTCTCTAAGTGACGATCAAACTGCTGTTGTGTTAAAGCTTTAGTAAATGGATCTGCAATGTTATCTTGAGAGTCTACACGCTCCAAGGTGACGTCTCCTCTTTCAATGATCTCCCTGATCAAGTGAAATCGCCGCAACACGTGTTTAGATTTCTGATGAGACCTGGGTTCCTTAGCCTGTGCAACTGCTCCTGTGTTGTCACAGTAAACGGGAACTGCTTCTTCAATGCTAGGAACCACACCAAGTTCAGTTATGAACTTCTTCATCCAAACAGCTTCCTTTGCAGCTTCACTTGCAGCTATATACTCTGCCTCTGTCACTGAATCAGCAACTGTTTGCTGCTTGGAACTCTTCCAACTCACTGCGCCTCCGTTCAAGGTAAAACATACCCCGAAACAGATTTACTGTCATCTTGGTCCGTTTGAAAACTTGAGTCTGTGAAGCCCTCGAGTTTTAATTCAGACCCACCGTAGACAAGAAAAATATCTTTAGTCCTTCTCAAGTACTTTAGGATATTTTTCACTGCCTTCCAGTGCTCTTCTCCAGGATTCGACTGGTATCTGCTCGTTACACTAAGTGCATGAGCAACATCCGGTCTAGTACATATCATACCGTACATGATAGATCCTATTGCAGAAGCATAAGGGATCTTACTCATACGGTCTCTCTCCTCAGGTGTCTTTGGGGCCTGTTTCTTGGAGAGATGCATTCCATGGCTCATCGGCATGAGACCTCTTTTGGAATCTTCCATGCTAAACCTCTTTAGCATCGTATCAATGTACGTTCCTTGGGATAAACCAAGCATCCTTTTAGATCTATCTCTATAGATCTTTATCCCCAAAATATAGGATGCTTCTCCCAAGTCCTTCATGGAGAAGTGTTTAGATAACCAGATTTTAATTGATTGTAGCATAGGAATGTCATTCCCTATCAGTAATATATCATCAACATATAATACAAAGAATGAAATTACGCTCCCACTAACCTTCTTGTACACACATGGTTCATCGTCATTTTTGATAAAATCAAACTCTTTGATTGTCTCATCAAAACGAATGTTCCATCTACGAGAAGCTTGCTTCAATCCATAAATGGATCGTTGCAGCTTACAGACTTGATTTATTCCAACCTTTGAAACAAATCCCTCTGGCTGTGTCATATACACATCCTCCTCAAGTTTTCCATTGAGGAAGGCCGTTTTCACGTCCATCTGCCAGATCTCATAGTCGTTATAAGCTGCAATTGCAAGCAAAATCCGAATGGACTTGAGCATAGCTACTGGTGAAAAGGTTTCATCATAATCAACTCCTTGTCTTTATTTGAAACCTTTTGCAACCAGTCGGGCCTTATAGGTCTCCACCTTGCCGTTCGCTCCAGTCTTTCTTTTAAAGACCCATTTACACCCAACAGGCTTAATGCCTTCAGGTGGTGAAACCAAAGTCCATACTTTGTTTTCATACATGGAGTCCATTTCGGATTTCATGGCTTCAAGCCATTTCCCTGAGTCTTTATTACTCATGGCCTGTTCGTAATTCAATGGATCATCATCATTCATGATGTGTACCTCATCGTCATCCTCTATAACGAATCTATACCTCTCAGGTATCTTCGGTACTCTCCAAGATTTACAAACAGGGTGTGGTATAGTAGGTTCTTCTACTTGGTCAGGTACCTGACTTTGATCCGTGGTAATTTGTGGTTCTTGAACTTCTTCAAGATATATCTTACTCCCACTGACCCCTTCATGGATAAACTCCTTTTCCAAGAAGGCAGCATGTTTCGCAACAAACACCTTTTGATCAGTTAGATGATAGAAATAATACCCTACAGTTTCTTTAGGGTATCCCACAATTCTACACTTTTCGGATTTAGTCTGTAGCTTATCATGTTCAAACTTTTTGACATAAGCTGGACAACCCCAAGTCTTTACATGCTTAAGATTTGGTTTCCTCCCCTTCCACATCTCATATGGAGTCTTTGGGACGGATTTGGTAGGTACCTTGTTAAGTAGGTATGCAGCCGTTTCTAGGGCATATCCCCAGAAGGAAATTGGAAGGTCGGTAAAACTCATCATGGATCGAACCATGTCTAACAGTGTTCGATTTCTCCTTTCAGATACTCCATTTAACTGTGGTGTACCTGGAGGAGTCCATTGTGAGATTATACCATTTTCTTTGAGACAATTGAGAAACTCACCGCTTAAGTATTCTCCGCCTCGATCTGATCGAAGTATCTTTATACTCTTGCCCGTTTGTTTCTCTACTTCACTTCTGAACTCTTTGAACTTTTCAAATGATTCTGACTTGTATTTCATTAAATACACATATCCAAATCTTGAGTGATCATCAGTGAAAGTAATAAAATAAGAATACCCACCCCGTGCACTTGTTGTCATAGGCCCACAAACGTCTGTGTGAATCAATGCCAACAACTCTGTAACTCTTTCTCCTTTTCCACTAAAAGGAGATTTAGTCATTTTACCCATGAGACAAGATTCACAAGTTGGATATGATTCATAATCGGATAGCTCGAGGAGCCCATCTTTATGCAACTTGGATAATCTTGTTTCATTGATATGACCGAGTCTACAGTGCCACATGTAGGTATAATTAATATCATCTCTTTTTCTTTTCTTAGTTTGTTCAATTTGAAATATATTTTCTTGTAAGTCAAGTGTATAAAGTCCATTTCGCAAATTTCCAATACCATATAAAACATCGTCTTTATAAATAGAACAACTATTGTTCTTTATAACAACGTTAAATCCTTCCATATCCAATACAGAAATTGAAATAATGTTTTTAATAATATTCGGAACATAATAACAATTATTAAGATAAATGGACTTGCCCGAAGGCATTGCTAAATAATAAGTTCCTACAGCTAATGCAGCAACCTTTGCTCCATTCCCCACTCGTAGGATCACCTCATCATTGTTCAGCTTTCTACTTCTGACCAGTCCCTGCACAGTATTACATATGTGAGAACCACAGCCGGTATCCAATACCCAAGTAGAATTATGACTTTCAGAAAAATTAATTTCAATCATAAACAAACCTTGATTGGAAGTCGAAGCTTCTCCAAGCTTCTTCTCTGCTAGATACTTCTTACAGTTCCTTTTCCAATGTCCCGGCTTGTTGCAATGAAAGCACATTCCTTTAGCTGGTTCAGGTTTCTTTTGTTCCTTTTCTTTCCCCTTTCCCTTAGCCTTCTTGGATTTCTTCTTTTCAGAAGATACCTTAGGTCTCTTCCTTTTATTGGAAGAATCCACCATCAAGATATGGTTCTTCTTGGATGGGAAGTGACCTTCTGCAGTTTTCAGCATGTTAAGCAGCTCAGGCAAGCAGACATCTAGCTTATTCATGTGAAAATTAACCACAAACTGCGAGAAGGTCTCAGGGAGTGACTGCAAGACCAAGTCTTGACTCAACTCCCCATCCATGACGAACCCAAGCTGTCCAAGGCGTTCAATCAAATTGATCACTTTCAGGACATGAGTCTCGCGGCAGTACCCTCGGTCATCCGAGATCGGAAGAGCTCCTTAGATATCTCATATCTAGCAGTCCTACTCTGTTCACCATACAACTCCTTGAGGTGAAGCAGCATAGCAGGAGCATCCATTTTTTCGTGCTGACGCTGAAGCTCGTTATTCATGGATGCGAGCATGATGCATTGAGCCACAGATGCATCATCTTGCCACTTATTGAAAGTGGCAATCTCTTCCTCAGAGGCTGTTTCTGAAATAGATTCAGGGACAGTTGAATTTAGGACATAAGAAATCTTTTCAACAGTGAGAACAATTCTCAGATTTCTTAGCCAGTCCTCATAATTCGGCCCGGTAAGCTTGTTTGCATCAAGTATGCTTCGTAGTGAGATTAGTGATTTAGACATTTTTAAAATTCTGCATGTGAAAAATAACATTTTAGCAAACATTCATTTTATTAATTTTGCATACCAAAATAAATTTAGGTCTTTATTTTAAATTGGTATCTCCCACTATTTTCATCAAACTATATTACCCTCACTTATATAGTTCGGCAACATCTAATTAAAGATTTGCTAGTGAGAATAAGGATCCCATTTCAAATGTATATAACCTTGTGGATAGCACAACAAGCGATATACAAATAAATAGGTAGACAACTCTTGTCAATTACAACACTATATAACTCCTTTTATTTTGCCTCTTAAATCATAATGGTCAAGTGTGTGCACATCCGAACTAAAATGATTTAAGTTAAGTCCAGCCTAGCACTTCCATAAATTCAAAAAAGAAAAATGTTCGTCCTTGTGGATAGCACAACAAGACTAGATCGTTCAATTTTCTTGATAAGCATCAAATGTGATTAATTAACATCTTAAATACGCAATACTCGCCTTGTGGATAGCACAACAAGCTCATATTAAATATTTAATACTCTATTAATTTATCATGCTAGAAGGCGACGTTCGATATTCCAAATATCATTGAACGCTTCAGACTTAATATTATTTCTTTGAGAGGTTTGTTATTATTTGTCTCATCTTGTTTAGCGCGCATGCACATATATATATAAAATACGCGTCATTTTATTAAACATGCGAAGCATGTTTGCATAAAATATAATATATATAATATTTAGCATGCAATATAGAATATTATATTCTACCCGGATTGATTATGGACTTTTATTCTAGTTTGGTTCACTAGAGCCACCAAGTGAACCAAAAGGTCAAACCTAGGAGTGCAAGAATTTAAATTTAAATATAACTATTACATTTAAACTCGGGCTCCATACAAACGGGTCTTCACGCGCTCCTTGCTCCTTGGTCTCCAATTTCTTCAAGATAATTCTAACTATTCTTATTACATTAAACTATTTAATTTAAATAGAAACCTTGATCAACAGTCAAGGGGAAGTACATAGGAAGGAGATAGAATTTTACATCAAGAAAAAAAAATTAGAGAAGACGAGGTACGCAGACCCCATTTAATAAAACCCATTCATTCAAGCATTCAACTAAAATAAAATCCAATCACATTGGTCAAATAGTCCATAATCAATCCCCATTTATTTTCATACATATCACCATATATATCAATAAATAAATATTCATCTCATGAATTAAAACATTCCATATATATATGAGTATCACTTAATGGGCAATTTTAAATTGCATGAAATCCAATTTCAAGATTAAAATAAACTCTTTATTTTAATTATAAAATTATTTAGAATATAATATATAAATATATCATATTTATTTTTTTAAAAAGAAGTCACCTTCTTTTATTAAAAGAGTCCTGCAGGTTTATTAAAAAAGTCCTTTCATGATGGGTCACCTTCTTTTTGGAGTAAGAAAGAGACAACACATTTTCTTTGCAGAATTCAAGATTAGCACCAAAAAAAAAATTGTGATTCGTCCCAAAAAAAGTCTTTTTTTTTTTTAAAATATAATTTTATACAATAAAATTATGCCCAATAAATTATTTTAAATACATACCCATATGTATATGAAATCAAAAATAAATTAATAATTGCATAAAGATTTGGCTCTGATGCCACTGTTGGGTTTGTACGAAATCGTGACGCAATCAAATTGCAAAAATTAGCGGAAGCATGGTATATCAGAGTTTAAAAAAAAATTCTACAAAACCATTACCCGGATCATCCTTTATGCAAATTATTAATTTAAAACGATAAATAAGAAGTTATGGAATCATACCCTTGTAGAACGAAGCTTCCACAGGTACTAGTTCAACTCCTTGTTCTTCGTGATCTCCTTGAATTTTTGGGTTAGATTCCTTTCTTTGATCAACGTTAGCCACCCAAGTGTTTGGCCTCTAGAGGTGATCCACCAAGGAAGATGAATTATCAAGAAGGAGGGTGTTTGGCTTAACCTTAGTTTTCTATCCTCTATAGAAAAGGAGTACTCTCCCACAATTGGAATTACATCAATCTAATATCTATTATAAGACTTCTCTTATATAGACATTGGTCAACCCTTCTAATCCTATTAGACATGAGATTTCTTTTAATTAATTAAACTCCTTTAATTAATTTAGGCTTCCCACCACATGGGAATAATTAATTAAATTCATTTAATTAATTTGTCTCCTAATCTTATTAGGAATAAATGAGAGTACTAAATATTAAATTAATTACTAAACTCCTTTAGAAATTAAAATAATAATAATTGTAATAATATTAATAAGACTCCTCTTATTAATTTATATTTAATATTTCCAAAATATTAAATAATAAACATTAAGCTATTTAATTTATTCTATCACCATAGATTAAATTAATTATACTTAATGCATTATTACGATTATGCCATTACCTTCTTAAATAATTATTCTTCCTTTTATGGTGTGACCCTTTAGGTTCTCCATATTAAACCGGTTGTGAATAAATCAATTAAAACAATTTTAATCTTATTTAAATAAATAAATTAAACTAATAATTTATTTAAATAAATAATATTTATTCTACAATAGGGATAAGCCTCCCTAGCGATCAACGACTTTCCAGATAATATAGATTTCAACATTAATCAAAAAGAACCTGTGAGTAAATAGTTACCGTACAATTCAATCCTTCCACCATACAATGTCCCAATTAAATATAAGACATGGATTTACTGTCAAGTCTTATTTTATTTAATTATATGTATTTCGATTAGAAAATGCACAACTCCAAATAATGCAAATTAGAAACTCCTTTCTAATTTCATTTCACCTTGGCCAAGGATTCCTGGGTTGTCATTTAACGAATCACATAGGACATATCTCCTCTTTTACTAGAGGTGGTAGATTCTTTATTGATCATTCATTATCTCCATATGTAACTCATTATACCCAAGCATACCCTATATATGCCTTAAAAGGTCTTAAGGAATAAGTCAAAGTATAATTTGTTACATACAAGATACTATAATGATCTCAAGTCCAAGGATTACTTGTACTACTATCACATTAGGAATTCCTATTGACAGGCGAGTAAATCTCCATTAGGTATTCCATAGCGAATCACGTTCAGTGAACTTATTCTCCAATAAGCACCTACATACTTGCTTTAGTGTCTCCACACAAATGATCATGAGATCAATCATCCTCATCCAATGAGCAAGCAACATATGTACCAATCTATCCGGATTTACTAATCCCCTTTTTAGTAATCCCACGATTGGGAACTATTTTAGTTTTAAAACTTTCTAAGAATTTAGATCTCATTAGCATGATCATCATCATGATTCTAAAAGCATTGCTTAAAACTATGGGTTATTTACATATTATAAAAACAGCAACATGTAGATAATTAAATGCCTTTAATAAATAAATATTTTATTAATAAATAAATAAGATTGTTTACAAAGTACGTGCTTTATCATCATACATGATTGGCTTGTATGCACACTACTATCAATTGTATGGTGGAAGGATTAAATTGTACGGTAACTATTTACTCACAGGTTCTTTTATGATTAATGTTAGAATATATATTATCTGGAAAGTCGTTGATCGCTAGGGAGGCTTATCCCTATTATAGAATAAATATTATTTATTTAAATAGATTATTAGTTTAATTTAATTATTTAATTAAGATTAGAATTGTTCTAATTGATTTATTCACAACCAGTTTAGTATGGAGAACCTAAAGGGTCACACCATAAAAAGAAGAATAATTATTTAAGAAGGTAATGACATAATCGTAATAATGCATTAAGTGTAATTAATTTAATCTATGGTGATAGAATAAATTAAATAGCTTAATGTTTATTATTTAATATTTTAGAAATATTAAATAAAAATTAATAAGATGTGTCTTATTAATATTATTACAATTATTATTATTTTAATTTCTAAAGGAGTTTAGAAATTAATTTAATATTAGTACTCTCATTTATTCCTAATAAGATTATGAGACAAATTAATTAAATAAATTTAATTAATTAATCCCAATGTGGTGGGAAGCCTAAATTAATTAAAGGAGTTTAATTAATTAAATGAAACCCCATGTCTAATAGGATTAGAAGGGTTGACCAATATCTATATAAGATGAGTCTTATAATAGATATCAGTTGATGCAATTCCAATTGTTGGAGAGTACTCATTTTCTATAGAGGATAGAATCCTAGGGTTTAGCCAACTACCCTCCTTCTTGATAATTCTTCTTATTTGGTAGATCACCTCTAGAGGCCAAACACTTGGGTGGCTAACGTTAATCAAAGAAAGGAATCTAACTCAAAAATTTAAGCAGATGACGAAGAACAAGGAGTTGAACTCGTACCTGTGAAAGTTTCGTTCTACAAGAGTATGATTCCATAACTTGCTATTTATCGTTTTAAATTAATAATTTGCATAAAGGATGATCCGGGTAATGATTTTGTAGAAAATTTTTAAACTCTGATATACCATGCTTCCGCTAATTTTTACAATTTGATTGCGCCACAATTTCGTACAAAATCAACAAATAGGTCCACCCAACCCATCTTGAGTCGCCATAAATACATGGTACAGAATCCAAATACAAATCTTCATATTCCAACTATTACTCTGTCGTGCACAATACGACCACACATAAACTGTGAATAACAATACTTATACTTCTTATCAATGATACGTTACATAAAGGTACAGTCAATAACTGTTTTAGGAATTAAAATATTTGGAAAATACTCGAGGAAACCTTTGTACATGGGAGGCCATGCTTGTAAGTTATAATAGATATCGTATGACTTGAGAATTAACCTTGGTTGACCCAATAGACCCCAAAGAAGAACAAGAAGATTACTATCATGTTCATTCCAATGGTGGGTATTCCCTTGCCATATAATTATCTCCATTGTCTCAAACTGAGAATTATACTCCAACCATACTCCAAGATTATATAGGTAGTTCTCATAGATATAATCAGCAAGTGGATGCGCACAACCATGTCTTATGATAACATGAAGTCGTATGTGGTTAGACATCTTATATGATAGTGGCAACACACCTTTCCAAAGTCGGGTTCTCATCACCCTATTGTTGTTCACCAAAATCAACTGTTAAATGACGTATAATATATGACACACATATTTTAAATCCTCAATACTATTATTCTCATACTTTTTTATGGGAAACTTTAACAATTATATACCATCGTTCTATTCCACTGTTATCCCCGCTAGACCCAGTTACACTCTTATTACCTGAAAGGAATTGTGAAGCAAAAGGGTGAGCAAAAATAGCCCAGTAAAGCGTATCATAACTAAAGATAATTAAATTATCAATAGCCTTCATCAGTAATGATTCATATATTTAGAACCTTAGTCCTCAACAGGGAAAATTCTGATAGAATACAATAGACAACTGCAAATTTTAGATCAACAACTGCAGCAGAAATATCAATCCATTAGAAGAGTCAAGTAGAGAATGATGTCTACTATCTTCTCCATGTTAAAAGTTCACCAACAATATTTTATCCCTGTAACATCAATCAACAGTTCCTGCCCACAATCATGTAAATAGTTCATGATCATAATTATGTTGATAAATTCCTCTTCGCACCCAGGACGAAGATAATTTTCATCACCTGTCTTTACCTGTAACACTAAAGATTATGGTTATATTAATTCACAATTCATGTTCATAATCATGTAAATCAACAATTTCTCCTTTCCACAAAGGTTTAATATAACTTTCATTCAATGTCCTTGCCACAATGGCTAAAGACACTTAATAATCCTATCGTCTTCACACTCTACACCAAAGACCTTCAAACGTAACATCAATGGTCATATCATACCAATCAATTGTCTATCTTTGCACTATGGGCCAAAGATATTCAACTGTAATAACAATGGTCATGATCATGCCAAACACCTGTCCATCTTTGCACTACGGGCCAAAGACATACAACTATAAAACCAATGGTCATGCCAATCAACATTTCATCTTTGCCACAAAGGCTAAAGATATTCATCAACCAACAGTTCATCTTTGTACTACGGGCCAAAGATATCAATCAAAGTTCATCTTTGCACTACGGGCTAAAGATAACTTTCAACAGTTCATCTTTGCACTACGGGCCAAAGATAACTTTAACCATAATTTAAGTCTGAGAATTATAACAATGATATAAGTAATGAATCAAGTGAGATCAAGGACAAATATTAGAGATTTATAATTCAATTTATCTAGAGTTTAATAATGTCCAAATTGTCACCATGAATATAAAAACATGGATTCAACTTCAAGAATAAGTTTCATAAAAGATAATTTGGACAAAGAAAAGAACCTAAATTTCGTCGTGAATAGTATTCCGGCATAAATAGTACCCCGGATAAATAGTACTCTAGTATGAATAAAAGATAATTTGGACAAAAAAAGAAACCAATTTCGTCGTGAATAGTATCCTGTGAATAGTACCCCGACATGAACAGATTTAAATTTAATAAGAAATTTCATACCCATTATTCCATTGAAATAATATTTCATACGAGTATGAAAGAATATACAAAACTGTAAATGGATTTTCACCCATCATGCAGTAATCTGCGTAGACAGATCATTTTCACAACTTTAATAAAGAATGAATACGAAGGGTTATTCACCAGGCATGCGGTAGTCCGCGTAGACATGTTATTCCCACAAATTAATAAGGAATAGAATGAATACGAAGGATTTTTCACCAGGCATTCGGTAGTTCGCGTAGACATGTTATTCCCACAGATTAATAAAGAATGAATACGAAGGGTTATTCACCATGCATGCGGTAATTCGCGTAGACAGATTATTCCCACAGCTTCATATGGAATAGAAGGACAACCCTTACGAATATTGAAAGAAAATAACATTTTTCATGAATACGAAAAAAATAATACCCCTTACCTTAGTAGAAGTTTGGATACTGCAATAGTATAGTAGCAAAATACTCTTCTTCTTTCTCTCTTATTCTCTACTTCTAATTTTTGATTATAACTTTGGTTTATAAAATGGTATGAAATAATGAATGGATGGAGGAGTATTTATAGGCTAGAAGCAAGGTGGCAAATTACAAGGTTATTTACACTTTAGTACCTTCATCTTTACCTCTATTTTTAATTGAGTCCCTCAAGTATTATCAATCTTGCACCACCTCCCCTAATAGTACCAGAATGTGAACCAATAGTTCCTTGTATGTGAACCAATAGTTCCTCGCATGTGAACCAATAGCAATTAATTGCTCATTTATTCGATTAATTTCCCGTTTGGTCAATTTAATATCCAAAAATCAACTATTATCGAAATAAATGTCGATTTTCACTAAAATTAATATTCCCAATTTAATAGAAATATTTATATCAACAATTCATCATTAATATTATAACTCACAATATTGACAACCAGATCGTTCTTAGGAAAGAGGGGGCTTTCCGATAAGAATTTCTCCTTGCTGCGCGCAATTAAATAACCTAACCCCTTTCCTTGACAGAACTTTCTAGACATTGTCAATAAGGCTAATAATAACAATATGAGTAATTGTGTCGTGTCAATTATTGATTTAATAATATAAAGTATTGTGCAAATGATACTGTGACAATAATTGAATCAATAATATGAGATAATATGCAGCAACTACTATGGCAATTATTAAATGAAATACTGAGTGACTTCTTACGTAAGCATCAATAATCAAAGATATTGTGCAATAATGTGTGCTACTGTGCAACAACGCATATTACTATATCTTTATCACCGGGTATTTCAACAGTTTAACGATAAAAGTTTTGCAGTTATTTTTATAAAAAGGTTATTTCTGTTCCTTTCTATATCCGACAGTTATTCTGTTGTGGGGTCCACTAATGATTACGCTGTCGTACGAATATTCTCCGACAAAAAAAGAATATTCCACGACCAAACGAATATTCCCTGAAACAACGAATATTTTATTACCACTTGCTTACTTTGTAAAATTTACACATATCACCCTTAACTTTAACCTTTTATCAATTTAACCATCTACTAAATAGAATTATAAGAAAAATTGAATACTTTTATTTCATAAAATTTAGGGTCTTACAGATACCAATTGTTAGTTCCCAGAGGCACCATAGTTATCTAGAATGGGGGTTGAATAGATATTTTAAAACTTTTTGCTTTTCAAAATACTTATCAGATTTGTTAATTAAATAAATTAATTAACCACAGCGGAATATATGATTTGATTGTTCCCCTAAAGATAAAGCAATTTTATAGTTCTATAAGCAGTTATAGCAGTTATGGCAGATATTAAAGATATAAATGACACAGTGATTTTAAGTGGTTCAGAGCACTCAAGACTCTTAATCCACTCTTCTACTCCACGAGTAGAAAATCCACTAAGGATATCTTTACAACTTTGAATCACTGAGATTCCTTCAAGACCAGCAGTCTTGGAACTCTAGTTCACTACAAACTCTTCAAGTCCATCAGACTTGGCACTTCTAGTTCACTGCGAACTCTTTAAATCCTGCAGACTTGGAATATACTGTAATGAGAGTCTAGTTCTTTGGTGTGCTATTCAGTTGTCGTTAAGCATAAGTTCTAAAGAACTGAGTAGCGAAGCAAGCTATCTTTCAGGATCATAATGTTTGGCTTTGAGTGTTCTTGAGCTTTTTTTCGTTCTTGCTTGCTTAATCTGAATCTTCAATCTGTTTTCCTTATGAAGGAGCCTATGAAATCTTTCCGTTGAAAGGCTTCCGTTGGAGCATTTAATGTTTCAAACGTTTCTGAGCACTAATGTTGACTTTCTGGGAATATGTTGCACTGCACACTGACTCGTTTGACACATCAGACTGCTTTCTCACCTAACACCTGAAAAGGTGCTTTTAGCAGACAGAAATTAGTCCCCTTAGCTTTTTCCACACGTTTCTTCGATTTAAACTAAGGATAAGTGTTAGAGAATTGGGATTCCCAAAATGTCAACGTTCATTAGCCATTTTTCACTTGTTAGACATCCTCTTTCATCAGATAGGCGAATCTTGATACTTCTGATGCTAACTGAAGAAGCACCATGTTCGTTGTCTGCATACCACGATCGTTGTGTGTTGGTGTGCTCGTAAGCGATTCAGTCTTGATCGTAGAGAACTCTACGATTCTTCTTAAGCTTTGATTGACTACGATCTCTACTTGCATCATTTTGCAGGCTCCACATTTTCGAGAGCTGACTACAATTCTTGACTTGGCTCGGCAAGCGCTCGGACTGTCTCCATGATTCTGAATGTGGCTTCCTTGTTATACTATGATTCTAGAGTGACTTCCTCGACACTCCATGATTTTGCCTTTGCTTCTGCAAACTTTTGGTTGGCTCGACAGACTACGAATATGTTAAGGCCTAACTATTACATTTTAAGAGATCAACCTAACAAGCTTGATCTTTCTTCTATACATTCAATTACAGAATGATAAACGTTTAGCTCAGATCAACTTAACAATTTTGATCCTCAATCTAAGTCCTTGTAGCAGTTCTAATAAAGACTTTACAACTTTGGAAAATACATGCACATTTATTTACTTTCAACATCAAATTTGAATATGCAATTCCCAACAGAAACAGAGTTTTCAAGCCATTCCTTCCTAACTCCTCTTCCCTCCGAACTACAAGAGCTCCTCTTGGGTTCTTTTTATCTCTCAAATCACTATATCTTTCTTTCTAATGCAGAGTATACGATTCTAGCAAGCCTTATAAGATGATTAAGGGTTTCTATTTATAGGAAAACTTTTGTCCAATCATTGGTCATTACTTAGATTGTTGGACTGTCCTTAACTGAATTAACCGTTGGTTAATAGAGGTTTGGTGAAAAGTTTATTACCAACTCACTGCTAACCATACTGCTTAAAATCATTGCAGCCCACATGGGATTAATTTTAATATAAAGTAACATAGGGTGGCTGTAGACCCTTGGTCTAGTTCGGCTGAGAGCAAGCAACCAATTTGTAAATATATAATTCCAATATCACAAGTGAACAATGACTCAGCAAGCTGATTTTCCTCCTTTGGGCTTACTGACCCGGACCCTATGGGTTTAACAGACTGCCTAGCATCCTTGGGTTTGTCCATTACCATTCGCAAAATTCGTGAGGCTCTAATAGTTTCATTGGCACATCCATCAGATTGGGCTAGAAATACCAATTAATTGGACTCGGCTGAATTAACTACCCACTTCAGTCTACCACCTCTATTCTACCAGATTATTAATCCTTCTAGAATTCAGTACCAAGTTTAAAGAATCACATATTACACATAAATGCACATAATCAATAAATAATTAATAATAATAATAATTAATCCATCACATTATTTAATCATCCCTCATTAATTTAATGATCTATTTTATTCCATTTCTTTGCCACACAAGGCATAACTCATAAGCTTAATTAAGCTCATTATTATATCCACCACCTTTCATATACTTAACTCAATTAAATGTAATTATCACATCCCATGTCACAAAAATATATATTTTCATTTGAATAAAAATCCAATCCTTTATTAATTTAATTATTTCTATTGTTCATAATATTCACGAATATTACACTTCTTCTTAACAAACAGCACCGACGTTCCCCACGGTGATACGCTCAGCTGAATATACTTTTTGTCTAGCAAATTCTGCAACTGCACCATCAATTCCTTCATCTCCACTGGGGCCATTCTGTATGGGGATTTAGAAATCGGGGCAGTCCCTAATGCTAAGTCAATCACAAACTTGATTTCTCTATTTGGTGGAAGTCCTGGTAAATTGCCCAAAAACACGTCCACAAATTCCTTAACGACTGGTATATCTTCCAATTTTGCACTCTCCTTCCGAGTGTTAACTATGTAGGCTAAATATCCTACACACTCTTATTTCAACAACTTCCTGGCCTGCATAATCGTCAAACAACTTGCTTGTCTAGCCAACTTACTTCTATAAAACACTACCTTCGACGGAGTCGTAAGGTTAACACACTTCTTCTGGCAATCAATTATCGCCCCATGGTTAAATAACCAATCCATTCCCAGTATAATGTCAAATTCCCCAAGTCTTATTGGAATTAAATCTACCATCATCTCGTGGTCCTTAATATTTACCCTACAGTTCTTGTGTACAAACCTAACAAGAATTACCTTCTTATTCGCAATCTCTATGTTCAAAGGGTAATTTAATTCCTCTTTAGGCAACTCTAAATTATTAGCAAAATCATCGGATATAAATGAACAAGTAGCACCCGAATCAAATAATACATAAGCATTAATACTATTGACCGGAATGATACCTGACACCACATCCTTTGACTGCATAGCATCCTGCACGGTCATGTTGAATGCTCTGGCGGTGGGTCGGTTCAATGGCGTTGCTCCGGTAATAGTCAAACTGCCACCACTACTAGTTTCTCTACCACCACTTGACCCTCCAGTTGTCTTTTTAGGGCAATCACGAGCCATGTGATCCTTTAACCCACATGCGAAACAAGCTCCCTTCTTTGGGTTAGGACAATTCGGCATAATGTGGCCTTCCTGACCACAGTTAAAACACACCCGCTTACCCTTCAGGCATACTCCAGTGTGATTCTTCTCGCAAGTAGCACATGCCTGAATCCTCTTCTTCTGGCTTCTTTGTTGATTTTTGGTAGACGCACTATCATTCCACTTCCTCTTTGGGTTACCGCCACCACCACTGCTACCACCAACCTTGTTTTCATTCTATTTCTTCTTCTTCTTCTTCTTCTGCTCTTAGTTATACTTTGTTAAGGCATCACTTCCACCCTCTGCGATGATCGCCTTTTCCAATACTGCAGCAAATGTATTTAGCTAAAACATCGAGACCTTGCTGTATAACCAGGGCTTCAATCCCTGCTCGAATCTCTTTGCATTTCTCTCATTAGTGTTTACCTGATACGTCGCAAACCTTACTAACTCATTAACTTTACGGCGTACTCCGACACAGACATCGTACCCTGCTTCAACTCTAGGAATTGGACCTCCATCTGGTTGCATGAGCTTGTTGGGAAGTACATTTCGAAGAACATTTCCTTGAACCTATCCCACGTGATCAAACTCTGTCCTCCTCGAACTTTATTTTCTTGCCACTAGTAGCTGGCCTTCGCTTTCAGCATGAACGTTGCAAAGACAGTTTTCTGGTTGTCATTAACCCTAGCAACGTCAAAGACTTTCTCCATATCCATCACCCAAGTCTGGGCCTTGATCGAATTCACGGATCCCTGAAACTCCGGCGGTCCTACTGCTTTGAAATCCTTGAAGGTTGCAGCTTGAGCTTGCAGCTGATTCGCAAGTGATCCCGTTAACAAGTTTACCAATTGCTTAACTGGATTGGCATTAGCCTCGTTGTTGTTGTTCGTAGACCCCTCTTGAGCTTGCTGACGTGCTGGTCTTCTTCTAGGAGGCATCTTTCTGTTAAGACATACGCTTATTAGATGCCCACTTAATTTCTTAATTATTTAAGACTTAACTCACACATTTTAAGATCAACACTTCACACATAATAGTTCCAAGAAACTCAGATATTTTATTCATTTATAATCTTAAAACATAGGAAAAAGGATAGTATTTCTGCTATTTACATCAACTTTCCTGAACTGAAAAAAGTTTCATGACTACATCATCTTCTTATCCCATTATTTATCTCAAAATTTAGGATTTACATTTATTTAACACATAAATAACCACATATCTTATTATTCTCCTATCTAGGTGTCGACGTTGGAAAATTTAAGAATCCCGCGGGTCGGTTCGTAACCCGAGTTTCCTCAAATCGATCTTCTTAAGTTCTCTCTACCCCTACTCTTTTTATTTAGGAAAAAGGTTTTGAAGGGTTTTTTAGGAAAGAGGCCAACATATTTTTTATGTCGACGATTTGAACGTTTAGAGTCGCTAGTTGGTAGATTGGAAAATGGTTGTACCAACTCAATCGAGTTTAATTTAAAAAGAGGCCCAATTGCTGGACAATATCGAAACTTGATCTTTGAAATTGGAGTTTTGAGTTCGGGGGCTTGGTTAAGTGTGGGGAAGGTGTTAGGCACCCCACGACTCCCGTGTAAACACGGTACCACATCTTTTCAATATTTTCCTTAAAACTGTGAATGCGTGAGTGAATGCTGTTTAAAAATTGGGCCTATTGATTTGATTGATTGAAAGCTTTGAAAGACTTCGTTGAGCCTATATACGAAGGGTTTGATTTGATTTGAAAATCAAGCATTGATTTGATTTTCAAAAGTATTTAATTTGATTTACAAAAGCTTTTCTTTTGATTGAAATTGATGTTTTGAAAGCTGATTTATCAAACCCTTACGCTGCCATAGGAATTGAAGCGTATCGCTACTTTTAATTTTTTTTTATCTTTATAGCCTTAAGGCTGCATATGAATGGTGATTTGCAGGGCTGCAAAGCATCCTTGACCACAAGAATAGACAAGTGTCGGTCTCCTCTTGGGTATGAAAACCATCGGAGGGACGCTGACACGATAATTGACATTTCACTATGATGAGACCTTAAATCAGGATAACCATTTTAAGGTCTGTGTATGTACATTTTACAGAAAAATTGGTAGGGTACATCTATAAACTGGAGTTTGTCCATCGTGAGAATCAGATCCCGATCGATTTGATCGTGAATCTCACGATTCCTAGGCTCACATATGAGTAGCCCATAAACCTGCACAGTTTAAATTTGCACAGAAATGGATATATATATATATATATAACCACGTCGCAATGGAACCAAGGATTCATCAATAAATCCTGGCTGCGAGTGGATAAAGTGTCTCGTTCCCACTAGATAGCGATCTAAGGGACACGGGTTTTTTTTTTAAAGCTGAAACTATAATAAAAAACTAGTTTAAAGAAATCTCAGCCATTATAGCTTCCAGGTTCTGTCGGGACCTGTTTGAACCGTTGAAAACTAGAATTGGCAAGATTTGGATAAATCTAGTTAGCCCGCAGATATGTTAGTGCAGATTCATATACAAATGAATGTAAAATGTAGCAGTTGAATAAATTGAGTAAAGAAATATATATATATATATATAAAAATAATTATATATAATTATATATACAAAAGCTATAAAAGGGCGATGGGTTTTCACTTGCAATCCCGGACTGGAATTGAAATATATATATATATATATATATATATTTCATTTTTGTCAAAGCCTAGATTATTTCGTGGCTATTTACAATTTTTTTTATAAATATATATATATATATATATATATATATATATATATATATATATATATATTTAAATATATATAGAAAAATAGTAAAAAAGGCGATGGATTTTCACGCCGGTGCCCGTAATGGAATTGAAATTGACAGAAAAGTAGTCAACCAGTGACTGGGGAGAGCACCCAGTCTGGCGAAGAGTGCAAAAGCAGTAAAATGACCACGAAGTAATCCAGGCCAGACTGAAAAAATATAAATAAATAAATATATATATATATATATATATATATATATATATTGACATAAATGTAGTCAACCAAGACTAATATGAGTACCAGTGATAGTGAAATTCATTTATATATGCGTAAATATATATATAAACTGTAAACTACCACGGATTTGACATCCAGGCTTGACAGAATTGAAATGTTAGTCCATTTACAGTTAAATAAGCACAAAAATGGGCCAAACCAGGACTGGGAAAGCAACCCAGTCCGGCGGAGTTGCCAAAAATGTGTGTGCTAGTGCATTGAAGTTGCTGAAGCTGATGGATCGTCAATCCGAGTTATAAAAATGTAAAAATTTGCGTTTATTACAGAAATATACCAAAGTTTGATGAAAACGGCCACGGAACTAAGTTCCGTGCATATTTAGAAGATTAAATTTTGTACGCAAGTGGAAAACAGTGCAAAGTAATAGTATTGACTTTCTAATCGTAAAAATACATATAATGGACTGCAATACAGCTTTTTGCCAAATCGTAGGCTCTATACGTCCAAATCTACCGGTTATTTTCTGATATGTGGTAGTATATGGGTATATCTACGTGTTGGAGTAAAAATATATGGTTTTGGAAGAGGTGTAAAATTCAAAAAATCAGACAGGCAAAGCTTCGCTGTGTTTTTGAATGCTTGAAAATGAACGCGGGGGGGGGGGGGGGGCATGTTTATTTATAGGCTAGGGAACCTTAGCTCTACCTGCTACTGCTGCAGGTAGAGGTGCAGCTTTCCAAGATGGGGCCCACATGCCCGGCTTCGTTATCTTGAAGTGCGTGCATGCCGGGCGATGCGATGTCAGGTTTGAAACTTCATAACTTTTGATCAGAGTGTCCGTTTGGGCCGTACTATAGCTTTCCAAAAAGTCCTCGCTGAGAGTGTCACAATGACATTGGTTTTAAACCTTTTTAAGTCCCTAAAGGTGGGTTCATAATCGGGTTTTTATTTTCCCGCAGTTTGTCCATCGAGACGTCCGGTGCTGTTTTCACTCGGGATCATCGTTATGGTTCATTCTGACCTTGGTGGCATCAATTCAGCTTGATTTTGACTGAATCGGTTTAGAGTTGTTAAAATGACCATTTTGCCCCTCTTGGGGTTGCCCTTGGTGTCGGCATGGCCTCTGGTTGACTTCCGAGAGCTATTTCCAAGACATGGATCCTAATCGAGTCTGTTTATCCCCAGTGTTGCCTCTGTGGCTGACGTGTCATTCCATGTTTTCTTTTAGAATTGTTGTGATGTTTCAGGTTTATGTCTGAAGTCGACCTGACTTCACAGGCTGATGCCGGGGCTGATATATACTTCTCGGGTTGCTGTCGGGGCTGATTTGTACCTCCTAGGTTGCTGCCGGGGCTGAGTTGGCATCTCGATATGGTTGATCGGTGTTGTGGTTGTCCCGATATTGGTGACCGGGTTTGAGCTGATGTCCCAATATTGGGATCGGGGATGATCTGACGGTCTGATTGACTATCAGAACTGGATTAACAGTTCGATTGACTAATGGAGTTGGATTAACGGTCCGATTGACTATCGGAGCTGGTTGGATTACCGATATTGGTGATCAAATTTAACTGGATTATCAATATTGAGGATCAGATTTGAGTTGAAGAAACGACATGGGCGGCCGAGTTTGGATTGGAGGCTCGGTATCAGAACCGGGGTTGAGTTGAAAAGACGGCTTTGCACTCCTACGATGTTAGTAACAGGAGAACGAAATTTTGAGTGTCTACAGATTCCCCTCTTTATCATGTTTATGTAATGCAATGGAATGAACAGGATAAAGATTGCTAGACACTTGAAATATGACAAGATATTAATGATGCAAATCTCAATGCAATGAATGTTAACATATTTTTGCAAATCGTATATCGCATCGCAAATCGCATCGTATATCGCATCGAAAATTGCATCGCATTTCATTTCATCGCAAATCGCATCGCATTACATTATCTTTACCGGTGCCTGTGTTAGGGCTGATCTCAACGGTTGACTTTCATCAGTACTGCTGATGTCTATGTTGGTGTTAACTTGAACGGTTTGATTTCTATCGGTGCTGCCGATGCTCTGTTTGATGAAGATAAACTGAAATGTTTTGCATATTTCTATTGGGGATGACGTCGTCGGTGATGGCCCTTTACTGTTATCTTGGTTTTAAGACCAATGGTTTCCCCAATCTGTCGATACTATCAGAGGAAATTTTCTTTTGGCTGATGCCGTTGTACATTTTTGAAGGCTCCTCAGATGGGGATATATCTCTTTTTGTCGAGTTACCTCATTGGGTGCTCCCGATGCCTATCCTGATGATAACTTACATCGGTAGCTTGTAACAGTGCCTACCCTGATGGTAGGGACAATGGTTGATCATTGGACTATCTCGATGCCTACTCGAACGGTAGCAGACTTTTTCATCAAGTTTGTGTGTTAAATGTGTATGCATTTTTGACTCTCTGGGGTATGTATGCCTAATGTTTTGATGGAGATATGCGCTGATGTAGCGCTTGCTTCACATGTGCAGACCAGACATGATAAGATGATCTTAATTTGTCCTAGGTTGAGGCATATGCTTAATTAAATTTATGTAGAACAATACATCACCCTTTTCTGAGGTGATTTGGAGTTTCTTTTCAGACATGGATTTTGATTGCCTTAGCAGCTCTAACTCTCGTATGGCTCATTTTATCATTCGCAGAGCAGATTTGGATGTTCCCCTTTCATGTGTCATTTTTGGTGAGGATCTCGCAAGGGCTGCTATTTTTTGGATCTAGATTTGATGCTGGTCCCTCTGGTGATCCAAACACTGATGGCTTTATTAGGAGGTATCCCGATATCTTCGCTGAAGTAGCATTCCACGGCCTACAGCACTGGATCCTTCTCAATGCCCCTTCTAAAGGTTTGTATAACAGATTCCATCATCTGTTCTCTGTGGGGATGGATCAGAGTTGGTCTGACGGCCCGATTGGAGATCGGGGTTGATATAATTTGATTTATCGATATTGAGGACCGGATTTGAGTTAAAGGACCGATATTGGGGATAGGATTTGGCTTAAAGGACCAATATTGGGGATCAGATTTGGGTTAAAGGACCGATATTGGGGATTGGATTTGGCTTAAAGGACTGATATTGGGGATCAGATTTGGGTTAAATGACCGATATTGGAAATCATATTTGGCTTAAAGAACCGATATTGGGGATCGAATTTGGCTTACAGGACTGATATTGGGGATCGAATTTGGCTTAAAGGACCGATATTGGGGATTTGATTTGGCTTAAAGAACTGATATTGGGGATCGGATTTGATATACTGTCTTCGTCTCTAGATCATTCCCCGATGCTTTGCTGGGATTGTGCCAACGGCTGATCATTGAGTGTGAAAAGGGGCCAGCTCTTTACTTGCAACCCTGCTGGTTTAGCTCTGGCTTGACTGATGACCCGGGAGATGCTGACGTCTTGGAGGATGTAGCTCGTTCTTTTATTGCCTAGATTTAAACTTCAGTGTAGAGGCCTTGACATGTGAGGACTTGGCGCAGTTTGACATATTTGATGATGCAGATTTCCTTCGCTAGATCTTTTTGTCATTGGGAATCTGTTCTTCCCGAGTTAAGGACTCGGTTGAGGATTTTTCCCTTCTTGTAGAGGGACAGCTGATGTGGCCTTGATTTCTTTCAGGAACTCTCCTTCTTCTTTTGATGAGGAACTTGGTCCCGCCGTAGATCCTTTCCATTTCTTGGAATGGAGAAATGCCCAGCCTTTCGCAGGTTGTTACTAGGGTTCATAAAAAAAACTCGCTTTGTTGACCATGTCCACGGTCAGCAATATCCTGCACATTCAGACAAACAACAATATATGCCGACAACTTGATGGCTCGGGCCGTCGGGATTAGTATGATCTTGTGAATGAGGCTTTTGAAGTTAAAGTTTATGAAATTGAATGCTTGTATTCACCGAGCTCTTATCTTATCGCTAAAGATTTTTAAAGGGAGTATGAAAATGAATTTTTCCTAAGGAAATCCAAATTTTTGCTTGACAAGTTATGAAATCGTAAGAAAACTTTTAAGCGTCCATGGTCATTTTTCATGGGTAGGATTATATTCAAAAGACTTATCTCCCTTCACCAGAGACACCTCATCTTCGCTCTAGACACTGCTCTTCACAAGATTAAGATCATATGATATGTGCACTATGTGTGACGCAACCCTTAACAAGGTTTTCTCTTCTATGATTTCTAGATGACCTCATTTTTATCTTGCAAAACTTTCTGCTTTTCTTGCTTAACTTTGTCACATTTTCTTAGGCTTTTCAGTGTTACCCATGTAACGAGTTTTGGACCAATGACTCCCAAACCTAACAGCTTTAGGGCACTAGGTGTTGAGACACCCCTTAGTACTGGCTCAAGTAACAAAAACCACACTTAGAGATAAGTTAGGCGGTCTACTCTTTTGATCTTTGCTTGAGCCTATACAAGATTCATTTTCTTAGGCTCTAAATTACCCGTGTAACGAGTGTTGGGCCGGTGATTCCCAAACCAGACGGCTTTAGGGCACCAGGTGTAGAGATACCCCTCAGGCATAATTACTCGAGTAACCTAGGCCACGATTCGGATCTGCTCAGGTTTTGACTTCTTGTAATGCTCATTTTCTTAGGCACTGAGTTACCTATGTAACGAGCATTGGGCCGGTGGCTCCCAAACCAGATGGCTTTAGGGCACCAGGTGTAAAGACACCCCTCAGGCTTAATAACTCGAGTAACCCAGACCACGATTCAAGATATTAGGCTAGCTACTAGTTGTCATCCCTGTCGTCATAGTTTCATACCCCACAACTAAGAGCCAGGTCAATGCAAAGTGCAGACATGCATATGAGGTCAAGTTTGCTCTAAAAAGTGCTTTAAACTAGGACGTCGTGCCTAATCAAAAGGTTGAATAGTCTTAATTCTCTAATCGCTTTCATGATTCTTGCTCCACGGACGCTTATTAGAATTAATCCAATTCATAACAAGTTAAGCAAAAATCTCTTCTTTTTTTTCTTTTTTTCTCTTTTTCTGAGACCCTAATGCAGGACTTATGTGTATTATCGCTAATGCATGGAATTTGAAAGCTCATAAAGAGATGAAAGAGTCATACCTTATCAGCGGATCACAGTGTTCTAACAAAATTATGATTGGCAAAGGTTGATTGGTCATATTGGATCGCCAATAATGGAAGCTTGGATGATGATGGACTATGCTAATGGTGCCGACTGGTGCATGTTGATTGGATGGTTGATAAATGCCCCAGTATTGATTGTGTAATTTCTAAAATTGGTCCAGTCTTGTTGTAACTATCCCAACATCGGGTTGACGTTAACTTTGAACGCCCCAGTCTTGCTTGTCATCTGGGAGGATTGCTTGGTTGTATTTGACCTATGGGCTGATAAGATACCAAGATCGCAAAAGTCTTTAATCGCATAACTCCCATGGTTAACAAGTAGTGGATTCTGTTGATAGAGGCGAGGCTCGAGCTACTCGGGAGGCTGCCTTTGATGAGAGGGACGAGGCCCTAGTGTGCAGATGGTAGTGGATGTTCTGGCTCATATGGAGACCAAGGGTTAGGAGCTTGCAGCTGCTCTTATATCTTCAGAGAGTTGCCATATTAGCAATGTTATCCCGCTTATCCACGGGTTCAGAGTCCAGCTTTGATTTTCCTAAGTAGGGCCTGTTGACCAGGTGGTTTAATAGAATTTGGCTTTTATTTGTCTTTGGTGTCTTGGAACTGGTCTTTATTTTTTTGCTTTTTCTTAAAGGTCAAACCGCGCCGTAGATGATTGCCTACGTACTCCCGGGTTTAGGGAGATCAGGTCATTCGTAGTTCCTAGTTGTTTGGTTGGAGAGGCTTGAAAGGAGTTTATCTTGGATTTTGAGTCTGGTTTGATATGTTTTTAAATTTTTATTTAGTTTCGAGGGTTTTTGAATTTTTTATTTAGTTTGACCGCACCCAAATGGTTGCCTACGTACTCCCGGGCTGATGGAGATCAGGTCATTCGTAGTTCACAGTTGTTTGAAAGGCTCGATTTTTGATTTTTTTTTTCTTTTTTCTTTTTTTAATTTTTTTTTGGTCTTTTCTTTTGTTTTTGTTTTTTTTATCTACATGCATGGAAAAAAAAGGCATAAGGCTTAAGAAAGTGATAACGTTCCAACAACTCCTAGAACTCGCAACTTTCCTCTAGATCTACGTCCTCCTGACTAGCTGAGGCCTGATAGTCCAGTCGTCAGTGGTTATGTCGCTCGAGGCTTGTGATAGAGGATCCCTCTTGACTCTGAATATCTTCAATCCCTTCCATAAATTGATCGCCTCCAGAATCAGCATATCCCTTAAGGAGGCTTGAACTGGACTCGTCGCAGAAAGGTATGAACTCCAGATTCCTCGAGGGGTTGGCTTCCTTGAGAACTTCGCCACCTTTTTCTTCGTCTGCTCCTTCACCTTTCTCATAGCCTTGAGAGGATTTGAGTATGAAATCCCCCTCATACCGATGTGTTATCTCTCGCAAGGAACTTTTCTTTTGTGCTTTTTCCATACGGGGAAGGATCAATATCTCCTCCTCATCTTCCAGAAGGATAAGGTCAGGCATGCAGTTGTTAGCTCTGGGCAATAAGATATTTGATGATGGTGGATGAACTTCATTAGGAGATTCTTTTGTCTCCTCGGTCACTTCCAGTATTAGGATCGGTCCACCTAGTGTTCTGCCAGGATTGGTGCTCATAGCCGTCACATTCTTTGAACTGTCCGCTTCGAGTGGACATCTTGAGCTCTTTATCTCCCTCTCGCCTTTTCTGGTTATGGGGAATTCTTTCCTCAGTTCTCCATTTTCAATGAGATCTTGGATTTTGTGTTTCAGAGCCCAACATTCCTCGGTCGCATGTCCTGATGCTCTGGAATGATAAGCACATCTCTTGTTGAGATCATATTGCCTTCCTTTGGGATTCATAGGTGGAGTGAGCTCAGTGATCTTTTTCTGCGAAATCAACAGGTCTAATACATTTTCTAACGAGTCCCCCAAAGGTGTGAATACTTTTCTTTGCCTACTCTCCCCGACTTTTGGTGCCGTAGGATTTCGAGGGTTTGCTAGTGTTTGGCATGTTGATTGATGTTTCTTATCTGGGAATTCGCATTCCTCTGGACGATTTTTCCTTTGTTGAGATCTTCTGGTAGATTTATCATTCCATCTTTCTCGTTCATTCATTATGCTTTGATCCTCTTCATTTAGCCGGTGGATCTTGGATGGAGATATGCTTACATTCTGAAGAACCTTCTCTTTCTCTTGGTTTTCTAATAGTTAGTGAAAATATGCCTCGCATCCTGATGTTGGCGTACTACCAGATTAGCCAGTAGAGTTACTTGGTGTTGGATCGTATCCAATTTTTGCATTATTGTCATACCCTCCTCTGTATTTTCCAACTTGACGACATTTGTTATGTTCCTTTGGGGGTATTCCTTTATCCTTTGTATGTATTTACTATTTGGATACATTTCATCGCTTCCTGACCCGATCATGTTTACTTTCTTTGTATCATGCGACATCAGAAAGTTGGGGTGGTCATTGGGATGGTCATGTTGTTGGACCACAATATCGTCATTTTCTATCAGGTTTTGGATTTTATGCTTCAAGGACCAACAATCTTGTGTATCGTGTCTTGGATATCCTGAATGGTAAGAACATCTCTGGCTAGGATTGTATCTTTTGCTTTTTGGATCCAGAGGTGGAGCCAGTTCGGTAATTTTCTTGTGATCTATTAACATCACCAACATGTTTTCAAGGGAATCGCCTAGTGGAGTGAACACCCGATTTTCCGTTCTTTCGAATTTTCTCTTTCTCTCCTGGTAATTGTTGAATGCAGTCTGTTGTGACGACAGATTGCTTTCCCTCTTCTAAATCGGGGGACTACGGTTAGGTCTCCTAGACTGCCCCTGTGCAAAGAGGGATACATCTTCATCGCCTTCCTTGGGTACCCTTATGGGATCACTCGTATAACTGCCAGACTATATATGATCGACAACTACTTTCAAGGCTGTGAGATCTTTGATCTTGCCTGCTTTCAAGCCCATCTCTGTTATTTCACCATGTTTGATCATCTTTGAGAATGGTTTTCCTATTCTGGCCAAGATCCTCTTATAGTAAGGTGCCTCTTGGATGTCTATGAAAGTCATCACCATTTCAGCTTCGGTCATAGGTGGGCTGACTTGTGCTGCCAGATGTCTCCATCTTTGGGCATATTCACAGAAAGACTCGTTGCTTTGCTTTTTGACTTTGGTAAATTGATATCGATCCGGAGCCATCTGAGACTGGAAGCTGTATTGAGTTAGGAAGGCATGAGCTAGCTCTTCCCAACTGTGGATTTTGGCATTGTCAGGTCGGGCATACCAAGTCCTATCCTCTCCAGTGAGACTCTTTTGGAAAAGCTGCATTCGGAGGCTTTCATCTTCAGCATAAGGCCCTAGCTCGCCAATGTATACTTTCAAGTGCATATAAGGATCGTCTGCCCCATTGTGCTTTTCAAACTTTGGGACTTAGAATTTATCAGGATATCTAGCCCCTGGGAATATGTAAAGATCTGAATAGGTGACACTTCCAAGGTTTCTAGTCCTTTGATTGAACGGATGGTTTCTTCCATTTGTTGGACTTTCCTTCGAATATCGCCGGTTTCCCGATCTTCCCTGAGATCTGTGATTTCAGGGGTTTTGTTGGTTCTTTTACTGTATCGCGGTTCAGGGATCTACATTTCCCCCTTTTTGTCAGCACTTTGATTACCACCCTGTGAGGAGGACTCTGTTTGATTGAGTGTTGGCTGGCCCTGAGTGCTTTTACTTTATTCTCTTAGAAGGATAGCCAACTCTGCCATTTTATTCTTAAGTCCCTCAAACTCTTTTCGAGATACGAAACCCGACTCGCATTGGCTACTTTCAGCCATGTCGATGGATAGGCTTCGTGTCTTTTTAGATTATGATCTAGTAGTGAGACCACTTTTTTATACCTACAACAAAACGTAGGTGTGTCAATTTCCAAAGGTAGGTAAGGATTGGATACATTATGTGATTTTATCCTGTAAAACCGAGGTTAGTTGCTTTGATGGCAGGATGACAGGATATTTATCTGACAGGAAAATAAAACTTTTATTATTTCATTTACATTGTGCTCCTCAGTAATTGGAGACTTGACATGGAATTGAAAGTGGAAAGCATGAAGAAGCTTCTCTTCGGATTTGGTTAATCAGAGGCTGACCTATCTTAGGTTACTCTCGCGACTTTTGTTTCGGCATGAAGGCTCCTAGATCATCGCAATCTACTAGAAGGGAAGTTAATCCGATCGTTCAACTGGAGCGAATCTGAGTGGTGTATTTTCATGAGTCACCCCCAGAGACTTAATCGTCCCTAGAGTCAATACTTAACACCGACCGGGTTATCCTCCTTGTGAGAGGGACACACAACATACATTCACATACATCGTGCCTTACCTTTTATGCAGGTAATGACAGTTCGTGCGAAGCACTAATATGGATGCGAAGTACTAAAAATAAGAAAGCATTCATTTACATTTATTCAATGTAACATTCATTAAATGTAAAGACGCAGCATTCACTCATCCATTGACTGTGGAGATACAAGATTTCACGCAGTTAGTAGATTTGAAAGGGAAATGTTTGAAAAAATTTGAAAGCGGCCTAAGCCCTTTACTGTCCCCAGCAGAGTCGCCACCTGTCGACGTTGGAAAATTTAAGAATCCCGCGGGTCGGTTCTTAACCCGAGTTTCCTCAAATCGATCTTCCTAAGTTCTCTCCACCCCCAATCTTTTTATTTAGGAAAAAGGTTTTGAAGGGTTTTTTTAGGAAAGAGGCCAACATGTTTTTTATGTCAACGATTTGAACGTTTAGAGTCGCCAGTTGGTAGATTGGAAAATGGCTGTACCAACTCAACCGAGTTTGATTTGAAAAGAGGCCCACGACTCCCGTGTAAACACGGTACCACATCTTTTCAATATTTCCCTTAAAACTGTGAATGCGTGAGTGAATGCTGTTTGAAAATTGGGCCTATTGATTTGATTGATTGAAAGCTTTGAAAGACTTCGTTGAGCCTATATACAAAGGGTTTGATTTGATTTAAAAATTAGTCTTTGATTTGATTTGCAAAAGCATTTAATTTGATTTACAAAAGCTTTTCTTTTGATTGAAAATGATGTTTTGAAAGCTGGCTGCGAGTGGATAAAGCATCTCGTTCCCACTAGATAGCGATCTAAGGGACACGAGTTTTTTTTAAAGCTGAAACTATAATAAAAAAAACTAAATTTAAAGAAATCTCAGCCATTATAGCTTCCAGGTTCTGTCGGGACCTGTTTGAACCGTTGAAAGCTAGAATTGGCGAGATTTGGATAAATCTAGTCCACCCGCAGATATGTTAGTGCAGATTCATATACAAATGAATGTTAAATGCAGTAGGTGAATAAATTGAGTAAAGAAATATATATATATATATATATATATATATATATATATATAATTATATATACATATATATATATATAATTATATATACAAAAGCTATAAAAGGGCGATGGGTTTTCACCCGCAATCCCGGACTGGAATTGAAATATATATATATATATATATATATATATATATATATATATATATATAAAAAACTGTAAATAGCCACGAAATAATCCAGGCTATGAAAGAAATAAAATATATATATATATATAGAAAAACAGTAAAAAGGGCGATGGATTTTTACGCCGATGCCCGTAATGGAATTGAAATTGACAGAAAAGTAGTCAACTAGTGACTGGGGAGAGCACCCAGTATGGCGAAGTGTGAAAAAGCAGTAAAATGGCCACGAAGTAATCTAGGCCAGACTATATATATATATATATATATATATATATATATATATATATATTGACAGAAATATAGTCAACTAGGACTGATATGAGTACCAGTGATGGTGAAATTCGCTTATATATGCGTAAATATATATAAAAGCAGTAAACTACCATGGATTTGACATCCGGGCTTGACAGAATTGAAATGTTAGTCCATTTACAGTTAAATAAGCACAAAAAAGGGCCAAACCCGGACTGGGAAAGCAACCCAGTCCGGCAGAGTTGCCAAAAATGTGTGTGTTAGTGCATTGAAGCTGCTGAAGCTGACGGATCGTCAATTCGAGTTGTAGAAATATAAAAATTTGTATTTATGTACAGAAATATACCAAATTTTGATGAAAACGGCCACGGAACTAAGTTCCGTGCATATTTAGAAGATGAAACTTCGTATGCAAGTGGAAAACAGTGCAAAGTATTAGTATTGACTTTCTGATCATAAAAATACTTACAATGGACTGTAATACGGGCTTTTTGCCAAATCGTAGGCTCTATACGTCCAAATCTACCGGTTATTTTCTGATATATGGTAGTATATAGGTATATCTATATGTTGGAGTAAAAATATATGGATTTGGAAGAGGTGTAATAGTCGAAAAATCAGACAGGCAAAGCTTCGCTGCGTTTCTGAATTCTTGAAAATGAACCGGGAGGGGGGGCACGTTTATTTATAGGCCAGGGAGCCTTAGCTCTACCTGCTGCTACCGCAGGTAGAGGTGCGGCTCCCCAAGGTGGGCTCCACATGCCCGATTTTGTCATCTCGAAGTTGTAAAAACCGTGAATTTCACAATTTAATTTTTTTTTTGATATAATAAGAAAATGAATATTACTTGAACATAAATGTTTGTGAGTTACGAGAGAAGTAATTCGATTATATTAAATTGAATTTATAATAATTGAGGAAATATGGAGAATGACGATGAACTCGTTGAATGCCTTGTGTGGCATGAGAATGGAAATGATGATGAGAGAAATCAATAAGTGAATAATTAATTAATATTACATTGTTAATTAATTATTGTTATATGTGATAGCCTATTAATGAGTATTTATTAATAATATGTTATTGCGAGTAACAAAACATTTATGAGTAAATAATTAATGAATATTATAAGAGTTATATTTATTTAATTAATTGTTGTGTGCAATACATGTGATAGTTAATCATACAATAACGTTGTTAAGTGTTATTATGAATAATAATCAGTTATAGAGTAAATGAATTATTAAGTGAACAGTTAATCTCTATTAATTGTTATTATAAGAAATATAATAATAATCTGTTGAGTTAGTATTTTTGCAAGTAATGATTTGATACTAAGAACATGGTTTATAAATATAATAGGATTTATATTGTTGAGGAATGTGATTATTTATCGTATAATAATAATCGATAAGGGTAAGTAATGAAGGAATTACTTCGTGAACAATTAATTGATATTAATTGTTATTTACTTTCTATTATGAGAAAATAGAATATTAATAATGATTAATTGATAATGTGTTAATTATTATTATCGCGAATAATAGAATGATAATAAGCAATTTGTTTATGAATATAATAAGACTTATATTTATTTAAATGTGATAATTAATCATATAAAATTAATTGTTATGGAGATTGATAATTACATTGATTGATGAGGGAAGAATTAATTAATATTAATTAATTGCCATTGTGAATAATAATCGAGTAGAGTTTATTTGCTCAATTAATTGCTATGTGCAAAGGATGTGATAATTAGAAATATAACATATAGTATGATACGTGTGTAGTGCAATACTTAAGTGTGACAATGCAATTATATATAAACTATATTATATAAGGCAATGTGACTGTACATATTAAAACTATATGTTATGAATACATCATGAGGCTTATGTGACAATATGTATGTAAGTATACATTAAAATAAAACGTTATGGATATATTGTAAACAATTATTGACTAATAGAATTTAATTGAATTATACATGAGATAATATAATGTGAGAATATCCGGTTAAATTATATTGGTAAGATAAAATGTACATGGACTATATATATCCCAACTTATTACATTGCAATAATATTTTTTTTAGAACCCAAGTGTGCATGGATTATATATGTGCAAAGTATATTACAACATTGAAATGTTACTTATTCATTGAAATACATTGTGACATTACATTATAACCTAGGTATACATTATATAACCTAAGTAGACTTATATATGTAACCTTAGTATGTGAGATTTGCAAAATGCTGAAGATATGTTGCTTTGTCCCAATATGAGAGTCACAATTTTTCCTCACGTGAAATACTCAAAGTCTAAGCCTACTATTTCTTCTCAATTTCAACAAACTCTCATAGCTTCATAGCTCATGATGGGCAAGGGAGTGGGATTCATGATTTCCTTCACCAACCATCTACCAACTCCTTCTTAACCACCATGTAATCTAACATTGCCATTGGTTTAATTTGAAGAACAAATACATTGTCTGTGTAATTGAAATTCTATAAGTGTAGCCTCTTCTCCTTCAATTTGATTTGCTGAGAATTTTCCTAAGTGTAGAAGTGAGAGCAAATTATATATTAGTAATAAGCATTCTGAGAATCGAAGGAATTGTTAGCATCAAAGGTATAATCATATACTATTGTTCTTCATTTTCATTCTCTGTCAAAACTTCCTATTCTTGAATTTTAATTATGCTAAATTGGATTATAATTGGGTTGTAGAACACTTATATAGTTGTTATATGAACTTATATGCATGTTGGGATTACAATATGGCTGCTTAAAACTATTGTTGTGAAGGAATTTTGAGGTTTGGCCTGAAACCTGCCGAAGCAGGAAAAATTCTGGCTTGAACTGCTTACGGCGCAGCTGCGCCGGCATTACACTGCGGCGCAGCGTACCCTACACCAATTTTTGATTTTTATTTCTTAATCTGATCAATTCTAGCGTACTGATATGACTTGAAACATGCATGGAAATAAGTTTAACAAGACTATTTAGGTTCCTTGGCATAGCATGAATGAGTTGGTTGGTGTTAGTATGCATGAAAATAGGCTTGAATGAAACTAATGAACTTAAGTTCTAATTTTTTGTAAACATGTGTACATAGGATAGCATACGCATGATTTTTGAAAATAAATAAGCATGAGTTGTGGTCCTTTATTCATGACCAAGTGGTTAAACATTGAGCTAGCGAACTTTTTCAAAGAAAAGAAACTTGACGATATCAAAGCTAATATGTATGAATATTACACGATATATGCTCTAACCTTGTAAGCGTGTTTGGGTGGTCTATATATGCATGAAAATCATGATAACATGTGTATATATGTGTCATGAAGTAGCATGAGTATGTTTGGTTATGTTAGTATATAATTACTAAAGAAAGTATACGTTTTAAAAAGAGACTTTGACATATAAGTATGATATTCATATTTTAACCATATGAGCATGATAATATACTTATATGACTAATTATGACCATAAGCTAGCATGATTAGTAATTCATAGTTTCCTTGCTCGTGTCCAATTGTTTAAACTTAAACTAAATGGTTTTTCAAAGGAAACTTGATATAATTGAAACTAATATCTATGAATACCATATGAGAGATGTTCTAACCTTATGAACATGTATATGTGGGTAGGTTATGAATGAAATATAGTTTACATGTGTTAAGTCAGTTCAAGTTGACTTTTAAAGAGAAACTTGAAAGTTTTAAAGAACTAATGTTCATGATCATGTTAAAGAATACATTCTGAAATTTTGTTATGCATGATAGTACTCTTAACATCACTAAGCTAGTCTATATGTACACACAATGCGTTAGATACATTGAAAGTTACTCAAGCATGAGTTATAGATATTTGGTGGAAATAATTAATACTAATTATGCATATAAGATGAGGACCTATGTAAGCACACATACAAGCTGATATCATGACTACCTCATATGTATGCATGGCAAACATTATATCCTTTGTGATTTCATGATCTTGATTGGCCTTAGCTCATTTGAAATCATAAAACCATAGCGTATCAAGAATAAGTGTAAGATCGCAATAAAAGCGTGCAAGACCCTTTAATATGTTATTATATTATTGCGTTCATGACCGGACAGAAACCACAAGGCAACAGCTCAGCCTTGGCTTGGCCAGAGGTCTGCGCAGCTGCGCCGACCCTAGGCTTAGCCATGGCGCAGCTGCGCCAGCCTGAAATCTTATTTGAGTATTCTGCTTGCTTTATGATGTTATTGATTGGTCTACAATGATACTCTAAACCATTAAAAAGATTTTGTTGATACTGATCGTATTCAAATGTGATGATGATATGGTATAAAGATTATAAATTTAAAAAAAGGAATTCCAAAGGTAAATAAAGACATAACCGAATAAGCATTGTGATGCCATACGTGTTACTTGATTTCATGACGTCTTATATACTGATTTTATGCTACAAGTGTATAAGTACGCAATAACGTACGTATAGGGTTATATGAATAAGTTAGAATCATATGTGTATATTTAATTTACACGTCAAGTTGTGTACCAAATGTGCGTAGCTAATGGATATCCTATATATGTAACTATGTTATAATAGGATTCGAAAGGTGTTGATTTATTTAACAAGGATAGACTACGCATAAGGCAAGTTTTCTAACTTACACTCTTTTAAAGTGCAAGTTTCCTGACTTACACTCATTTACAGTGCAAGTATCTGAACAATACTTTTATTGTGTTGTAAGTATCCTATCCTTGTGGTTACTTATTCGAGGAACGTCGTAAGCAAGTTCCCTAACTTATACTCTTTCATTGTGAAAGTTTCCTTGAAACCGTTCTTGTATATTAATTGCAAGTATCTGACTACTCTTTTATTGAGCAAGTATTTCATTCATACTCTTTATTGAACCCATATTCGAGCTTATACTAACTTTGGTCGTACGAGTAAATAGGTGCTAGAAGAATTCTTGCCTTACAAACTTATGTTTCATAGTTTGATTTAAATCACGATTATATCCTTCGAATTATTGTTGCGAGTATTGAACTCATAAATTGTTCCTATATACATTGTTGAAATTGTCTACGCCATTTAATTCGGCTAGACAAATATCATGAATTAGAAAGCAATCCACACCAATTGCCTTGGTGCGGACTCTTAGAAATTGATTGAGTTGAACAACCCTTGTAAAAAGGGGAACTATATAGTCGGGGTGCCGACAGTGGCGTGGTAGGTTATGCATAACTCCAGGTACGATAGGCTGATCCCCTAATTGTACTTGGTTGGGTTACCAGAAATATTTTTGGTGATTCTAGTAGAAGTTCGTGGTTCTTAGCGACCACTCAGTATCCAATATTTATTTACTTGAAACTTTGAATTCTTTTATAAATCCTTGGTCCACAGCGACACTTAGTGATATCTATTCATTCACTTGAAATTGTTGAAACTTTTGAATCCTTTAATAACTTCTCGACCCGTAGTAGTCCTTATTCAACTTCACAGAATAGATTTGAAAGTTATTGTTATTTATTTTGTTCACAACATTCTTATTTGAAATCCTGAGCGATTAATTACCATTTTACCCTTGAGATTTAGAACTGTATATATTCCTGTTCACATTTATTGGCATATTACTTGCTGAACAAATTTGTTGCTCACTCTTGCTTCCCATAAATATTTCAGTTAGGGCAGGGCAAGGTGGAACCCCAGGACAGGACAAGTACGAAGGCAAGGCAATGGAGTAGTTGTGCTTTTCTATATTAGGATGTTTCTGTTATGTTATATTAAGACTTATTTAAATGTTATGTATTAAGATATGTTTGGTTTAAGTTATGAAGTGTATTAGTAATAGTTTCGAGACTTGGGACGAGAATATTTATGTTATATCAATGTAAATTATTCTGTTATTCCACTGTTTGAGATTTTAGTTATTATTAGAATTAGTACGTGATGAACCAAATTCGAGATCAGTGACGGTCTGAATTTGGGGGTGTCACAGAAGTGTGTGCACGTCGGGCGATGCAATGTCAGGTTTGAAACTTCATAACTTTTGATCGGAGCGTCCGTTTGGGGTGTGCTATAGCTTTCTGGAAAGCCCTCGTTGAGAGTGTCACAATAAAATTAGTTTTAACCCTTTTTAAGTTGATAAACGGATTTTATGACCACTTATTCAGATAGTAACCAACTCATTCTGTTGCTTAAACTCAAGTATCGTTGTACGTTTTATGTGTTTTTACTTTGTTTTGTGATTTTTAGGTTTAAAAACTCTTCAGTGCAAAATAAGCTTAAAAGGGAAAAAGAACGCTTAAATGGGGCAAAGCACTGAAATGGGCTTAAAGCATGAAGATAGCATGGGTGAGGAAGCAATGAAGGTGATGCCACGAGTCTAGAGGCCAAAAGGAGCAAGAATGGCATTTAAAGCAAAACTGGGAAGGAAATGCAATCCGGACATCGTTTGGAGGGTTTATGTTCATTTCATGTTCTTGGATTGAAGCTTAGTTCATATTGTAGAGCATCTTTTAAGCTTTTCGGAACATCTTGAATCATCCCAATCGGAGTTCGGAAGCGAGAGTTATGCCCCATATACTAACGGACGTTAAACTCCACGATTTTGGGTTTCCATTGCACAGCTGTCACTTGGAGCTCAATTTCAGCCTTCATCCATCCATTATTTCTCAACTCTTAAAGAATGAAATTGTAGAGCTCTTCGACAGCTTCGATTTGATAGGTGGTAGGCCTCGTAACTCCTCCCGAATCAAAAGTTATGGCCATTTTACCAGAGGACTCTGCAGTAGAAAAGCTTTGGCGCGGGCGCGAAGATTCTAGTGCATTTTTGGGCGCAGCCGCGCCAGTCCCCAGCTGTATCAGACTTGACTTTTCAATTGAACGGGACTTGGCTTTTGAGTGGGATATAAGGGGGCTTGTTTTGGGCAAGAAAGACAAGGAGATATACATGTATTGGCCTTAAGCCCTAGTTTTTCCTCTTCCTTCTCTTTCACTTCCTTGTCTAGGAGTAGATTAAGTTAGAGATTAGTGTTAGATTAGTTTAAAGTAGTTAGATTCTAGGGTTTGATTTGTATTGAAGATTGAAGCAAGAGGATTGACATCAAGGGTCCAAGCTTGGAGAAAGATTTGAAATCTCTATCCTTAATCTCTCTTTACTATTACATTGTATATTTAGATGATGTTATTGAATCTTGTGGATAATATATACTTGAGTTATTTATGGCTTAAGCTTATTTTGAGGTTCCAATGGAACCTTTTGAGTAGTTTACTTTGATATGCTTCCATGCTTGTCTCTTTGATTGTTATATGACTGTCTATTACGATTCGTGCTTGCATTGCTTAATTGATTCACGACCAATTACTGTGATAACCTTTGTGGACTTGAAAGACAAAGCATAGGTTTAGATCTAATCGTAGTAGCGGGTGATTGTGCATTCACATGGCGTTGGATGAATAATTTTTGCTTAGGATAGACATATACCGAAGCGCCGTCTGTAGTCAATAGAGGACTTGACCTTAAACCCTATTTATTTGTAAACACCATAGATATATAGGGGTTTAGATAATGTGGGTGTTCACGTGCATTCTATCATCTGTGGATTGCACGTGATATGGAGTAGGTGCATTGAAAGATGGCCTTCTCTCACGTTCGTGTTCTCGGCTAACTATCTTGACTATTAATTTGACCTAATTGAAAGTACGTCAATTTAGACGAATTATTAGGGGAAATTGGTATCTCTTGTCTTCATTATCTGATTTTAACTCTAGAATTAATTAGTTTAAGTTAATTGCTTGCCTAGTTTAACTTAGTTTTAATTCATTATCTTTACCATCCGTTTAAATAAGACTGCGATGATTATGTGCTTGTGGTTTGGTGTCTTTTATCCATTAATTCTCTGTGGGACCATAACTGTACTTACTCTTTATTACTCGTTGGCCACGTATACTTGCGTGTTAATTGTGTCATCTAATCGGACCAACAAGTTTTTGGCGCCTTTGCCGGGGAGTTAATTGGATAACTGTTTGCCAACATTAGTTTCAATCAAATTAGTCTTACTTTAAACTTTTTATTTTTGTTTTAATTCTTCCTATATTCTCTTCTCAGGTACAATGGACTTAAATTTCTATCAATGAAACTGTACAAGACAAGAGCAACCAAGGGAAGCAAGCACTGATGGACTCGACCTAATTGCCACACTCTCAGCACAGTTAGAGGAGCTCTCGAGGAAGTTGGATACTGTTTCAGCCCAACAGAGTCGAGAGCCAGTGACTTCATATGACTATGGTGCTGGAGCTTATATGAGCCATCCGGAGCCTATCAGTTATGCACAGGAGCAGTATGGGGGTGAGTACTTCCACAGTGAGCCGTACACCAATTATCAGCAAGATTGGGGGTATCACCCGAGCCCTTCCGGAAACTACTATCAAGAACAATACTGTGAGCCGAGTCCAATTTTTACACCCGAACCCACTTATCCATCCCCATGTTTACAAGGAGAACTGTCTCCCATGGACATCATGGATAAAGCCTTAGCGAAGCAAGAGGAGATGATTAAGAGCCAAGAAGAATCGAACCAAAACTTTCTGAAACAGATGGCCCTAATCAACAATCCTTCAACAAATGAGCCTCAGTACATGGATCCCGAGACTGAAACTGAAAAGGAAGGATTGGATAGTGTGTGGGAACATTCCATAGCATCAACACAGGAGACCTTAATTGATCAATCACAGTCAATCGAGAATCTTCAGAATTGGGCAAATCAGATTAACATGGCCTTGATGAAAGAGGAGTTGATTGAGCAAGGGATACAGACTCAGAATCTTCAGAATCAGCTCTCTCAAGTAGTAGAAGCCGTGAGGCAAGGGCCTCAGAACTCCAGTGAGATTCAGTACATAGATTCTGAGGATGAAGCAGAAGAGGAGATCTTGATTGAGCAAGAGTATTCAAATGAGGATCTTCAGATTTGGGTGGAGCAGATTAGCACGGCATTAAATAAGGACGAGGTATGTGAACAAGAGACAACAATGCAAGATCCTGTACCTCCAATGACTGAAGTCGTAAGTTATGATCCCTAGACTACTTGGTGCTATGACATGGGTGCAAAAATTGATAGAGAATCCGAAGTGCAATTGCAGCTGGACGAGCCGAATGCAATGGAAATAGAGGAGATAATTGGGGATATGGAGCAGTATGAACCAACAGTGATAATACCCCAAGAGCCTCCTCCGCCGAAGTTTGAGACTCCAGTCAAGTTTGCACACCCTTGCCCCCTTGGAAGCCACATTACAGATACGGATCTCGATGACATGAGAGAGTCCGTGAGCTTCAAACCATGGTGGTCAGAAGAGAAGAGAATAGAAAAAGAGTCCGTTGTGTGGTCTATACCTCCATGCCCCGATCATGTCACCTACACAACGAAACCCTTGCCTAGCTCCCCAACCTTCAGGATGGGGAATTCTTTTACTTATCCAATGCTAGGTAGTTTAAATCTGCATCCGCTCCTACTAGGAAGCCGCCAAAGTCACACAGCTATTCTGATGGATGGAGGGGTTCTCCAATATCGTCGGGGAGTTGGGTAGCAGTGGGCAGACACAGTCGAGCTAGAGGACTATAAATCAAGCGCTAGATGGGAGGCACCCCATCATTTCAATCTCTGTGTGTTTAATTCTCCATTTCCTACTTCCCATCATCCCTCTCTCTATCTCTTTGTTTAATTCTCCATTTACATGCTTTCTATCACATTTCCCTCCCCCTCGTTTAATTCTTATTAGTTAATATTTAGTTTAAATTTTTGCATACTGTAGGAATTAGGAGTTCATTGCCTACATTTTTGAACTTAGGCATGAATGCGTATATTTTTGGGATTACAGAGCTTATAGCATACTTTTGATGCACTTGCATTGCATATACGCCTTTAGAGAATTTTTGGGAATATAAATTCATATATCTTTCCATGTTCATTCTCTTGATGTAAATAAATTTTATATACTTTTGTTAGTCTAGGAAGGCTTAATAAGTATTATATGCGTATTTCAGGTCAAAGGCTGCTCGGAATGAATGAAAAGCAAAAGCCAACCTCAGTTCATGCCAAAAATCTGCAGCAACAAAATCTAATAGTCCGCGCGGCCGCGCCCAATCCAAAGCATTACCACGCGCGGCCGCGCTACACATAAACTGGGTCTGTCTTGGGAAAAATCCTGCAAATTTTGGGGGGTACCACTTCATGTCAATTATTAGCAGCCCCCAAGCCTCAGTCCCTATAATCCCAAACCCTCAGTTCCTTAATGCAATCCCCCATCTCTTCCATTTCATGCAATTCCCCCCCACTACAAGCCTTAGTTTTGAAAACCTCCTACCTCTTCAATCCAAAGTACCAACTCCCATCCACCTCATCCTCTCAACTTGATCAATTGAGACATTGAGTGCGGAATCTCTAGCAAAGCAAGATTGATATGGAGCTGGGTTGGTTCGTTGAGTATAGTGTTGAGCGGAGTTTATTTTACCAAGAGCAGAGATGAGACGGGGAAACTTTTGAGAGGATGCCACTTCATGTCATGCAGCATAAGAAGCCAAATAGGGGAGTTTCTTTTAACCTTTACCTTCAATGAGGACATTAAATATTTTAAGTTTGGGGGTATTGGCTTTATTTTGCATATAGGGTAGTTGCATTCATATTGCATATTGTGTTTGTTTATTTAGTACATGTAGGTTCTAAATAGTTAAAATTTGTGAAAATTTTAAAAATTTTCTTTTGTTTTTGCATTCTGTGTTAGAGCATACTGCATGAATCCAGTTTTTAGTTGGTTAGTTATGCATGTTGCCTATGAAGAAATTGAAATCACTTGATTGTTGAACTGATTTGAGACTTAAGCCTGATTTCATGGTCATATATGTAAATCCTTACCTGTCAGATATTGTGTAACCAGTAAGCACGATAGAGTAAACACCATGATATGCTAAGTTTAAATGTTTACATACTTGTCTTCTGGTCGAAAAACTATGTTTTAATAAAAGAGTTTCAGTTCGCATATAATAATAACTAGACTGTTAAAAGCTTAAGTTTGGGGGAAACAGGGGACATGCATGATTTATGCAGGGAGATGGAGCGTAAGACGCACTCCCTTGCAGAAAAAGAAAAAGAAAAAGAAAAAAAAAGATTAAGAAAAAAATAAAAATAGAATAAACACTTCGGCTACGTCGAGTTCTATGGCCTTTGATATTCGAGCAAGTAAGCCCTAGGAGTGTCTCTACACCTAGCGCCCTAAGGCCGTCTGGTCTGGGAGTCGTTGGTCGAAAGCTTGGTACATGGATATCATTGAAAAGCCTAAGAGAACTAGGCATTGCAAAGTCGAATGTGTACACGGGAAAGTGCGAATAATCCCTCGTGAGTAATAAAAGCTTAATGAAAACCCCTTGTTGACTCTTAACTCTAGTAATACATGGTCTTAGTTAGAACTTATATGATTTACTATTTTTCTTAAGTTAAAGCTTGTTTTTCTCCTAAGAAGCATAGTATGTGAGTTATTTATCTGAAACGCACAATACATCAGTGCTGACAGTTTTGGATTTATAGAATATGCCTTATGGTCTTGTTTTGGGTAGCTTATTTGTTCGACTATCTCGCGGTTTTCTGAGGCATTGCTTTGAATGTTCAATACAGGCTGGGAACTTGGATTCGCATTCATGATAGCGTAGGTTGCATATATTGGAGATACTACATTGCATCTTTTATTTAGTTTTATTTTGGTTGCTTGAGGGCAAGCAACGTTTCAGTTTGGGGGTATTTGATAAGTGGCTTTTATGACCACTTTTTCGGATAGTAGCCAACTCATTCTGTTGCTTAAACTCAAGTATCGTTGTGCGTTTTATGTGTTTTTGCTTTGTTTTGTGATTTTCAGGTTTAGAAACTCTCTGGGTGCAAATTGAGCTTAAAAGGGCAAAAGAATGCTTAAATGGGGTAAAGCACTAGCATGGGGTTAAAGCATGAAGATATCATGGGCGAGGAAGCAATGAAGGTGATGCCACGAGTCTAGAGGCCAAGAAGAGCAAGAATGGCATTTGAAGCAAAAATGGGAAGGAAATGCAATCCGGACATCGTTTGGGGGGTTTATGTTCATTTCATGTTCTTGGATTGGAGCTTAGTTCATATTGTAAAGCGTCTTCTAAGCTTTCCGGAACATCTTGAATAATCCCAATCGGAGTTCGGAGGCGAGAGTTATGCCCCATATACCAACGAACGTTAAACTCCACGGTTTTGGGTTTCCATTGCACAGCTGTCACTTAGAGCTCAATTTCTGCCTTCATCCATCCATTATTTCTCAATTCTTAAAGAATGAAAGTTGTAGATCTCTTCGATAGATTCGATTTGACAGGTGGCAGGCCTCGTAACTCCTCCCGGATCAAAAGTTATGGCCGTTTTACCAGAGGACTCTGCAGCAGAAAAGCCTTAGCGCGAGCACGAGGATTCTAGTGCATTTTTGGGCGTTGCCGCGCCAGTCCTTATCTGTGTCAGACTTGACTTTTCAATTGAACGGGACTTGGCTTTTGAGTGGGATACAAGGGGGCTCGTTTTGGGCAAGAAAGAGGAGGAGATATATATGTATTGGCCTTAAGCCCTAGTTTTTCCTCTTTCTTCTCTTTCAATTCCTCGTCTAGGAGTAGATTAAGTTAGAGATTAGTGTTAGATTAGTTTAAAGTAGTTAGATTCTAGGGTTTGATTTGTATTGAAGATTGAAGCAAGAGGATTGACATCAAGGGTCCAAGCTTGGAGAAAGATTTGAAATCTCTATCCATAATCTCTCTTTGCTATTACATTATATATTTAGATGATGTTATTGAATCTTGTGGATAATATAATTGAGTTATTTATGGCTTAAGCTTATTTTGAGGTTCCAATGGAACCTTTTGAGTAGTTTACTTTGATATGCTTCCATGCTTGTCTCTTTGATTGTTATATGATTGTCTGTTACGATTTGTGCTTGCATTGCTTAATTGATTCGCGACCAATTACTGTGATAACCTATGTGGACTTGAAAGACAAAGCATAGGTTTAGATCTAATCGTAGTAGCGGGTGATTGTGCATTCACATGGCGTTGGATGAATAATTTTTGCTTAGGATAGACATATACCGAAGCGCCGTCTGTAGTCAATAGAGGACTTGACCTTAAACCCTATTTATTTGTAAACACCATAGATATATAGGGGTTTAGATAATGTGAGTGTTCACGTGCGTTCTATCATCTGTGGATTGCACGTGATATGGAGTAGGTGCATTGAAAGATGGCCTTCTCTCACGTTCGTGTTCTCGGCTAACTATCTTGACTAATTTGACCTAATTGGAAGTACGTCAATTTAGACGAATCATTAGGGGAAATTGGAATCTCTTGTCTTCATTATCTAATTTTAACTCTAGAATTAATTAGTTTAAGTTAATTGCTTGCCTAGTTTAACTTAGTTTTAATTCATTCTCTTTACCATCCGTTTAAATAAGACTGAGATGATTATGTGCTAGTGGTTTGGTGTCTTTTATCCATTAATTCTCTGTTGGGCGATATCTGTACTTGCTCTTTATTACTCGTTGGCCCCGTATACTTGCGCATTAATTGTGTCATCTAATCGTACCAACATAAGTCCCTAAAGGTTGGTTCATGATCGGGTCTTCGTTTCCCCGCAGTTTGTCCCTCGAGCCGTCCGGTGCTGTTTTCACCCGAGATCACCGTTGTGGTTCTTTCTGACCTTGGTAGCATCAATTTGGCTTGATTTTGACTGAATCGGCTGAGATTTGGTAAGATAACCATTTTGCCCCTCCCGGAGTTGCCCTTGGTGTCGGCATGGCCTCTGTTTGACTTCCGGGAGCTGTTTCCAAGACTTGGATCCCAATCGAGTATGTTTATCCCCAGTGTTACCTCTGTGGCTGACGTGGCCTTTCCAAGTTTTCTTCTGGAATTGTTGTGATGCTTCAGGTTTATGTTTGAAGTCAACCTGACTTCCCGGGCTAATGCTGGGGCAGATATATACTTCCCGGGTTGCTGCCGGGGCTGATTTGTACCTCTAGGGTTGCTGCCGGGGCTGAGTTGGCATCACAATATGGTTGATCGGTGTTGTGGTTGTCCCGATATTGGTGATCGGGTTTTAGTTGATGTCCCGATATTGGGATCGGAGATAATCTGACGGTCTGATTGACTATCGGAGCTGGATTGACGGTCCGATTGACTATCAGAGCTAGATTGACGGTCCGATTGACTATCGGAACTGAATTGACGGTCCGATTGACTATCTGAGCTGGCTGGATTATCTATATCGGTGATCAAATTTAACTGGATTATCGATATTGAGGATCAGATTTGAGTTGAAGGACCGGCATGGGTGGCCGGGTTTGGATTGCAGGCTCGGTATCAGGACCGGGGTTGAGTTAAAAAGATGGCTTTGCACTCCTAAAGTGTTAGTAATAGGAGAACAAAATTTTGAGTGTCTACACTAGGCATATTAAGACGCCGCGTAGTCTCTTTACGTTCCTCTTCCACAATACAGAACATTGTTCTACTATCCACCATACCATGGTAAATCTTCGAACTGAGCTGGGTAATAAAAGACTCGATCCTGGGTCCTATCAATAGCTGAATGAAAAGCATAGTCCAACTCATTCATCCTGGCCTTCTTTGCCTGAACCTTATCTTCAGCACAATCCGCACGCTGGGTTGCCTTCATCCAAGCATCCTCTACTCTAGCGCGCTTCACCGACTCCTTTTTCAGATCACCTTTCAATTTCTCAACCTCAACCTCTAATTGTTCATTGTGACTCTCTATGTGAACCAACATCCACTCTACGTTTCCCAGACGTTCATCAAGATCTTGATTCATCTCATCCTTCTGCTCTATAGCGGTCTGACGCACATCTGCCAACTCTTCTAACTCCCCAACTTTATCCTGCAACTCTATGTTGCAGTCATATACCTCCTCGTACATCTCAGCACTAATAGAGTTAGGTGGAAACTCTTCAGGATCCTCCTCTTCCTCTGTCTCCTCTTCATCCTCCTGGTCAAGTACAAGTTCATATTCCTGACCCACAACAGTGATCAATGGAGACGGCTCCCTCTATGCCAACTGCTCCCAGACAACATGGATGTCTCGGGGCTCCTCATCTCTAGGCACCTGAGGTATCAGCTCTCTAGCTTGACTGGATTCTCCAACAATCGTCATCCTGACAACAAAATTTTTAATTTTAATTATTACGATTTCACTCGCGAGCACATAGGTTATAACACATAAGCACATAAGTCTTTTATTATTAATTTTCAAAGAATTCCTTAATTTATTCCTTAGAACTCGATAAGAGTTTATCACCACTATGTTTTCAATCTCCTAAAAGGCTACTACCTAAGGTTCCCCACCTAAGGTTCATAATTTAAAGCTTTGATACCAACTTGTGACACACCCAAATCCTAGTACTTCATTCCCATATGACTTGGTGTTCACTGTTCAAATATCACATTCTAACTACCCACAATAAAGAATAACATTAAAACATAAACCTTGATAAACTTAAATGATAATCTTTCCCATTAAAGGGTTACAACTCCTTAAACTCAATCCCATGTAGTCTAACCTTAAAACCATCATTCAAGTGCAGAATAAACCAAATAGTTTCATTACATAATTAACTCAATTAACAAAAACAAGACTTCAACACTTGTTCATCTTGCCCTTGCCCTTACTCGTGAACGGCTCGTCGACTTTCTCGACCTTAGCTGCAATGTTATTATATGCAAGAGTGAGCAAAACAAAGCTCACTAGAAGAATCATGAACAACAGTAATCTATAATATCTGATGGATAATTAAATTTTTCCTGTCAATGATAAATAATGATAGAAAGCTCAATAGAAACTCAACTTTTGAATCAAGAATGGAATACAAGTTCAAAAGTATGTCTAAGGGTCATAAGACCATGAACTATGTCCTAGGTTGTCAAGTATCTCTACTTTGAACCTTTAACAGTTATAAGACTATATGGATCTTACTGTTGGGTTTGTATGTTACGCATACATGTAATCAAATTACACAATAAAAGCGGAAGCGCTACAAATTAGGTTTTAAAAATTTTATACAAACCCTCACCAAGATCATGCTTTGTGCTCAATTATCAATCAATAGAAAGAAAAGGATAAATCAGAATTATACCCTTGTAGAAACTACCTTCCACAGGTACGAGTTCAACTCTTTGCTCTTCGTGATCTCCTTGAATCTCCTAGATTGATTCTCTCCTTTGATCAACGTTAGCCACCCAAGTGTTTGGCCTCTAGAGGTGACCCACCAAGGAAGAGGAATTGTTCAAAAAAGAGGGTGGTTGGCTAAACCCTTTATTTTCTATTCTTTGTAGAAAAGGAGTACTCTCCAACAATTGAAATTACATCTACAAATATCTAATATAAGACTCCTCTTATATAGATATTGGTCAATTCTTCTAATCTAATTAGAAATTGGGTTTAATTTAATTAATTAAACTCTTTTAATTAATTAGGCTTCCCAACACATTGGGATTAATTAATTAAACTCCTTTAATTAATTTGCCTCCTAATCTCATTAGGATTAATTGAGAGTACCAATATTAAATTAATTCTTAAACTCCTTTAGAAATAAAAATAAAAATAATTGTAATAATATTAATAAGACTCTTCTTATTAATTTTTATTTAATATTTCAAAAATATTAAATAATAAATATTAAGCTATTTAATTTATTATATCACCATAGATTAAATTAATTACACTTAACATATTATTACGATTATGTCATTACCTTCTTAAATAATTATTCTTCCTTTTATGGTGTGACCCTTTAGGTTCTCCATAGTAAACCAGTTGTGAATAAATCAATTAGACCAATTCTAATCTTCTTTAAATAAATAAATTAAACTAATAATCTATTTAAATAAATAATATGTATTCTACAATAGGGAAAAGCCTCCCTAGCGATCAACGACTTTCCAGATAATATAGATTTTAACATTAATCATAAAAGAACCTATGAGTAAATAGTTACCGTACAATTCAATCCTTCCACCATACAATGTCCCAATTAAATATAAGACATGGAATTATTGTCAAGTCTTATTTTTTTTAATTATATGTATTTCGATTAGAAAATGCACAACTCCAAATAATCCAAATTAGAAACTCTTTTCTAATTTCATTCTGCCTTGGCCAAGGACTACTGGGTTGTCATTTAACGAATCACATAGGACATATCTCTTCTTTTACTAGACGTTGTAGATTCTTTATTGATCATTCATTATCTCCATATGTAACTTATTACACCCAAGCATACCATTTGATATACCCTAAGGGTCTTAAGGAATAAGTCAAAGTATAATTCATTACACACAAGATACTATGATGATCTCAAGTCCAAGGATCACTTGTACTACTATCACATTAGGAATTCCTATTGACAAACAAGTAAAACTCCATTAGGTATTCCTTAGCGAGTCACGTTCAGTGAAGTTATTCTCTAATAAGCACCTACATACTTGCTTTAGTGTCTCCACACAAATGATCATTAGATCAATCATCCTCATCCAATGAGCAAGCAACATATGTACCAATCTATTCGGATTTACTAATCCCTTTTTTAATAATCCAACGATTGAGAACTATTTTAGTCTTAAACTTTCTAAGAATTTAGATCTCATTAGCATGATCAACATCATGATTCTAAAAGCATTGCTTAAAACTATGAGTTATTTACATATTATAAAAATAGCATCATGTAGATAATTAAATGCCTTTAATAAATGAATACTTTTATTAATAAATAAATAAGATCGTTTCCAAAGTATATGCTTTATCAGCATACATGATTGGCTTGTATGCATACTACTTTCACTTACTTCTCGTACTCAGGGGGATCAGCCCTTTGTACCTTGTATTGTGCACAAACATCTTAACGCTAACGCGTAAATAATCCCCTGTAATCGGGATGTTCATCTCAGTTTTGATATTCAAGTCCACACAAAAAAAAGTTTGGTTTGGATTAACTTCTAAAATAGTTCTAGAGTTTTAGAACGCTTCATTAGTTGAGTCAATAAAGGTTACTAGTCATATAAGAGTTCTATACACCATTGAAGAATTAAACAATGATATTCGTGAACAAAATTGAATAACAACAATGTACAATAGAACGATCATTGTACATGCGAGGTAATACTTTCAAAGAATTAGGATTTCTCATTTCAAAGTTAAGGAACATGCGTAAGATAACAAGACAAGGATAGGAAACTTGCAAAATGTAAAAGTAAGGTTTAGGAACTTGTCTTGTGCGTAAGTTATAAAATTTTAACTTGATTCCTAAATATCATACACACGTGTTATTAAAGATCACAACACAAATTAGTTGTAACTAATTATTTACTTACAATATTAACTCTGAGTATAATCACACGATTCACATAGTATATATTGATTTCTTCCAATTCTTATCATCGAATTCCAATGATTAACAACTAGTTCAATTACCATTTTAAAATCATCAACTTAACATTACGAGGTGATTACAACCTGTTTTAACAACATATAATATGATTAATCATCTTTTATATTCATAAGATCAAGTTACATTAGCATTTACTGGACTGTATAATAAAAATCATATTTCTGGGCCAAACTGCTAAGTGGCGCTACAGCGCTGCTTAATGAACTACAACCGGCGCTGCAGCTCGATCTCGGCACTGCAGCGCACCTATTTACTCACAGAACAAACGTTGCGGCTCCTTGACACGGCGACAGGAAATACTAGAGCGCTGCAGCGCTCTGTTTCTTTACAGAGCAGGCGTTGCGGCGCTGTGACACAGTAGAACGCAGACACAGCTAGCCAAGAACACAGTTTAGGCCAAACAAGGCCATAAACTTTGCTCAAACAACAATCTATGCATACCCAAACTATATAGACTTCACAGAAACATCACTAAGCATGTAGAGCACGATTGTAACCAGCAAAACAACATAAACAATCAAATCTAAATCCTTAGATTCAATGTTTTTGCAAAAACTCCATTTTTAGACATCCTTAGCGAATTCAATCACTGTATATTCGTTTCTTAACCAAATTAATCCGTTTAAATTACATTCTTTTCATTTCTTCATGTATTTACTCAATCAATAATCAATTTACACATTATAATACAAATTGAACACTAATTTTAGTATCAAATAAGCCATACACAAATATACTTCACTGTAAACTCACTGTAAACATTATTTCTTTATATTTATCATATTTTCATGGATTATTCAACTCTAAATCATATATAAGCCACATAAAACAGATTATATATACAAATTAACATATACAAACCATATCTTCAACAAATTACTCCTAAAAATTAATTTTTAAAGAAGAACGTAAACTAATAATTTAAAGTTAAATTACTACGTTCAAGTTCTTGTTTAACCAACAAAGAAGATTAGCTAGCTTCTTTGATTTCTCAAATTCCTTCATTCCAACTCATGGACTTCTCACCTTCTCTTAAGCTTTCTCTTTTCTTTCTCTGTTTTTTTTCTTCTTCCCTCTCTCTATACTATACGTAACTTATAAAACTGGTATATACATATAATATATATTATTACGTAATATAAACTGACAAACATAATAGCCTTTAAATTCTTTGTCAGTTATATTTTTTTTAAATTCAAAAGCCACAAAGGCTTGTTTGGCAATACTAGATTAAAATAAGAATTCAAAAGCTTTAAGGCTTTGTTTGGTAAAACTAAATTAAACCTCTTTTAATTTATTTTAATAACCCATTTACTATATAGTTTAATTGTCACACTCTATTTAATTAAATTCTAATATTCAAATTCAATTAAATTAAAGTTAACATTAACACAGTAAATCAAATTATCACATAATTATAATTCTCATTATAAATTATAATTTACTTAACAAATCATTAAATATATAATTTAATTATTAAATTAAATTGGAACACATTATAAATATTAAACAACTCATTTAATTTAATTAACACAATTAAATTAAAACTTTACACTATAAAATTATCCCACATTAACTTAATTAACATACCACACTTAATTAAATAATGATTTGACTCAATAAATAAATACTCTAAAATATTTTTTTAATTCAATAAATATTTAAAATTAAATACAAAAATCTCGTTCGTTACAGTTGTGGAAAGTTTCTAAACACATAAAGTGTGGTAAGCTGATGAACCATACTATGGTATATGAATGTCAGACTGAAAATAAGTTATTTTTAGTATAAGTAACATTGAAGGTACTAGAAGAAGTTAGAATTGTCATAAGAAAGACAATGAAAGAAGATAAAAAAAAGTAAGTACTCCAAGACTTCTAGATATGCTAAATTTTAAAATTTATTGGCATCGTGCTAAAGTGTACATGTTTAAGAAAATAATATTGGTTCAAATTTTTGGAATCAATGGATTTTAAAAGAACTATTCTTTGTATATCTAAGATAATTGTTTCGGCTAGACAGAAATTGATTTGAAATATCAAAATGAATTTATATCATCAGTGCATTTGATGTATGTAGACACTCAAAATTTCTTTTCCCTGTTACTAATACTGTAGAAGGGCAAGACCGTTCATCAAATCAACCCCAGTTTCAATACCGGGTCATCAAATCCGGTCTCAAATACCGGGCCATCAAATCAATCCTGGTCTCAATACCGGGTCATTCAATCAACCCCGATCTCAATACCGGGTCATCAAACCAACCCCGATCTCAATATCGGGTCATCAAATCAATCCCGGTCTCAATATCAGGCCATCAAATCAACCCCGGTCTCAATACCGGGCCATCAAATCAACCCCGGTCTCAATATCGGGCCATCAGTTCAACCCCGATCTCAATACTGGGTCATCAAACCAACCCCGATCTCAATACCGGGCCATCAAATCAGCCCCGATCTCAACCCGGGAGGTACAGGTCAGCCCCGGTCTCCACCCAAGAGGTACAGGTCAGCCCCGGTCTCAACCCAGGAGGTACAGGTCAGCCCCGGTCTCAACTCGGGAGGTAAAGGTCAGCCCCGGCCTCAACCCAGGCGGTACAGGTCAGCCCCGATCTCAACCCGAGAGGTACAGATCAGCCCCGATCTCAACTCGGGAGGTACAGGTCAGCCCCGATCTCAACCCGGGAGGTACAGGTCAGCCCCGGTCTCAACACGGGAGGTACAGGTCAGCCCTGGTCTTAACCCGGGAGGTACAGGTCAGCCCCGGTCTCAACTCGGGAAGTACAGGTCAACCCTGATCTCAATCTGGGAGGTACAAGTCGGCCCCGGTATCAACCTAGGAGGTACAGATCAGCCACGGTCTCAACCCGAAAAGTACAAGTCATCTCCGGTCTTAACCCGGGAAGTCAGGTTAACTTCAGGAATAAACTTGAAGCATCACAACATCTCCAGAGGAAAACCTGGAGCGACCAAGTCAGCCCCAGATACAACACTGATGACAAACAGACTCGAATGGGATCCAAGTCTTGGAGACAACCCCAGGAAGTCAACCGATGCCGACACTAAGGGAAACCCCGGGAGGGGCAAAACGGTCATTTTACCAACTCTAAGCTGATTCGGTCAAACTCAAGCTGAATTGATGCCACCAAGGTCAGAAAGAACCATAACAATGATCCCGAGTGCAAACAGCGCAAGACAACTCGACGGACAAATTGCGGAAAATCAAAGACCTGGTTATGAACCCGTCTTCTTGGACCCGAAAAATGTTTTATTCCATGTCATTGTGACACTCTCGGCGATGGCTTACCATAAATGTATCGCACGCCTCAAACGAACGCATTGATCAAAAGTTAGAAAGTTTTGACTTCAATCTCGCGTTGCTCGGAGTGCACGTATTTTGAGATGACGAGACCCGCTACGTGGGCCCCACCACATGGAGCCGCAACTCTACCTATGGCAGCATCAGGTAGAGTGGAGGCTCCCTGGCCTATATATGTGGGGGCAAACCCCCCTCATTTTTATAATTCAAAAACGCTTCGAACCTCTGTCCGTTTGGTTTTCTGTCCAATTTCTTATCTTCCAAACCCAAATTTTTTCACTCTAACACGTAAATATACCCACATACTACCACATATTAAAAAATAACCAGTAGATTTGGACGTTTAAAGCCTACGATTTGGCAAAAAGCCCGTGTAGCGGTCCATTATGAGTATTTTTACGATCAGCAAGTCAATACTACTTCTTTGCACTTTTATACACTTGCACATTAAGTTTTGTTTTCTAAATATGCCCGGAACTCAGTTTCGTGGCCATTTTCGTCAACTTTTGGTACATTTTTGTACATAAACGAATTTTCTGGCATTTTTACAACTCGAATTGACGATCTGTCACTTCTAGCAACTTTCATATACTTGCATCTTCGTTGTTAGCAACTTCGCCAGACTGGGTTATCTTCCCAGTTCGACTTTGGCTTTTTTTTCTATATGTAACTGTATATATACTAACTTTTCAATTCTGTCAAGCCCGAATGTCAAATCTGCGGTAGTTTACTGCTTTTATATATAAATATGCTTGTATAAGCAGCCTTCACCACCACTGGGTTATCTTCCAAGTCTTTGTTGACTACTTTTCCGTCTCTATATTTATATTTATATTTCAGTTCGGCCTGGATTATTCTGTGGCCTTTTTACTTCTTTTATATATAAATATGCATATATAAGCAACTTTCACCACCACTAGGTTATCTTCCTAGTCTTGGTTGACTACTTTTTTGTATATTTACATTCCAGTTCGGCCTGGATCATTCTGTGGCCTTTTTACTGTTTTATATATATATCTACAACATTCACCACACTAGGTTATCTTCTCAATCTTGGTTGACTATTTTTCTATCTATTTCAATTTCAGTCCGGGCACATGATGAGTGGGTTTCATACCTACGAATCGATAGTCTTTATAGCTTGATTGTGCATATTTTCGAGTAATTAGCCTATCATTTCTACTAGGTGTATACATTTATGTGCGGATAATGAAATGGAGGCAAAAGGAGCTTAAAAGGATAATTTTCAGCACACTTGAAAGGTCCCGTAACTTTGGAAATAAATTAGAGGAGAATTTGTGCATTATTTGACAAACGGATTATTAAAGCTTCCTAGTTGATATGGGTTTCCTGGAAATTATGAATTGGTTAGGTGGTGGGCAGCAGAATGGGACGGATCCATATATTATATTAAGTGGGCCACACATGCAAGTAAGACAATTATCAAGTGGGCCATGGATTTATTAAAGTAAGCAGCTCACGAATTTAATATCCTAACAATCAGCATTCATGGATGGGCACACGGCTGGCAAAGGAATGACAAAGGAATCAGCATACATGTATATATGTGTGTGGGCCACGAATGTTGTGAACTAGCAGGCCACGGTTGCAACAGCTTGGAAAGAAGAGGAACATGCAAATTGAGGAGACTTGGAGAATATCAGCATGCAGACAGAATGAACTCCCGCTGGGGCGGGGTTGTATAGAAGGAACTCCCCGCTGGGGCGGGGAGGCGCATTAGCTCACTACTCTTTCTTGCATGGATAGGAGTTCGGCTAGAAGGGAGAGAAAAGCAGGGGCTGCAAGTTGTAGTAATATAAAAGGAATGTAAAATAACTTCTTGAGATAGACCTAGCCACCTTGAAGCTCTAGCATAGGATCTTGACTTGGACAGAGAATTGAGGCATCAAAAGAACGTGACGAACACAATATTGGAGCAGAGATTGGTGATATAATTCTGGAATTAATCATCTCTTTTTCTTTGTATCTTGTAATAATAATGTTTTCTATGATGAGAATTATGGGTTTTTATTCATTCGTGTTATGAACTAATTACTTATATAAGCCTATGACAGATCTTTTATGTAATGGATGATTAAATATTCTTAAATTCAGTTTATTGATGTTATTCCTAGAGTATTTGCTATGTGTTGTGCTTAACTTATATAATTGCCTGATCAACAATTATCTGTTATCCCATATGAAATCGAGAGAGGACATATGGGATTAGAACTTGCCATAGTGATATATGTTTGTGATTTCTGCATAGATGGAATTCATGATTCGTGTTTAGGATAGAGATATACCTTTACGCCATATGTAATCTGATAAGAACTTGCTTTTTAAACCTTATTTAATTGTAATTCACATAGAGATATAGTGAATTAGTTATTTAGGATGTCTTGCTTAATTCTATCATTTGTGGATGCGAGTGAGTATGGGTATAATGCATCGATAGGTGGTTATATCTGCTTTAGTGTTCTTGATTAATAATCTGGAGTAATTAAAATAAACTAGAGAAAAGAATATTATCTGAAGTGAAATAATAAGTGAAGTTGTAGGCTTAATTCTCAAAACTTGTGAAAATCTTGGGTTACTGTTAAATCTGGTTAAGTAGTAAATTTAGTTATTAAAACATCTTTTAATCGTTAGTTTAATAAAGCTGAGATAGTATAAAACTGGTACTTGTTAGATTAAATAGGAATTATTATCTCTGTGGGTACGATATCTGATTTATCATTATATTACTTGTGGATCACGTATACTTGCGTGTAGCGCGTATAGAAAATACCCAACAAGTTTTTAGCGCCGTTGCCAGGGACACTAATTGCGTTTATTACTTACAATATCAGTTTAAGTAGATCAGTTGTAGTTAAACACATATATATATATATATATATATATATATATTCTTATTTTTGTTTGTTTGGTTATTTCAGGTATATTCGATTAGTGCATGCAAACTAGGTCGAAGAAGCCAGAGTTGTTGCCGTTTGAGGATGACATTGACAAACAGTTTCAGAAGCTAACTAAGTGGATTGCAAAGAATCGAGTAGAATTTGAAACACCCAGAACAAACATTGCTGAACAGGAAGACAAACCACTAATGGATTATGCTACACCAAAGATCTTAGAAATTCACTTGAGTATTGCTAGGCCGGCAATCAATGCGAACAATTTTGAGATTAAGCCTGGAACAATACAGGTGGTGCATAATAATTGCCAGTTTTGGGGTCTTCCAAACGACGACCCGCACGAACACATATTCAGCTTTATAGAAATCTGTGACACCTTTAAGTGCAATGGAGTGACAGATGATGCGATTAGACTGAGGTTATTCCCGTTCACACTTAGAGACAAGGTGAAGGGTTTGTTCTATTCCCAACCACAGGGGTCAATCACTACATGGAATGATCTGGCGCAAAATTTTTTGGCCAATTTCTTCCCTCCATCGGAGACATATAAGATGAGAACGGAGATATCTTTATTTGCACATATGCAAGGGAAGCCACTGTATGAAGCATGGGAACGGTACAATGAACTGCTGAGAAAGTGCCCACATCACGGACTCCCGTACTGGATGCAACTTAGTATCTTTTACAATGGGGTATCGAGTCAGATACAGACTAACATCGATGCAGCCTCGGGTGGAGCTTTTATGACAAAGAAATTTGAGGAGGCATGGGCATTGATAGACATAATGGCTTTAAATGGCTATCAGTGGCCGACTGAAAGAATGACTCAGCCCACAGTAGCAAGTGTTCTGCAAGTGGATAAAATGATCGCTATATCAGCACAACTAGCAGCATTACAAAAAAGTCTGGACACCATGTCAAGGGGAAACGTGTAGCAGGTAGCAGTCATATATGAACTTTGTGCAGGGGAACATCCGACAGAACAGTGTGCAATTAACCCAACTTCAGTTCAGTATGTGGCTAACTACAACAGTCCAGCCAACACATACCAGAATACATACAATCAGGGGAATAAGAACTTTTCATGGAGCAACAACCAGAATCAGAACCAGCAAAAGGCTCCACAACAAGCATACCCTCCTGGTTTTCAGAATCAGCAGCAAGAGCAGAATCTAGGTTGGGAAGAGGCTATTGCCAGAGTCAAAATAGAAAATGACGCGGCGAGGAGAACTCAAGAAGCGGAGACGAAATATCTAGCGGCGACGATTAAGAATCTATCAATTCAAATGGGACAGATGGCGAATGCACTAAATAGTCGGTCCCAAGGAGCTCTGCCAAGTGACATAGAAAAGAATCCGAAGGGAAGACATGAGCAATGTCAAGCTGTTACACTCCGGAGGTGGAAACAATTAGGTGACCAGGATTCGGATAAGCCGAAAACCGAAGAGCAAGTCAAGACTAATAGGGAACAGACAGTGGAAAGGAAAGAATGAGAAAAATCTGTGGAAGAAGAACAAGTAATTACACCGATAGTCTACCCTCCACCGCCATATCTACAAAGGCTCCATAAGCAGAAATTACAACAACAATTCACAAAGTTTCTGGAAGTGTTCAAGAAGCTACATATAAACATACCTTTTGCGGAGGCATTAGAGCAGATGCCTAGTTATGCCAAGTTTGTGAAGGATATTTTGTCGAAGAAAAAGAAACTAGAGGACTTCAAAACTATGGCACTAACATAGGAATGTAGTGCGATTTTGCAAAAGAAGCTTCCATCGAAGTTGAAGGATCCGGATAGTTTCACCATTCCATGCACTATAGGGAGTTTGGCCTTCAACAAATGCCTATATGATTTAGGTGCCAGTATAAACCTCATGCCATTATCGGCCTATACTCAGTTTGGGTTACCAGCACCTAAACCTACCAACATCTCCCTACAGTTGGCAGACAGATCAATAACTTATCAACGAGGGATTGTCGAGGACGTTTTGGTAAAAGTGGATAAATTCATCTTTCCAGCAGACTTCATCATCCTCGACTATGAAGAAGATAAGGATATTCCAATAATCCTTGGGCGACCATTCTTGGCTACTGGCAGGATTCTCATTGACGTTCAGAAAGGACAGTTAACCATGAGGGTGCAGGATCAAGCGATCACCTTCAACGTATTTAAGGCCATGCATTTCCCCAAGGAGGATGAGGAGTGTTACCGGGTGGACATTATTGACACAGTAGTGGATGAGGAGCAACTTCGGATTCTTACTACCGATCCGTTAAAATCAGCATTGATAGGAGATTTTGATAAAGAGGATGCAGAAATAAAAGAGTACCTGCAACTGTTAGAGGCTCATCCGAGAGTAAATAAGTTCAAACTACCATTTGAGCCTTTGGAAGCAGCAGGAACTGCATCAGAAAAGATGAAGCCATCTCTTGAGGAACCACCTAAATTGGAACTAACACCCTTACCAAATCACCTCAGGTATGCGTATTTAGGCAATTCATCTACTTTACCTGTTATTATTTCATCTGCACTTAACGAACTGCAGGAAAGTAAGCTGTTGAGGGTTCTAAGAGAATACAAGTCTGCTATTGGCTGGACAATCGCCGACATCAAAGGAATCAGTCCATCATTCTGTATGCATAAGATTCTAATGGAGGAAGATAGCAAGCCAACGGTGGAACAACAGAGGTGGCTCAACCCTATAATGAAAGACGTTGTGAAGAAAGATATCTTGAAATGGTTGGATGCGGGAATCATTTAGCCAATTTTAGACAGTGCATGGGTGAGCCCGGTCCAATGTGTACCGAAAAAGGGTGGAATGATAGTGGTAAAGAAAGAGAATAATGAACTGATTCCGACAAGAACTGTGACTGGCTAGAGGGTCTGCATAGATTATAGAAGACTGAATAAGGCAACTCTAAAGGACCATTTCCCCTTACCTTTCATTGATCAGACGTTGGACAGATTAGCCGGACATGAGTACTACTGCTTATTGGATGGGTATTTCGGGTACAACCAGATCGTCATCGCACCGGAGGATCAAGAGAAGACGACGTTCACATGTCCCTATGGCACCTTTGCCTTCAGAAGGATGTCATTCGGCTTGTGTAACGTACTGATAACTTTTCAGCGTTGCATGATGGCGATCTTCTCAGACATGGTGGAGCGTAGTGTTGAGATTTTTATGGACGATTTCTCAGTATTTGGGGAATCGTTTGATAGGTGCCTCGAGAATCTGGCATTGGTATTGAAAAGATGTGTGGAAACGAACCTGGTGCTCAATTGGAAACAACTAAAATTCTTCTACCGCCGACATCAGTAAAGGGTATTAGCAGTTTTCTCGGGCACGCTGGATTCTACAGAAGGTTTATTAAGGACTTCTTGGAAATCACAAAGCCACTCTGCAGTCTACTAGAAAAGGATGTCCCATTCAAGTTTGATGAAGACTGTCGATTAACATTTGAGCAATTAAAGAAGAAGTTAACCACTGCCCCAGTAATCATAGCACCTGATTGGACCAAGACATTCGAGCTCATGTGTGATGCCAGTGATTACGTAGTTAGAGCAGTGCCCGGGTAACGACAGGATAAGATATTTCACACTATATATTATGCAAGCAAAACTTTAACAGATGCACAGTTGAACTACACAACCACGAAAAAGGAACTACTTGCAGTTGTGTATGCATTTGACAAATTTCTCTTGTACTTGGTGGGTACCAAGGTGGTCGTCTACATGGATCACTCAGCCATTCGGTATCTAATTGAGAAGAAAGACGTAAAGCCGAGGCTTATCCGTTGGGTTTTGCTACTCTAGGAAATTGACTTAAAAATTAAGGATAGAAAGGGGATAGAAAACCAGGCCGCCGACCATCTTTCAAGATTAGAGAATCCAAAGCAGAACAAGACAGACAAGGTAGCAATCAATGAGTCTTTTCCTGATGAGCAACTATTTTTGATACACTGCGAGTTTTCGTGGTACACAGATTTTGCTAATTATCTGGTCAGCAACATCCTCCCACCAGACTTGACCCGTCACCAAAAGAAAAAATTTCTACATGATGTAAAGTGGTACATGTGGGACGAACCATACTTGTTCCGCCAGTGTGCTGATAAAATGATCCGGCGATGAATTCCAGAAAGTGAAGTTGAAAGCATCTTATAGGCATGTCACGCTTCAGTATATGGGGGACACTATGGGAATGAGAGAACAGCCACTAAAGTACTTCAGGCAGGTTTTTTCTGGCCCACTTTTTTCAAAGACGTACATCAGTGTGTGAAAAACTGCGACAGATGTCAGCGAATGGGTAATATTTCAAAACAAAATGAGATGCCCCTAAACATGATCGTGGAATTCAAAATTTTTGATGTATGGGGAATCGACTTCTTGGGGCCATTTCCTTCATCATTCAGTAATCTGTACATCTTGTTAGCTATGGACTACGTATCAAAATGGGTGGAGGCAGTCGCTCTACCGACAAATGATGCGAAGGTGGTCTTAAAATTTCTACAGAAGAATATATTCACCCGTTTCGGCACCCCTAGGGCAATAATCAGTGATGAAGGGAGCCATTTCTGCAACAAACATTTCACCGCTCTCTTGACGAAGTACGGGGTCAAACACCGAATCGCCACAGCCTATCACCCTCAAACGAGTGGACAAGCGGAGGTGTCTAATCGGGAGGTCAAGCGAATATTGGAAAAAGTGGTCAATTCGAATCAGAAGGATTGGTCATTGAAGTTAGACGACGCTTTATGGGCATATTGGACTGCCTACAAGACTCAGATAGGTATGTCCCCATATCAGTTAGTTTACGGGAAGGCGTGTCTGTAAGACCCCAAGTTTTATGAATAAAAAATTAAATTTCTTCTATATATTATTTTGAAATAGTAAAGGTTTGAGTTGATAACTTTGATAAGTTATGGGTGATACGTGCAAGTTTTACAAAGTAAGCAAGTGGCCATAAAATATTCATTGTGTCAGGGAATATTCGTTTGGTCGGGGAATATTTTTTTTGTCGGGAAATATTCGTACAACGGCGCAATCATTTGTGGGCCCCATAACGAAAAATTATCAGATGAAGAAAACGACAAGAATAAGTTTTCTATAAATAACGGCAAAACTTTTACAATTAAAACTGTTGAAATACCCGGTGATAAAAGAACAGTAATACGCGTGGTTGCACAGTAGCACATGGTATTGTACAGTATCTTTGATAATTGATGCTTACATAAGAAGCCACTCAGTTTGATTCAATTATTGCCACAGTAGTTGATGCATAGTATCTCATATTATTGATTCAATTATTGTCACAGTATCATCTGCACAATATTTTATATTATTAAATTAATAAATGAGACGACACCGTTATTCATATTATTATTTGCATTATTGACAATGTTTAGAAAGTTCTGTCGAGGAAAGGGGTTAGGTCATCTAATTGTGCGCCAATAAGTAGAAGTCCTTATCGGAAAGCCCCTTCTTTCCTTGGAATGATCTGGTTGTTAATATTGTGAGTTATAATATTAAAGAAAAAATGTTGTTAAAAATGTGTTTAATGAAGCCAAGTGAATTGAGATAAATAGAAGGAGTTTTTATGAAGTATTTGTTGTAAATTTGGCTTATTACATAGACCCCTATTTTCTCATTTTTCAAAATTGTTGGTAGAAAATTATCTCAGTTTTGTTATATATATATATATATATTAAGTTTTGTTTTATTATATTATAAATAGAATATATTATATTTTATTTAAAGTTTTCATTTTATTAGAATATTTATTGCACAGTAATGAATAGTAAAATCAAAAAATTTCGCCAGTGCGCGCCTGTGAATTTCTTTACTGCGCGTCCGTGATTTTATTTTATAAATAGTATTCTTCCATTCTCCTATAAATAGGATACTTAGTTTAGAAATTAAAATCACACCAGAATCAGAGAATTCTTATTCTATAATATTGAGCGTATTTCTTTTGAGTTTAAGGAAGCTTTGAGTGTAGAAAACAGTATAAGTTTTCTTCAAGAATATCCCCGCTATACCAGTTAGAAATACTCTTCTTTTAAGGTAAAGGATATTTTTTTTTCGTAAGGGATATTATTTTTCTCGTAAATGATGTTACTTTCTTTCAATATTCATAAAGAATATTATTTTCTTTCATATTCCATATTATGAAAGCAATAATATTTCATTTCATATACCCAAATTAAAACTTACTACGGTAAGTATTGCTTCTATAATTCCTGAAATGATCAAAAATTCTTCGAATTTTGCGTTTCATCTAGTATCATTTCATTAAAATTTTGGTATGAATTTTATTATAAAATTTTTACCTTTTCATGTCGAGGTTGCTATTCACGTATACGACACTATTCACAAAAAAAATTAAAATTTCTTTTATTTGTCCAAGTTGTCTGTTATGGTTACTATCTTTGATTGTTTCCATGTTTTGAACTTCATTCTTGAATTTTTCTCCACAATTGTTTATTATGGAGTATTGAACTTGGATAAACTAAATTACGAATCTCTAATCTTTGTCCTTTATCTCACTTGATTCGTTATTTATATTATTTTTCATCATCCTCAGTCCTAAATGGTGATATAACTGAATATCTTTGGCCTGTAGAGCAAAGATGAATGATTACCTGATGAATATATTTGGCCTGTAGAGCAAAGACGAATGATTATCTGATGAATATATTTGGCCCGTAGTGCAAAGATGGACAGGTGTTGAGATGAACATGACCAACTGGTGATACAAATGAATATCTTTGGCCCGTAGAGCAAAGATGAATATTTGATTCCAGATGTATATTGATTGATGTTATAGGGATAAAATATTGATGATGGACTTTTAAATCATAGAAGATAGTAGACTTCATTTTTTACTTAATTCTTCTAATGAATTGTTATTTTCGCTTCGAATATTGATCTAAAACTTATTGTCCATAATATTTTATCTGATTTTTTGAAGGCTAACGATAATTTGTTTTTCATTATCTTAGTCATAATATTCTTTACTAGGCTAGTTGAGCTCACCCTTTTCATCTATTGTCCTCTTCAGGGAATGAGAATGTTGCGGGAACTAGTCGGGGAACAATGTGATGGTTAGAGTAGAGCAGTAGTAGTCCTCACTATTTTTGTAAAATAATGTGATAATAATTTTAATGAGGACTTAGTTTGAGTGTTTATATTTTTTACATGTTTGTATTGACACTCACAATTGTATGGTTGTATTTCTCACGACCTTTTGTTATAAAAGATTTGTATTTAAAATTTTGTACCATGTATTTGGCGATTCAGAATGGGTTGGTATTGAACCTATTTTGGGGGCGTCACAGTTGGTATCAGAGCTTAGGGGTATGATCTCTGGCGGAGATCTGGGAATAGAACTAAGAGGGGTGAGACGAGTAAATCCTTTGCTAGTGTGTCCTACCTAAGCTTATCTGGTATTTAATTGGTTAGTCGGAGCATAGGGTTAATATGTGATATGTTAATTTATTTAATTAACCCTTGTTTTGTGGCAGTATTTGAAAATGGCAGCTGAAAATTTAAGCAATGGAGTGAATGGGACCGTTGAGACACCTTTAATCTCCAACCAGGAGAACGTGCAACAGGAAGGCAATATCACTGATCAGACGATGAACGATGGGAGATTTAAAAGTTTTTGCAGTTCATGCAAAATCAGACGAGGTAGACTCGTGCACAAAATACGGGTGGAAATAATAGCAACTCGCGGCTTGTCACTACCAAGCAGTTCAAAGAGTTGGGACCACCTGAGTTTCAGGAAAAGCCAGATCCAATCAAAGTAGAGACGTGGGTTAAGCAAATTACCAAGATATTTGATGTCTTGGGATGCACGGAGGAACAGAAGATTCCATTCGCCACGTTTATGTTTCACGGAGAGGAAGATTACTGGTGGGAATCTGTGAAGCGTACCCAGCCTGCTGCACTCAAGATTTCTTGGGAGGAGTTCCAGAAAGTGTTCAATGACAAGTATTTTCCAGAAAGTATTTGTCATATAAAGGAGGTAGAGTTTATCAAACTAGAATAAAACAACATGACTGTGTCCCAGTACGAGGCTAAGTTCGCGGAGTTATCGCGGTTCGCATCTCATTTAGTGGATAATGAGAAACGTATGACGCGGATGTTTCTGAGAGGTTTGAAACCCAAAATTTGTCAATACCTCATTTCTCACAAACTTTCTTTATATTCAGATGTGGTGAACAGGGCCCAATTGTTAGAACGAGATAATGATTATGTTCAACCAAGGGACAACAACCAAGGTCGTACCGGTGGCAGCAGTCATCGGAACAATGACAACCAGCAGGGAGAAAAATATTATGATAGAAGCGGTAACCACTTCAGTGGTAATCGTGGCCATGATAATAGAAGAAATGAGTCGGTGGGAGATTTCAAGAAGAGAATGTACAATAATGAGAACATGAAGACGTCGACAGCAGCACCAGCTGTTTCTTGGGGAGGAGAACGACCACCGGTCGTATGCTATAAATGTGGACAAGAGGGACACATCAGTCCCAATTGCACACAGCAATCCAAGGTGTATTATAACTGTGTAAAGGAAGGTCACATAGCTCAAGTGTGTCCTGTAGCAAAACCAAGTCCAGAAGGGATGGTGACTCCAAAGACTATCCTGGACAAGTCAAAGTTGGTGGTTCCTGGAAGAGCATTTGTCGTGACTGCCCAAAATGCGAGGAACCAGAACGAGGATATTACGGGTAAGCAAATCATAAACTCTTGCGAAGTATATACCTAATTAGATATCGGTTCTACCCATTCTTTTATTTCACCTACGTGTGATCAACGTTTGAACTTGATCATGAGAAATTAGACTTTGACTTATCTGTTGATACTCCATTGGGAGCAACCTAAGCCAGTAACCGAACTACGTAGCTTTCTGAGCTTAGTTAGTTATTATCGATGATTCGTAGAAGGATTTTCTCGAATCGCTACTCCATTAGCTCAGCTGACTCGGAAAGATACAAAATTCGTATGGAACGGGGAATGCGAGAAAAGCTTCCAAGAGCTCAAGAGGAGACTCATTTCAGTACCTGTTCTGACAATACCATCTGGTTCAGATGGATTTGTCATCTACAGCGATGCTTCGGGCAAAGGTTTAGGATGTGTTCTCATGCAACATGGGAAAGTACATAGCCTATGCCTCACGGCAACTTAAAGAATATGAGAGGAATTACCCTATTCATGATCTAGAGTTGGCAGCAGTCGTTTTTGCGTTGAAGTTCTGGAGACACTACCTGTATGGAGAGAAAGTGGAGATTTATACAGATCATAAGATCCTTAAATATTTCTTTACTTAGAACGAACTCAACATGCGACAACGACATTGGCTCGAGCTGTTGAAGGATTACAAAAATACCATTCAATACCATCTTGAAAAAGCGAACGTGGTAGCTGACGAATTGGGTAGAAGATCGTATGTGGGAACGAGTGCATACTGTCAACACAAAGGCCTATTTTGTATGACGTACGAAGGATAGAGATAGATTTAAAGACTCTAGGGACCCACGTGATGATGTCAAGTATACGCGTAGAACCAACTTTAATTGATAAAGTTAAAGCTACTCAAGCTATAGACCCGGAGCTGATGAAGATAAAGAAGAAAGTGCAAGAAGGTGCTATTCCAGAAGCAAGAATCGATGAAGCAAGAATACTTCGAGTCAACTCCAGACTTTGTGTTCATAACGATCCTAATTTGAAGTATAAAATCATGATGGAGGCACACAACACACCGTTCGCAATCCATCCTAGAAGTACCAAAATGTATCGTGATCTTCAACATACATTTTAGTGGAGCAACATGAAGAGAGAGATCGCGGAGTTTATCTCGAGGTGTTTAACGTGTAAACGTGTCAAGGTGAAGCATCAAGAGCCATAAGTAAAGAGCCCCGAGCCTCTATCTGATGACTTCTTGTGTGGGATGCACCAAAGCCAGACTCTCTGTAGGGGACTTCGTTTTTGTGCGGTGGCAAACTGATAGGTACCATTGTGAAGTACTATGGTTGAAGCACCATGAGTGTCACAGTTGGAATCAAAGAAATGACATGGGAATTAAAATCAAAAACGAAAACGACGTATCCTCACCTTTTCGACATACCAGGTACGTACGTCAATTTTGTGGACGATATTTCATAAGGAGGGGAGGTTGTAAGACCCCAACTTTTATGAATAAAAAATTAAATTTCATCTATATATTATTTTGAAATATTGAGGGTTTGATTTGATAACTTTGATAAGTTATGGGTTATACGTGCAAGTTTTACAAAGTAAGCAAGTGGCCATAAAATATTCATTGTGTCGGAAAATATTCTTTTGGTCAGGGAATATTCTTTTTGTCGGGGAATATTCGTACGACGGCGCAATCATTTGTGGGCCCCATAACGAAAAATTATAGGATGAAGAAAACGACAAGAATAAGTTTTCTATAAATAACGGCAAAACTTTTACAGTTAAAATTGTTGAAATATCCAGTGATATAAGAACAGTAATACACGTGGTTGCATAGTAACATACGGTATTGTACAGTATCTTTGATTATTGATGCTTACGTAAGAAGCCACTCAGTTTGATTCAATTATTGCCACAGTAGTTAATGCATAGTATCTCATAGTATTGATTCAATTATTGTCACAGTATCATCTGCACAACATTTTATATTATTAAATCAATAAATGAGATGACACCGTTATTCATAATATTATTTGCATTATTGACAATGTCTAGAAAGTTCTGTCAAGGAAAGGGGTTAGGTCATCTACTTGCGCGCCAATAAGGAGAAGTCCTTATCGAAAAGCCCCCTCTTTCCTGGAAATGATCTGGTTGTTAATATTGTGAGTTATAATATTAATGAAAAAATATTGTTAAAAAATGTGTTTAGTGAAGCCAAGTGAATTGAGATAAATAGAGGAATTTTTTATGAAGTATTTATAGTAAATTTGGCTTATTACATGGACCCCTACTTTCTCATTTTCAAAATTATTGATAGAAAGTTATCTCAGTTTTGTTTTATATATATATACATGTGCCGGATATAAATATATATATATTATATTAATTTTATATATATATTTACTTAGCCTGCCGTATAGGGCAGATAGAGTTTATATATATATATATATATATATTATAAGTTTTGTTTTATTATATTATAAATAGAATATATTATATTTTAGTTAAAGTTTTTATTTTATTAGAATATTTTATTGCACAGTAATGAATAGTAAAATCAAAATTTTTCGTCGGTGCGCGCCCGTGAATTTCTTTACTGTGCGTCCGTGATTTTATTTTTTAAATAGTATTCTTCCATTCTCCTATAAATAGGATGCTTAGTTTAGAAATGAAAATCACACCAGAATCAGAGAATTCTTCTTCTAATATTGAGCGTATTTCTTTTGAGTTTAAGGAAGCTTTGAGTGTAGAAAATAGTATAAGTTTTTTTCAAGAATATCCCCGTTATACCAGTCAGAAATACTCTCCTTTTAAGGTAAATGATATTATTTTTTTTCGTAAGGGATATTATTTTTCTCGTAAATGATGTTACTTTCTTTCAATATTCATAAAGAATATTATTTTCTTTTATATTCCATATTATGAAAGCAATAATATTTCATTTCATATACCCAAATTAAACCTTACTACGGTAAGTATTGCTTCTATAATTTCTGAAATGATCAGAAATTCTTCGAATTTTACGTTTCATCTAGTATCATTTCATTGAAATGTTGGTATGAATTTTATTATAAAATTTTTACCTTTTCATGTCGGGGTTACTATTCACGTATACGACACTATTCACGTATACGGCACTATTCACGAATACGGCACTATTCACAAAAAAATTAATTTTTTTTTATTTGTCCAAATTGTCTATTATGGTTACTATCTTTAATTGTATCCATGTTTTGAACTTCATTCTTGAATTTTCCTCCACAATTGATTTTTATGGAGTATTCTTGAACTTTGATAAACTAAATTACGAATTCATAATCCTTGTCCTTTATATTACTAGATTCATTATTTATATTATTTTTCATCATCCTCAGTCCAAAATGGTAATATAACTGAATATATTTGGCCTGTAGAGCAAAGATGAATGATTACCTGATGAATATCTTTGGCCCGTAATGCAAAAATGGACATGTGTTTATATTATTTTTATGAAGTATTTGTTATAAATTTGGCTTATTATATGGACCCTTACTTTCTCATTTTTCAAAATCGTCGGTAGAAAGTTATCTCAGTTTTGTTTTATATATATAAGTTATATATATATATATATATATATATATATATATTATAAGTTTTGCTTTATTATATTATAAATAGAATATATTATATTTTATTTAAAATTTTTATTTTATTAGAATATTTATTGCACAGTAATGAATAGTAAAATCAAAAATTTTCGCCGGTGCGCGCCTGTGAATTTCTTTACTGTGTGTCCGTGATTTTATTTTATAAATAGTATTCTTCCATTCTCCTATAAATAGGATGCTTAGTTTAGAAATTAAAATCACACCAGAATCAGAGAATTCTTCTTCTATAATATTGAGCGTATTTCTTTTGAGTTTAAGGAAGCTTTGAGTGTAGAAAATAGTATAAGTTTTCTTCAAGAATATCCCCGCTATACCAGTCAGAAATACTCTCCTTTTAAGGTAAAGGATATTATTTTTTTTCGTAAGGGATATTATTTTTCTCTTAAATAATGTTACTTTCTTTCAATACTCATAAAGAATATTATTTTCTTTCATATTCCATATTATGAAAGCAATAATATTTCATTTCATATACCCAAATTAAAACATACTACGGTAAGTATTGCTTCTATAATTCCTGAAATGATCAGAAATTCTTTGAATTTTGCGTTTCATCTAGTATCATTTCATTGAAATAATGGTATGAATTTTATTATGAAATTTTTACCTTTTCATGTCGAAGTTACTATTCACGTATACGGCACTATTCACGTATACGGAACTATTCACGAATACGGTATTATTCACAAAAAAATTAAATTTTCTTTTATTTGTTCAAGTTGTCTGCTATGGTTACTATCTTTGATTGTATCCATGTTTTGAACTCCATTCTTGAATTTTGCTCCACAATTGATTATTATGGAGTATTCTTGAACTTGGATAAACTAAATTACGAATCCCTAATTGTGACGCCCCCAGAATAGGTCCAGTCAACCCAACCCATTCTGAATTGCCAAATACATGGTACAGAATTCAAATACAAATTTTATATCATACGGTCGTGCAAAATACGACCACACAACTGTGAGTGCCAATACAAATATGTAGAAAATATTAATATTCAAACTAAGTCCTCATTACAATTATTATCACACTATTTATCAGAAATAGTGAGGACTACTACTGCTCTAACTCGGACCATCACTCTGTTCCCCGACTAGTCCCTGCGACATTCTCATTTCCTGAAGAGGGCAATAGATGAAAAGGGTGAGCTCAACTAGCTCAGTAAAGAATATTATGACTAAGATAATGAAAAATAAATTATCATTAGTATTCAACAATTCAGATAAAATATTATTGACAACAAGTTTTAGATCAATATTCGCAGCGAAAATAACCATTCATCATAAATATTTTATCCCTGTAACATCAATCAATATACATCTCGAATCAAATATTCATCTTTGCACTACAGGCCAAAGATATTCATTTGCATCATCAGTGGTCATGTTCATCTCAACACCTGTCATCTTTGCACTATGGCCAAAGATATTCATCAGGTAATCATTCATCTTTGCTCTACAGGCCAAAGATATTCATTTATATCACCACTTAGGACTGAGGATGATGAAAAATCATATAAATAACGAATTCAGTGAAATAAAAGATAAGATTAAGAATTCGTATTTTAGTTTATCAAAGTTCAAGAATATTCCATAATAATACTTTGTGGAGCAAAATTCAAGAATAGAGCTCAAAACTTAGATCCAATCAAAGATAGTAACCATAACAGACAATTTGGTCAAATAGAAGAAAATTTAATTTTTTCGTGAATAGTGCCGTATACGTGAATAGTAACCCCGACGGAAAAAGTAAGAATTTCATAATAAAATCCATGCCAATATTTTGGTATAATGATATTGAAAAGAATAACATCATTTACGAAAGAAAATAACATCCCTTACCTCAAAAGAATAGTACCTCTGGCTGAAATATCGGATATAATATCGAAAAAAACTTGCACTGAATAGTAATACTCAAAGTATCTATATACTCACAAAAATACACTTGATATTATAGAGAGAGAAAACTTCTGATTCTGGTGTGATTTTCAATTCTAACCTAAGCACCCTATTTATAGGAAAAGTTTAGGATACCAAAGTAGACTAAATTAATAAAAAATTTCCAGCCGCCTCATCCAACAAAGCCATCAGCCACCAACCAAAAGTGGGGCCCGCCTCCTATTAAAAAAATATTTATTTTCTGAAACTTCAATAATTCATAATAAATAGCCCTTTTGTCAGAAAAATACAAATTCTATGTCCTTTTTATAGAAAATTTAATTCTCTACAACTTTGTAGAAGGAAGTTTTTCCAAATTCCAAACATAAATTATCCGAAATCCATAAACAGATGATTTTCCATACCAAAATACTGATAAAAACACATCAACACTAATTCCTTTTTTAATATCTACAAAATAAATATTTTCTTATCATATAAATCAGTAATTAATTATTCACAAATAATATTACAGAACTACAATATTGACAACCAGGTCGTTCCCAGGAAAGAGGGGGCCTTCCGATAAGGACTTCTCCTTACTGGCGCGCAATTAAATAACCACTCCTAGACAGAACTTTCTTAGACATTGTCAATAATGCTATCTAATAATATTATTCAAATAATATGAATTATTGAGTTGATAATGTGAAATACTATGCAGTGACAATTATTGAATCAATAATACAAAATATCAACTGTAGCCATTATTGAATCAATCATATAAAATAGCAACGTAGCAATTATTGAATCAATAAAATATCAATGTAACAATTATTGAGTCAATAATATAAAATATCAACGTAGCAATTATTGAGTCAATAATATAAAATATTGAACAGTAATTACTGTAACAATAATTGAGTAAGTGTCTTCTCACGTAAGACTCAATAATTCAAAATACTGTGCAATACCGTGTGCTACTGTGCAACACCGCGTATCACTGTATTTTAACCACCGGGTATTTCAACAGTACTAACGGTAACAACTACTCCGTTATTTTGTAAATAAGTTATTTCTGTCGCTTTCTATATCCGACAGTTATTCCGTTGTGGAGTCCACAAATAGCTGCGCCGTCGTACGAATATTCTCCGACAACAAGAATATTCCACGACCAAACGAATATTCCCCGACAACAAGAATATTTTATAACCACTTGCTCATTTTGAAATATTTGCACATTTCACCCATAACTTTTCACATTTATTAAAACAACACCTTACTGTTTCGAAATAATATAAAAAAAAATTAAATCTTTATTCATAAAAGTTGGGGTCTTACACTAATCTTTGTCCTTTATCTCACTAGATTCGTTATTTATATTATTTTTCATCATCCTCAGTTCTAAATGGTGATATAACTGAATATCTTTGGCCTGTAGAGCAAAGATGAATGATTACTTGATGAATATCTTTGGCCTGTAGAGCAAAGATGAATGATTACTTGATGAATATCTTTGGCCTGTAGAACAAAGATGAATGATTACCTGATGAATATCTTTAGCCCATAGTGCAAAGATGGACATGTGTTGAAATGAACATGACCAACTGGTGATACAAATGAATATCTTTGGCCCGTAGTGTAAAGATGAATATTTGATTCAAGATGTATATTGATAGATGTTACAGGGATAAAATATTGATGATGAACTTTTAAATCATAGAAGATATTATACTTCATTTTCTACTTAATTCTTCTAATGAATTGTTATTTTCGCTGCGAATATTGATCTAAAACTTGTTGTCCATAATATTTTATTTGATTTATTGAAGGCTAACGATAATTTTTTTTTCATTATCTTAGTCATAATATTCTTTACTGGACTAGTTGAGCTCAGCCTTTTCATCTATTATCCTCTTCACGGAATGAGAATGTTACGGGAACTAGTCGGGGAACAGTGTGATGGTCAAAGTAGAGCAGTAGTAGTCCTCACTATTTTTGTAAAATAGTGTGATAATAATTGTAATAAGGACTTAGTTTGAGTGTTTATATTTTCTACATGTTTATATTGATACTCATAGTTTTATGGTTGTATTTCTCACGACCTTTTGTTATAAAAGATTTGTATTTAGAATTCTGTACTATGTATTTGGCGACTCAAAATGGGTTGGTATTGAACCTATTTTGGGGGCGTCACAGTGTCACCTTCCGGTAGAAATTGAGCATAAAGCATATTGGGCTATCAGGAAATTAAACTTCGATTTATCAGCAGCAGGGTAGAAAAGGTTGCTGCTAATCAACGAATTAAACGAGTTTCGCCTGTAGGCATACGAAAATTCGAAGCTATACAAGGAGAAGGTCAAGAAGTGGCACGATCAGAAGATACTGGATAGAAAGTTCGAACCGGGCCAATCGGTACTGCTATTTAACTCACGGTTGAAACTTTTTCTCGAAAAACTGAAATCCAGGTGGTCGGGGCCATTCACTATAAAGACTGTATTTCCGTATGGCGTCGTTGAGCTCTACGAACAAAATGATTCGATAACACCGTTTAAAGTGAACGGCCAACGCCTCAAGCACTATTGGGGTGGAGACATCGATCGCCAGGCGACCGTTGTTGATCTGGCCAACAAGAATAACAATAGGGAGTAGTCCGGCTGAAGACTATAAATTAAGCGCTTGATGGGTGGCAACCCATCAGTTATTTTACTTTTATTTATATTAATATCATTTAGTTGTAATAATGTATAATACTTAGTAATTTTTCTTCATAAAACATGTCTAACAAAGTTTATGATGCATGTTGATACAGGACATTCATAATAACAAGCAAACATAACATCAGTTTGAGGGCACGATATCACATGAATGGAGTTGCTCAAGCTTTGATTTAGAAGGACAAGGAAATGATTTTCATGAATCTAATTAAATTACCAGCTGCCCATGACATGACCCCCACTGGGGCGGAGTCTCAATGGAGGAAAAACCCGTCGGGGCAGGAAGAATAATACTCGGACAGCGAACAACCCAGCTGAGGCAGGGTCAGCCAAGCTAAATTCTCCGCTGGGGCGGGGCATCGCGGGATTCTGCAGCCAAGGTTAAAACGGACGACTCCAAACTATTACATGCCCATCATAATCCAACCTCCCCCCACTAACCGATCACAAATCTCAATCCCATCTTACCTCCACTATCCTAATTCATCTCTAAACCTCCACTATCCTAACCCTCTATAGATTTCTACCATCCCCCGAATCATACACCAATACAACTTTTGATTTCTTCTTCTTCCAAAAATCCTTACCTAAGCCACTACCAACCCCACACGAAATTGAAACCTCACCACACTACCTACTTCCAGATTTCTCAAGCGAACAGAATTTACCTTCACGAATCCATTCCCCATCTTGATATCCTCAAAAGAGTATCTCTACAGGAAGGGCAATCATCAATTACATCATCATCTTGCCGCATCCACTTCTGCACCCTGACTTCATCAACTGTTAAACAAGGTATGCTATCTCAAATGGATCAAAATTTTGGAAGAAATATTGGGGTTTCGTTGGGAGTTTTTGGAATTGCTAGTGAATTTGTGGATATTTGTGCTATATTGCTATTGATTGCTTGGGTGAGTAAGAAAATTTGGGGAAAACATAGTCATCAACCTCACTCAACATCAAGCCTTTTTGACAACGCCCACCAACTCCTCGACGAAAGTCCTGAACACCAATTCCTTAGAAATTCTTCAGTTTTTATCAAGGAAACATTACGCCGCCGCGTCCACAGAAGGGACAAAAGGATGAAGGATCATCCTCCGCCCATGCTCCATAATTTGACCGGAAGAAATTCCAGAACACGGCTGTCGCCGAACGTTTTGAATATGTGGCGGGCAAGGCACTCATACAAGAACGTGGACTTCAACCCGGGGTTTTGGATGGAGATATGCACATGAAAATCCATGAACGACATTGGGAGTATTTCACACAACAATCGGAGACGGCGGTGGTAGCTATAGTGAAAGATTTCTACGCAAATGCGGGGAACTCCCCTCCATTTAAAGCATTTGTAAGGTGCAAAATGGTAGACTTCAGTGCCGAGATAATAAAACGCCTTCTACAATATCACACCGCCTGCTGTTTGTCAGTACACTGAGTTGCGAGACGGAGGGATAGATTATGATCATATTCTTACAAAAATTTGCAAACCCGGCACTGTATGGGTGAAAGACAGTCAGAAAGGCACAATCATCCCAAGCTCCACTTTGAACAAGTATGGGAAAGTCTGGTATTCTTTCCTCTGTGCTAAACTGTTGCCATTAAGACACACCAGCGACATTACTAAAGAAAAAATCTCAGTATTATATGCGATTGTCAAAGATCTCAGCATAAATATTGGGACGATCAATAACTTCTCAATTTGCCGGTGTTTGCAAGGTGGATTAACGGGAGGATTACCACACCCATCGCTAATCACTGGGCTGTGTTTGCAAGCAAGGGCGATATGGGCAGCGAATGAGCCAGTTCAGCTACCACTGATGGTTCTAAACTCAAAGCTTATGAACTGCTTTGAACCATGGACAGGGGCACCTTCACATCCGCGTGGCTTAGGCTTTATTTTTCCAGACTCGGATGAGGGGAAAGATGAGGCCGGGGACGAGGATTACGTCATCCCCGAGGAGGAAGTGGAAGCGGATGAACCGTCAAGCTCACTGACTGCCATGCTCAGAACTATTCAGCATTAATTGGCTCAACAACAAAAGAGGATTGACAGAGTCGTGGCAAGACAGAGTCATATGTTCTAAAATCAGATACAATTTCAAGCCATTATTGCTGAAGCATTTACCCGAATCACCACTGCGTCCGATCCATTACAGTTCCATGCTCCACAACCACTCCCACTATGTCCACCGTCTGACTCTGACACGAAGGTGGGTGGCGGACCAGATGCTTGACTTGGATTGACAGGGAAGTCCTCGATAATTCAATTCTTTATCTTTTCACAATGTGGACATTGTTTAATTTAAGTTTGGGGGTGTGTTGCTTATTAATCATCATAATTTTGTTAGTTTGTGCATGAATAGTATAGGTTAGTTATAATTTGCATAGTAGATTAGTTTTTGTTTTAATAGCTTTAGTTAAGTTTTATGCTTATAAAAAAATGAAAAATCATAAGAGACCAAAAAGAGTTGTTAATTAGGATTGTATGAGTCAATATGTCAGTGGTAAGAAATAACTTTAGCCTGTGATGAGACTGGACTTACATAAGAACATAAGCATGATGATAACTAGAATGTTGATGTTTATTCAGACCTTTGCATGAGTCCTTACCTGTTTGACATTATTGCACCAGTTAGCACGATACACAAAAATTTAGTCAACTTAGCTCAAATAGTCACATAATTGTCATCTGGAACAGAAATTAGGTTGTAATGACTGAAATTTAGTAAACTGGTATTAGTGACTAAGATTTTACTGAAACCTAAGTTTGGGGGAGGATATGGGAGCTATCTAAAAGAAAAAAAATGAGAAAAAAAGAAAAAAAATTGCAAAATATAAAAAAGAAAAAAAAAGAAACTTATGAATAAACACCGTGACTAATCTAGTTTCGTGGCCTTTGATATTCGAGTAAGTACGCCCTAGGGGATGTCTTTACACCCAGCGCCCTAAAGCCATTTGGTTTGGGAGTCGTTGGTCGAAAGCTCGCTACATGGGTATCATTGAAGAGCCTAAGGGAACTATACATTGCACAGTCATGAGAAAATTAGAGATGCGAAAGGCAAGCAAAATGGCCCCGTAAATAAAGAACGATAGAAAATTTCCCATATTAACTTTCGACTTAGTTGACGTTTAGTGGAATCCACTTTACCTTGTTTACGCGATTTCTTGAGTTAAACTGTGATTGCATTCTAAGACGCGTATTATGTGATATATTTGATCTGTAGTTGAGTATATTGTTGTTGAGCACACACACAGAGCAGCGGTGTTGGCAGGTATAGATTTATAGATTGGTTTTAATTGCGGATACGTCTCTGGTTGGATTTAATGTTTATATCTGTTGTGAATTCTCTGAGGCACGATGAGTTAGCTTTGTATACATTGACAGTTGCATTCATGAGCATTGTATATTCTTGCATATGCATGGTTTTTGCTTGAGGACAAGCAAAGTCTCAAGTTTGGGGGTATTTGATGAGTGGGTTTCATACCTACGAATCGATAGTCGTTATAGCTTGATTTTGCATGGTTTCGAGTAATTTGTCTATCATTTCTACTGGGTGTATACGTTTATGTGCAGATAATGAAATGGAGACGAAAGGAGCTTAAAAGGATAAATTTCAGCACACTTGGAAGGTCCCGTGACTTTGGAAATAAATTGGAGGAGAATTTGAGCATTATTTGACAAACTGATTATTAAAGCTTCCTAGCTGATATGGGTTTCCTTGAAATTATAAATTGGTTAGGTGGTGGGCAGCATGAATGGGACGGATCCATATAATATATCAAGTGGGCCACACATGCAAGTAAGACAATTATCAAGTGGGCCACTGTGAACTAGCAGGCCACGGTTGCTGCAACTTGGAAAGAAGAGGAGCATGAAAATTGAGGAGACTTGGAGAATATCAGCATGCAGACAGAATGAACCCCCGCTGGGGCGGGGCTGTATAGAAGGAACTCTCCGCTGGGGCGGGGAGGCGCGGCAGCTCACTACTCTTCCTTGCATGGATAAGACTTCGGCTAGAAGGGAGAGAAAAGTAGGGGCTGCAAGTTGTAGTATTATAAAAGGAATGTAAAATAACTTATTGAGATAGACCTAGCCACCTTGAAGCTCTAGCATGGGATCTTGACTTGGACAGAGAATTGAGGCATAAAGAGAACGTGACGAATGCAAGATTGGAGCGGAGATTGGTGATATAATTCTGGAATTTATCATCTCTTTTTCTTTATATCTTGTAATCATAATGTTTTCTATGACGAGGATTTTGGGTTTTTATTCATTCGTTATGAACTAATTACTTATTTAAGCCTATGACGAATCTTTTATGTAATGGATGATTAAATATTCTTAAATTTAGTTTATGGATGTTATTCCCAGAGTATTTGCTATGTGTTGTGCTTAACTTATATAATTGCCTGATCAACAATTATCTGTTATCCCATATCAAATCGAGAGAGGACATATGGGATTAGAACTTGCCATAGTGACATATGTTTGTGATTTCTGCATAGATGAAATTCATGATTCGTGTTTAGGATAGAGATATACCTTTACGCCATATGTAATCTGATAAGAACTTGCTTTTTAAACCTTATTTAATTGTAATTCACATAGAGATATAGTGAATTAGTTATTTAGGGTGTCTTGCTTAATTCTATCATTTGTGGATGCGAGTGAGTATATGTATAATGCATCGAGAGGTGGTTATATCTGCTTTAGTGTTCTTGATTAATAATCTGGTGTAATTGAAATAAATTGGAGAAGAGAATATTATCTGAAGTGAAATAATAAGTAAAGTTGGAGGCTTAATTCTCAAAAATTTGTGAAAATCTTTGGTTAGTGTTAAATCTGGTTAAGTAGTAAATTTAGTTATTAAAACATCTTTTAATTGTTAGTTTAATAAAGCTGAGATAGTATAAAATTGGTACTTGTTAGATTAAATATGAATTATTGTCTCTGTGGGTACGATATCTGATTTATCATTATATTACTTGTGTATCACGTATACTTGCGTGTAGCGCGTATAGAAAATACCCAACAGCACATGAGTGAAAACCCATCGCCCTTTTTACTGTTTTTCTATATATATTTCAATTCTGTCCAGCCAGGATCATTTTGTGGCTTTTATACACCTTTTATAAATATATATATATATATATATATATATATATATATATATTAATTTCAGTTCAGGCACCGGTGTGAAAACCCATTACCCTTTACAGTTTTCGTGTATATATATATATATATATATATATATATATATATATATAATTGTATATATATTGCTTTACTCGCTTTTATTAAACTGTTACTTTAAATATTCATTTTATATGAATCGGCACTGACATATCTGCGGGAGAACTAGATTTATTTAAATCTCGCCAACCCTAGCTTTCAAAAGGTTCAAAATCGATACAGACGGAACCGGGAAGCTAGAATGACTGAGATTTATTTAAATCTAGCATTTTTCTAGTTTCAGTTGTAAAAGCTACCTCGCGGCCCTTAGATCGATATCTAGTGGGAACGAGATGCTTCGGCCAGGTGCGAACCAGGATTTACTGCTGAATCCTTGGTTCTGTTGACATTGGGATATATATCTATTTCTATACAAATTTGAACTGTGCAGGTTTATTGGCTACTCATATGTGAGCCTAGGAATCGTGGGATTCATGATCAAACTGATCAGAATCTGATTTCCACAATGGACAAACTCCACTTTACAAATGTACCCTGCCAGTTTTTCTGTAAAATGTACATACGAAAGACCTTAAAACGGTTATCCGGATTTAAGGTCTCAACATAGTGAAAATATAGTTTGTCGTGTCAGAGTCCCTCCGATGGCTATCATGCCCATGAGGAGACCGACACTTGTATATATTTTGTGGTCGAGGATGCTTCGCAGCCCGGCAATCACCATTCAAGTTGTGCCTTAAGGCTGAAAAGATAAAATTAAAGTATCAATATGCTTCAATTTTTATGTTAGCGTAGGGGTTTGATAAAATGCTTTCAAAATATCACTTTACTAATCTTTTCAAAAAAAGAAGCTTTTGCAAATCAAATCAAACACTTTTACAAATCAAATCAATGACTTTTTGCAAATCAAATCAAACCCTTCGTATATAGGTTCAACGATGCATAGACATGCTTTCCAAACATAGGCCCAATTTTCAAACAGCATTCACACACACATTCCAGTTTTTAAAGGGAAATATTGAAAAGATGCGGTACCATGTTTACACGGGAGTTGTGGGGTGCCTAACACCTTCCCCACACTTAACCAAGCCCCCGAGCTCAAAACTTTGTTTTCAAAGATCAAGTTTCGACAGTGTCTAGCAATTGGGCCTTTTTTTAACAAAACTCGGTTGAGTTGGTACAACCATTTTAAATCTACCAACTGGCGACTCTGTAAAACGTTCAAATTGTCGACATGATACATGTTTTCCTTTTCCTAAAAAACCCTTCAAAACCTTTTTTAGCAATAAAAAGGGTAAGGGTAGAGATAACTTAGGAAGAGAGGAAGATCCGGGTTGTGACCCGACCCACGAATTTTTTCCCGACGTCGACAGGTGGAGACTCTACTGGGGACAGTAGAGGGCTTAGGCCGCGTTCAAATCTTTTCAAACATTTCCCTTTCAAAACTACGTATGTGTGAATGCTGCATCTTTACATTGAATGAATGCGTGAATGCTGCGTATTTACATTGAATGAATGTGAATGAATGCTTTCCTATTTTTTTAGTGCTTTGCACCCATATTAGTGCTTCGCACCAATGTCATCATATGCATACGGTTAGACGCGATGAATGTGAATGTATGTTGTGTTTTCTTCCTTCGGAAGGCAAAACTAGTCGGTGATAAGTAATGTCTCTGGGGACGGCTTAGTCTCTAGGGCTCATGAAAATGCACCACCCAGATTCGCTCCAGTTGAAAGATCAGATTAATTTCCCCTCTAGTAGATTGCAATGATCTGGGGACCTTCATGCCAAAAAGTCGCGAGAGTAGCCTAGGATAGGTCGGCCTCTGATTAACCAAATCCGATGGGAAGCTTCTTCATGCCTTCCTCTTTCAATTCAATGTCAAGTTTTTAATTCTAAATGTAAAGGAGCACAATGTAAATATCATAATGAAAGATTTACATTTCCTGTCATATACCTTTTGTCATCCTATCATCAAAACAACTGACCTCTGTTTTACAGGATAAGAAAAAACACATCATGGCATGCATCCTATCCCTATCTACATCAAGAAATTGGCACGCCTACGTTTTGTTGTAGGTGAAAAATTGGTCCTGTCACTAGATCTAAGTTTAAGAAAGCACTACGTCCATTCACGGACATGGCTTCCAGTGCTCAAACAGAGTCCACCCCTGTATCTAGGGAAGAGTTTGAAGGACTGAAGAATCAGATAGCCGAATTGGCCAGCTTTCTGAGAGAACAGAGCAGGGCCCTTAAAGGGAAGCAAGACCAAACTCACACATAACCAGGAACACCTGGTGGTAGTGGTGGCGGTCAAGAGACTGAAAAGGCAGAAACTCAGATTCATGGACCACAAAACCACCACACACAAAAAAACCACTGAAATCACAATCCTCAACAAAGAACAGGAAGCTGGTGATATCCAAAAGAAAGTACAGCAGATGGAAGAAACTCTCCGGTCTATCAAAGGGACTGGGGCATTCAGCAGTGTTAATTACTCCGAACTCTGTATATTCCTCGGGGCTCGTTATCCCGAAAAGTTTCAAGTCCCCGATTTTGAGAAATACGATGGATTGGGAGACCCTTATACACACCTGAAAGTATTCATTAGAGAACTCGGATCCTATGTAGAGGACGAGAAACTTCGAATGCAGTTATTTCAAAAGAGCCTGGTATGTCCGTCTGGACAACTCTAAGATTCACAGTTGGGAAGAGTTGGCCCATACCTTCCTCAGTCAATATAGCTTTCAATCTCAGCTGGCTCCAGAAAGATATCAAATAACCAAAATCAAGAAAAAGAATACTGAATCATTCAGAGAATATGCCCAACGATGGATGTGGGTTGTAGGACAAGTCACCCCAGCCATGACTGAGTCTGAGATAGTCATGACCTTCATCGACATCCAAGAAGCTCCATATTATGAGAGGGCCCTAGCAGGCATTGGAAAACCATTCTCTGAAACTATCAAACACGGCGAGATGGCAGAAATGGGGCTCAAATCCGGAAAGATAAAGAATTTAACCGCCCTCGAAGCTGTTGCTGAACATATCCAATCCAAAAATTACGGGAGTAATCCCCGGAGGGTACACAAAAAGAAAGATGAAGAAGTGTCCTTAGTGTTACAAGGACAAAATCAAAGAGGCAAGTCAAACAATATGCCCATTCAAAGGAGGAATTATAACCCTTTCCAAGCTGCAGCACAGCCTTCAAACCCTCCATTTCAGAAAAATATGGAGGTCAGGCGTCGAAGAACTTTCACCCCTCTAGGGGATTCACTTGAGAATGTGCTAAAGCTGTTGACAGCACAGAAAAAGATTGTCCAACTCCTTCCACCAACCAATACTGGTGGACGAAACTTCGACCCAAGCAAGAAGTGTGCTTACCATTCCGGATCCCCGAGCCAGGACACTCAAGATTGTTGGTCTCTCAAGCACAACATCCAAGACTTGATTGGCAATGGAGAGATTGTGGTAACAAAACCCGAACAACCACATGTGCAGGACAATCCTCTCCCATAACATAAAGAGGAGAATGTCAATATGATCAGCACCACAATTAGAGAAGGATCCAAATACCTATGCTATATGGGGGAATCAACTTAATCCAGTAACAATAGCCCAGACAGTTGGGAAGTCTCAGAAAGGCGGTTCTTGATAGAGCATGAGATAAAATCTATCAAGGAACAAATTGAACAGTTAGCAGAACTGGTCATCTACCAACATCAGATCACCAGACAGATGATGAAACAGGCCAACCAGTCTGATGTCGATCATCCTCCTACACCAAAAATTAATCCCATCCTCAGGATGGACCACTGCCGGTCTAATGAGCATGAACCTTGGGCTGACAAGGTGGATAAAAATGAGAATTGCTAAGCTGGCAGGAAATTCTTATTTCAAAGGAATTTTACCAACCTGAACCAGCCAATGGAGGAAATCCTCCAGATGTTAATCAACGAGGGAATGGTGGCAGATTTATTACCACCATTGAACCCGCGATCCAAAAAATTCAAGCCTGACCAAATCTGTCAGTACCACTCCAATGCACCCTGCCATGATACTGAGTATTGCTAGGAACTTCGTAACCTAATTCAGAACCTGATTGAGAGTGGTGACTTAATAAGGGGAAATCAAGTTCTCGATCTCCCAGATGAAGACACTCTTTATCCCCACTGCATGGAATCAGATACAGTAGCTGTCATCTCCTGTGATAAGGAATCAACCCTCACACCCTTAGTACTGCCAAAGAAATACAAAATCCTGTGAAGGTGGTCACACCTGAGCCTTTGATATTTCCTTTCAGACCTCAGAAGCCAGTTATCAGTCTGAAAAAGTCCCATGAAACTACGAAAACGACGAATGTTCCACTTCAATTAATATTGCCATTGTACTAAAGGACAATCCATTATACCTGCCTCAGCAGGTGATCAAACCAGTCATCAAAGCAAAAAAAAAGGTGACCGATGAGAAAATCGAAGAGTTCCTCAACAAAATGGGACACAATAAAATCAAAATCGTGCAAAGCTTGAAAGATGCACCCAAGCAAATGTCCATCTTAGATCTGGTTTTGTCATCGGTGGATCATCGTGAAATTCTAGTGAAAGTAATGGAAGAAGCTCATCTGCCACATACCGTGGATGCTGAGAAATTCCGTCATGTGGTAGAACACATTTTTAACAGCAATGTGATATTTTTCACTGACGATGATATCCCTGCAGAAGGAACGGGCCATCATAAGTCCCTGCATATAGCTGTGATGTCTTTCGAGTATGTGATCGGAGGTGTGCTCATTGATGGAGGATCATCCCTCAATATCTGTCCCTACGATACCTTGGAGATAATGAAGATCAACCTAAATCGGATCAAAACCTGTCATGTGGTCATCCGGGCTTTCGATGGATCTCGGTGACAAGCAATGAGAGAAAAAGAGCTTCCATTAGAGATTGGCCCACACACTTTCTATGTGTCCTTTTAGGTGCTCAACATCTCCACTGGATACAACTTATTGTTGGGTAGGCCATGGATCCACATGGCAAGGGCAGTACCAGCCACCCTCCATCAACAGCTCAAATACATTATCAACGACAACCTCATCACATTCAATGCCGAACCAGAATATCCTGTCTGTATACAGGGAGACATGCCAGTGATTATCCTGGATGCAGGGATTGAACCTTCAAGTTTTCAAGCCCAGGAGGAGAGTGATACTTAGTATTTACCTATCGGAGCACCAGCCCTAAAACTAAAAGTCTCCACCGAGGTGATGTCAGTAGGCCAAGAGATAGTGTCTTTGGGTTTCCAATCTGGAGAAGGGTTAGGAAAGAATCAGCAAGGTATCAAGAGTCCAGTGCAAATCCCGAGTCAGATTGGGAGAGCCGGATTGGGATATTCGTCCGGGTCAAACCACATGAACCCATACAAGCATCCTAAGGCTCATGCTTCCACCATATTGCTGCCCAACCTTACTAGTGTTGGATGGGTGAAACCCATGAGGAAAATCCCAGCTGTGGTATCAACCATGTTGTTTTCTCCCATTATACCAACAAGTGAAAGAACAACTCCCAGATCCGAGATGGATAGCAAAAAGGGAAAAGAAAAGATCCTGTACAAAAGACGAAACCCATTTTCTAACATATGGGTTATCATAAACTACGAGGGTATGAATGATGACATCCCAGACAGCGACGGTGAGGATCAGATTCAAATTCCTCGCATCAAGAAGGAAAAAGGGGCAGTTCAAAGAAAAACCCAGGCCCTATTTTGAAGGATGTCTTAGTCATCATCTGAGATGAGGCGGATGATCACAAATCCTTGATCCTTCTTGTTCATGAGGATCTAACCCTGGATAACTGGAACAGTGTCCCTTACCTTAGTCGAAAAGGGTAAAGGGGCAGAGAGTACATCTGCCCTTTAATCATGCTTTCATTTACTGCTTACTTTTGACTGCACAGCTATAGCAGTAACTTTTGTCATGCTTTGCCAAATGCTCTGTATATTTAAGCAGTTGTATTTATTAAAATGAAAGCATTTTTGTTTTCAGGGCTTAAGCATTGGATGTGTTTGTCTCTGCTGATGAGATGCCAACCTGTCAAAGTAACTATAACTTTGATGTAGAACTGAACTTCGACTTGATGGATATTGATCAAGAGGAGGAAGATGACTATGAGGTGCCCGAGGAGATCAAAGAATGGGTCGAAGACAAACCCAAACCAAACCTCAACCAAACCACCACTATCAACATAGGAACCTCCGAAAACATCAAAGAAATCCAGATAGGCTTAGACCTCACACCAAACCAAAAAGCCGACCTGATCGAACTCCTAACACAGTTTCAGGATGTGTTTATATGGTCACATGAAGACATGATTGGCCTGTCCACTGACATTGTCATCCATTGAATGCCCATCAAAGATGGATTCAAACCAGTCAAACAAAAGCTCAGGCGATTGAAACCTGAATGGAGTCTGAAAGTTAAAGAAGAAGTCATTAAATAATTCAAAGCCGAAATCATTATGGTATCAACATACCCTGAATGGTTGTCGAACTTAGTACCCATGCCTAAGCCCGGAGGGAAAGTACAAGTATGCGTGGATTACCTGGATTTGAACAAAGCCTGTCTCAAGGACAATTTCCCGGTACCTTTCATCCACATCTTGATAGACAATATGGCACAGTACGACATGTATTCTTTCATAGATTGCTTTGTTGGTTACCATCAAATCATGGTTGCTGAAGAAGACCGGGAGAAAACAGCTTTCATCACTCCCTGGGGAACCTTCTGTTATAGGCGATTATCCTTCGGCCTCATCAATGCCGGGGCCACATATCAGCGAGCCATGATGGCCCTATTTCATGACATGATGCACAAGGAGATAGAATTCTATATGGATGACATCATCATCAAATCCCGGAGGGAGGATGATCACATTGAACATCTCAGGAAGCTGTTCAACAGGTTGCGTAAGTACAACCTCAAGCTAAATCCCGCCAAATGTACTTTTGGCGTCAAAGCAGACAAATTGTTAGGATTCTTGGTGAGTAATCGAGGCATCGAGCTAGACCCTGCCAAGATCAAAGCCATCATTGAGATGCCAGTACCTCAAACAGAGAAGGAGATACGTGGGTTTCTGGGGAGAATCAATTTCATAAGCAAATTCATTTCCCAGCTTACAGCAACCTGTGAACCCATATTCAAGCTATTAAGGAAGAATTCCTCCACCAAATGGAATGAGGATTGTCAACAAGCCTTCCTTGCCATCAAGAAACAGCTGATCGAAGCACCTGTTTTGGTATCCCCAAGGGATGGAGTTCCCTTATTCATGTACCTGTCCGTCAATGCCAATGCAATGGGCTGCATGCTAGGACAGAAGGATGATAGTAGCAAAGAAACAGCCATCTACTACATCAGCAAAAGATTTAGCAGCGGTGAACAGAAGTACACCCTGATCGAAAAGACATGCTGTGCGTTAGCATGGGCCGCCATGAGGTTGCAACACTATTTGCATGGGCACACGACCTACCTCATATCCCGCATGGATCCACTCAAATATGTATTCAACAAGCCAATGTTAAATTATCGGCTGTCCAAGTGGCAGTTGATCCTATAACAATTAGACATTGTCTACGTGACTCAGAAATCAATCAAGGGTCAAGGCATTGCAGATCAATTACCTGAAGCACCTTAAGGAGGGTTCGAGCCCCTGGAGACTTATTTCTCGGATGATGGGATCATGACAATTCAGCAACTCCAACAAGAGAATACAGTCCAACCATGGAAAATGTATTTTGACGGAGCAGTAAACATGGAAGGTGCCAGAGCTGGGGCAGTCCTTATCTCTGGTATAGGAGAACAATATCCTGTGGCTACCAAACTTTAATTTGGCAACACCAACAACACAGCCGAGTATGAAGGCTGCATAATGGGGTTGAAAATAGCCCAATCCATGGGTATCAAACACCTACTGGTCTTTGGAGACTCTGAATTGGTCATCAGACAAACCACTGGGGCATATCACTCCAAAGAACTGCATTTGCTGCCCTATCATTGGCAGCTCGTCAAAATATCCCTGGAGTTTGAAGACATAATCTTCAGCCATATTCCTCGGGGAAGGAATGACTTTGATGGTGCATTGGAAACATTGGCTTCACTAATCCGCATATCCGATAGGAGTGGGATTCCATGCATCAAATTCATAATTCAGAAAGCCCCGACATACAGGAATTACATTGGAGAAGTATCGAATGAAATACCTCCTGTCAATTAGCCTTGGTATCAAGACATCAAGGAATATCTCCGAGATGGATCTACACCCGCAGGGGCAAGCCAATTCGAGCGAAAGCGGATTCACAAGATGGCCATGAAGTTCTATCTGAGCAGAGATGCACTCTATAAAAGAGATGCTGAAATAGGCTTGTTAAGATGCCTTGATAGAGAGCAAGCCTAGAGACTGATGGATGAAGTCCACGGTGGAGTCTGTGGTCCACACATGAGTGATCATCTGCTGGATAAGAAGATATTAAGAACATGACATTATTGGATCTCGCTCAAAGCTGACTGTGATGATCACGTCAAGAGATGCTTTCAATGCCAAGTACATGGAAATGCCATACATGCTCCTCCAAATGAGCTACACAACATGAGTTCACCATGGCCTTTCTCCGTGTGGGGAATGGATGTGATCGGTCCAGTGGAACCCAAAGCCAGCAATGGCCATCGATTCATCTTCACCATGATCGATTACTTTACCAAATGGGTTGAAGCTGCCTCCTTTCCCAAAGTCACCAAAGAGGTCATCATTAGTTTCATCAGAAATAATGTCGTCTGTCGATATGAACAACCGGAGGTGATTGCATCAGACAACGCCAAGAACCTGAACAATCAAATGATGAAAGAGCTATGCAGTAAGTTCCACATCAAGCATCTCAATTCCGTCATCTATCGGACCAAGATGAATGGTGCTGTCGAAGCGGCCAACAAGAACATCAAGAGAATTATGCAGAAAATGTCCGCCAATCATAGAGAATGGCCTGACCTGCTGCCTCTAACCCTATAAGTATACAGGATGTCAATACGCACCTCTACTGAGGCTACGCCCTATTTATTAGTCTATAGCATGGAAGCAGTCCTCCCCATAGAAGTAGAAATGGAGTCCTTGCGAGTGCTAATCTATTCTTAGATAGACGAAGATTAGTGGTTGCAAGACCGTTATCACCAACTGTCCCTGATAGATGAAAAGAGGGCTACAACCATTTTCCATGGGCAGTTATATCAGCAAAGGATTGCTATATCCTACAACAAGAAGTTTTGAATACGACAATTCAATAAAAAGGACATAGTGCTGAAGAAAGTTTTGGCCAATCAAGATGAAGCTAAAGGAAAATTCGCCCCTAATTGGGAAGGTCCTTTCATTGTCAAGGAGGTATTGACGGGAGGAGCTATCAAATTAAAAGAAGTGGACAGAACTGAGTTTCCCCAACTCATCAACTCAGACACCATAAAAAGGTACTATGTCTGAAACCCATGCATACCCGCTTCCGGGTCCTACAAATCAAATCAGGTTCGGTTTTCACTAAAAGCCGGAACTACTAATGACCTGATCTCCCTCCACCCAGGAGTACGTAGGTAGCCATTTCTGGTACGGTCAAACCAAATAAAAAAAAATTCAAAAACTCATCACACCAAAATAAATACTTTTCAAGCCTCTCTCACACAAAAATTAAACTACGAATGACCTGATCTCCCTCAGCCCGGGAGTACGTAGGCAGCCATTTACGGTGCGGTTTAACCTTCAAGAAAAAATAAAAACAAATAAAAAAACCAGTCCCAAGACACCAAAACCGTATAAAAGATAAGTCCTATCAAGCTACCCTAGGCAACAGGCCCATATGAGATACTCTCTGACATCTCAACTGTCAGTCCATCAAGGAGAAGCTCAAGATACATTAACAACAGCGAGTCATGAAAGAAGTGGTAATCACTGAGCAATGACAATACATATCCAAATAGGGAAGTGAATCAAAAATATATTTCTCTGATATATAACACTATTTGATATATACAGTGTCCTGTATATGACAAATATGGCTGATCTAGTATGTGCAGGAAAAACAAAGCTAGTCTATGGACCCAAGGATAAGTAGGCCAGCAATGCCAGCATGGCATATCTCTCTGAAGATGGAGGAGCAGCTGCAAGTGCAATACCCTCAGCCTCCATACTGCTCAAAACCTCCACAGTCATCTGCAGTGTGGCACTGTGGTCATCAATATATGCACTCATCTCGGCAACCAGACCATGAGTATAAGATTGAAGAGTAGTACTGTCGGTAATGTGGAATTCCCAGGAGGATATAGCCTCGTCCCTCTCAACAAAAGCTGCATCCCTAGCAATCAAAGTCTCCTTGATCTCAACAAAAGCCGCGTCTCTGGAGGATCGGAGCTCGTCTCGTTCAATCAATCCTTCATCCTGAGCAGCTCGAGCCTTATCTCTCTCTGTCAAAGCTATATCTCTGCCAGACAAAGCGGTCAACATCAGATCTTTGGCCTGATCCCTGTCAAAGGTCATCCTAGCTAGTGAGTCCGGCAAAGCCGGATCTGTCCCTGCAGGAATGATCGGTGGGTCGCTAACTAGTGCTGCTGTTAAACCCATGAACAACTCATCCTCAGTAGGAGACTCAGGATCCTCCATGGGCTCCTCCTCGTCTAAGTCCACGATCGGAGCTGACTAAATGAATGCAGCTGATGCTATATTTGCCTCCAACCACGTCGAGTACTCTGGAGAACAGTTCGGATGGCTACAAAAGAAATCAGGCCTCTCTCTGTGAGTCCAACACTCATACACTAGAATCAAGTCAGCAGATGACATAGACGAAGCTGACATCCTCTGATCAATAGCCCCCTCAAATAGATGCAGGCTCTGATACTGATCAAACTGGCCCATAACAGCCAGAGGATGGTAAGTGGTCACTCCCCTCAATCCCGCTAGGGGTAGATAGTCCATGCCAGATGCATGGGTAATAAAGATATAGGGGGAGGCTAGCCCAGAGCATGGCAAAATCAAGAACGGATGCTTAATGTCTGACAGAAATGTTGACCATATCTTTGAATTAGTACACTCCGCAGGCTGAACGGAGTAAGATATGGCTACCTCGCGGGTGCAATAATACCCATGAGGCTGAAAAATCCAATCGATTGTATATGGGACATAAGCCATACATACAACAAGACCAAACTGCCTTTGAAAAACCCCTCCGGGTGGGTACTGCAGTAGGTGACTGACCTCAGCGTCTCAGCCAATATCATCGGAATGATGGTGCTACCCTGCCTAAGGGCCCTAACCACGACTACCAATCCCACATCCAAGTGGTCCAAGCGTAGTGGCATATAGACATAGGATACGATGCACATCATCAAAATTTCTAACCTGGCCAAATGCCACGCCTCTGTCGAGACGATAAAATCCCCGGCATGTCGACCATAGCTGTCGAGCTCACCAAAGTGATCGATCAAGAAGTCAATAGAGATCACCCGTCCAGAGATGATCTCATCCCTCACCATGCTCTGGAGAAGACCTGACATCTGTGTGAACGGTCTCCTCATATCGCTGATAGTTGTCCGAGTGCAAGGCAACTCTAAGGCTAAACTAGTAAACCACTGGTACTCCTTAAGAGTCGGTGTCAGCTCATGCTGCCCAAATCGGAAGACCTTCCTATCAGATATCCAACAGGATAAAATTCCATCAACAAATCCATATGGCACCTGAAAATCTACGAGGGCCAATGAATACCCCAACATCTGATCAACTGTCCCTCTGGCTAAGAAGGACAAACTGCTATACCACGATCTCAAGGATGAAGCCACCTCAGATGGTGGCAAATGCTCAATCTGACTAATGGTAGATGATGCCATCTGTATCATCGGATCACAAGGCCATCCAGGGGTCAAATCTGAACTCATCTGTCTAAATGTATACATATGACATAATACATGCATAATGACAATGATAAATATGATGCGATAGATAGGAAATATCATGCATATCTACAACAAACTATCTACTACAAGCATCATCCATGTCTGATAATACAAAGCAAAATAAAAAGTACAGGAAAATGGGGCACCACCACTCGACTACTAACAGTGGTCTATCAAAATGAGGCAGAACCGCCAAATAGCCAAAACAGTGGCTGATAAAAAGATATAGCTGCCATAGCTATCCAAAGAGATCCAGATAATCTATGCTCAAGTTATTAACCTACTTCATCTCCTCTGTGGATACAAAACTGCGGTCATCAGGCATATCTGGGTGGTACAAGGGAGCATCTGCCCCTGCAAAACTGCTGGAAAATGGCCCTGAAGAGGGGCTCGCTCCTGAGCTGGACGGGTTAAAAGAAGATGCCTCTGACGGATCTCGGCCAAAGTGCCTGATAAAACGCTAGCTCTCTCCAACTCTCGAGTCAGCTCTACTATCTGGTCTGAATGAGTGGGATCCCTGAGGCCAGCTATCCAGTCTGTCATCATCACAGACCCTGGCACCATGTCTACCATGAACTGGGTAGCCCGAGTCTGAGCTCCAATCGTGCGAGGACTCCACCAGCTGCTGAATGCCTCCTAGCTGTACGGTCCCTCTGATACGGTAAATCCATCTATGCCCTCCATGAGAATATCTGTCAGTGGCAAGAGCAACGGCCAATGGTGCCAAGCAGGAGGAACAATAGGAATACGGTTCTGCCCCGTAATGCTCCTGATAGCACGCTCTCCCAAATAGAGCTACCAACCTCCCTCTGTCAAATATGGGACTCTGCGGTTATAGACCGGTGACAGTTCAGCCGTTAGCACAACCACAGCTAAGCATCGGGTACAGACCTGTGACAATTTAGCCGTTGGCATAACCCCAGCGAAGCATCGGGTACAGACCGGTGACAGTTCAGCCGTTGGCACAACCCCAGGGAAGCATCGGGTACAGACCGAGACAGTTCAATCGTTGGAACAACCCCAGTGAAGTGTCGGGTACAGACCGAGATAGTTCAGTCGTTGGCTCCACCCCAGCGAAGCGTCGCGTACAGACCGAGATAGTTCAGCCATTGGCACAACCCCAACAAAGCGTCGGGTATAGACCGAGACAGTTCAGTCATTGGCACAACCCTAGCCAAGCGTCGGGTACAGACCAAGACAGTTCAGCCGTTGGCTCCACCCCAGCTAAGCGTCGGGTACAGACAGTGACAGTTCAACCGTTGGCTCAACCCCAACAAAGCATTAGAAGTGATCCGGTGATGGAAGCAATATAATAATCCATCCCCTATGATGGAATCTATTAAACACATCCTTAAACGGAGCACCAAGAAGGATTGGTGATTCAAACCCCCTGTTTCAAACTGCCGGTGTAATTATCGTCAAGATAGGCATCAGGAGCACTCATTGGAATAACTCGGCAGCAACAATGTCGTCCTCATCAGAGTCACCTATGCTATCATGGATAATGTCATCCCCAGCAGAAAGTAACAAAAACAGTTCGCGATAGCCTATTAGTTACATCCCCAGCAGAACGAGACAGCAGCCTAACTCTGATAAACTGTCAATGGATGTCCTACTAGCAACTGGCTGACAATGCTGCCCCCAAGGGTTATCATGAATAACGTTATCCCCAGCAGAAGCTAACGTAATCAATCAGTGATAATCCTACCCCCTTCTACGGTATCTGACACTCATGACATACCACATCATGCATTGCCTCCCCTATGCATTCGCATTTCCTGTGTCTACTAATCTTTATCTTGTCCATTTTATTATATTGTATGGACATAATAAAGAGGGGCATCTGTAGACACTCAAAATTTCATTTCCCTGTTACAAACACTATAGGAGGGAAAGACTGTTCATCAAATCAACTCTGATCTCAATACCGGGTCATCAAACCAACCCCGGTCTCAATACTGGGTCCCCGGTCTCAATACCGGGTCCCCGATCTCAATACCGGGCCATCAAATCAACCCCGATCTCAATATCGGGTCATCAAATCAACCCCGGTCTCAATACCGGGCTATCAGTTCAATCCCGATCTCAATACCGGGTCATCAAACCAACCCTGGTCTCAATACCGGGTCATCAAATCAACCTCAGTCTAAATACCGAGCCATCAACTCAACCCCGGTCTCAATATCGGGCCATTAAATCAGGCCCGGTCTCAACCCGAGAAGTATAGGTCAACCCCGGTCTCAACCCGGGAGGTACAGGTCAGCCCCGGTCTCAACTCGGGAGGTACATATTAGCCCTGATCTCAACCCGGGAGGTACAGGTTAACCCCAGTCTCAACCTGGGAGGTACAGGTCAGCCCTGGTCTCAACCTGAGAGGTACAGGTTAGCCCCGGTCTCAACCTGGAAGGTACAAGTCAGCCCCAGTCTCAACCCGGGAGGTACAGATCAGCCCCAGTCTCAACCCAAAAAGTACAGGTCAGCCCCGGTCTTAACCCGAGAGGTACAGGTCAGCCCCGGTCTCAACCCGGGAGGTACAGGTCAGCCCCGGTATCAACCCAAGAGGTACAGATCAGCCCCGGTCTTAACCCGGGAAGTACAGGTCATCCCCGGTCTTAACCCGGGAAGTCAGGTCAACTTCAGGAACAAACCTGAAGCATCACAACATCTCAAGAGGAAAACCTGGAGCAACCAAGTTAGCCCCAGATATAACACTGAGGACAAACAGACTCGAATGAGATCCAATTCTTGGAGACAACCCCAGGAAGTCAACCGAAAGCCATGCCGACACTAAGGGCAACCTCGTGACTTTGGAAATAAATTGGAGGAGAATTTGAGCATTATTTGACAAATGAATTATTAAAGCTTCTTAGCTGATATGGGTTTCCAAGAAATTATAAATTGGTTAGGTGGTGGGCAACATGAATGGGACGGATCCATATATTATATCAAGTGGACCACACATGCAAGTAAGATAATTATCAAGTGGGCTATGGAATTATTAAATTAAGCAGCTCACGGATTTAATATCCTAGCAATCAGCATTCATGGATGGGCCCACGGTTGGCAAAGGAATGACAAAAAAATCAGCATACATGTATATATGTGTGTGGGCCATGGATGTTGTGAACTAGCAGGCCACGGTTGCAGCAGCTTGGAAAGAAGAGGAACATGCAAATTGAGGAGACTTAGAGAATATCAGCATGCGGACAAAATGAACCCCCGCTGGGGCGGAGCTGTATAGAAGGAACTCTCCACTGGGGCGGGGAGGCTCGGCAGCTCACTACTCTTCCTTGCATGGATAGGACTTCGGCTAGAAGGGGGAGAAAAGATGGGGCTGCAAGTTGTAGTAATATAAAGGGAATGTAAAACAACTTATTGAGATAGACCTAGCCACCTTGAAGCTCTAGCATGGGATCTTGACTTGGACAGAGAATTGAGGCATCAAGAGAACGTGACAAACGCACGATTGGAGCGGAGATTGGTGATATAATTCTGGAATTTATCATCTCTTTTTCTTTTTATCTTGTAATCATAATGTTTTCTATGATGAGGATTATGGGTTTTTATTCATTCGTTATGAACTAATTACTTATTTAAGCCTATGACAAATCTTTTATGTAATGGATGATTAAATATTCTTAAATTCAGTTTATGGATGTTATTCCTAGAGTATTTACTATGTGTTGTGCTTAACTTATATAATTGTCTGATCAACAATTATCTGTTATCCCATATCAAATCGAGAGAGGACATATGGGATTAGAACTTGCCATAGTGACATATGTTTGTGAATTCTGCATAGATGAAATTTATGATTCGTGTTTAGGATAGAGATATACCTTTACGCCATATGTAATATGATAAGAACTTGCTTTTTAAACCTTATTTAATTGTAATTCACATAGAGATATAGTGAATTAGTTATTTAGGGTGTCTTGCTTAATTCTATCATTTGTGGATGCGAGTGAGTATGGGTATAATGCATCGAGAGGTGGTTATATCTGCTTTAGTGTTCTTGATTAATAATCTGGAGTAATTGAAATAAACTGGAGAAAAGAATATTATCTAGAGTGAAATAATAAGTGAAGTTGTAGGCTTAATTCTCAAAAACTTGTGAAAATCTTGGGTTAGTGTTAAATCTGGTTAAGTAGTAAATTTAGTTATTAAAACATCTTTTAATCGTTAGTTTAAAAAAGCTGAGATAGTATAAAACTGGTACTTGTTAGATTAAATAGGAATTATTGTCTCTGTGGGTACGATATCTGATTTATCATTATATTACTTGTGAATCACGTATATTTGCGTGTAGCGCGTATAGAAAATACCCAACAACACAGGAGTGAAAACCCATCGCCCTTTTTACTATTTTTCTATATATATTTTAATTCTGTCCAGCCTAGATCATTCCGTGGCTTTTATACAGCTTTTATATATATATATATATATATATATTTCAATTCCAGTTCGGGCACCGATGTGAAAACTCATCGCCCTTTACAACTTTCGTATATATATACTTGTATATATATTGCTTTACTCACTTTTATTAAACTGTTGCTTTAAATATTCATTTTATATGAATCGGCACTGACATATCTGCGGGCGAACTAGATTTATTTAAATCTCGCCAACTCTAGCTTTCAAACGGTTTAAAATCGGTACAGACGGAACCGGAAAACTAGAATGGCTGAGATTTATTTAAATCTAGCATTTTTCTAGTTTCAGTTGTAAAAGCTACCTCGCGGCCCTTAGATCGATATCTAGTGGGAACGAGATGCTTCGGCCAGGTGCGAACCAGGATTTATTGATGAATCCTTGGTTTTATTGACATTGGGATATATATCTGTTTCTGTACAAATTTGAACTGTGCCGCTTTATTGGCTACTCATATGTGAGCCTAGGAATCGTGGGATTCATGATCAAACTGATCAGAATCTGATTCCCACGATGGACAAACTCCCTTTACAAATGTACCTTGCCAGTTTTTCTGAAAAATGTACATACAAAAGACCTTAAAACTGTTATCCGGATTTAAGGTCTCAACATAGTGAAAATATAGTTTGTCGTGTCAGAGTCCCTCCAATGGCTATCATGCCCATGAGGATACCGACACTTGTATATATTTTGTGGCCGAGGATGCTTCGCAGCCTGGCAATCACCATTCAAGTTGTGCCTTAAGGCTGAAAAGATAAAATTAAAGTATCAATATGCTTCAATTCCTATGTTAGCATAAGGGTTTGATAAAATGCTTTCAAAATATCGCTTTAATAATCTTTTCGAAAAAAGAAGCTTTTGCAAATCAAATCAAACACTTTTACAAATCAAATCAAAGATTTTTTGCAAATCAACCTTCGTATATAGGTTCAACGATGCATAGATGGTAGCTGTCGTTTATACTACTAAATTTACCTAACTCTTTATTCAACTAACTCAAGAATTAGTATAGCAACAAGCAATAATCGATCCCGCAGAGAGTGAATTGTCTTATATCTATCTAAGTATTTCCAATGAATTGGGGATTTTGTTTGAAAAATATAATTAACGAAAGTGAATTAATAAAATATCAATAAATGAATGTATTCAATTCTTCAGTTCAGTATCCCCTTTTCACAATTATGATTTAATCAAGTATTTATAATATTTTCCTTCCAATGAGATTAATAACCCTAGATAACCGAGATCACAAATTACCCGAAATTCTCCTTATGTGTAGATGTAATGCGACGATCGCCAACAAAAGATTCTAACTAACATACAACCTAGAACTATCAGTTTAGATTTAATATGATAAAAGCATGAAGAATGAGAATTAGATTATTCCAAGAACTAATTACACAGTCAGGAATTATTTAACCTGTCTTCTGAAAACCTTAACAATATTTCAAAGCTTGTCCACAATAAAATATCATTAATTGCTACGTGGATTAGACATACATCGTTTGCTTAATATATATCTTAATCTATTATACATGAAAGTTTATTTAGATAATCAGAATAAATCTCATAAAAGAATAAATAATATACTGATCAAACCATGAATTGATGGTAAGGTTCACCTCCCTTCAGAACTGAATTGGAAGAATTGGTTTATGTCTTCAAGCAATCCTAGATCTAATATGAAAGATGAAAAAGAAAGATGAAAGATAGGAGAGAAGATACAAAGTTACAAGAGAAGAGATCCCCTTTTATATCCTGCTTTAATCCCTTTTTATAACATTATAATAGCAATCCTAATCTTCATATGTGATTGCACCAAATTCGAGTCACAAAAGGAGATGTCTGGCCACATCCGCCAAGCGCGCCCCGCGCCCCAACAGCAGTCTTCAAGCCAAATGCCCCATCATATTATATTTTCTATTTGGTTTGCTTATTTCGTTGCTGCTCATTCAATAAATCCGGCCCACTTGATAATTGTATATGCTTGCATACGTGGCCCACTTGCTAATATGCTTGCATGCGTGAGCTACTAGAACTTCTCCAATTAGACACTATCAAATCCGTGGCCCCCACATAGTTGAAGAATGCTTGCTGAAACCGTGGCCCAAAGATGCTTTAGAAATCCTTCTTCAATTTGGAATGCAAGGCTTTGTATTACGTGGCCCACTTGATGTAATTCTTCCTTTGCAAACTAGGAATTCATGCAATTGAATAAGCCATGCAATGCCTTTGCAATTCCTTTGTAATTGAATAAGCCATGATAATGGGCTGCTAAAAACTATGGGCCCATAAGCTGGCATGATGAATGGATCACGTAATTAACTTGCTAGCATGCTGATCCCTTGGTCCAATAACTGCCGAACTGGGTCAGCCCATTGGTTAAGCGCGATCAGCGCAGCTTCCTTCACAACATGGCGCGGTCAGCGCTCGCTATGCAGAAGCTTGATAATGACCCGGCGCGGTCAGCGCTCCAAACACCCTAGCCATGGCGCAGTCAACGCCGTGTCCACCAGCCTTTTTTTGAATTTCATTCTTTTTAGCTCTTTTCCAATTCATTCCATTTCCTTTAAGCTTAATTCACCTAAAAATAATTAAACACCCTATTAAGCCCAAATATACATGAAACATGCAATAAAACTAAACATTAAGGAATAATAATCATAGAATACTATGCACTTATCAATAGACATGCTTTCCAAACATAGGCCCAATTTTCAAACAGTATTCACACACACATTCCAGTTTTTTAAAGGAAAATATTGAAAAGATGCGGTACCATGTTTACACGAGAGTTATGGGGTGCCTAACACCTTCTCCACACTTAACTAAGCCCCCGAGCTCAAAACTTTGTTCTCAAAGATCAAGTTTCGACAGTGTCCAGCAATTAGGCCTCTTTCAAACAAAACTCGGTTGAGTTGGTACAACCATTTCAAATCTACCAACTGCCGACTCTATAAAACGTTCAAATCGTCGACATGATACATGTTTTCCTTTTCCTAAAAAACCATTCAAAACCTTTTTTTGCAATAAAAAGAGTAAAGGTAGAGATAACTTAGGAAGAGAGGAAGATCCGGGTTGTGACCCGACCCGCGGTTTTTTTCCTGACGTCGACAATGCAGAGATGGTAAAAAGATGGAGTAATTAATGCAATTGAACGGAGTGTTGGATGTGATCTTTGGATCAATAACCTGCTATGGTATGATGTAGAATGACAAAGTCATAACCTGACGAAGTTCTCAACGTACTGTGAAACAGTACGGTATCATGACGTCACAAAACGTTTTGAAGTATTGTGAAGGAATTTAAAAGAAGTAGTCGATGTCAATTGATTTGACTAGACGAATATTTCAGTTGATATCCAATTTATTGGTATGGTCTAAGCTACTGATAAGTAGATTTTATACCTAATTATTGGATACTAACTTACCAAAACTGTTGTTTAAACTTAATCATTTTAGTTGCTTTTCATGTATTTATTCTCTTTTTGTAGGTTTCACATTCGGAAACTCGGCCGGTGGCATTATCGTAAAAAGGGAGGATAAATTTGCATAAAATACATGGATTCCAGTGTGTGGGCGTAAAGGAGCTAAAGTACGCGGCAAGGCAAGCTAAATTGAGCGGAGGAATGGAAGAAGGAAAACTGCAGCAGAAGCTCAGCAGCATAACAAAATGCAGCAGAGCTCAGCTGCGCCCAATTAACAAAGGAAGGGAGCACAGCTGCGCCCAAGCCAGTAGTCGGATGCCCTGGCGCGTAGCTGCACCCAAGCCAGTAGCCAGATGCCCTGGCGCGCAGCTGGACCCAGGCCAAGTATAAATCTGGTGCAGCTACACCGGTCACTGAAGCTGTACCAGTTGATTTTTCACTTATTGCACCAATTGACCCTTTACTAAAAGGAGGGATCCTTTCAAGTTAGGGCATCATTCAGAGATCATTATTATTGCCTTTTTAGGGTTAGAGAAACACAGAGAGAGGATATTAGCCTCTTCTTCTACATCTATGCTTCTCTCTTGGTTTCTATAGCTTTTTCTTAGTTTAGCATAAAATAGGGCATGATTTGGGAGCTTTGAAGCTTGGATTCAACAATGGATGTTCAGAATTGAGAAGAGGATTTCAGATTTGCATCTCTTATTCTCTAGTTTCTCTTTCTTTTCATTTTAGCTTCCAATGTATGAACCAACTTTGATGATGGATGTTAATTTCTTTATAAACTAATTTTTATTATGGGATTTTAATGGATCTTACTGCTTAATGCAGATTTCTATGCTTCTTGTGAGTTTTGATTGATTATATATGGGATTGTCTACTGTGGCTTGTTCTAAATGTTTAATTGCTTGATCACCAATTACCGAAATAACTTGTATGAAATTGAAAAATGGAATATGAGTTTAGATTTGGCCATGTTAGCTTGTGTTTATGATTCTATATGATGTTAGAGTGTATAATTTGTGCTAAGGATAGACATATACCGAAGCATCACTCGTAGTCATTTGAGAGCTTATACTTAAACCCGTGTTGATTTTAATTCACATAGACATATAATGAGTTTTGCAATTTGGGTGTTCACAGTTATTCTATCTATTGTGGATTCATTGTGATATGGGTATGGTACATCGAGAGATGGCTATACTTTACTTTCGTGCTCTCGGCTAACAATCCGTAATATTCAATTATACTCAACAGGAAGTGTAGTAATTTGCATGATGCATTAGGTGAAGTTATAATCCCATATCTCCCTTCTCTGGCTAAATTAAGTGTTAGTTTATTATCTCGTTATATTTAGCATTTTTAGATTAAACACATATTATTCAACTATTTAACTAGACCGAGATAGTTATAAGACTGTTGCATATTAGATTAAAATGCATTCACTATTCTCTGTGGGAATGATACTCTACTTACTCTATATTACTTGTTGACCACGTGCACTTGTGTGTGTGAGTTGTTTTGATTAACACCAAAACAAGCCAACAAGTTTTTGGCGTCGTTGCCGGGGAATTAGTGATTGTTTTTATTACTTTCGTCATCAGTTTAAATTAAATTGGTCTTAGTTAAACAAATCTTTCTTATCTTATTTATGTTTTTATTTTCTTTTATTTCAGGCACTCTTGAATAATGTATGCACACTCGGTCTAAGAAGCCTACTTTGGTGCCCAGAAGGGACAACATCAACAGAAGGGTTCAGCGATTAAGTAAGAGTACCCCTAGTGTTCAAGAGACAGCTGAAACATCGGTAACTATAGCGGTCGAAGAACAAAATACATTGAGAGATTATGCAACGCCGCGTATCAATGAGTTATAGTCAAGCATCACAAGGCCATCAATAGCCGCTAATTCCTTTGAAATCAAACCGGGGACAATACAAATGGTGCAAAACTCGGTTCAATTTGGGGGTATGGCTAGTGATGACCCGAATGAGCATTTGATGAGCTTCATTGAGATATGTGATACCTTTAAGTTTAATGGAGTAACGGATGATGTGGTGAGACTTAAACTCTTTCCATTCACGTTGAGAGACAAGGCAAAGAGTTGGCTTCACTTGTTACCACCGGGGTCCATTACTACTTGGCAAGACTTAGCACATAAATTTTTGGCAAAATTCTAGCCACCCGCAAAGACCGCCAAAATGAGGAATGCAATTTCTACCTTTGAACAACAACATGGCGAATCCTTATATGAAGCGTGGGAGAGATACAAAGAATTGCTAAGGAAATGCCCTCATCATGGAATCCTCAATGAATGGAAATAAATACATTTATAATGGATTGAGTAGTCAAACTCGAACTACTATTGATGCAGCTTCCAGAGGAGCAATCATGGGCAAGAAGTATGAAAAGGCATATGAGTTGTTAGAGACTATGGCTGCAAATGATTCGTATTGGCCTACTTCTAGACTGAATCAACATAAAGTAGCCGGAGTATTGGAAGTGGATGCAATCATAGCCTTAGCAGCTCAATTGTCGGCTATGTCAAAGAAAATTGATTCCATTGTCGAGTCAAAAGTGAAAGAAGTTGCCTATGTGTGTGAGCTTTGTGCGGGGTCACATCCCACAGACCAATGTGCTATCAATCCCGAATCAGTGCAGTTTGTGAGTAACTATTAGAGGCAACCAAATCAATACCAGAACACCTTCAACTCCAATAACAGAAGCCATCCTAACTTTTCTTGGAGCAACAACCAAAACCATCAACAGGCTCCAAGACCACAGTATCCTCCAGGATTCCAACACCCACCATAATATGCAGCTCAATCTTCACAACCTCACAGAAAGCCAGACTTGGAAGAAGTCTTGGCAAAATACATGGCCAACAATGATGTCCTGATTAAGAGCCAAGCGACATCAATCAATAATTTAGAGAATCAAATGGGGAAAATGGCTAGCTTATTGACAAGTAGACCACAAGGCTCCTTTCCCAGCAATACAGAAGCCAATCCAAGGAGAGAAGGAAAGGAGTAGTGTCAAGTAGTAACAACCAGAAATGGAAAACAAATTCAGCAGGCAGGCGCAGCTGCGCCTGAATTACAAGGGGATAGCGCACAGCTTTGCCCTACCCTAGACTTGGATTCTATAGAATTTGCTAAGGAAAAAGAAGGCAATGATGGAAATAAACCAGAACAGATGGAAACAGCTAAGAAAACACTTGTCCCTCCTCCTAGGACATATCCACAGGTTCCGTATCCATAGAGGCTTCAAAAGCAGAAATTAGACAAATAATTTGCCAAATTCCTTGAAGTCTTCAAGAAGCTACAGATTAACATCCCATTTATAGAAGCCTTAGAACAGATGCCGAGCTATGAAAAATTTATGAAGGGTAATCTATCTAGAAAGAAGAAATTGGAAGATTTTTAAACAGTCACTTTAACTGAGGAGTGCAGTGCAGTTCTACAAAGAAAGATACCTCCCAAGTTGAAGGATCCTGGCAGTTTCACTATCCCATGTTCTATTGATAGCATGTCAATTAACAAGTGTCTATGTGACTTGGATGCTAGCATAAATCTTATGCCATTATCTGTTTATACACAATTGGGTTTGCCGGCTCCAAAACCAACAAACATCTCTCTTCAGCTTACAGATAGGTCCATTACTTATCCAAGAGGGATTGTGGAGGACATCCTTGTAAAGGTGGATAAATTTATCTTCCTAGCGGATTTCATCATCCTTGACTATGAAGAAGACAAAGTGTAAGGACCGAGAATTTTACATGATTAAAAATTTTACAAATAAATTTTTTATTTTTATTATTATCATTATTGTGGTTATAGTTATTTTGAGTATACGTGATATGAATTCAGTAGACTAGCCAAATTATTTATTTTAAGTTGACTAAGAAAGTAAAAGAGGTCATAGTGAATAGCTGATCAAAACCTTAATTTGAATAAGGCTTTGATTATTAATCGGGGTTATAAATAGGAAATTATAACTTTATATATTGAATGTTATGTGATTAATGTTAAGTACTAATTAGATGGAATACAATTATGTAAACCTAATTAGGAAATCATAATGTTTAATTAGGAAACCCTAATGTGTAGTTAGAATCCCTAATGTTCATTTTAAAACCCTAATGTGTATTCATTAAACCCTAATTACGATTAACAAAACCTTAATGATCAAAACTTAAGATATAATTTTAGAGTTTCTAGAAGTATATGAAATGACTAAATTACCCTTATAATAAATTGGGAAATTACTAAATTACCCTTAGTATAGATAAAATTACCAAATACCCTCCAATCCATGTGAACTTAAATCGACCAATCATAGAAGAGATGATGCAAGCATGACATCATCCTTAAAGAAACACAGATGATGCAAGCATGACATCAGCATTAAAGAAACTCAAAGATGATGTCATCATGATAATGTCACCTGGTGGATATTTTGGAAATGATAATTTTGCCCCATGAGAAATTTGATAATGACCATGGCATCAATGAAGGAAATTTTTAGGAAATTTCCTAATTGTAGTAAAATGATAATTTTGTCTTTAAAGAAAATTAATTATGACCAATATGTTCTCTGAGAAAATTTTCTTGATATGACTTAAAGACCATTTTGCCCTTTTCTAGTGATGGTTAAAGACTATTTTGCCCTTGTTCTTAATTTTTATACTAACTTAACAAAACAAAAGAAAGAAAAAGAAAAAAAGAAGAAGAAATTTTCTCTCACCACCACACCCACCCGAATATGGAAGAGGAAAGGAGAGAGAGAGGGTATCCATGGATGATGGGAGAAGAGGAGGAGAGAAAGAAGAAGAAGAAGAAGAAGAAGAAAAACTTAAAAGAAATCAAGGTATAAATCCTAACTAAGTTTATGTATATTATTTTGGTTGTGTTGAACCAAATCATGAGTTTGTGATCTTGAATCCTAGAACCTTAGATCTACATGTTTTATGATATTTCATGTTTAGATTTACCATTTTAAGTGTTGAAAATCTTGGAAATCAAAAGAAAAACCAAAACAGTTTTCTTGCCCAAAAACCTTGAAAATCAGTCCACTTTGAGGCTTTACACTTTAAAATCTACAAATTATTTTTGTGATCCGTCAAAGAGGTAAGTTAGATACATGAGTTATCTGATGAACCCAAGTGGTAGCACTCAAAAATATTTTAAAATGAGGAAGATATGAATTTTGTACCAAAACACCCTAAGTGGTTGAAACCTTGCAAGATCAGTCCACTTCCGGCCCCTTTTTAGTGACCAAAACGAATCCAAATTTGATGTTTTATAAATGAAAATTATATTTTGGGAAGATACGAATCCAACGAGTCCAATTAGACCTCAATCGGAGTTGTAGATTTTATTTTATGAAAGTTTTAGTGAAGGAGCCCAAAATTAAAAACAAAAGCTAAAACTTGAAAAACATTAAAGAAATTGACCGGTTCAACAACACCGGTGAACCGGCGAAATTTTTCGGCGCCCTGTTCTGTTGGTGGTTCCGGATCTGAAAATTTTCAAAAATTGTGAAGAATATTAAAATATTTAATTAAGAATTTTTCTTGACAATTATGTAATGGTTAAGTAATTAATGGTTTAAACTCATTTAAATCATTCAAAACTTACTAATTAATAATTATTAATACTACTAAATGATTATTAAACTAATTAACAAACAATTTAAATATAATTAACTATTTAATTATTATTTAAGTGACATTAAGTAATAATTAAGTAGAGTTAGTATTAATAAACTAATTATTGGTTAGTTAATTAAGATTAAATAATAAATAGAGTTAAATCATTAATTAATTATTATTTAATATTAAATAATGTTAAGTAATAATAATGTAATTTCTTACTTGCATGGACATAAAAACTTATAAATAATTATTTAATAAATGAGAACAAATAATAATTAATTATTCTTGAAATGATAAGAAAGAATAATTAAAGATTTATGAAGTGAATTAATTATTTATTATTCAAGGATAAATAAATACTTTATTAATGTTAAATAATAATTAAAGACAAATAAGATTAATAATTTAATTATTTATTATTTAATTAACATTAAATAATAAGTAGATTTTATTAGCTATTATTTATTATTAAATAATAATTAAAGGTAATTAATTAATTACTATTTAACTAATATTAAATAGTAATTAAATGAATATAGAGTTAATAAATGAAGAGAATTTAAATAATTCATTAATTAAATAATTATAATAAATTGTTTAAGGATCTAATGAGAGTTTATCACTTAAGAAAAATATTATTAATTAAATAAATCATTAACCTAAGATCAATTAAATGTTTTATAGGATTAATGATAGTACATTATATTATGTATACCTTGTGATTGAATTATTTGTCAGCTAATAGCATAATTAAGCGTATAGACATACAATTATACGCAATACTAATTAATAGACCAACATTGTCAATGCTAGGTCGTTCAAAGAGTTCTAATTAAAGCTAGTTAGCTGCAGCTCGTCGAACAGACAAGTTTTTCTAACTTCATTTAATTTCTATATTAAATGTAAGTCATATATATTGATATACGAACTTGTTATAAACATCATTCGTCATATCTGTGATTTAAGAAGGTTATGACTTATTGTTCAAGCATAACCAAACCATATGAACTGTCGTTTGCGTAAAATGTGTTTGATTTGATATCAAAGCATAGACTATGGTAAAACTAATGTTGTTTGGTACAGATATAGATACGGATACTATGGTACAGGCAGTTATAATACTGACCGGTGGTTATAGGAAGTTATAGCACTGACCTTTTTGAGATATGCATATGATGTCTGATTGAACAGATTAATCTCGGGGTTCTAAGTCTATATGACTGATAGAATCCAGAATGATGATAATACTTCTAAGTCTATATGACCTATGGAAGTGATTATGATGTCCGATTGAACAGATCAATCTCGGGGTTCGAAGTGACTGATGAAAGCCAAAATGATGATAATACTCCAAAGTTCATATGACAGATGGAAGTGATTATTATGTCCGATTGAACAGATCAATCTCGGGGTTCTAAGTCTTTAGGACTGATAGAGGCCAGAATGATATATAAATATGTGAAAAAACTATGAACTATATGTTCATCCAATTCAGATTAAGTGTGAGTAGAATATATAACTTGTTTAAAACTTGTTGAGCTTTCTGTAGCTCATCCTTGCAAATATTCTTTTCCTTTGCAGCTTTAGCTGACATATTAAAAGCTTTAGAGTTCAACCAGGTGGATGGAAACTCGGTTAATTTAAATTTTGGTTATATTTGTAGAGACTCTGATGTAATAGTAAGTTGGAATTTATTGTAAGCCAATTTAAGAATATGTAATATATTTTTATCTTTTATCAACTGCTTAGTTTTTACCTTTCTAGAACATAGGAAGAAGTACAGTATCTATATGAACTATACATCTGAATTGGGAGTATTGACAGATATTGGAGTTCTCTGATGCACTGAGGTCGGTCGCACCCCTCAGTTCCAAGAACGACCCTAACATTAACACTACGAATGTCAAATAGATAGGAAGTATTTATATGAAAGAAATATCCGTGAGATTATAAACCTATTCATCTAAGTGAGGGTATTCCAACATAGTAAATGTTCTGACGAGAACTATTGTTCGTTGTGGAATACTGTGAATCCTGGATTGATAGGAATTATTATCTTATGGAATATTTACTTGAGCACCAAATCTGCTACAAAGATTGTACAGAATTTGGGGGCGTCACAATTTGGTATCAGAGCTATAGGTTAGAAACCTTAGGTAGGGTTACCTTATGCTATAACCTTAGAGGAATAAGAGTGGTAGAAAAGTTAGTGAAGATATAAACTCCAAAAGAGTTTATAGGATATGAATTGAGGAAATTCATCATAAAATAAGATAAAAACAAACTTAAAGAAAACTATTGTTTGCTATGTGTATACAATGTATATTAGATGCTAGTCTAGTTAAGATAGTTGATCGAAATTTAGAATTTAAGGATATTCACATAAGAGAATGAGGAACTGGTCGTTCCATTTGAACCGGTATCTGAACCAGAATCAGTTGGGCTGATGGAGAATGACCCAGAGGGTAGGAAATGAGAAGTGCTAATTGAAGTATCTTATAGGATAATGTTGGAAGCTGTAAAAGACAAACCTATGATAGAAGTAGAGAGTGTTTATGAAGAGTAACCAGAGTTGGAACTAAGCGAAGAGGGAGACTCAAATCCTAACGAGGCTTATATAAAGACGGGAGAAGGGATATGTATATAGCAACAGCTATAAGATGAATTGTGATATATGAATATTATGGTATTCCCAATGTGTCATAGGAATAAAGGAATCCTCGTGTGTAACTAGTGAGGTATATCACTAGTCTGTTATGTATTTTCTTTTGGTGTGTATCGGGTGATATGATATAAATCACTATTTAAATATGTAATCTTTTATATGTGAAATACAAATTCCTATTTGCTAAAACAAATTGTTCACTTATTATACGGTATTTATACTTAGTTAATTGTTATCTTTAGATAAATGGCACCGCGAAGGAGACCACAAGAGGAAATTGAAGCGGAACAAATAGAGGTAAACCCAGCTGAAAAATTAGTAAATCTTTTGTTAAGAACTTTACAAGGGAGGCCAGGAAACCCACCACTAGCCGCACCCAATACCTCAAATACTACCCAGTTTAAAGAATTTAAGTTAGTTGGACCACCAGAGTTTAAAGGAACTGATGAACCAATAAAGGCTCAGACATGGATCACTGAAATGGAGAAAGTGTTCAAAGTGACTAAAGTAAATGAGGAGCAAAAGACTGACTTTGCTACTTTCTTTTTGAAAGAGGAAGCAAATCATTGGTGGGAAACTAATAAAAGTCGAGCTGGAGAAGGGATCGTTTCTTGGGATAAATTTAAAGAATTTTTTTTTGCAAACTATTTCACGAATTCAATGAAGGATCGCATGAAGGTTTAATTTTTGGAGTTGAAACAAGGAGAAATGACGCTATCTCAATATACAGCCAAATTAAATGAATTGGTTAGATTCGCATCATATCAAGTGGATAATGAAGCAAGGAAGACTAGAAGGTTCGAAGAGGGATTGAAACCACAAATCCGAAGTAAGATATCAACTTTTCAAGTGAAAACAATTTTGGAGATTCTAGAAAAAGCTATCATAGTTGAAAAAGAGGGAGAGGCTTTACAAAAATTTCATAAGGAAAAGAAGAATAATATTGAAGGGAGAGGAAACACAAGTGGAAATAACAACAAAAGGAGATGGGATATCGCTTTTCATAATAACTCTAGAAAAAAAAAAAGCAATATTTTCAACAACAATGTCAACAAGGGAGGAGATAACAGCACCAACCAAAGAAATGGCATTGTCATATTTGTGGGAGAAATCACGGCGGAGTATGCAAATTGAGTGGGATTAACTGTTTTACTTGTGGAAAAGAGGGGCACTACTCAAATATGTGTCCACAAAAGAAGAATGGTAATAATAATCAGACCAAACATAATAAATGTTTCAACTGCGGGGTGGAAGGGCACATTGCTAAGTTTTGTCCAAAACCCAGAAATCCAAACAAAGGGGGAAACCAAAACTTCAAACCAACAGTAGCCTGAGAGGTTGGTTAGAGTCGTCCGGAAACATTAGAACCTTTAACATGACGATGAGGGATGATGTTGCACAAGACATGGTAACAGGTATTATCCCAAATTAATATTGTAAATACTCATGAGATATTTGACTCTGGTACGAATTATTCGTTCACATCTGTTGATTTTTCTAAAAACATAGAAAGATTTCGCATAAAGACATAAATATAAAAACTTTTCATAAAGAAATAGTTTTCGTTAAAACCATATAAAATTTTTTGTATAATGATTAAATGATATAAAGTTTCAGTTAAGAGAGTTTAATGGAATTTAGGGATAAATTGGTTAATCATAAGTTAATGATTGACTGCAATTAGAAATGAACAAAATTATAAAATACAAAAGTAGTGTGCAACGAGGATTGTTCACTAAAAATAACTCTGGGGTATAACAGTTATCTAAGCAAGGAAATTTCTTAGAAAAGATAGTATGGTCTATTGTCGAGGTGAAGGGATAGAAAAGATTTTGACTGAAAAATCTTATACCATTCCATTAATAATCAATATCATTATAGACGTTTTAAAATGGAAAGAATCAAGAAAAGTTTGAATTAATAATAAAAACAACTATGTACTGATAAAAGACTTTAATAAATTTGAGATTTAGATAAGAGTTCCAACTAACTCTACCTAGAGGTTATAGTTTGACCTTATTAAACAGAGTCAAAGAAATACATGAGATGGATGAAGAGTGTCCCAAGTATAAATCAAGATAACTTATAAAATGAATATTAAAATCAGAGTAGATATAGATAGGGCAATAGAATATAAAGAAAGAAGTTAATAAAGGGAGGCATCGAAGTTAGATTCTCCATAGGGAATGCCAATTTGGTCGGTGGTAAACTAATAGGTACCATTGTGAAGTGTTGTGATTAAAATACCATGAAAGTCACAAATTATTATTAGAGTTAAAGAATGAAAAAGGTAACATATCAAAGATATAAAATATAAGCAGATAAGTTAAAGGATTTCCAAAGTTAAAAAATGGATAAGATTAGAATTAATTTTGAAGGAGAAATTTGAGTTCTAGTAATATTAAAGTAAGAGTCAGTGAGTGCTTGACTTGACAAATAGTCAAGACTAAACGATAAATAAGGAAATGGGTAAGTGAACGCTTTATGGTTAAAATTAAACATAAAAGCAGAGTGTGTTGATACAGCCCTTATAAATTTTTGAGTGAAGAATGGATCACATAATCATGGAATTAGTAATAGGTCTTTTTGTCACATAAGAAATACCACAATATTTGTGGGAATAGTTGACTATTTCACCAAAGTAATCTATAATTTCTTGCCTATTAAGATTAATTTAATCTAGAAATAATCGATCAAGTAATAATACCTCTAGATATAAAGTTCGTGTGTTATAGTGTCAGATCGAGAGTCATAGTAAAATTCAAAATATGAATGAGTTTTCAAAAACACTTAGGAACTCAGTAAAGATTAAGTATGGCGCCCATAAACAAAGACACAAGGTCGAGGGAAATAAATTGGTAAAATTCGAGATAATTCCACAGAAAAGAAGATAATTAGGTTTATATGCGAAAAAAATTACAAGCATCTCGGGATCAATAGAAAATAATGAGAGCTTAAGGTTAATAATCATATGTTCTTAAAGGTGTTTACTTGAAAGTATAAAATACATTTACCCTTGTAAACATTAGGATCCCTTGAATATAGGCATACAAAAGAAAATTCCAAGAAAAGACATAGTTAAGATAAATAACTCGTTAATAAAATGATCTTGAAGGAAGAATTTGAATTCTGTTGATAATTAGATTATGGTATACCAAGTAAATATAAAAGGTTAATTTTGACTAAGGAAATTATGAGTCATGACAAGTCAAATAAAACTTAGGCTGAGCAAATAGTTGTCCGTTTCTGAATGGGATAGGAAAAGGAATAAAGGTCAAAGGACAGAGACATAAATTAAGTATACAATGATGGTGATTCCGAGGACGGAATCCTTATGAGGGGAGAATGTAAGGAACTAGAATTTTACATGATTAAAAATTTTACGAATAAATTTTTTATTTTTATTATTATCATTATTGTGGTTATAGTTATTTTGAGTATACGTGATATGAATTCAACAGACTAGCCAAATTATTTATTTTAAGTTGACTAAGAAAGTAAAGGAGGTAATAGTGAATAGCTGATCAAAACCTTAATTTGAATAAGGCTTTGATTATTAATCGGGGTTATAACTAGGAACTTATAACTTTATATATTGAATGTTATGTGATTAATGTTAAGTACTAATTAAATGGAATGCAATTATGTAAACCTAATTAAGAAACCCTAATGTGTAGTTAGAATCCCTAATGTTCATTTAGAAACCTTAATTTTTGTTCATTAAACCCTAATTACGATTAACAAAACTTTAATGATCAAAACTTAAGAGATAAATTTTAGAGTTTTTAGAAGTATATGAAATGACTAAATTACCCTTATAATTAATTGGAAAATTACTAAATTACCCTTAGTATAGAGAAAATTACCAAAATACCCTCCAATCCATATGAACTTAAATCGATCAATCAGAGAAGAGATGATGCAAGCATGACATCATCCTTAAAAAAACACAGATGATGCAAGCATGATGCAAGTATGACATCAGCATTAAAGAAACTCAAAGATGATGTCATCATGATGATGTCATCATGATGTCACCTGGTGGATATTTTGGGAATGACAATTTTGCCCTGAGAGAAATTGTATAATGACCATGGCATCCTTGAAGGAAATTTCTGGAAATTTCCTAATTGTAGTAAAATGATAATTTTGTCCTTAAAGAAAATTGATTATGACCAATATGTCCTATGAAAAAATTTCTTGAGATGACTTAAAGACCATTTTGCCCTTCTCTAGTGATGGTTAAAGACTATTTTGCCCTTGATCTTAATTTTTATACTAACTTAACAAAACAAAAGAAAGAAAAAGAAAAAAAAGAAGAAATTTTCTCTCACCACCACACCCACCAGAATATGGAAGAGGAAAGGAGAGAGAGAGAGGGTAGCCATGGATGATGGGAGAAGAGGAGGAGAGGAAGAAGAAGAAGAAGAACTTAAAAGAAATCAAGGTATAAATTCTAACTAAGTTTATGTATATTATTTTGGTTGTGTTCAACCAAATCATGAGTTTGTGATCTTGAATCATAGAACCTTAAATCTACATGTTTTATGATGTTTCATGTTTAGATTTTACCATTTTATGTGTTGAAAATCTTGAAAATCAAAAGAAAACCAAAATAATTTTCTTGCTCAAAAATCTTGAAAATCAGTCCACTTTGAGGCTTTGCCATTTAAAATCTACAAATTATTTTTGTGATCCGTCAAAGATGTAAGTTAGATACATGAGTTATCTGATGAACCCAAGTGGTAGCACTCAAAAATGTTTTAAAACGAGGAAGATATGAATTTTGTACCAAAACACCCTAAGTGGTTGAAACCTTGCAAGATCAGTCCACTTCCGGCCCCTTTTCAGTGACCAAAACGAATCCAAATTTGATGTTTGATAAATGAAAATTATTGGTCGGGAAGATACGAATCCAACGAGTCTAATTGGACATCAATCGGAGTTGTAAATTTTGTTTTATGAAGGTTTTAGTTAAGGACCCCAAAACTGAAAACAAAACCTAAAAATTAAAAAACATTAAAGAAATTGACCGGTTTTGCAACACCGGTGAACCGACAGAATTTTTCGGCGGCCGGTTCACCCACTTTCCGGCCGGTTCTGGTGGTGGTTCCGGATCCAAAAATTTTCAAAAATTGTGAAGAATATTAAAATATTTAATTAAGAATTTTTCTTGACAATTATGTATTGGTTAAGTAATTAATGGTTTAAACTTATTTAAATCATTCAAAACTTACCAATTAATAATTATTAATACTACTAAATGATTATTAAACTAATTAACAAATAATTTAAATATAATTAACTATATAATTATTATTTAAGTGATATTAAGTGATAATTAAGTAGAGTTAGTATTAATAAACTAACTATTGGTTAGTTAATTAAGATTAAATAATAAATATAGTTAAATCATTAATTAATTATTATTTAATATTAAATAATGTTAAGTAATAATAATGTAATTTCTTACTTGCATGGACATAAAAACTTATAAATAATTATTTAATAAATGAGAACAAATAATAATTAATTATTCTTGAAATGATAAGAAAGAATAATTAAAGATTTATGAAGTGAATTAATTATTTATTATTCAAGGATAAATAAATACTTTATTAATGTTAAATAATAATTAAAGAAAAATAAGATTAATAATTTAATTATTTATTATTTAATTAACATTAAATAATAAGTAGATTTTATTAGCTATTATTTATTATTAAATAATAATTAAAGGTAATTAATTAATTACTATTTAACTAATATTAAATAGTAATTAAATGAATATAGAGTTAATAAATGAAGAGAATTTAAATAATTCATTAATTAAATAGTTATAATAAATTGTTTAAGGATCTAATAAGAGTTTATCACTTAAGAAAAATATTATTAATTAAATAAATCATTAACCTAAGATCAATTAAATGTTTTATAGGATTAATGATAGTACATTATATTATGTATATCTTGTGATTGAATTATTTGTCAGCTAATAGCATAATTATGCGTATAGACATACAATTATACGCAATACTAATTAATAGACCAACATTGTCAATGCTAGGTCGTTCAAAGAGTTCTAATTAAAGCTAGTTAGCTGCAGCTCGTCGAATAGACAAGTTTTTCTAACTTCATTTAATTTCTATATTAAATGTAAGTCATATATATTGATATACGAACTTGTTATAAACATCATTCGTCATATTTGTGATTTAAGAGGGTTATGACTTATTGTTCAAGCATAACTAAACTATATGAACTGTCGTTTGCGTAAAATGTGTTTGATTTGATATCAAAGCATAGACTATGGTAAAACTAATGTTGTTTGGTACAGATATAGATACGGATACTATGGTACAGGCAATTATAATACTGACCGGTGGTTACAGGCAGTTATAATACTGACCGGTGGTTATAGGCAGTTATAGCACTGACCTTTTTGAGATATGCATATGATGTCTGATTGAACAGATTAATCTCGGGGTTCTAAGTCTATATGACTGATAGAATCCAGAATGATGATAATACTTCTAAGTCTATATGACCTATGGAAGTGATTATGATGTCCAATTGAACAGATCAATCTCGGGGTTCTAAGTGACTGATGAAAGCCAAAATGATGATAATACTCCAAAGTTCATATGACAGATGGAAGTGATTATTATGTCCGATTGAACAGATCAATCTCGGGGTTCTAAGTCTTTAGGACTGATAGAGGCCAGAATGATATATAAATATGTGAAAAAACTATGAACTATATGTTCATCCAATTCAGATTAAGTGTGAGTAGAATATATAACTTGTTTAAAACTTGTTGAGCTTTCTGTAGCTCATCCTTGCAAATATTCTTTTCCTTTGCAGCTTTAGCTGACATATTAAAAGCTTTAGAGTTCAACCAGGTGGATGGAAACTCGGTTAATTTAAATTTTGGTTATATTTGTAGAGACTCTGATGTAATAGTAAGTTGGAATTTATTGTAAGCCAATTTAAGAATATGTAATATATTATTATCTTTTATCAACTGCTTAGTTTTTACCTTTCTAGAACATCGGAAGAAATACAGTATCTATATGAACTATACATCTAAATTGGGAGTATTGACAGATATTGGAGTTCTCTTATGCATTGAGGTCGGTCGTACCCCTCAGTTCCAAGAACGACCCTAACATTAATACTACGAATGTCAGATAGATAGGAAGTATTGATATGAAAGAAATATCCGTGAGATTATAAACCTATTCATCTAAGTGAGGGTATTCCAACATAGTAAATGTTCTGACGAGAACTACTGTTCGTTGTGGAATACTATGAATCCTGGATTGATAGGAATTATTATCTTATGGAATATTTATGTGAGCACCAAATCTGCTACAGGGAATGTAGAGAATTTGGGGGTGTCACACAAAGACCTTCCTATCATTTTGGGGTGACCGTTTTTAGCTACAGGGAGGAATCTCATCGATGTGAAAAAAGGAGAACTTACTATGAGGGTCCAAGATCAAGAGGTCACGTTCAATGTGTTTAAAGCTATAAAGTTCCCTACAAACGAAGAGGAATGCTTCAGGATGGATGTGGTTGATAGAGCCGTGGATGATGAATTTTTGAGGGTTATGCACAAGGATCCGTTAGAGACCACACTGATGGGTGATATTGAAATAGATGAGCCAGAATTGATTGAATATCTCCAGTTGTTAGATGCACTAGCAAGAGTGAACAAGTTTAAGGTACCGTTTGAGCCATTAGAAAGTTCAGATAAATCTTCAAACCGTTTGAGGTCATCCTTAGAGGTACCTCCAACACTTGAGCTCAAACCACTACCTTCTCATCTCAGGTATGCATACTTAGTCGAATCAGATACTTTACCTATTATTATTGCTTCTGCACTAACGACATTTAAGGAAAATAAGCTGATTAGAGTCCTTCGAGAGTTCAAAAATGCTATTGGGTGGACCATTGCTTACATCAAAGGAACAAGTCCCTCCTTCTACATGCATAAAATTTTGATGGAGGATGATAGCAAGCCTACAGTTGAACAACAAAGAAGACTAAACCCCATCATGAAAGAGGTGGTCAAGAAAGAGATTCTGAAATGGTTAGACGATGGGATCATGTACCCCATCTCAGATAGTTCATGGGTGAGCCCGGTGCAGTGTGTGCCCAAGAAAGGAGGGATGACAGTGGTGAAAAATGAGAAAAATGAGTTGATTCCAACACGGACAGTAACAGGTTGGAGAGTGTGTATGGACTACATGAAGCTCAATAAAGCAACTAGGAAGGATCATTTCCATTACCATTCATTGACCAGATGTTAGACAGACTTGTTGGGCACGAGTATTATTGTTTGTTAGATGGATATTCTGGGTATAACCAAATTATCATAGCTCCAGAAGACCAAGAGAAGACAACATTTACTTGTCCTTACGGTACCTTCGCATTCAAATAGATGTCCTTTGGGCTTTGCAATGCTCCTGCTACATTTTAAAGATGCATGATGGTTATTTTCTCAGACATGGTGGAGAAAAACGTTGAAGTTTTCATGGATGACTTCTCTGTGTTAGGAGACTCATTTAATAGATGTCTTGAGAATCTAATCATGGTGCTAAGGCGTTGTGTGGAAATCAACCTTGTACTAAACTAGAAAAAGTGTCATTTCATGGTACAAGAGGGTTATACTCGGGCATAAGGTGTTAGCAAAGGGATTGGAGGTTGATAAAGCTAAATTGGAGACAATTGAGAATCTACCACCGCCGACATCGATCAAAGGGATTCGTAGTTTTTTGGGACATGCAGGGTTCTATCGAAGATTCATTAAAGACTTTTCTAAAATTACAAAACCATTGTGCAGTTTACTGGAGAAGGATGTCCCGTTTAGATTTGATGAGGATTTCTTGGCTGCATTTGACTTATTAAAGAAGAAGCTAACATCGACACCTGTAATTATGGCACCTGATTGGTCATTACCATTCGAATTGATGTGTGACGTCAGCGACTATGTAGTAGGGGCTGTATTGGGTAAGAGCAAGGATAAGATTTTTCATGTCATATATTACACCAACAAGACCCTATCAGTTGCTCAGTTAAACTACACCACCACTGAAAAGGAGCTATTAGCAGTTGTTTATGCATTTGACAAGTTCAGGTCTTATCTCATTGGGACAAGAGTTGTGGTGTACACTGTTAGGTATTTTCTACGTGCAACACGCAAGTGTACGTGGTCAACAAGTAATATAATGATAAATCAGATATCGATCCCACAGACACAATAATTACTATTCAATCGAACAAGTACCAGCTTTATAATATCTCAGCTTTATCAAACTAATAATTAAAAGATGTTTCTATAACTAAATCACTACTTAAACCAATCGCAACATTGAATCAAGATTTTCACAAGTGTGAGAGAATTAAGCCTACAACTTCACTTATTATTTCATTTTAGATAATATCCTTTTCCCCAGTTTATTTTAATTACCCCAGATTATTAATCAAGAACACTAAAAGCAGATATAACCATCTTCTGATGCACTATACCCATACTCACTCGCATCCACAGATGATAGAATTAAGCAAGACACCCTAGATAACTAATTCACTATATCTCTATGTGAATTACAATTAAATAAGGTTTAAAATCAAGTTCTTATCAGATTACATACGACATATAGATATTCCTATCCTATACGTGAATTATGAATTCCATCTATGCAGAAATCACAAACATATGTCACTATGGCCAGTTCTAATCCCATATGTTATCTTCCGAATTCATATGGGATAACAGATAATTGTTGATCAGGCAATTATATAAATTAAGCACAAACATAGCAAATAATCTGGGAATAACATCTATAAATAGAATTTAAGAATAATTAATCTTCCATTACATAATAAGATCCATCATAAGCTTAAATAAGTAATTAGTTTATAACGAATGAATAAAAACTCATAATCCTCAGAGTAATAATCATGACGAATACAAAGTAAGATGAATAGGGAAAGATAGGAATATAAAACTCATGTCGTTACTGTCTCCAAATTGCTTCGCGTTCGTCAAAACATGCTCCGCGTGAATTCTCTTGTAGATTCCGATCTACAATTAGTGCTTCCGTGGTGGCTAGGTATATCCCTCTCTAAGCATACAAGTCCCTTTTATAGTATATTATAGCAACAACCATCATCATCCCCCTTCATTCTTGTTGTCGCGTCCAACTCAAATTGGGATCAAACCCTTGCATACGTGCCTCCCCGCCCCAGCGGGGAGTTCTTACTCACATGCCCCGCCCCAGCGGGTTATCCTACTGCCCAACATTACCTTTTTGCATTAAGCCTCTATGCTGATCTTTCCTTTGTAAGCTTAGGCAACCGTGGGCTATGTTTTATGAATTACCCACTTGCATGTTAATTTCGTAGCTGCCAACATGCATGGATCGATTCAGCTGCTCCTCTTTTTTTTTCTGTAACTTGCTGATTTCGTGTGTTGCATGGCATGTGCATGGTCCACATCATTCCTTTGCCATCTATAAACTTCTAAACCTACTAGACTCCCTCCTCATTAAGAATTGCAAGAACCATGTGCGTGGCCCACTCGGAATCCATGAGCTCATAAATCTTCAGCTTCTTGCAATTAGGAGGACGTGAGCTGCTCTTTATATATATCCCAGCCTCCTTTTTCTATCATAATTCTAGCCCACCAATCAGCCAACAAAGAAAACCAAATCCTACTAGGAATAGAAAATCCCCAATTGAATATATTTTATCTCCTTTTTAATATCTTCCACTAGTAGCCTAAGCAAAACATGCCCCCACTTCCGTGTTGCATCAACATCCGAATAGGATAAGGAAAAGATCAGCTGCCTTAAGTGAATAACTAAACTATATCATATATGATATATTCTTTAAGCTCCTCCAGCCATCTGCTTATTCATTTTCGACTGATATAATTTAATCCCTTAGTCCTTAATTACCAATTGGGTCAGCCCAATTGATCCGTTAACTGCCGAAATTCTCTTTGCAAGCTGCTGAAATTATGGGCCTATGTATGCTAAAAATAACTCTTTCATGCTACTTCACAAATATTTCGCTGCCTACTCACAGTAACATAAATTCGAGTAAAATGATAATAAAAATACTTAAAAACACCAAAACTCAAGCTATAATAAGTACCAATTCGTAGGTTTTAAACCCACTCATCAAATACCCCCAAACTTGAGACTTTGCTTGTTCTCAAGCAAAAACTATGCATATGCAAGAATATACAATGCTCATGAATGCAACTGTCAGTGTATACAAAGCTAACTCATCGTGCCTCAGAGAATTCACAACAGATATGAACATTAAATTCAACCAGAGACGTATCCGCAATTAAGACCAATCGATGAATCTATACATGTAAACACCGTTGATGTGTGTGTGCGCTCAACAGCAGTATACTCAACTACAGATCAAATATATCACATAACACGCGACTTAGAATGCAATCATAGTTTAACTCACGAAATAGCGTAAACTAGGTAAAATGAATTCAACTAAACGTCGACCAAGTTGGAAGCTAATATGGGAGATTTTCTATCTTTCTTTATTTACGGGGGCATTTTTGCTCGTTTTTCTGTATCTCTATTTTCCTCGTGACTGTGCAATGTCTAGTTTCCTTAGGCTCTTCAATGATACCCATATAGCGAGTTTTCGACCAACGACACTCAAACCGAATGGCTTTAGGGAGCTGGGTGTAAAGACATCCTCTAGGGCATACTTACTCGAATATCAAAGGCCACGAAACTAAACTAGTCACGGTGTTTATTCACAATTTTCTATATTTTTTTTTCTTTTCACATTATACAATTTTTTTTTCTTTTCTCAATTTTTTTGTTCTTTCAGATAGCTCCCATATCTTCCCCCAAACATAGGTTTCAGTCTAATCTTAGTCACTGCTACCAGTTCACTAAATTTCCTCCGTTAAAACCCAATTTCTGTTCAAGACGACCATTATGTGACTATTTGAACTGAGTTTACCACATTGTTATCTATCATGCTAACCGGTGCAATAATGCTAAACAGGTAAGGACTCATGCAAAGGTGTGAATACACATCAACATTCTAGTTATCATCATGTTTATATTCTTGTGCAAACCCAGTCTCATCACAGGCTACAGTTATTTCTTATCACTGACATACTGACTCATACAATCCTAATTAACAATTCTTTTTGGTCTTTTATGATTTTTCATTTGTTTTTTATAAGCATAAAACTTAACTAGCGCTACTAAAACAAAGAAAACTAATCTATTATGCAAATTATACTAACCTATACTATTCATGCAATCACGCTAACAAAATTATGATGATTAATAAACTCACACCCCAAACTTAAACTAAGCAATGTCCTCATTGTGAAAAGATAGAGAACTGAAGTGTGAGGACTTCCCTGTCAATTCAAGCGTCAGGTCCGCCACCCTTCTTCGAGTCAGAGTCGGACGGTGGATACGCTGGGAGTGGTTGTGGAGTATGGAACTGCATTGGATCGGAGCCCGTGGTGATTCGGGCAAAGGCCGCAGCAACATTGGCTTGAAATTGGATCTGATTGTTGAATATATGACTCTGTCTAGCCGCTACTCTGTCAGTCCTCTTTCTTTGTTGAGAGTGGATTTTTCTTTGTTTAGTCAATTGCCGCTGAATGTCGCTGAGCATGGCATTGGTTAAATTCGAAGGTGCATCAGCCTCCACTTCATCGTCGGGGAGTACGTAATCCTCATCCTCGGCCTCATCTTCCCCCCCATCCGAGTTGGAAAAATAAAACCGAGGCCACGAGGATGCGATGGTGCCCCCTTCCAAGGTTTAAATCTATTCATCAGCTTTGAGTCGAGCACCATCAATGGTGGTTGAATTGGCTCATTTGGTGCCCATACGACCCCTGCTTGCAAACACAGCCCAGTGATTAGCGATGGGTGTGGTAATCCTCCCGTCAATCCACCTTGCAAACACCGACGAATTGAGAAGTTAATGATTGTCCCAATATTTATGCTGAGATCCTTGACAATTGCATATAATACTGAGATCTTTTCTTTAGTAATGTCGTTGGTGTGTGTTGACGGCAACAATTTAGCACAGAGGAAAGAATACCAGACTTTCCCATAATTGTTCAAAGTGGAGCTTGGGATGATTGTGCCTTTCCGCCTGTCTATCACCCATACAGTGTCGGGTTTGCAAATTTCGGTAAGAATCTGATCATAATCTATCCCTCCGTCTCGCAACTCAGTGTACTGACAAACAGCAGGAGGTGTGATATTGTAGAAGGCGTTTATTGTCTCGGCACCAAAATCTACCATTTTTCCCCTTACAAAAGCTTTAAATGGAGGGGCATTCTCCGTATTGGCGTAGAACTCTTTCACTATGGCTACCACTGCTGCTTCAGGCTGTTGTGTGAAATAGTGCCAACGCCGTTCATGGATTTGCAAATTCATTTGTCCATCCACAGGATCCGGTCTAAGTCCACGCTCTGGGATGAGGGCCTTTCCCAACACATACTCAAAACGTTCGGCGACGGCCGCGTTCTGAAATTTTTTCTTGTCGAACTGTGGAATGGCGGCGGAGGAGGACCCCTCACCCTTTTGCCTTTTCTGTGGTCGAGGCGGCATGTTGTGATTGTATTCACAACTCAAGGTTTGCTACGGAATTGTTGCTCAGGACTTTTGTCGAGCACTTGGTGTGCAAAGTCAAAGGTGCTTAAAGTTGAGTGAGTTTGCTGTCAATGTTTTTCCCAAATTTTCTCCAAACAACCAATCAATCAATAGCACTGAAAACCAACGTGTTCAACTACTTGTTCAACTACCCAAATCCATACGGTAATTCCCAAACTCCAAAAATAGAAAACCAACGTGGTCAACTACTTTCAACTCAATTGAACAATTAAAACAAATTTACCTTGGTTTGATGTGAAATAATGGTCTGGTGGAGTATATGTTCGATGTGCCAAGGGGGAGAAGGGGTTGGTGCCTGCACTTCCTGAATTTTAGAATCTGTATGGGTGGGTATTGGCGAATTTGTATGATGTGGATAGTGGGTATTGTGGCGAATGGGAGGTCTAGTGTTTTGGGAGTTCGGTAGTGGGTAGTGGAATGATAAGGTGGGTGGATTTGTATATAGGTTAGTGGAGGGGAATTTGATAATGGTTAGGTTTGTAGGCGGTTTGATCATGGGGGTGTGGAGAGAGGATTGTGGTGGCTGTAGTGGGGTGTTAGTGGATATTGGAGATAGGATAGTGGGGGGGTTGTGTAGTGATAGAATGCAGGCTTCTTTTCGTTGCAAGCCATTCAATGTTGCCGATTCCGCCTCTCCGCCCCAGCGGGACATTTTCCTTTCTATTCCCCGCCCCGGTGGGTTAACTCACTGTTCATATTTTCTACTTTCCGCCCCAACGGGTCTGTGCTAACTTTTATCCCCGCCCCAGCGGGTGATCATGTGTTGTGCAGGTGAACTTTTTCTTTGCTTCATACCATTCCTTGTCTTCTTATTCTACAGCTTAAACATACCAACCACTGAGGTGGATTGGTGAACAAATCGGCTTTTACTCCCCTTGCTTTGGTTGTTGTAATGAACCTTGTTCCATTACGAAATTAAACTTCCTTTATGTGATGATTGGGCCCTCACCTTGATGTTTTGTTTGATTGATATTGCAAGTGTCCTGTATCACAGCACACCATAAATTTTGTTAGACGTGTATTATGAAGAAGAATTACTAAATATTATACATTATTACAACTGAATGATATTAATGTAAATAAAAATGAATGTAACCGATGGGTTGTCTCCCATCAAGCGCTTAATTTTGAGTCGTTAGCCTGACTCCTTTGTTTCATTGCGATTCGGCCAGGTCGAACGCAGTTTCCTGGCAATCGATGTTCCCGCCCTAATAGTGCTTAAGGCGTTGGCCATTCACTTTTAATGGCTTTGTAGGTTCCCATCCATAGAGCTCAATGGCGCTATGTGGAAACACTGTCTTGATTGTAAAAGGGTCTGACCACCTGGATTTCAGTTTTCCGGGAAACAATTTCAACCGAGGGTTGAATAGCAATACGGACTAACCCGGTTCAAACTTGCAGTCCATTATTTTCTGATCATACCATTTCTTCACCTTTTCTTTGTACAACTTTGAATTTTCATAGGCTTGCAGGCGAAATTCATCTAGTTCGTTGAGTTGCAATAACTGCTTTTCCCCTGCTGTTGATAGATCGAAGTTCAACTTCTTGATTACCCAATAAGCTCTGTGCTCGAGTTCTACCAGAAGGTGACATTCCTTTCTGTAAGCTAACTAATAGGGAGGTATGCCTATCGGAGTCTTGTAGGCGGTTCGATATGCTCACAAAGAGAATCGTCTAACTTCACTGACCAATCCTTTCGATTCGTATTGACCACCTCCCGGTTAGACACTTCCGCTTGTCCACTCATTTGCGGGTGGTAGGCTGTGGCAATCCGGTGTTTGACCCCATACTTCGCCAAGAGAGCAGTGAAGTATTTGTTGTAAAAATGGCTCCCTTCATCACTAATGATTGCTCTTGGGGTGCCGAAACGAGTGAATATATTCTTTTGCAAGAACCTTAAAACCACTTTGGCATCGTTTGTCGGTAGTGCAACAGCCTCAACCCATTTTGAGATACAATCGACAGCCAACAGGATGTACTGATTGTTGAATGAAGATGGAAATGACCCCATGAAGTCGATTCCCCATACATCAAAAATCTCAATTTCCAAGATCATGTTTAGTGGCATTTTGTTCCGCTTCGAAATATTCCCCACTCTCTAACATTCGTCGTAGTTCTTCATGCATTGATGTCAGTCTCTGAACAACGTGGGCCAGAAGAACCCTGATTAAAGAACTTTTCCTGCCGTGCGTTCACTCCCATAGTGTCCCCCGTATGGTGATGCATGACATGCCTGTAAGATGCTCTCCACTTCACTTTCTGGTATACATCGCCGGATTATTTTGTCAGCACACTGGCGGAACAAGTATGGTTCGTCCCACATGTACCACTTTACATCATATAGAAATTTTTTCTTTTGGTGGCTGGTCATGTCTGGTGGGAGAATGTTGCTGACCAGATAATTGGTGAAATCTGCGTACCACAAAAACTCACCGTGTATCACAAATAGCTGTTCATCAGGAAAAAACTCATTGATTGCTACCATGTCTGTCTCGTCCTGCTTTGGATTCTCTAATCGTGAAAGATGGTCGGCGACCTAGTTTTCTGTCCCTTTTCTATCCTTAATTTCTAAGTCAAATTCCTGGAGTAACAGAACCCAACGGATAAGCCTCGTCTTTACGTCCTTCTTCTTAACTAAATATCGAATAGCCGAGTGATCTGTGTAAACCACCACCTTTGTTCCCACCAAATACGAATGGAACTTATCAAATGCATACACAACTGCAAGTAGTTCCTTTTTTGTGGTTGTGTAGTTCAACTGTGCATCTGTCAGAGTCTTGCTCGCATAGTAGATTGCTGAAAGATTTTATCCTGCCTTTGTCCAAGTACTGCTCCAACCGTAAAATCACTAGCGTCACACATAAGTTCGAATGGCTTGGTCCAATCAGGTGCTATGATTACTGGGGCAATGGTTAATTTCTTCTTCAACTGCTCAAAGGCCACTCGATAGTCTTCATCAAATTTGAATGGGACATCCTTTTCTAATAGACTGCAGAGTGGCTTGGTGATTTTAAATCTTCTGTAGAATCCGGTATGTCAAAGAAAACTCTGAATTCCCTTTACCGATGTAGGCGGTGGCAGATTATCAATTGTTTCAAGTTTAGCTCGGTCGACTTCCAAACCTTTGCCAGAAACTTTGTGGCCAAGAATTATCCCCTCTTGGAGCATAAAGTGGCACTTCTCCCAGTTGAGTACCAGATTTGTCTAGACAGATCTCTTCAAGACCAACACCAGATTCTCGAGGCATCTATCAAATGATTCCCCAAATATGGAGAAATAGTCCATAAAAACCTCAACACTACGCTCCACCATGTCTGAGAAGATCGCCATCATGCAACGCTGAAAAGTTGTCGGTGCGTTACACAGGCCGAATGACATCCTTCTGAAGGCGAAGGTGCCATAGGGACATGTGAACGTCGTCTTCTCTTGATCCTCTGGTGCGATGACGATCTGGTTGTACCCGGAATACCCATCTAATAAGCAGTAGTACTCATGTCCGGCTTGTTGGGTTTGTACGAAATCGTGACGCAATCAAATTGCAAAAATTAGCGGAAGCATGGTATATCAGAGTTTAAAAAATTTCTACAAAACCATTACCCGGATCATCCTTTATGCAAATTATTAATTTAAAACGATAAATAAGAAGTTATGGAATCATACCCTTGTAGAACGAAGCTTCCACAGGTACTAGTTCAACTCCTTGTTCTTCGTGATCTCCTTGAATTTTTGGGTTAGATTCCTTTCTTTGATCAACGTTAGCCACCCAAGTGTTTGGCCTCTAGAGGTGATCCACCAAGGAAGATGAATTATCAAGAAGGAGGGTGTTTGGCTTAACCTTACTTTTCTATCCTCTATAGAAAAAGAGTACTCTCCAACAATTGGAATTACATCAATCTAATATCTATTATAAGACTTCTCTTATATAGACATTGGTCAACCCTTCTAATCCTATTAGACATGGGATTTCTTTTAATTAATTAAACTCCTTTAATTAATTTAGGCTTCCCACCACATGGGAATAATTAATTAAATTCATTTAATTAATTTGTCTCCTAATCTTATTAGGAATAAATGAGAGTACTAAATATTAAATTAATTACTAAACTCCTTTAGAAATTAAAATAATAATAATTGTAATAATATTAATAAGACTCCTCTTATTAATTTATATTTAATATTTCCAAAATATTAAATAATAAACATTAAGCTATTTAATTTATTCTATCACCATAGATTAAATTAATTATACTTAATGCATTATTACGATTATGCCATTACCTTCTTAAATAATTATTCTTCCTTTTATGGTGTGACCCTTTAGGTTCTCCATATTAAACCGGTTGTGAATAAATCAATTAAAACAATTTTAATCTTATTTAAATAAATAAATTAAACTAATAATTTATTTAAATAAATAATATTTATTCTACAATAGGGATAAGCCTCCCTAGCGATCAACGACTTTCCAGATAATATAGATTTCAACATTAATCAAAAAGAACCTGTGAGTAAATAGTTACCGTACAATTCAATCCTTCCACCATACAATGTCCCAATTAAATATAAGACATGGATTTACTGTCAAGTCTTATTTTATTTAATTATATGTATTTCGATTAGAAAATGCATAACTCCAAATAATGCAAATTAAAAACTCCTTTCTAATTTCATTTCACCTTGGCCAAGAATTCCTGGGTTGTCATTTAACGAATCACATAGGACATATCTCCTCTTTTACTAGAGGTGGTAGATTCTTTATTGATCATTCATTATCTCCATATGTAACTCATTATACCCAAGCATACCCTATATATGCCTTAAAAGGTCTTAAGGAATAAGTCAAAGTATAATTTATTACATACAAGATACTATGATGATCTCAAGTCCAAGGATCACTTGTACTACTATCACATTAGGAATTCCTATTGACATGCGAGTAAAACTCCATTAGGTATTCCATAGCGAATCACGTTCAGTGAACTTATTCTCCAATAAGCACCTACATACTTGCTTTAGTGTCTCCGCACAAATGATCATGAGATCAATCATCCTCATCCAATGAGCAAGCAACATATGTACCAATCTATCCAGATTTACTAATCCCCTTTTTAGTAATCCCACGATTGGGAACTATTTTAGTTTTAAAACTTTCTAAGAATTTAGATCTCATTAGCATGATCATCATCATGATTCTAAAAGCATTGCTTAAAACTATGGGTTATTTACATATTATATAAACAGCAACATATAGATAATTAAATGCCTTTAATAAATGAATATTTTATTAATAAATAAATAAGATTGTTTACAAAGTACGTGCTTTATCATCATACATGATTGGCTTGTATGCACACTACTATCAATCTCCCACTTGCACTAAATCCAATCGCCATGGTATCTCATACCCATCTTCTCTAAGTGACGATCAAACTGCTGTTGTGTTAAAGCTTTAGTAAATGGATCTGCAATGTTGTCTTGAGAGTCTACACGCTCCAAGGTGACGTCTCCTCTTTCAATGATTTCCCTGATCAAATGAAATCGCCGCAACACGTGTTTAGATTTCTGATGAGACCTCGGTTCCTTAGCCTGTGCAACTGCTCCTGTGTTGTCACAGTAAACGGGAACTGCTTCTCCAATGCTAGGAACCACATCAAGTTCAGTTATGAACTTCTTCATCCAAACAGCTTCCTTTGCAGCTTCACTTGCAGCTATATACTCTGCCTCTGTCACTGAATCAGCAACTGTTTGCTGCTTGGAACTCTTCCAACTCACTGCGCCTCCGTTCAAGGTAAAAACATACCCCGAAACAGATTTACTGTCATCTTGGTCCGTTTGAAAACTTGAGTCTGTGAAGCCCTCGAGTTTTAATTCAGACCCACCGTAGACAAGAAAAATATCCTTAGTCCTTCTCAAGTATTTTAGGATATTCTTCACTGCCTTCCAGTGCTCTTCTCCTGGATTCGACTGGTATCTGCTCGTTACACTAAGTGAATGAGCAACATCCGGTCTAGTACATATCATACCGTACATGATAGATCCTATTGCAGAAGCATAAGGGATCTTACTCATACGGTCTCTCTCCTCAGGTGTCTTTGGGGCCTGTTTTTTGGAGAGATGTATTCCATGGCTCATCGGCATGAGACCTCTTTTGGAATCTTCCATGCTAAATCTCTTTAGCATTGCATCAATGTACGTTCCTTGGGATAAACCAAGCATCCTTTTAGATCTATCTCTATAGATCTTTATCCCCAAAATATAGGATGCTTCTCCCAAGTCCTTCATGGAGAAGTGTTTAGATAACCAGATTTTAATCGATTGTAGCATAGGAATGTCATTCCCTATCAGTAATATATCATCAACATATAATACAAGGAATGAAATTGCGCTCCCACTAACCTTCTTGTACACACATGGTTCATCGTCATTTTTGATAAAATCAAACTCTTTGATTGTCTCATCAAAACGAATGTTCCATCTACGAGAAGCTTGTTTCAATCCATAAATGGATCGTTGCAGCTTACAGACTTGATTTATTCCAACCTTTGAAACAAATCCCTCTGGCTGTGTCATATACACATCCTCCTCAAGTTTCCCATTGAGGAAGGCCGTTTTCACGTCCATCTGCCAGATCTCATAGTCGTTATAAGCTGCAATCGCAAGTAAAATCCGAATGGACTTGAGCATAGCTACTGGTGAAAAGGTTTCATCATAATCAACTCCTTGTTTTTGTTTGAAACCTTTTGCAACCAGTCGGGCCTTATAGGTCTCCACCTTGCCGTCCGCTCCAGTCTTTCTTTTAAAGACCCATTTACACCCAATAGGCTTAATGCCTTCAGGTGGTGAAATCAAAGTCCATACTTTGTTTTCATACATGGAGTCCATTTCGGATTTCATGGCTTCAAGCCATTTCCCTGAGTCTTTATTACTCATAGCCTGTTCGTAATTCAATGGATCATCATCATTCATGATGCGTACCTCATCGTCATCCTCTATAACGAATCCATACCTCTCAGGTATCTTCGGTACTCTTCCAGATTTACGAACAGGGTGTGGTATAGTAGGTTCTTCTACTTGGTCAGGTACCTGATTTTGATCCGTGGTAATTTGTGGTTCTTGAACTTCTTCAAGATATATCTTACTCCCACTGACCCCTTCATGGATAAACTCCTTTTCCAAGAAGGCAGCATGTTTCGCAACAAACACCTTTTGATCAGTTGGATGATAGAAATAATACCCTACAGTTTCTTTAGGGTATCCCACAAATCTACACTTGTCGGATTTAGTTTGTAGCTTATCATTTTCAAACTTTTTGACATAAGCTGGACAACCCCAAGTCTTAACATGCTTAAGATTTGGTTTCCTCCCCTTCCACATCTCATATGGAGTCTTTGGGATGGATTTGGTAGGTACCTTGTTAAGTAGGTATGCAGCCGTTTCTAAGGCATATCCCCAGAAGGAAATTGGAAGGTCGGTAAAACTCATCATGGATCGAACCATGTCTAACAGTGTTCGATTTCTCCTTTCAGATACTCCATTTAACTGTGGTGTACCTGGAGGAGTCCATTGTGAGATTATACCATTTTCTTTAAGACAATTGAGAAACTCACCGCTTAAGTATTCTCCACCTCGATCTGATCGAAGTATCTTTATACTCTTGCCCGTTTGTTTCTCTACTTCACTTCTGAACTCTTTGAACTTTTCAAATGATTCTGACTTGTATTTCATTAAATACACATATCCAAATCTTGAGTGATCATCAGTGAAAGTAATAAAATAAGAATACCCACCCCGTGCACTTGTTGTCATAGGCCCACAAACGTCTGTGTGAATCAATGTCAACAACTCTGTAACTCTTTCTCCTCTTCCACTAAAAGGAGATTTAGTCATTTTACCCATGAGACAAGATTCACAAGTTGGATATAATTCATAATCGGATAGCTCGAGGAGCCCATCTTTATGCAACTTGGATAATCTTGTTTCATTGATATGACCGAGTCTACAGTGCCACATGTAGGTATAATTAATATCATCTCTTTTCCTTTTCTTAGTTTGTTCAATTTAAAATATATTTTCTTGTAAGTCAAGTGTATAAAGTCCATTTCGCAAATTTCCAATACCATATAAAACATCGTCTTTATAAATAGAACAACTATTGTTCTTTATAACAACGTTAAATCCTTCCATATCCTATACAGAAATTGAAATAATGTTTTTAATAATATTCGGAACATAATAACAATTATTAAGATAAATGGACTTGCCCGAAGGCATTGCTAAATAATAAGTTCCTACAGCTAATGCAGCAACCTTTGCTCCATTCCCCACTCGTAGGATCACCTCATCATTGTTCAGCTTTCTACTTCTGACCAGTCCCTGCACAGTATTACATATGTGAGAACCACAGCCGGTATCCAATACCCAAGTAGAATTATGACTTTCAGAAAAATTAATTTCAATCATAAACAAACCTTGATTGGAAGTCGAAGCTTCTCCAAGCTTCTTCTCTGCTAGATACTTCTTGCAGTTCCTTTTCCAATGTCCCGGCTTGTTGCAATGAAAGCACATTCCTTTAGCTGGTTCAGGTTTCTTTTGTTCCTTTTCTTTCCCCTTTCCCTTAGCCTTCTTGGATTTCTTCTTTTCAGAAGATACCTTAGGTCTCTTCCTTTTATTGGAAGAATCCACCATCAAGATATGGTTCTTCTTGGATGGGAAGTGACCTTCTGCAGTTTTCAGCATGTTAAGCAGCTCAGGCAAGCTGACATCTAGCTTATTCATGTGAAAATTAACCACAAACTGCGAGAAGGTCTCAGGGAGTGACTGCAAGACCAAGTCTTGACTCAACTCCCCATCTATGACGAACCCAAGCTGTCCAAGGCGTTCAATCAAATTGATCACTTTCAGGACATGAGTCTCGACAGCAGTACCCTCGGTCATCCGAGATCGGAAGAGCTCCTTAGATATCTCATATCTAGCAGTCCTACTCTGTTCACCATACAACTCCTTGAGGTGAATCAACATAGTAGGAGCATCCATATTTTCGTGCTGACGCTGAAGCTCGTTATTCATGGATGCGAGCATGATGCATTGAGCCACAGATGCATCGTCTTGCCACTTTACAATGGTGGCAATCTCTTCCTCAGAGGCTGTTTCTGAAACAGATTCAGGGACAGTTGAATTTAGGACATAAGAAATCTTTTCAGCAGTGAGAACAATTCTCAGATTTCTTAGCCAGTCCTCATAATTCGGCCCGGTAAGCTTGTTTGCATCAAGTATGCTTCGTAGTGAGATTAGTGATTTAGACATTTTTAAAATTCTGCATGTGAAAAATAACATTTTAGCAAACATTCATTTTATTAATTTTGCATACCAAAATAAATTTAGGTCTTTATTTTAAATTGGTATCTCCCACTATTTTCATCAAACTATATTACCCTCACTTATATAGTTCGGCAACATCTAATTAAAGATTTGCTAGTGAGAATAAGGATCCCATTTCAAATGTATATAACCTTGTGGATAGCACAACAAGCGATATACAAATAAATAGGTAGACAACTCTTGTCAATTACAACACTATATAACTCCTTTTATTTTGCCTCTTAAATCATAATGGTCAAGTGTGTGCACATCCGAACTAAAATGATTTAAGTTAAGTCCAGCCTAGCACTTCCATAAATTCAAAAAAGAAAAATGTTCGTCCTTGTGGATAGCACAACAAGACTAGATCGTTCAATTTTCTTGATAAGCATCAAATGTGATTAATTAACATCTTAAATACGCAATACTCGCCTTGTGGATAGCACAACAAGCTCATATTAAATATTTAATACTCTATTAATTTATCATGCTAGAAGGCGACGTTCGATATTCCAAATATCATTTGAACGCTTCGGACTTAATATTATTTCTTTGAGGGGTTTGTTATTATTTGTCTCATTTTGTTTAGCGCGCATGCACATATATATATAAAATACGCGTCATTTTATTAAACATGCGAAGCATGTTTACATAAAATATAATATATATAATATTTAGCATGCAATATAGAATATTATATTCTACCCGGATTGATTATGGACTTTTATTCTAGTTTGGTTCACTAGAGCCACCAAGTGAACCAAAAGGTAAAACCTAGGGGTGCAAGAATTTAAATTTAAACATAACTATTACATTTAAACCCGGGCTCCATACAAACGGGTCTTCACGCGCTCCTTGCTCCTTGGTCTCTAATTTTTAAAGATAATTCTAACTATTTCTATTACATTAAACTATTTAATTTAAATAGAAACCTTGATCAACAGTCAAGGGGAAGTACATAGGAGGGAGATAGAATTTTACATCAAGAAAAAAAAATTAGAGAAGACAAGGTACGCAGACCCCATTTAATAAAACCCATTCATTCAAGCATTCAACTAAAATAAAATCCAATCACATTGGTCAAATAGTCCATAATCAATCCCCATTTATTTTCATACATATCACCATATATATTAATAAATAAATATTCATCTCATGAATTAAAACATTCCATATATATATGAGTATCATTTAATGGGCAATTTTAAATTGCATGAAATCCAATTTCAAGATTAAAATAAACTCTTTATTTTAATTATAAAATTATTTAGAATATAATATATAAATATATCATATTTATTTATTTTTTTAAAAAGTCACCTTCTTTTATTAAAAGAGTCCTGCAGGTTTATTAAAAAAGTCCTTTCTTGATGAGTCACATTCTTTTTGGAGTAAGAAAGAGACAACACCTTTTCTTTGCAGAATTCAAGATTAGCACCAAAAAAAAAAAATTGTGATTCTTCCCAAAAAAAGTCTTCTTTTTTTTTTTTTTCTTAAAAAATATAATTTTATACAATAAAATTATGCCCAATAAATTATTTTAAATACATACCCATATGTATATGAAATCAAAAATAAATTAATAATTGCATAAAGATTTGGCTCTGATGCCACTGTTGGGTTTGTACGAAATCGTGACGCAATCAAATTGCAAAAATTAGCGGAAGCATGGTATATCAGAGTTTAAAAAATTTCTACAAAACCATTACCCGGATCATCCTTTATGCAAATTATTAATTTAAAACGATAAATAAGAAGTTATGGAATCATACCCTTGTAGAACGAAGCTTCCACAGGTACTAGTTCAACTCCTTGTTCTTCGTGATCTCCTTGAATTTTTGGGTTAGATTCTTTTCTTTGATCAACGTTAGCCACCCAAGTGTTTGGCCTCTAGAGGTGATCCACCAAGGAAGATGAATTATCAAGAAGGAGGGTGTTTGGCTTAACCTTACTTTTCTATCCTCTATAGAAAAGGAGTACTCTCCAACAATTGGAATTACATCAATCTAATATCTATTATAAGACTTCTCTTATATAGACATTGGTCAACCCTTCTAATCCTATTAGACATGGGATTTCTTTTAATTAATTAAACTCCTTTAATTAATTTAGGCTTCCCACCACATGGGAATAATTAATTAAATTCATTTAATTAATTTGTCTCCTAATCTTATTAGGAATAAATGAGAGTACTAAATATTAAATTAATTACTAAACTCCTTTAGAAATTAAAATAATAATAATTGTAATAATATTAATAAGACTCCTCTTATTAATTTATATTTAATATTTCCAAAATATTAAATAATAAACATTAAGCTATTTAATTTATTCTATCACCATAGATTAAATTAATTATACTTAATGCATTATTACGATTATGCCATTACCTTCTTAAATAATTATTCTTCCTTTTATGGTGTGACCCTTTAGGTTCTCCATATTAAACCGGTTGTGAATAAATCAATTAAAACAATTTTAATCTTATTTAAATAAATAAATTAAACTAATAATTTATTTAAATAAATAATATTTATTCTACAATAGGGATAAGCCTCCCTAGCGATCAACGACTTTCCAGATAATATAGATTTCAACATTAATCAAAAAGAACCTGTGAGTAAATAGTTACCGTACAATTCAATCCTTCCACCATACAATGTCCCAATTAAATATAAGACATGGATTTACTGTCAAGTCTTATTTTATTTAATTATATGTATTTCGATTAGAAAATGCATAACTCCAAATAATGCAAATTAAAAACTCCTTTCTAATTTCATTTCACCTTGGCCAAGAATTCCTGGGTTGTCATTTAACGAATCACATAGGACATATCTCCTCTTTTACTAGAGGTGGTAGATTCTTTATTGATCATTCATTATCTCCATATGTAACTCATTATACCCAAGCATACCCTATATATGCCTTAAAAGGTCTTAAGGAATAAGTCAAAGTATAATTTATTACATACAAGATACTATGATGATCTCAAGTCCAAGGATCACTTGTACTACTATCACATTAGGAATTCCTATTGACATGCGAGTAAAACTCCATTAGGTATTCCATAGCGAATCACGTTCAGTGAACTTATTCTCCAATAAGCACCTACATACTTGCTTTAGTGTCTCCACACAAATGATCATGAGATCAATCATCCTCATCCAATGAGCAAGCAACATATGTACCAATCTATCCAGATTTACTAATCCCCTTTTTAGTAATCCCACGATTGGGAACTATTTTAGTTTTAAAACTTTCTAAGAATTTAGATCTCATTAGCATGATCATCATCATGATTCTAAAAGCATTGCTTAAAACTATGGGTTATTTACATATTATAAAAACAGCAACATGTAGATAATTAAATGCCTTTAATAAATGAATATTTTATTAATAAATAAATAAGATTGTTTACAAAGTACGTGCTTTATCATCATACATGATTGGCTTGTATGCACACTACTATCACGGCTAATTTGTCCAACATCTGATCAATGAAAGGCAAGGGGAAATGGTCCTTTCGAGTGGCCTTATTCAATCTTCTATAATCCATGCAGACCCTCCAGCTGGTCACTGTCCTTGTCGGTATCAGTTCATTATTCTCGTTCTTTACCACTGTCATACCACCCTTTTTCGGTGCACATTGGATCGGGCTCACCCATGCACTATCTGAAATTGGGTAGATGATTCCCGCATCCAACCATTTCAAGATCTCTTTCTTCATAACCTCTTTCATTATAGGGTTGAGCCGCCTCTGTTGTTCCACCGTTGGCTTGCTATCTTCCTCCATTAGAATCTTATGCATACAGAATGATGCACTGATTCCTTTGATGTCGGTGATTGTCCAGCCAATAGCAGACTTGTATTCTCTCAGAACCCTCAACAGCTTACTTTCCTGCAGTTCGTTAAGTGCAGATGCAATAATAACAGGTAAAGTAGATGAGTTGCCTAAATATGCATACCTGAGGTGATTTGGTAAAGGTTTTAGTTCCAGTTTAGGTGATTCCTCAAGAGATGGCTTCAACTTTTCTGATGAATTTCCTGCTGCTTCCAAAGGCTCAAATGGTAGTTTGAACTTATTCACTCTTGGATGAGCCTCTAATAGTTGCAGGTACTCTTTTATTGCTGCATCCCCTTCATCACAATCTTCTATCAATGCTAATTCTAGTGGGTCGGTATTAAGTATTCGAAGTTGCTTATCATCCACCACTGTGTCAATCATATCCACCCGGTAACACTCCCCATCTTCCTTAGGAAAATTCATGGCCTTGAATACGTTGAAGGTGACTTGTTAATCTTGCACCCTCATGGTCAACTCTCCTTTCTGAACGTCAATGAGAGTCCTGCCAGCAGCCAAGAATGGTCGCCCAAGGATTATTGAAATATCCTTATCTTCTTTATAGTCGAGGATGATGAAGTCCACTGGAAAGAGTAATTTGTCCACTTTTACCAAGATGTCCTCGACAATTCCCTATGGATAAGTTACTGATCTATCTGCCAACTGTAGAAAGATGTTGGTAGGTTTAGGTGCTGGTAACCCTAGCTGAGTATAAACTGATAATGGCATGAGATTTATACTGGCACCTAAATCACATATGCATTTGTTGAAGGCCACACTCCCTATAGTGTATGGATGGTGAAACTACCCCGATCCTTCAACTTTGGTGGAAGCTTCTTTTACAGAATTGTATTGCATTCCTCTGTTAGTGCTACAGTTTTGAAATCCTCCAATTTCTTTTTCCTTGACAGAATATCCTTCATGAACTTTGCATAACTGGGCATCTGCTCTAATGCCTCTACAAACGGAATATTTATGTGCAGCTTCTTGAATACTTCTAGAAATTTCGTAAATTACTGCTCTAATTTTTGCTTATGGAGCTTTTGTGGATATGGCGGTGGAGGGTAGACTATCGGTGTAATGACTCGTTCTTCTTTCGCAGATTTTTCTCCTGTTTCCCTTTCCACTAATTGTTCCCTATTAGTCTCGACTTGCTCTTCGGTTATCGGCTTATCCGACTCCTGCTCAGCTAACTATTTCCCACTCCGGAGTGTAACAGCTTGACATTGCTCATGTCCTCCCTTCGGATTATTTTCTGTGTCACTTGGAAAAGTTCTTTGGGGTCGATTATTCAGTGCAATCGCCATCTGTCCTATTTGATTTTCTAAATTCTTAATTGCCGCCACTTGAGATTTCATTATTGCTTCTTGATTTGTTATGTGTCTGGTCAACATCTCTTCCAAATTAAATTTTTGATCTTGCTATGGAGCTGCCTTTTGCTACTGATTCTGAAAACTAGGAGGGTATGCTTGTCGTGAAGCCTGTTGCTGGTTCTGAGTTTGGTTGTTACTCCATGCAAAGTTCGGATGGTTCCTATTCCCCTGATTGTATGTATTCTGGTATGTGTTGGCTGGCCTGTTGTGTAGTTAGCCACATAATGAACTGAAGCTGGGTTAATTGCACACTGTTCCATCGGATGTTCCCCTGCACAAAGTTCATATATGACTACTACCTGCTGCACGTTTCCCTTTAACATGGTATCAATACTCTTTTGTAACGCTGCCAGTTGTGCCAATATGGCTATTGAATTATCCACTTGTAGAACTCCTGCTACTATGGGCTGAGTCATTCTTTAAGTCGGCCACTGATAGCCATTTGAAGCCATTGTGTCTATCAATGCCCATGCCTCCTCAAATTTCTTTGTCATAAAAGCTCCACCTGAGGCTATCTGACTTGAAATCCCATTGTAAAAAATACTAAGCTGCATCCAGTCCGGGAGTCCGTGATGTGGGCACTTTCTCAGCAGTTCCTTGAACTGTTCCCATGATTCATACAGTGGCTCACCTTGCATCTGTGAAAATGAAGATATTTCCGTTCTCATCTTATGTGTCTTCGATGGCGGGAAGAACTTGGCCAAAAATTTCTGCGCCAAGTCATCCCATGTAGTGATTGACCCCGATGGTTGGGAATGGAGCCAACCCTTCGCCTTATCTCTGAGTGTGAACGGGAATAACCTTAATCTGAGTGCATCGTCTGACACTCCGTTAAACTTGAAGGTGTCACATACTTCTATAAAGATGAAGATGTGTTCATGTGGGTCGTCGTTTGGAAGACCCCCAAACTAGCACATATTCTGCACCATCTGTATTGTGCTAGGCTTTATCTCAAAATTATTTGCATTAATGGCCGGCTTGGATATACGCGAGTGAATTTTTGAGATCTTTGGTGTAGCATAATCCATTAGTGGTTTGTCTTCCTGTCCAGCCATGTTTGCTTTGGGTGCTTCAAAGTTCTCTCTATTCGTTGCAATCCACTTGGTTAACCTCCAAAATCTTTTATCTATGTCGTCCTCGTAGGAAAACAAATCTGGCTTCTTCGATCTAGTTTGCATGCACTACTCGAATATACCTGAAATAACCAGACAAACACAAATAAGAATATATATATATATATATGCTTAATTAAAACTGATCTACTTAAACTAATATTGTAAGTAATAAACGCAATTACTCTCCCCGGCAATGGCGCCAAAAATTTGTTAGATATTTTCTACGCGTAACACACAAGTGTACGTGGTCAACAAGTAATATAATGATAAATCAGATATCGATCCCATAGAGATAATAATTACTATTCAATCGAACAAGTACCAATTTTATAATATCTCAGCTTTATCAAACTAACAATTAAATGATGTTTCTATAACTAAATCACTACTTAAACCAATCGCAACACTGAATCAAGATTTTCACAAGTATGAGAGAATGAAGCCTACAACTTCACTTATTATTTCATTTCAGATAATATCCTTTTCCCCAGTTTATTTCAATTATCCCAGATTATTAATCAAGAACACTAAAAGCAGATATAACCATCTTCCGATGCACTATACCCATACTTACTCGCATCCACAGATGATAGAATTAAGCAAGACACCCTAGATAACTAATTCACAATATCTCTATGTGAATTACAATTAAATAAGGTTTTAAATCAAGTTCTTATCAGATTACATACGACGTATAGATATTCCTATCCTATGCGTGAATTATAAATTCCATATATGCAGAAATCACAAACATATGTCACTATGGCCAATTCTAATTCCATATGTCATCTTCCAAATTCATATGGGATAACAGATAATTGTTGATCAGGCAATTATATAAATTAAGCACAAACATAGCAAATAATCTAGGATTAACATCTATAAACAGAATTTAAAAATAATTAATCTTCCATTACATAATAAGATCCATCATAGGCTTAAATAAGTAATTAGTTCATAACGAATGAATAAAAACTCATAATCCTCAGAGTATTAATTATGACGAATACAAAGTAAGATGAATAGAGAAAGATAGGAATATAAAACTCCTGTCGTTACTGTCTCCAAATTGCTTCGCGTTCGTCAGAATATGCTCCGCGTCAATTCTCTTGCAGGTTCCGATCTCCAATTAGTGATTCCGTGGTGGCTAGGTATATCCCTCTCTAAGCATACAAGTCCCTTTTATAGTATAGCATAACAACAGCCATCATCATCCCCCTTCATTCTTGTTCCCACGTCCAACTCAAATTGGGATCAAACCCTTGCATGCGCGCCTCCCCGCCCCAGCGGGGAGTTCTTACTCACATGCCTAGCCCCAGCGGGTTATCCTACTGCCCAACATTACCTTTTTTCATTTAGCCTCTATGCTGATCTTTCTTTTGTAAGCTTAGGAAATCGTGGGCCATGTTTTATGAATTACCCACTTGCATGTCAATTTCGTAGCTGCCAACATGCATGGATCGGTTCAGCTGCTCCTCTTTTTTTCTTGTAACTTGCTGATTTCATGTGTTGCATGGCATGTGTATGGTCCACGTCATTCCTTTGCCATCCATAAACTACTAAACCCACTAGACAAGAACCATGTGCGTGGCCCACTTGGAATCCATGAGCTCATAAGTCTTCAGCTGCTTGCAATTAGGAGGACATTAGCTGCTCTTTATATATATCCCAGCCTCCTTTTTCTGTCATAATTCTACCCCACCAATCAGTCAACAAAGAAAACCAAATCCCACTAGGAATAGAAAATCCCCAATTGAATATATTATATCTCCTTTTTAATATCTTCCACTAGCAGCCTAAGCAAAACATGCCCCCACTTCTGTGTTGCATCAACATTCGAATAGGATAACGAAAAGATCACCTGCCTTAAGTGAATAAATAAACTATATCATATATCATATATTCTTTAAGGTCCTCCAGCCATATGCTTGTTCATTTTCGGCCCATATGATTTAATCCCTTAGTCCTTAATTACCAATTGGGTCAGCCCAATTGATCCGTTAACTGCCGAAATTCTTGTCTGGAGCCGCCCCACTTGATGTTGCGTCCTCTCTTTGCAAGCTGCTGAAATCATGGGCCCATGTATGCTGAAAATGACTCTTTCATGCTACTTCACAAATAATTCACTGCCTGCTCACAGTAACATAAATTCGAGTAAAATGATAATAAAAATACTTAAAAACACCAAAACTCAAGCTATAATAAGTACCAATTCGTAGGTTCTAAACCCACTCATCATATACAGATCATGCTTCCATTAGATATCTGATATCCAAGAAATATGCAAAACCTAGATTAATCAGATGGATTCTTATACTCCACAAGTTTTATTTGGAAATTCGGAACAAGAAGGGTATAGAGAATCAAGTGGATGACCATATTTCCAGATTGGTAAGTCCAGAGCAGGATAGGAGGACAAGGCAGTAATCAACGAGTACTTTCCCGATGAACAGCAATTTGCAGTGACTTCAGAAATTCCATGGTTTGCTGATTTCGTTAACTATCTAGTGAGCAACGTACTTCCACCAGATTTAACTCGTCAACAGAAGAAGAAGTTTTTGCATGAAGTAAAAAGATATATGTGGGATGAGCCATTCTTGTTTAGGTAGTGTGCAGATCGTATGATTCGCATATGTATCCCATACAGTGAGACATTTAGTATTTTGTATGCATGCCACTCTTCACTATATGGAGGTCATTATGGGACTGAGAGGACTGCAGCAAAAGTGCTACAAGTAGGGTTCTATTAGCCTACATTATTCAAGGATGCCCATCAGTTTGTTAAAAACTGTGATAGATGCCAAAGGGTGGGCAACATTTCTAAACGTAATGAAATGCCACTAAACTCAATGTTGGAAGTGGAAGTCTTTGATATATGGGGAATAGACTTTATGGGGCCATTTTCATCTTCTTTTAGCAGCCTTTAAATTTTGTTGGCAGTTGACTACGTCTCATAATTGGTGGAAGCCAGTGCTTTACCAACTAACATGCCAAGGTCGTCTTGAAATTCCTTCAGAAAAATATCTTCACCTGATTTGGTACCCCAAAAGCGATAACCAGTGATGAAGGAAGCCACTTTTGCAACAAATATTTCACAGCTTTACTAGCTAAGTATGGGGTAAATCACAGGATTGCTACAGCTTATCATCCCCAGATGAGTGGCCAAGCAAAAGAATCAAATCGTGAAGTGAAGAGAATTTTAGAAAAAATTATAAATCCATCTAGGAAGGACTGGGCTATGAAGCTTGATGACGCACTTTGGGCATACAAAACTGCATACAAGACACCCATTGGCATGTCACCCTATCAACTGGTATATGTCAAGGCTTGTCACCTTCATGTGGAGTTAGAGCATAAAGCATACTGGGCTATCAGAAAGTTGAATTTCGATCTCTCAGCCGCAAGTTAAAAGAGGCTTTTGCAGCTTAATGAACTTGATGAATTTCGCTTGCAGGCATATGACAATTCGAAATTGTACAAGGAAAAGGTAAAAAAGTGGCATGACCAGAAAATTATCGAAAGGAAGTTTGAGCTAGGACAAGCAGTTCCTCTATTCAATTCTAGGCTTAGACTATTCCCGGGAAAGCTCAAGTCCCGTTGGTCGAGCTCTTTCATGATAAAGACTGTATTTCCACACGGGGCTGTTTAGATAGTAGAAAAAGATCAAGCTCAACTGTAAGACCCCAACTTTTATGAATAAAGATTTAATTTTCTTTATATATTATCTCGAAATAGTAAGGTGTTGATTTGATAAATATGAAAGTTATGGGTGAAATGTGCAAATATTTTTAAAATGAGCAAGTGGTTATAAAATATTCTGGTTGTCGGGGAATATTCGTTTGGTCGTGGAATATTCTTGTTGTCGGGGAATATTCGTACGACTGCGCAACTATTTGTGGGCCCCCACAACGGAATAACTGTCGGATATTGAAAGCGACAGAAATAACTTTTTTACAAGATAACGGCGTAGTTGTTACCGTTAGTACTGTTGAAATACGCGGTGGTTAAAATACAGTGATACACGGTGTTGCATAATAGCACACGGTATTGCACAGTATTTCGAATTATTGAGTCTTACGTGAGAAGCCATTACTCAATTATTGTTACAGTAATTACTGTTCAATATTTTATATTATTGACTCAATAATTGCTACGTTGATATTTTATATTATTGACTCAATAATTGCTGCATTGATATTTTATTGACTCAATAATTGCTACGTTGCCATTTTATATGATTGATTCAATAATGGCTACAGTTGATATTTTGTAGTATTGATTCAATAATTGTCGTTGCACAGTATTTCACATTATCAACTCAATAATTCATATTATTTGAATAATATTATTAGATAGCATTATTGACAATGTCTAAGGAAGTTCTGTCTAGGAGGGGTTATTTAATTGCGCGCCAGTAAGGAGAAGTCCTTATCGGAAGGCCCCCTCTGTCCTGGGAACGACCTGGTTGTTAATATTGTAGTTCTATAATATTATTTGTGAATAATTAATTATTGATTTATATGATAAGGAAATATTTATTTTGTGGATATTAAAGAAGGAATTGGCGCTGGTGAGTTTTTATCAATATTTTGGTGTGAGAAATCATCTGTTTTTGGATTTCGGATAATTTATGTTTGGAATTTGGAAAAACTTCCTTCTGCAAAGTTGTAGAGAATTAAATTTCCTATGGAAGGACATAGAATTTGTATTTTTCTGACAAAGTGGCTATTTGTTATGAATTATTGAAGTTTCGGAAAATATATATTTTTTTTATGGGCGGGCCCCACTTTTGGTGGAAAATTTTTTAGCCGCCAGGCGGCGGAAATTTTGAAAAAAAATATTATTTTATTCATTTAGTCTCCTTTGGCATCCTAAGTTTTTCCTATAAATAGGGTGCTTAGGTTAGAATTGAAAATCACACCAGAATCAGAAGTTTTCTCTCTCTATAATATCGAGCGTATTTTTATGAGTATTTCTATACTTTGAGTATTAGTATTCAGTGCAAGTTTTCTTTGATATTATATCCGATATTCCAGTCAGAGGTACCATCTTTTTGAGGTAAGGGATGTTATTTTTTTCGTAAATGATATTATTCTTTTCAATATCATTATACAGAAATATTGTCATGGATTTTATGTTGAAATTCTTACTTTTTCCGTCGGGGTTACTATTCACGTATACGGCACTATTCACGTATACGGCACTATTCACTGAAAAATTAAATTTTCTTCTATTTGTCCAAATTGTCTGTTAAGGTTACTATCTTTGATTGTATCCAAGTTTTGAGCTCTATTCTGGAATTTTACTCCATAATTGATTATTACGAGGTATTTTTGAATTGGATATACCAAAATACGAATCCTTAGTCTTTGTCTTTTATCTCACTGGATTCGTTTTTTTAAAAATATTTTTCATCATTCTCAGTCCTAAAAGGTGATGTAACTGAATACCTTTGGCCTGTAGAGCAAAGATGAATGATTACTTGATGAATATCTTTGGCCTGTAGAGCAAAGATGAATGATTACCTGATGAATATCTTTGGCCTGTAGTGCAAAGATGACAGGTGTTGAGATGAATATGACCACTGATGATACAAATGAATATCTTTGGCCTGTAGTGCAAAGATGAATATTTGATTCGAGATGTATATTGATTGATGTTACAGGGATAAAATATTGATGATGGACTTTTAAATCATAGAAGATAGTAGACTTCATTCTTTGCTTAACTCTTCTAATGAATTGTTATTTTCGCTACGAGTATTGATCTAAGATTGGTTGTCCATTATATTTTATCTTATTTGTTGAAGACTAACGATAATTTATTTTTCATTATCTTAGTCATAATATTCTTTACTGAGCTAGTTGAGCTCACCCTTTTCATCTGTTATCCTCTTCAGGAAATGAGAATGTTGCGGGAACTAGTCGGGGGACAGAGTGATGGTCCGAGTTAGAGCAGTAGTAGTCCTCACTATTTCTGACAAATAGTGTGATAATAATTGTAATGAGGACTTAGTTTGAATCTTAATATTTTCTACATATTTGTATTGACACTCATAGTTGTGTGGTCGTATTTTGCACAACCGTATGATATAAAGTTTGTATTTGAATTCTGTACCATGTATTTGGCGACTCAGAATGGGTTGGGTTGAATGGACCTATTCTGGGGGCGTCACATCAACCTTTCAAGGTCAATGGTCAGCGTTTGAAGCATTATTGGGGAGGCAAAATTGACCTCCAAAAGTCCTCAATTGTCTTCTTCACTCCATGATCAACCTAGAGACAGTCAAGCTATACGACTATAAACAAGCGCTCGATAAGAGGCACCCCATTTTCTCTCTCTTACCCTTGTTTAATTCTTCATTGTTGTCTAATGCATTATCTCTCTTCCTCATGTTTAATTCTGACTAGATATATAATTTCCCCCCCTATGATTAATTCTTGGAAGTTTGAGTAAATAGTCAATTTTTGATAAAGTGCAACAGATTTAACAATCCATTTTTGATAAAGTTAAGAAAAGTTTATTAGTGCATATTTGCTTGCATGGAATAAATGATGATAGCTTATTTTTGGTGCCATTTCACAGGTAAAATTCATGTGATAGCAATTGGGCAAAAAAATTAGTGCTGTAGCAGACTTCTGCATTTCTAGATTCAAGGCAGCGCAGCTGCGCCTGAAATACAAAAGCTGAGTGTGCAGCTGCGTCGGCTAGAAATTTTTGGATTGAATGCCATGGCGTGCAGCTGCGCCCAATCCCTATACAATCGAGGCACAGCTGCACCCTAACGACAATCAGTTTTGTTAAAAGAGGGGCTTAAAAGGCATCAGTCATAACATTCCTATTCAAACACTGACTATACTCCATCTCTCTCAAAACAGAACAACCGAGACTTACTCCTTCTACTCACCAACTTCTACATCTCTTTCAATCCATATTACAATCCAAATCCGATTCCATCTCTCTACCCCCTATGTATAAATCCTAATTACTCTCTTTCATCACAAACATCAAAACCTACAGAGATAGAAAAGGGAGAAGTCTCAGTTGCACACCAAGTGCTCGATACTAGGTCTGAGAGAGTTTAGCAAACACAAATCATCAAATCCTAGCCTCGCAATCATGCCGAAGAGAGCCCGAACCCCCCAACCATCTTCCTCTAGCAGTGAATCTGACGAGGGGCAAAACTGTAACATTTTGGACCCGTCCAAATTTGTCAACTTCTCCGCCCAGCACTACTACTGGAACACACTGTTCAACAAATCATTTGTTTCGGAGAGGGGTTTCAAACCTAGCAAGAATGATGGGCAGATTTGAGATCAAATTCGAAACAAGGGGTGGCTTTTGTTTGCTGAAACGCCGTGTCCGGCTCCTATGTCTATTGTGAGGGAGTTCTATGCCAACGCTCGGGAGACGCAGAATGGGATATCACTTGTGAGGGGCCAGCAGGTTCATTACACTCCACAAAAAAATCTCTACCCTGTATCACTTGCCCGATCCAACACCGTCTTCTACACTTTGGGTGCAAGCACAGCGCTTAGAGACAGATTTGGTCAAACTTATGAAAGAGATGTGCAAGCCGAAAACAAGTTGGAAGACAAAGGCAGGCTGTGAGAACCCTTATTTTCAAAAATTATTAAAATAAGAATTTAGTAAATAAAATTCTTAAGGTATGTGATGGGTTCAAATAGGAATATATATGCATTATGAAGTATGTAGTATTATGTTGCATAAGATAATATGAACTATGCAATATGTGATTTTTGTGTTTAATAAATATATTATTATTATATATTTGTTATACATGGTAGAGGTAAATTAGTTAAAGTAAAGGAGATGAGTAAAATTTATCTATCGATATCAAATAATTTATAAAATTATTTTAGCATAGTAAGTTAGTGATATTAGATATCTTTAATGAATAATCACCATTTTTCTTGGGTATATATACTAGTGATTAATATGTTGTAATATGAGTCATAATTGATGCTCAAATTGTCCATGAATGGATTTAGATAGCAAAGCATGAATTAGTTATAGGAATTAACTAACAAGAATAAATATTAGTTAATTTAAATTAAGTTGAAAGTTATATTATGGAATAATATAATTTGAATATTAAAACCTTAATTGACTAAGGTGATATAGTAAAGGGATTAATTCACTTGAGTAAATAGTGAATTGATATAAATGTTTTGGATAAGGAAAAAGAAAATGAGTATGTTAATTAAATTTAGTATTGTTTTTATATATTACTTAGCATAGTAATATATGCAAGAGTCTAATGTTCGGAACGACGTTAATAAAACATATACGTTGTTAAGGAGAGAAGAAAACCAATATATCTTTAGATAAATATTGATTAGAGATTTATAAATTTAAATTGGCATATGCCTAAGATGTGAAGATTGAAGAAATTATTTTGGGACAATTTATAGAAAGGAAAGAGAAATAATTATTATATATTTTAAATAAAGGATATTAAAATAGATTCTAGCATTGAATTATTTTAATAAAGGGAGAATATTATTTTTTATAATGATATTACCTTGTAAAGCTTTATATGGGGTAATATGTATGATTAAGTAAGATGGTCAATATATTAAAATATATTTGCTATATGAAAATAAATTGATAGAAATAATTTATCATAATAAGAAATAAACTTATTATCTATTTTCTATATATAATATGTGTACATGTGTCATACATGTAATTATTTTAATGAGACATAGATATTATATTAAAATAATATCTTGAGAAAATGAGTAAATCATTTTGTTATAATTAATACCTCTATTTGGAGAAAACGTAATAAAAATAATTTTTGTATATTTTCGTGGTGGAATACATAGTTTATGTAGTAGTAATTATATCTTATGTATCTCCAAGAAGGTTAAACTTATAAATAAAACTAAGTTATTTTTATTTCACTAAATAACTTAAGCTACTATATTACCCGTAGATTTTATAAATAATAATAAAAACATTTGAATATTTCTGTTCACGATATATGTGTTTATATGAATCTTGAAATATCATAGTTCAATGTAAATTGAATACGAGATGATTAAGTAATGTGGTAGAAGTGATAATGAGCTTAATTTAAGCTTGTGGTATATGCCTAGTGTGACATATTGATGGACTAAGGAATCGTTTAATTAAATTAGTAAAGAAATGATAACGTAATGTGATGGACTATTTATTATTATTACTTTAGCTAATTATGTGCAAATACATGTGTTGTAAGAGCACAAATTATTAATGCAATAAAATTGCTTCGTATATGAAATATAAGATATTAAGAATAATTATTTTATAAGGTTGTGTTGTGAGAGTAAGCTTGAGTTATGTAATTTACTAAGCTTACATAATTATTGCCTTGTGTGGCATGACTAGTAAAGTTAAATCAACGGGAGATTTAAATGGAAGTATTAAAAGAAAACTTATGGTAAGGGATTAAATGATGAACATTAATTAGTCATGGTAATATTCCTGTGTGACTATATTAATAAGTGTTATGGAGATGATGGGTTGAGAATACCCAACTAAATTATATTTAGCCCAATTAAAATATTAATTGGATTAAACCAATGTAAATGAGGTACATGATTATATGTGTAATATCCGAGATTATTGTGTAACTTGCTAAGTATCAATAAACGAATTTATGGGAAACTCTTGTGTATTTTCTATTATTAGATGTTTATGTGTAATACATATATGTGTTAGTTTACGTTATGTGATGAGATAGGTTTAAATAGTTGGTTTGGTTTAATTTAACTATTTGAATTGGTTAAGTAGAGAATTAATTCTATTAATTTCGTAGGATGGTATTAAAACACGAGTTGGAGTTCGGAGCGGATTTTAGAGACGCGGACCGCGTATTTGAGTCCGGAACGTCGAAATTGGACAGGACAGACTGTAACCACAAAAAAATGTGTCATGGTTGACTTTTTGGTCAAAGTCATTCGGTTGACTTTTTTGGGGGAAAAGTCAACCACAAATTTCGGAGATGAATTTGACGAAGCGGATAGTTCCATGACGTCTGGAACGTCGACTTTAGTAGGAATTGATATAAGTATCGCAACGTTTTGCTACGATGGGCAAAATGGTTAAAATGGCTTACTAATTGATTAAACGATTAATATAATATTTTATTTAATCAAAGTCAGCTGCTGGGAGACCTTGTGACACACCATTTGGGACAAGAGGGTGTGAGTATACGTATTGTTATATATTGAGGGAGAGGGGGTTATAATTTCTTAATAAACCAAACCTTTTCATTTTCCTACCTCCCCACCCCATAACTAAATTAAGGTATTATGATTATGCATGTAACTGATGATTTGAGAGATGAAAAGGGCTGGAGAGATCAGCTCTATCAAGCTATATATTTATACACCCAACTCAAATATTCTTCCCTTTGATAAATTCCACCCAAGAGAGCAAAAAGAAATTGAGAATGAGAGTTTGAGAGTTTCTAAGATTTATGGAGATTACATAGCATTTAACAAGCAAGGTGTGAGGCTCAATCAGATTAAAACAAGGAGGAATTCGCACCAAGTAAGTAACTCATGAACTTTTATATGTTCTTGGGAAATATAGTGGAAAAAATAATTGTATAATCATAGTAATGTTATGTTTTGGTTCTGTGATGCCATGCTATCATTAGTTACTGATATATGGAGATTAAGAATGAAAGTTCTAGGTTTAATCATGTTGTAATCGCATAAAAAACCAAAGAATTTGTGTATGCATGCTAACTAGTTGATAAAAGGCCACTAACATGCTAAATTCATCAAGACATGGAAATTTAGTGAGTTTGATTGTTGTAACATGTGTATATATGTTAGTATGTGTGGTCTGGACAGTAGGAATCAATCCCTTGCATGCTAGAATCAAAATCATGATTTTGTCAAAGTTGGTTTTAAAGTGAAATCTATGAGTTTCGGGTTTTTCGGAGCCTTGGAATCATGGTTTCTGTGACCCGATTAGTGTATGGAATAATTTTGTAAAATACTATGTAGCATGATGTATAACCTAACCAGATTTCATAAGAAACGGAGTTAATATGAGCAAGATATGAAATTCGGAAGCAAGCATGTTCATAAGAAAATCTGCAAAAAATCTGGGTTTTCCAGAAATTTTCTAAGTATAGAACGTTGTCTGGCATGTTTTCCTAGGCAGTCGGTTTGTGGTCTTAACATGCTAGTTTCTGGTATGTGATATTGTTTTTAAATACTATGCTATATAGAGTGTATTGTGTCCAAGTTTCATGGTCAGATGTTGTGTAGTTTAATCGGAATTAAATTACAAAGTGGGCTGCTCGAGTTGAAGAATTTTCTGGGCAACGAAGAGCAGCGCAGCTGCACCGGTCCGGATCGGGTCGGATCTGGGTCGGGTCTGGTCGGGCTGGAAAAAAATTTCAAAAACTTAATTTTTCCCAGATTATGATATTGAATCCCTGGACCTATAAAATGCAACATGCTTGTGTAATTAAATGGTATGTTAAGAGAATACGTGTTAGTTAATAACTTAATTTAAATAAAAGGAAACCATTTTCTTTCAAATTTGAGTTCGAGAACCTAATTGCTTAGCGTGACACCTATGATTAGGTCACGTGAAGGTTAATTGCTAGTGTTAACGATAGCAGATGTATCAGGCAAGTTTCTTACCTTATTTTTCATCGATAAATTATTCAAGCCTTAATTCTTTTATTGCGGTAAGGGTAAGTATCGAGCTCGTGTTTATTCGTTGACACGTACAAGTTCCTTAGACGTAAAGTTCTAGAACTTCAATTATCTTGCAAGTTTTATTGTTGATTACTCAGTTATTGCTTCAACTGCTATGCTTTAAAGTTCTATTTATTTAAAGAACTGTTTCTAAGTATGTTCCCTGGCCTTTGTTTTCGGCTAGTTATTATTGATGAAAAATGATTTAATTCAAATCTTTCGAAGCTAGTTAATGTTTACCAATCCAAATTGCTTTGGTGCGGTCTCGTATGAATACTAAGATGAACAACCCGAATAAACGGGCAAACAGATGTCGGGCATATAGTCCCATTTATGCTTATGCAGTTTAAATTTAATATTTATGCACAATGTAGGGTACGATAGGCTGATCACCTGGAGTACTTGCAGAGACCGTTTGCAATCTATTTGATTGTTAAACCGTCTGATGGTTTTCGATGAAACAAAGTAATGTTCAGGGTATTCAACACCCCTTAGTATGATATTGAGAATTCTTAAACTCTTATCTTTGATATTCTTGTTTAACACTTGATAATTCTTTCAACTGTTGAGATATAGCCATACAGATGCTTTTACTCCTGATGTATGTTTTCAAACAACTTTATATACTTGCTGGGCAATTTGTGCTCATTCTTGCTTAAACCTTTCAGTTAAGGATGAGAAGGCTGAGGGCTCGGGCAAGGGCAAGGGGAAGTCTAAGATGAAATGTTGAGAGTTGTTTATGTAATAAGTTTATATTTCCGCATATAATGTTATGTAGCGATAAACGCTAAGTTAAGTTTCGGTTTATTTAAGGTTGTAAAGACTTGGGATTTTATTTGAATATGTATGTAATAGTTATTACTATTATTATTATTTCCGGAGTTTATGTAGTTAAATGATGATGTATGTTGTACCGTGAGCACTAAGTCCTGTAATCGATGTTACACGGAATTGGGGGCGTCACAGGTTGGTATCAAAGCTGTAGGTTATAAACCTTAGGTGGGGAACTTTAGACTATAACGTTAGAGAAGTTAGTGGAGATAGTAGGGAGATGAACTCACATAGAGTTTGAAGGGTTGTGCCAAATCTATTTTACTAAAAACAAAATCAATATCTATTTTAAAATACTAATCAAGTTACTTTATTTTGATTGTAGGATGTCAGGAGGAGAGGAGGTTAGAGATATTCATGTTGTGAATGAGCATTTGGTGACAGCTGTACCTGAGCCCATAGCTGAGGCAGCAGCAGACTCAGACCTAGAGGAGTATCCTGAAGAGGAAGAGGAGCCTGATGGGGACTCCGAGGAAGCACCTGAGGATGGTCTACTAGATGAGTTGATGGATAGGATTACAGAGTTGGACGACAGAGTCTATGAGTTGGAGGAGTTGTATCAGGGGGAGCAGGAAGCTGCAGCATTGGTTCAGGCATTGGTGCATCACCTGATGATTAGGAACTGGGATCTGGCTGACAAGCTGCGAGCAGCTGGTCAGAAGGCGGACAGGCTGAAGGATGAGAAAGAGGCCATCAGGACCCACTTAGGGCATACCATTAAGGGGTTAGAGTCGAGGATACAGAGTCTCAAAACTGACCAGCAGATTATTACCACATCTTGGGGAGATGAGGGGAGAGGCCGTGTTCGGGCCGAGAAGCTAACAGGAGAGTTAGAAGGAGAAGTAAGAGATAAGAAGGTTAGGATGGATAGAATGAAATACGCGTTTAAGTCAGCACATGGGAGGTTCCAGTATAGGGTGTATCACTTTCCACGTGAGGAGTACCGGTCTAGACATGCCATAAGCCGTGGACTGGTGCTGGAGATAACGGATGAAGAGCATGAAGATGCCATTAGGCGGGGTCTTTAGTTTATTCGTGTTGAACTTTTACTACTAGCGTATAGAACGCTTATCTATGAAATAAAACTTGGTTTTCGGTTTTTCCAATTGTGTTGGGTTAAAGAGATGTAAATGGCATAATGTCATAAGATGATGAGATACTTTGTGATTATGGTTTTTTTTTAAATAAATATGATTTTATTTAAATATGTGATGTGATGATTAAGTTTTATATGAATTATATATGCTGTAGGAATAAGTTATGAGATGATAACATTAAGTTTATTTAAACAGAAGGATGGCTAGAGGAAGACGTCGTCAACAAGTACCAGAAGGGTCAGGCAATAATGTTGGGGGTCCATCGAACCCCATGCAACAGTTCGTAGACATGTTAGTTGAGGCATTATAGAATCGAACCCCGAATACCAATAACCCTTCAGCGGCCCAAGTGGCACACTTTAAGGACTTCAAGAGCGCGGGACCCCCTGAGTTCAAAAGAACCACCAAACCCATCGAAGCCCAGACATGGATCAAGGAAATGGAAAAGGCGTTCGCTATCGCCCGAGTAGGAGATGAGCAGAAAATAATCTTCACCACATATATGCTGAAGGGTGAAGCCAATTTCTGGTGGGAGGCAAACCAAACTAGGGTTGGAGAAGGTGTGATACCTTGGGAGGGGTTTGAGAACATCTTCTTCGAAAATTACTTTCCTGTGAGTATGCAGAGTCGCATGGAGATGCGATTCTTGGAGCTGAAGCAAGACAACATGATGGTACCTCAGTACGCCGCAAAGTTCAACGAGCTGGCGAGGTTCGCGCCTCATCAGGTTGACACTGAGGAGAGGAAAACGAGGAGGTTTGAGCAGGGTATCAAACCCTGGTTATACAGTAGACTTTCGGTGTTGCAGACGAATAGCTTCACGACTCTCCTGGAGAAAGCTATAATCGCGGAGGCCGGAAGTGAAGCCCTGATGAAATTTAACAAGGAGAAAAAGAAGAAGAATGAAGGAGGAAGTCGAGGGGAAGGTAGCAGCAGTAGTGGTGCAAACAAAAGGAAGTGGAACAACAACAACAACAACAACAAGTTTAACTCGGGAAACTCTGGGGGAAAACCAGGGGAAGCAAAGAAGAGGACTGAGGCATGCAAGGAGTGTGGGAGGAATCACTCGGGGGCATGTCTAAAAGGAAAGAACGTGTGTTTTAATTGCGGGCAAGAGGGACACATCTCTCCGAATTACTCTGCACCAAAGAGAAATGGATGCTTCAACTATGGAGCACTGGATCATCAGGCAAGGAATTGCCCAAAGAAGAATTCAGTAGGAGGAAATGGAGGAAGGGGACCAAGCGGTGGAAATCTCACAATAACTAGACCACCAACTTAGAATCGACCAACAGCAAGAACTTTCAACATGACAGTTCAGGATGCGGTCGCATCCAAGGATGTGGTTTCAGGTATCATTCTGATCAATGATATATCTGCTTATATATTATTTGATTTGGGTGCTACTTGTTCCTTCGTATCACATGAATTCTCCCAACGATTAAACTTATCCCAGGAAGAATTAGAATATCCGATGAACATAGAAGTTGCTAATAAGGAAATAATTCCCGTTAGCCATGTCCATAGGAATTGTGTTGTAGATATCAGGGGATATAAGTTACCTGTGGATTTAATTCCGATTCAATTAGGGGAATTTGATGTAATTTTAGGGATGGATTGGTTATTTAACCATGGAGCAATGATAGATTGCCAGAAAAAGTGTATAAACCTTAAGACTCTGGATCAGTCTAAGGTAGTATTCTACGGGTGTAAGTCGCCAAGACATTCAAATTGTCTGACGATGATGCAAGCGAGGAAGTTGCTAAGAAATGGATGTATAGGTTATTTGGCCCATATCGTCGATACGCAGAAAGTAGAGGTAGGAATGGGACAGATACCAGTAGTGAATGAATTTCTAAAAATATTTCTGGAGGAATTGCCAGCTATTCCACCGGATAGGGAGGTCGAATTTATTATAGATTTAGTACCGGGAATAGCCCCGATTTTGAAAGCCCCATACAGAATGGCACCGACAGAGATGAAGGATCTGATGGTACAGTTGCAGGAATTATTAGATAGAAAGTATATTCAATCGAGTGTGTCTCCTTGGGGAGCACCAGTTTTATTTGTGAAAAAGAAAGACGAGTCGATGAGACTTTGTATCGACTATCGAGAGTTAAACAAAGTGACGATCAAGAACAAGTATCCGTTACCTAGGATAGATGATCTGTTCGATCAATTGAAGGGAGCGAAATATTTTTCCAAGATCGACTTGAGGACGGGATATCACCAGTTGAAGGTGAGGAAGGAAGATGTACCTAAGACAGCATTCAGGACTCGTTACGGACACTACGAGTTTCTGGTGATGTCATTTGGGTTAGCGAACGCGCCGGCGGCATTTATAGACATGATGAATCGGGAATTCAAGCAATACTTAGATAAATTCGTAGTCGTGTTCATAGATGATATCCTGATCTATTTTAAGACTCAGAAAAATTATCTTGAACATTTAAGAATGGTATTAGAGGCGTTGAGGAAGGATAAGTTATACACAAAATTTTTGAAGTGCGAGTTCTGGTTGGAGAAAGTTCAATTTTTGGGTCACGTGATCGACAAGGACCGAATTTCTGTGGATCCAGCAAAGGTGGAAGCGGTACAGAATTGGGAACAACCAAAGACACCGACTGAGGTAAGGAATTTCTTAGGACTGGCAGGCTATTACAGACGGTTCATTCAAGATTTTTTGGAGATAGCAGGAACGTTGACGAATTTAACGAAGAAGTCGGTAAAATTTGTCTGGACAGAGAAGTGTGAAGAAAGTTTTCAGGAACTTAAGAAAAGATTGAGTGAGGCACCGATGTTGTCTTTACTAGACGATACAGGTGATTTTGTGATTTTTCAGTGATGCGTCACCCAAAGGACTTGGCTGTGTGCTTATGCAACATGGTAAAGTTTTTACGTACGCATCGCGTCAGTTGAAGGATTACGAGAAGGGATATCCTACCCATGACCAGGAATTGGCAGCGGTAGTATTTGCCTTGAAGATTTAGAGGCACTATTTATATGGTGTAAGGTGTGAAATATACACGGACCATAAAAGTCTGAAGTATATCTTCACGCAAAAGGAGTTGAATATGAGACAGAGAAGATGGTTGGAACTAATAAAGGATTACGATTGCGATATCTTATATCATTCGGGGAAAGCTAACGTGGTTGCAGATGCGCTAAGCAGAAAGGGCAGTGGTAGGTTGGCAATCCTAACGGCTCAAGAGGAGTTGATTAAGGAAATGGCCAGTTTGGAACTCGAGGTAAAGAGTCCGAGTGAGTCAGATGAGAAGTTGTTCGCAATGGAGGTTTGACCGACTCTATTGGACAAAATCAAGGAAGAACAAAGCAGCGATGAAGAATGCGAGAAGGTGAGGAAAAGAATTTAAGATGGAGAGGAGCTTAAGTTCAATGTGGGTGGTGATGGATTATTAAGATTTGAGAGGAGAATTTGGGTGCCAGCGGTATCTGAGTTAAAGGAGGAAATCTTGCAGGAAGCTCATAGCTCAAGCTACTCAATCCACCAGGGAAGCACAAAGATGTATGAGGATCTTCACCAACATTATTGGTGGCCCAATATGAAGAGAGAAGTCACAGAGTGCATTAGTAAGTGTTAAACATGTCAGCGAGCCAAGGCGAAACATCAAAAACCAAACGGGTTACTTCAACCTCTAGAAATTCCGGAATGGAAATGGGAGCATATCACGATGGATTTCATGGTAGGACTTCCAACTACACAGAAGGGTTACGATGCAGTATGGGTGATCGTTGATCGATTGACCAAGTCAGCGCATTTCTTGCCAATCAGAATCAGATATAACTTGGATCAGTTGGTAAAGCTTTACATCAAAGAGATCATTTCTAGGCACGGTGTGCCGGTTTTAATTGTGTCAGATCGCGATCCGCGGTTCACAGCAAATTTCTGGAAAAGCTTTCAAGAACGCATGGGTACGCAACTGAGGTTGAGCACCGCGTATCATCCTCAAACAGATGGGCAGAGTGAGAGAACTATTCAAAACTTAGAGGACATGCTGAGAGCACCGCCTAACGTTGGTGGAATTTGTATACAACAATAGTTACCACGCAAGCATAGGGATGCCACCTTATGAAGCTTTATATGGAAGAAAATGTAGAATGCCATTGTGCTAGGATGAAGTGGGAGAACGGCAACTGCTAGGGCCAGAATTGGTGCAGCAAACCGCGGATGTAATCAAAACGATACGAGCGAGACTAGTGACGGCTCAAGATCGACAGAAGAAATATGCTGATCAGCATCGGCAACAACGAGACTTTGACATAGGCACTTATGTGTTTCTAAAGGTTTCACCTTGAAAAGGGAAAATGAGGTTTGGGAAGAAGGCAAAACTTAGTCCCAGATTCATAGAACCTTTTGGAGTGTTAAGGTGAGTCGGTGAGGTGGCTTATGAAATAGCTTTACCTCCGGAGTTAGAACATATACACAACGTGTTCCACGTATCAGTTTTACGACCCTATAAACAGGATTACAGGCATGTCATAGAGTATGAACCCATCCAGTTTGAGAAGGACCTAACCTATGAAGAGGTTCCTGTACAGATAATTGATAGAAAAGAGCAAGTGTTAAGAAATAGGATAGTACCTTCTGTAAAGGTAGTATGGAGGAACCACAACGCCGAAGAGGCTACGTGGGAACTCGAGGAGAAAATAATGAAAAATTACCCTAGTCTTTTTGTTTAACTTGTAATGATTCCGGGGACGGAATCCTTATAAGGGAGGGTGAATGTAATATCCGAGATTATTGTGTAATTTGCTAAGTATCAATAAACGAATTTATGGGAAACTCTTGTGTGTTTTCTATTATTAAATGTTTATGTGTAATACATATATGTGTTAGTTTACGTTATGTGATGAGATAGGTTTAAATAGTTGGTTTGGTTTAATTTAACTATTTGAATTGGTTAAGTAGAGAATTAATTCTATTAATTTTGTAGGATGGTATTAAAACATGAGTTGGAGTTCAGAGCGGACTTTAGAGACGCGGACTGCATATTTGAGTTCGGAACGTCGAAATTGGACAGGACAGGTTGTAACCACAAAAAAATGTGTCACGGTTGACTTTTTGGTCAAAGTCAACCACAAATTTCGGAGATGAATTTGATGAAACGGATAGTTCCATGACGTCCGGAACGTCGACTTTAGTAGGAATCGATATAAGTATCGCAACGTTTTGCTACGATGGGAAAAATGGTCAAAATGGCTTACTAATTGATTAAACGATTAATATAATATTTTATTTAATCAAAGTCAGCTGCTGGGAGACCTTGTGACACACTATTTGGGACAAGTAGGGTGTGAGTATACGTATTGTTATATATTAAGGGAGAGGGAGTTATAATTTCTTAATAAACCAAACCTTTTCATTTTCCTAACTCCCCACCCCATAACTAAATTAAGGTATTATGATTATGCATGTAACTGATGATTTGAGAGATGAAAAGGGCTGGAGAGATCAGCTCTATCAAGCTATATATTTATACACCCAACTCAAATATTCTTCCCTTTGATAAATTCCACCCAAGAGAGCAAAAAGAAATTGAGAATGAGAGTTTGAGAGTTTCTAAGATTTCTGGAGATTACATAGCATTTAACAAGCAAGTGTGAGGCTCAATCAGATTAAAACAAGGAGGAATTCGCACCAAGTAAGTAACTTATGAACTTTTCTATGTTCTTGGGAAATATAGTGGAGAAAATGCTTGTATAATCATAGTAATGTTATGTTTTGGTTCTGTGATGTCATGCTATCATTAGTTACTGATATATGGAGATTAAGAACAAAAGTTTTGTAATCGCATAGAAAGCCAAAGAATTTGTGTATGCAAGCTAACTAGTTGATAAAAGGCCACTAACATGCTAAATTCATCAAGACATGGAAATTTAGTGAGTTTAATTGTTGTAACATGTGTATATATGTTAGTATGTGTGTTCTGGATAGTAGGAATCAATCCCTTACATGCTAGAATCAAAATCATAATTTTGTCAAAGTTGGTTTTAAAGTGAAATATATGAGTTTCGGGTTTTTCAGAGCTTTGGAATCATGGTTTCTGTGACCAGATTAGTGTATGTAATAATTTTGTAAAATACTATGTAGCATGATGTATAAGCTGACCAGATTTCATAAGAAACGGAGTTAATATGAGCAAGATATGAAATTCGGAAGCAAGCATGTTCATAAGAAAATCTGCAGAAAATCTGGGTTTTCCAGAAATTTTCTAAGTATAGAACGCTGTCTGGCACGTTTTTCTAGGCAGCCGGTTTGTGGTCTTAACATGCTAGTTTCTGGTATGTGATATTTTTGTAAAATACTATGCTATATGGAGTGTATTGTGTCCAAGTTTCATGGTCAGATGTTGTGTAGTTTAATCGAAATTAAATTGCAAAGTGGGCTGCTCGAGTTGAAGAATTTTCTGGGCAACGAAGAGCAGCGCAACTACGCCGCTCATCAGGCTTGTGCCTGCGCAGCTGCGCCGGTTCGAGTCGGGTCGGATCCGGGTCAGGTCGGGCCGGAAAAAAATTTCAAAAACTTAATTTTTCCCAGATTCTGATATTGAATCCCTGGACCTATAAATGCAACATGCTTATGTAATTGAATGGTATGTTAAGAGAATACGTGTTAGTTAATAACTTAATTTAAATAAAAGGAAACCATTTTCTTTCAAATTTGAGTTCGACAACCTAATTGCGTAGCGTGACACCTATGATTTGGTTACGTGAAGGTTAATTGCTAGCGTTAACGATAGTAGACGTATCAGGCAAGTTTCTTACCTTATTTTTCATTGATAAATTATTCAAGCCTTAATTCTTTTATTGCGGTAAGGGTAAGTACCGAGCTCGTGTTTATTCGTTGACACGTACAAGTTCCTTTGACGTAAAGTTCTACAACTTTAATTATCTTGCAAGTTTTATTGTTGATTACTCAGTTATTGCTTTAACTGCTATGCTTTAAAGTTCTATTTATTTAAAGAACTGTTTCTAAGTATGTTCTCTGGCCTTTGTTTTCGGTTAGTTATTATTGATGAAAAATGATTTAATTCAAATCTTTCGAAGCTATTTAATGTTTACCAATCCCAATTGATTTGGTGCGGTCTCGCATGAATACTAAGATGAGCAACCCGAATAAACGGGCAAACAGATGTCGGGCATATAGTCCCATTTATGCTTATGCAGTTTAAATTTAATACTTGTGCACAATGTAGGGTACGATAGGCTGATCACCTGGAGTACTTGCAGAGACTGTAATCTGTTTGATTGTTAAACCGTCTGATGGTTTTCGATTAAACAAAGTAATGTTTAGGGTATTCAACACCCCTTAGTATGATATTGAGAATTCTTTTACTCTTATCTTTAATATTCTTGTTTAACACTTGATAATTCTTTCAACTGTTGAGATATAGCCATACAGATGCTCTTACTCCTGATGTATATTTTCAAACTACTTTATATATTTGCTGGGCAATTTGTGCTCATTCTTGCTTAAACCTTTCAGCTAAGGATGAGAAGGCTGAGGGCTCGGGCAAGGACAAGGGAAAGTCTAAGATGAAATGTTGAGAGTTGTTTATGTAATAAGTTTATATTTCCGCATATGATGTTATATAGCGATAAACGCTAAGTTAAGTTTTGTTTTATTTAAGGTTGTAAAGACTTGGGATTTTATTTGAATAGGTATATAATAGTTACTACTATTATTATTATTTCCAAAGTTTATGTAGTTAGATGATGATATATGTTGTACCGTGAGCACAAGGTCCTGTAATCGATGTTACACGGAATTGGGGGCGTCACAATATGTGTTTGTGTATATTTAAAATATGAATATACTTGTTTATATGTGGGTGCACATATATGTAGGTTTGTGTATATGTGCCCATAACTTAAATTAATGTAGCAATATTAAGCCATTTTAATTGACTTAAGGAGCTAAAAAGGAAGTAAAAGGTATTTTAGTATCCATTTTTAATATATGCTGAGAAACCAAATTGGTTGTCCCATTTTGTGAGTCCCATTTCTTCATCACGTGAATAGACCATTGGCCTAGTCTATTTCTTCATTTCTCAAACTCAAAGATGGCGATGATGGCTATGCAATGATGAACGAGGAGTGGCTCCAATAGTGAGTGTCACTATTCTACCAAATCTCCATTCGTCCATCATCTTTTCCTTCTTTCCTTTGGTTTGATTGGTAGGGCAAAAACCAAGTTTGGGTAATGGCCCCTCTATAAATTGAAGCTTCCTACTCTCTAATTGAGTTGCTTAAATTCTTGATAAGTCCCATATAGAGAGTGAGTTGCAATTTGAATGAGCAAACAGATTTGGGAAAGAAGTTAGCAAATTCAAGCTTCAAAGAGGTAATATTTATTAAGCATGTTCTTAATTCTAAGTTTGATGAATTCTTAAAGAATTACAAGAATTTATTGTTAATTGATGGAAGGAGTAGCGCCAACATGTGTACTTAGTTTGGTTGAGTATATGGAGTCAATATAGCTGTCTAAAGCATGCTACATTGAAATAGTATACGTTAAGTTTCTGAAAATTCTACAGAAGCAGAGGCTGTCTGAGCTTGCACCCGAGTGGCGCGGCCGCGCCATTGCTCAGTACAGACCTAGCGCTGTTGTGCCGTCTTCCATTTTTGGTTATTGCTTTCTGCTATAAGCTGACATCATAGGCATGCTAGTTTGACTTCAATAAGTATGAAAATGAGTATAACATGTGACCTAAGGTTACCTTGCATGTAATGAGTGGTGTTAGCTTGGTATTAATAATTTTTTAAAAGAAAACTTAAAGTTTTGAAAATGAAACTTGACGAACTTTGCGTCCTTTAAAGTTTTGACATTTTGAACATGTGTATGTGGCCTAGTTATATGCGCGAATGGGTTAGGAATGTGTTTTCAATATATATTGCATATAGAAGGTGGTTAAGCATGATAAAAACTATCTGAGCATGTTTTGAAGTAAGTTTTCAAAAGAGGGATTATACTAACTATATGTAAATGAATTTGATACACATGATCATGTGTATTGAGGATCGTTGAGCATCCTTATGTGGGTTAGTGATTAACATAGATAGTCCCTTGTTAAACTAACCTATTTAGTCTCGATTAAAGAATTTTAGAAAGGAAGTTTTAAACCCGAATTGAGTTTTATCTCAAAATATATTTCTGATATCTGAGATAGTGTCCCACTTGGTCAATAGACTATGGAACATATTAATCCTAGTCGAGCTAAGGAATTCAAAAGAAAATTACAAGTTTTAGAAGTTAATCAAACAAGTATGGGAAACAGATTAAACATTTTCTTTAGGTGTTTATATTGTGTTCAAAGATATTAACGTACTAATAAGAGGAATAGATCTTTGAAAATCTCAGTTCTGGTTCTGCTAGGGAGTAGCGCGGCCGCGCCGTGTTGCAGAGTGGCCAAGAAAAAATTTATTAAATGTTTGGACTTTTGTCATATGCTTTCCTTAAGGACTACAAGATATGAAACAAGAGTGTTAGATAAACATAAAAGTAAAATGAATGTTTAAAAACCAAGTAAGGAGACAATGTAATATTTATTATTTTATTGAGAATGTTTTTATATGTATGACTGATGGGTATGAATCCATGATTATACAATTATGTAGGAATACACGAAGTGCAGATAGCTATAAGCGGTTAAGTTGTAGTTGATAAACTAAGAGCTAGGCAAGTCTTTCAGTTCCTATTTGCTGTATGAATTTGATAACTGTTGGTTGAATTGTATTATGCTATGAGGATGTTGATATATATATGAAATGCATATGAGATATGTATGAAATTTGAAGGTTGATCTTTGATTATATGTTTAAGAAGTTAATCTCTATACTTGTTATGTGAGAAGCAGCATGCGTAGTAAATTTAAATAATTATAATCGCATAAACTGAGCATGATATTATATGCTATGTGATGTATGAAAACTATTAGAATTGCTGCGCTGTCGAGCTCACTCTTGTAAATAACCAATTTTGCAGGTTAAGGACTCACGATTAAAGTTATGTGCTACTTGATTGATAGAGTTTAATAGTATCGCAAGGAGATCAAATTATTTATCTAATGTTATGATCTTGAACCATGTTTAAGGTTCTAGGAGATGTACATGATATTAGTTTACGATGTTTAATACATGTTGAGTTGTAAAGTCATACTATCGATATATAGAGGATATCAAATTGAGATGTAAAATCTTATACAGTAATTCGGATGAAGTGAATCATAACATAATTTGATTCAAAGATATGTGATTGATAGAGATTGTGATTTAGAGATAATAAAGAAAGAAGATTGAAAATTTTTGGTATTCCGCATTTTTATTAAGTTTAAAATATAACGCAAGTTAGGAATGGTTAACAATCGAGGTTAAGTTACCTTATTGAAGATTTGGGGTCGTTATATAGATCCTGGAAATGGAAGGAATTTATATTCTAATTGGTAATAAAGCAAAGTTATATTCATTAAGTTATGAATAAAAGATATAAATAATTTGATGATAGTAGTATCGTGACGCACTAGATCCGAGGTTTGAGGGACCCAAATTTTGGGGGGGCGTTACACAGGTACCACACAGAAAATTCACTTCCCGCAGACAGCGCTGAATAGATATGCCAAGGCTTGGTATAGTTTTATTTGTGCTAGCATACTCCCTACCAGCCATCATGCAGATGTTACTACTAAGAGGGAGGTGATCTTGTATGTGATTCTGAAGGGGTAAGTCATGGACCTAGGATTTCTCATCAACCAATCCATGCTGAGATTTATACAAGCCGGACATCTGGTGGGATTCCCCACGCAACCATCATCACACGTCCATGCAAGGTGGCAGAGGTGGAATGGGGCGAAGAGACTCATCAGTTGTCGATGCGCGATATTGACAGTGCTGCTATACAAAAATACACTATATGGAGTGGCGAGAAATCTCATCCGTGGGGTTTAGGTTTTATTTTATCAAATGAGTCTGATAGTGAAGAAGATGAACAAGATGAAGAAGAAGATGCCCCACTTCATGGCTCACAGACAGCAGGGTCACCTCCTGACTACATTGCCAGACATGAGCATCAGATGCGGCACTTGTAGACTAGGTTGGATGCCACGCACATGAACTTTCAGGCGTATGAAGATGGTCTGTTGGGGGCATTGGCTCAAGCGTTTGCTCAGCAGGGAATGCTCGCTATGTCTCCCACGTATGGTTCGGCTACTCCTTATCCACTACCAGATACACCACCCGAGCAAGAGGAGGGTGGCAATGATGATGCCACCTAGGGGAGTTTCTTTGCCCTTTACCGTCCAATGAGGACATTGTAATTTTCAAGTATAGGGGTATTGGGTATTATTTTTAGTTTTAGTTGCATTTTTATTTAGTATAGTTGTTTATATTTTAGTTTAGTTGCACTTTAGTTTAGTTCATTTTTATTGCATTTTAATTTAGCATATTTCTTTATTTCCTATTTTCCTTATATATAAAATAAATAAAAAATTAGTAAGTTATATTGCATGAATCCAGTTTTTAGTTGGTTTGAATTTCATTTGGCCTATGGTGAGATTGGAATTACATGATTGTTGAACATTGTTGATAAATTAGGCTCGGTTATATTGTCATTATATGATGTAAATCTCTATCTATCAATTCTGATGTAATCAGATAGCATTTTATAGTTTCCTTTATGCTTGATCGGTAAATAATCATATAATTGTCTTCTGGTGGAAATTTTTTGTTTTAAAGACAGAGACTTAGTAAAACAAACAGTAACCAAGATGATGCAAAAGCTTAAGTTTGGGGGAAAATATGGGGTATGCATGCTGAATATATAAAAAATAAAAAAAATGAGAAAAAGAAAAGAAAAGTAAATAATGATGTTGAATAAACACTTTGGCTAGTTTAGTACTGTGGCCTTTGATACTTGAGTAAGTACGCCCTAGGGGATGTCTTTACACTTAGCGCCCTAAAGCCATTTGGCTTGGGAGTCGTTGGTCGAAAGCTCGCAACACGAGTATCATTGAAAAGCCTAAGAGGGCTAGACATTGTGCAGTCAAGTGTAAACATGGGAAAGATCGAATATCGCCCTCGTGAGTAAATAAAAGCATAATAAACCCCTTGTTGACTCTTAACTTAGTTGATGCGTAGTCTTGGTTGGAGCTTAATGTGTTTACTGTTTTTCTTGATTTGAAACTATTTTTTCCCTTTAAGAAGCGTATTATGTGAAGTATTTGTCTACATCAAGTTTAAAGGTAGCAAGCACACACAGACTACATCATTGTTGTCAGGTTTTGATTTGCAGAATGTTATGCTCTATAGCCATGTTCTTGGTTGGATGCGTTATTTAATGTCATTGTGGTTTCTTTGAGGCAACTCTTTTGGAATTCAATTTTGACTGATATTGGGGTTCGTTAGCATATATCATAGATTGCATTTCATTTAGTTTGCATTTGTATTTTGTTGCTTGGGGGCAAGCAACGGTTTAAGTTTGGGGGTATTTGATAAGAAGGTTTTATACCTACTTATTGGATACTAACTTTCCAAGACTGTTGTTTGAACTCGATCATTTTAGTTATTTTTCATGCATTTATTCTCTTTTTGTAGGTTTCACATTCGGAAACTCGCCCGGTGGCATTATCGTTAAAAGGGAGGACAAATTTGCACAGCATACATAGATTCTGGTGTGTGGGCGTAAAGGAGCTATCGCACGTGGCAAGGCAAGCTAAATTGAGCGGAGGAATGGACGAAGGAAAACAGAAGCATCAACTCAGCAGCACAGCAAAATGCAGCAGAGCGCAGCTGCGCCCAATTAACAAAGGAAAGGAGTGCAGCTGCGCCCAAGCCAGCACTCGGATGCCCTGGTGCGCAGCTGCGCCTAGGCCAAGTACAAATCCAGTGCAACTACGCCGGTCACTGAAGCTATACCAGTTGAATTTTCACTTATTGCACCAATTGACCCTTTACTAAAAAGAGGGGTTATTTCAAGTTAGGGCATCATTCAGAGATCATTATTATTGCCTTTTTAGGGTTAGAGAAACATAGAGAGAGGATATTAGCCTCTTCTGTGACATCCCGGATTTTTTAATAATTTATAAATGAGAATTTAAAAAATAAAATTCTTATTGTGAGATGTTTCGAGTTTGAGTATGTGTATGTGTATATGTGTTATATGTTATGAAATATGTGATTTGGTATGAAGAGGATATTAGATATTAATTTTAATATTTATTGAAGTAAATAAATATTTTAATGGATTTATTTATTGAGTTAAATAAATAAATTATGTGTTGGTTATGTAATAATTTAATTGAGTGTAATATATTTAATCAGAGATTTGTAATGATAAAGGTTGCGATTCAAGGCAATAAAGAAAGAATTTATAAAAGTTTTAAATATTCTGCATTTTTAGTGATTTTAATATCGAATAATGATGTAAAATTAGATTAAAGTTGTATTGTTAACGATCGGGAATGAGAATTATATTGTATGAATTTTGGGGTCGTTATAGTTGGTATCAGAGCTGATAGGTTATACACCTTAAGTAAGAGTACCTGTAACGACCATGAATTTTAAGCTCCTTATTAAATTTTTTATGTGATTTAAAATTTTTAGGAGTTAATTTTTCAAACTTATTTAAACCTTATGTGATTATGTGCTTATGTGAATTTAACCTATGCAAATAAATGCTAGGATTTTTATTAAAGGGAATCACTATTGGTTATTTAAATTAGTAGATTAACTCTGAAACTTTTATATCAGAATATTGATAAAAGTGTTAGTAATTATATATTCAAATTTCTTGAATATAGTGTAGAGATTTAATCGGGATTGATTATTTATATTTGAGTAATTAATTGATAACGTATGAAATTATTGTTGTTAATTTATAATTATTATAAATAAATAATAATTAATGAATTGGGAGTAATTAATTGATTATGTATTGGTTAATTATTATTATGAATAGATAATAATTAATGAGTAAGAGATTAATAAATATAATAATATTATATTTATTTGATTAACTGATTTATTATTTTATACAAACATGTGTTATTTATATGGCAGTTAACCATATATTATGTATAGACTATATAGTAAGACTAATGGCATTATTAGAGTTACATCATAATATGGCTTATGTGACATGATATGGGTGGAAAGATATTAATATGTATACCCTATTACTTAATATTATATCAATAACATTATTAATTGATAATGATTTTATTAAGTTATTATAACAGTTATGGTATTGAATAATGAGCAAAACACAATTATATTAAATTAGTGTTAAGGAAAATGTACATGGATTCTATGTTGATATACTTGATACATTGTTTTATTATTTGCTCATTGAAGTTGTGACTTTAGACTTAAGTATATACTATGTGTATATATATATATATATAATCCAAGTGTAGATAGTATACAACTTAGTGTATAAGCAAGTGCTGAGTTATTATATTGTCCCTAAATGAGAGTCCAACCTTCATTTCTCCTTCACGTGTAAACCCACATGCTACACTACTCTACTCCTTTTCTCAAAATCAGCAACCTTAGCTAACAATGATCATGGGGGAGTGGAGAATATGATGAGAATCACCAACTACTCACCTACCATTTCTTACCCATTGTATATTCTAGCAATCCTTTGTTTCGAGTTAGTGAACAAAGCTTGAAACCGTGTATTGATTTGCCTATATATATAACTCATCCTCTTCATAAATTCTTTTACTAAGAATTGCTTGAGTGTTGGAGTAAGAGTATTACATATCAGTGTAGTAGCATTGAGAGAGTAAGAGATAGCAACAAGCCAATTATAGAGGTATAACATGTTCTTTATTTTCTGATGAATTTCTAATTCCTTAAATCTTTGACTAAGCATGAATTGTATGATAAGTGATTGAGAAATGCTTAGTAGTAAGTATATTAGTTTACAAGTATTATAGAATTGTTTTATATTGTGACTGGAATGAATTTCGTATAAGTTTCTGTGTTGGGTTTAAAGTTACTGCCGAAGTAGCCTGTTCTTGAATTAGCCGGACACCAGCGCAGCTGCGCCAGGTTTATACCTGGTGCCTGCGCAGCTGCGTAGGTTCCTGTTGCCAGTTTTCATTTTTTGCTTCTGTTAAGCTGCTGTTATGTACTAACATATGTTACTTCTTTTGGCAAGTATGTGGATATGGTTAATATGTATATTTGAGTTGATGCATTTAGTATGAACAAGTATAACAACATTAGTACACATGATTGACGCAACACTTATGGTTTTGAACTGAAAATTATAGTTTCGATTGTGAACTTAGACACATACGTAGCATGTGCATATTCTGATTTTATGAACATAATAGTATAATTTAAAAGTGTATGAGAAGCATGCTAACTAGCGTATATAGGTTTCATAATGAAATGTGATCATATGAACCGTACTAATGCACGTTCCTAGCAATAATGTAAGTTTTGAAACACAAACCATGACATGCTATGCCATGTTACTATTCTGATTTCTACGAGCGTAATAGTGTGATTAAGAAGTGCATGAACAACCTATTAACTTGTGGTAATGAAGCGCTAGCATGTTGGCCCCACCATTAAACATTTCTAACAAACATATAAGCTTCAAAGGTGAACGTTAGCATGAAAGTATTGTATATAAATTCTAATTTGGCAAGCATGTTAATATGAACCTAGAATGCATGATTAGAGTATTAAACGCATTAGCATACACGATTATAAGGTTTCGACGATTTCAAAGAAAGAAACTTAACAACCTTGAGAAAACGAACTTGACCAAGACTAGTATCTTTTAAATTCTTACCATAAGAGAACGTTACGAGGTTTAGATATGTGTTTAAATTACATACGAAGTATAGGTTGCGATGCTTTACATGTACTAAATGACCTTTGTGGATTTGGTATACTTTTGAAGGAGAACTTAAGATTTGATAAATAATAACATCAAATACCATGTGAGACATGTTGTGAGCATACACGCATAAGTATTAAGATTTCATTATGCCATAGACGTATTGTCATGAACCTCATTTGTTCATACACAGATTTCACATATGCATGCTTAATTATAGAAAATGAACTTCAAGTATGAACTATGTGATTAAAGTAAATGTGTGTAGTATTATGACTTTAATAGTTAACCTTGAAGCATGAACTTATATTGTTTAAAGTATGTGAATGTCAGACATAAAAACATGTGTTCTTAAAGTGGACATAGAATAAACATGTTAGCTTTCGAACTTGAGTTAGATAAACTTGATAAGCATGTGTGTTGATTGGAATGCTATGTGTTCAAGCCTATGTTGATGCTTATGAACTAGTAATCTAAAATTACTAAATCTAAGACAGGATTAGATTGACTGACGTGAACTATGTGATAGAATTATATAATGACTAGATTCTTGTATGTGTGAACTTATATTAGTTTATATATACTAATTGGAGAGATCGACTTGTCAATATTAGGTCGTTCCAATGCAGTTTTATTAAAGCTAGAATTAATTGTAGCTGAGCAAACAGGCAAGTTCCCTGACTTACACTTATTATTTGTGCAAGTCTCCCTAACTTTACTCAATTTTATATTGAGCGGGGTATTTTTAGTTTTCCTGAACTACTCTTTTATTTAAGCAAGTATTTCTTGACTTATACTTATTTATTGTACAAGTATCCGGACCATATTGTGCAAGTATTCTAAATTCTTGCACTACTTTAATCAATGAGTCGTGTAAGCGAGTTTCTTAACTTTACTTGTTTTTGGTGAAAGTTTCCTACCCTTCTCATATTGTATTGAGCAGGTTAATATTGTATTGTGAAAGTTCCCCGAACTTCACATTTTGAGTATTGTGAAAGTTCCCCGAACTTCACATTTTGAGTATTGTGAAAGTTCCTTGAACTTCAAATTTTGGTTATTTTGCAAATTCTCGAACTTCATTTCTTTATTATGCAAGTTCTCTAAACTTATACAAACTCGTATATTGTGCAAGTATCTTATCTTTGTGTTTACTTTACTCAAAGAACGTTGTAAGCAAATGTCCTACCCTATGCATTTACTTTATGCAAGGGATCTATTATGGTGAAATTCCCCGAATTTCACTCTTTGATGTTGTAAGTGTCTAAGCCTATGCATTTATTTTATGCAAGAAATCTATCATTGTGCAAGTTCCCCGAACTTCACACGTTGAGTATTGTACAAGTTCCCCGAACTTCACACGTTGAGTATTGTGCAAGTTCCCCGAACTTACACAAATTCCTATATTGTGTAAATGCTAAACTTCACTTTGTGCAAGTTCTCTATCCTTCTCATATTGTATTAAGTAGGTTATTGTTGAATCGAAAGTTGTTTACTTAATTTCTTGAACTTTATTTCCATGCATGTTATTTAGTGGTTTATTACTTATCAATTATTCCACATTGATATTATTGATGTCCGCACCTAGTTCATTTGAGCTCATACAGTCTTGGACTTGTACATTATTCAAGGTTCTAAATTTCTTGAACCATGTCAGTAAGAGTCTGAACCTTTGTTCGGTCAGACTAGTGTATGAAGTTTTCTTTAAAGCTATCCAAACTAATTAATGGTAAGGATTCTTAGACAGAACAGAACACCCCTCATATGTAGGAGTGTACCCAGGTATCTAATATATATGATACGAGTAAGCAGATTTAAGTGTTATGCATATTCACGTTGTGCCCGAGGCTGATCTCCTCGAGGTACTTAGTTTCTGTAGCTAAAAGCCAGTAATTCTAAAAAGGGTCAATTAGCTATTGAACCCATTGAAAAGTTATAGTTCAGAGTCTACTCGACTTTCAGTCATTCTAAAAGTAATTATTATCTTTGCTTTTAATATTTATATTGTTGAATTGTTCAGATGTTCATATCGTTGAATCTATCAGATATTCATATTATTGAATTGTTAAGATATTCATATTATTGAATCATTCAGATATTCATATTATTGAATCATTCTACAATTCATATTGTTGAATCACACAGATATTCATAGTATTGAATCATTCAGATTGTTGAATCATTCTAACATTCATATTGTTGAATCTTTAAGATATTCATGTTGTTGAATTCATTGTCAGACATTTTTCCATTCATCATGATATATCCTTTATTGTTGTATTTAAACTTGCTGAGTAAACTTGTTTCTCATTCTTGCTATATCATAACTTATATTGCAGTTAAGCCCGAGCCCTCAAGGAAGGGCAAGGGTAAAGGAAAGATTTAGGATGGTTTGCAAGAAGCAGACTTTGTCTTTGTGATTTGTTTAATTACTGTTAATGTAATATGAACCCTAATGTTTATTCTAGGGTATATTTGTATTGATGTATTAAGGTTATCGAATCTTGGGACTAGTAACACCTTTTGAATGAACGACGTACGTTTATTATATTCTGCATTTTAGTTATTGTATGTTACTTAAAGGTGGATGTTAGTATTGTTTCGTGGCGACCGGATCGGGGTCAGAGGACCCGGATTCGGGGGTGTCACAGGTTGGTATCAAAGCTTTAGGTTATAAACGTTAGGAATGTGAAACCTAAGTTATAACCTTAGTAGGAAACTCAAGTAGAGTCTATAGGTGATGGTTTGAGGAGATCCATCGAGTCGCTTGTGATACTGAAGTTGTTTATTTAAATCAGCTATGATTGATAGACGTCCTAAACTTCTTAATGCTAACTTGAATAGCATATCACATAAAGCCTAATGTTTTCTTCCTGTCCTCAAGATCATGCTGCCTAGGGGATTTTCGCGGAACTAGAGGGTGGAAGGATCTGTTAGCAATGGTGGAGGGGGAAATGTCGACCCAATGCAGAGCTTCGTTAACCTATTAACAGAAGCAATGCAAAACATAACCCCGCCAGCAGCTGAGCAGCCAGGACATTACTTGGCTAGCTTTAAGGACTTTAAATTGGTAGGACCACCGGAATTTTGGGAAACCTTAGTCCTAATCGAAGCCCACACATGGATAGAAGAAATGGAGAAGGTGTTTGAGGTCGCACGGGTGGCCGAGGCACGGAAGACGAGTTTTGCCACTTTCATGATGAAGGGCGAAGCTAATAATTGGTGGGAACCCAATAAAGGACTATCAGGCGAAGGAGTTATTATGTGGGACAGATTTAAGAATTTCTTTTCGAAGAACACGCAACAAGATATGGAAGTTAAGTTTCTGGAGCTGAGACAAGGAGGTATGTCAGTCGCGGGGAACGCGACAAGATTTAAAGAGTGGGCTTGATTCACCTCGCATCAGGTGGATACGGAGGTCAGGAAAACAGAGAGATTTGAATTAGGATTGAAACCATGGGTGCAGAAGGCAATAGATGTATTGAAGATTAAGACTTTTTCTGGTCTTTTATAAAGGGCTATCATTGCCGAAGGAGGTAATGTAGCCATAGCGCAATTTAAGCAAGTTAAGAAGACCAGTCAGGAAGGACAGAAGGGGGGAAGCGGCGGAGGCAGCAACCCCAGTAAGCGTAAATGGATGGAGAGCCAATCATCCGGAGGTGGCAAATCCGGGAAAAAGGCTAAGAAAAGTTTAAAGTGCAGTAACTGTGGAAGGAACCACTCGGGGGAATGCATGAAGGGCAAGAACACATGTTATCGTTGTAGACAACCGGGGCACATGGCTCCTCAATGTCCGAATAAGCCAAAAGGAGGATGTTTCGCATGTAGAGCCACAGACCATCAAATCAAGGACTGCCCAAAGAGAAAGGGCGTTGCAGCTAGCGACAACCGCAATAACAAGGATGTAGTGTCAGGTATCATCCCGATCAATTATATAGATGCATATGTGTTATTCGATTTAGGTGCCACCTACTCTTTTGTTTCTGAGAATTTGTTAAACAGTTAAAATTACCCCGTGAGGAATTAGAACACCCTTTGGGCGTAGGAGTAGCAAACAAGGAAGTTATCCCTGTAGAATACATTCATAGGAACTGTTATGCCTTGGATAGGAAAGGCAGAGGGAAGTTATCGAGGTTGACCATTCCGGAGAACTAGTGAAAGATTTTGAAAGACTAGACTTAGAGGATAAGTATCCGATGGAGACCAAAGAGAAATTAATTACAGTGTCAGTAAGCCCGACGTTATTAGACAAGGTTAAGGAGGCAGAAGAGAAGGACGAAGTTTGTGATAACATCAAGAAGCGATTAGCTAAAGGTGATGAGTTGAAATTTAAGATTGATAGCACTGAACTGCTAAGATTTGAAGGACAAATTTGGGTACCGTTAGTACCAGAACTGATAGAAGAGATTTTTACAAGAAGCATTTATGGGAGATAGTGTCAATCACCGTTGTGTTGGGATAAAGTAGGTGAACGTCGACTGTTGGGACCAGAAGTGGTACAGCAGACGGTAGAGATTATCTAAGTGATAAGAGCGAATTATCCGTTTTTACTTGAGTAACCTTATTTTTTTTAATTCCGGGGACGGAATTTTTATAAGGGGGGAGGGATGTAACGACCATGAATTTTAAGCTCCTTATTAAATTTTTTATGTGATTTAAAATTTTTAGGAGTTAATTTTTCAAACTTATTTAAACCTTATGTGGTTATGTGCTTATGTGAATTTAACCTATGCAAATAAATGCTAGGATTTTTATTAAAGGGAATCACTAATGGTTATTTAAATTAGTAGATTAACTCTGAGACTTTTATATCAGAATATTGATAAAAGTTTTAGTAATTATATATTCAAATTTCTTGAATATAGTGTAGAGATTTAATCGGGATTGATTATTTATATTTGAGTAATTAATTGATAACGTATGAAATTATTGTTGTTAATTTATAATTATTATAAATAAATAATAATTAATGAATTGGGAGTAATTAATTGATTATGTATTGATTAATTATTATTATGAATAGATAATAATTAATGAGTAAGAGATTAATAAATATAATAATATTATATTTATTTGATTAACTGATTTATTGTTTTATACAAACATGTGTTATTTATATGGCAGTTAACCATATATTATGTATAGACTATATAGTAAGACTAATGGCATTATTAGAGTTACATCATAATATGGCTTATGTGACATGATATGGGTGGAAAGATATTAATATGTATACCCTATTACTTAATATTATATCAATAACATTATTAATTGATAATGATTTCATTAAGTTATTATAACAGTTATGGTATTGAATAATGAGCAATACACAATTATATTAAATTAGTGTTAAGGAAAATGTACATGGATTCTATGTTGATATACTTGATACATTGTTTTCTTATTTGCTCATTGAAGTTGTGACTTTAGACTTAAGTATATACTATGTGTATATATATATATATATAATCCAAGTGTAGATAGTATACAACTTAGTGTATTAGCAAGTGCTGAGTTATTATACTGTCCCTAAATGAGAGTCCAACCTTCATTTCTCCTTCACGTGTAAACCCACATGCTACACTACTCTACTCCTTTTCTCAAAATCAGCAACCTTAGCTAACAATGATCATGGGGGAGTGGAGAATATGATGAGAATCACCAACTACTCACCTACCATTTCTTACCCATTGTATATTCTAGCAATCCTTTGTTTCGAGTTAGTGAACAAAGCTTGAAACCGTGTATTGATTTGCCTATATATATAACTCATCCTCTTCATACATTCTTTTACTAAGAATTGCTTGAGTGTTGGAGTAAGAGTATTACATATCAGTGTAGCAGCATTGAGAGAGTAAGAGATAGCAACAAGCCAATTATAGAGGTATAACATGTTCTTTATTTTCTGATGAATTTCTAATTCCTTAAATCTTTGACTAAGCATGAATTGTATGATAAGTGATTGAGAAATGCTTAGTAGTAAGTATATTAGTTTACAAGTATTATAGAATTATTTTATATTGTGACTGGAATGAATTTCGTATAAGTTTCTGTGTTGGGTTTAAAGTTACTGCCGAAGTAGCCTGTTCTTGAATTAGCCGGACACCAGCGCAGCTGCGCCAGGTTTATACCTGGTGCCTGCACAGCTGCGTAGGTTCCTGTTGCCAGTTTTCATTTTTTGCTTCTGTTAAGCTGTTGTTATGTACTAACATATGTTACTTCTTTTGGCAAGTATGTGGATATGGTTAATATGTAAATTTGAGTACATGCATGTAGTATGAACAAGTATAATAGCATTAGTAAACATGATTGACGCAACACTTATGGTTTTGAACTGAAAATTATAGTTTCGATTGTGAACTTATACACATACGTAGCATGTGCATATTCTGATTTTATGAACATAATAGTATAATTTAAAAGTGTATGAGAAGCATGCTAACTAGCGTATATATGTTTCATAATGAAATGTGATCATATGAACCGTACTAATGCACGTTCCTAGCAATAATGTAAGTTTTGAAACACAAACCATGACATGCTATGCCATGTTACTATTCTGATTTCTACGAGCGTAATAGTGTAATTAAGAAGTGCATGAACAACCTATTAACTTGTGGTAATGAAGCGCTAGCATGTTGACCCCACCATTAAACATTTCTAACAAACATATAAGCTTCAAAGGTGAACGTTAGCATGAAAGTATTGTATATACATTCTAATTTGGCAAGCATGTTAATATGAACCTAGAATGCATGATTAGAGTATTAAACGCACTAGCATACACGATTATAAGGTTTCGACGATTTCAAAGAAAGAAACTTAACAACCTTGAGAAAACGAACTTGACCAAGACTAGTATCTTTTAAATTCTTACCATAAGAGAACGTTACGGGGTTTAGATATGTGTTTAAATTGCATACGAAGTATAGGTTGTGATGCTTTACATGTACTAAATGACCTTTGTGGATTTGGTATACTTTTGAAGGAGAACTTAAGATTTGATAAATAATAACATCAAATACCATGTGAGACATGTTGTGAGCATACAAGCATAAGTATTAAGATTTCATTATGCCATAGACGTATTGTCATGAACCTCATTTGTTCATACACAGATTTCACATATGCATGCTTAATCATAGAAAATGAACTTCAAGTATGAACTATGTGATTAAAGTAAATGTGTGTAGTATTATGACTTTAATAGTTAACCTTGAAGCATGAACTTATATTGTTTAAAGTATGTGAATGTCCGACATAAAAACATGTGTTCTTAAAGTGGACATAGAATGAACATGTTAGCTTTCTAACTTGAGTTAGATAAACTTGATAAGCATGTGTGTTGATTGGAATGCTATGTGTTCAAGCCTATGTTGATGCTTATGAACTAGTAATATAAAATTACTAAATCTAAGACAGGATTAGATTGACTGACGTGAACTATGTGATAGAATTATATAATGACTAGATTCTTGTATGTGTGAACTTATATTAGTTTATATATACTAATTGGAGAGATCGACTTATCAATATTAGGTCGTTCCAATGCAGTTTTATTAAAGCTAGAATTAATTGTAGCTGAGCAAACAGGCAAGTTCCCTGACTTACACTTATTATTTGTGCAAGTCTCCCTAACTTTACTCAATTTTATATTGAACATGGTATTTTTAGTTTTCCTAAACTACTCTTTTATTTGAGCAAGTTTTTCTTGACTTATACTTATTTATTGTACAAGTATTCGGACCCTATTATGCAAGTATTCTAAATTCTTGCACTACTTTATTCAATGAGTCGTGTAAGCGAGTTTCTTAACTTTACTTGTTTTTGGTGAAAGTTTCCTACCCTTCTCATATTGTATTGAGCAGGTTAATATTGTATTGTGAAAGTTTCCCGAACTTTACGTTTTGAGTATTGTGAAACTTCCCCGAACTTCACATTTTGAGTATTGTGAAAGTTCCCCGAACTTCACATTTTGGTTATTTTGCAAATTCCCTTACTTCATTTCTTTATTATGCAAGTTCTCTAAACTTATACAAACTCGTATATTGTGCAAGTATCTTATCTTTGTGTTTACTTTACTCAAAGAACGTTGTAAGCAAATGTCCTAACCTATGCATTTACTTTATGCAAGGGATCTATTATGGTGAAATTCCCTGAATTTCACTCTTTGATGTTGTAAGTGTCTAAGCCTATGCATTTATTTTATGCAAGGAATCTATCATTGTGCAAGTTTCTCGAACTTCACACGTTGAGTATTGTGCAAGTTCCTCGAACTTCACACGTTGAGTATTGTGCAAGTTCCCCGAACTTTACACATTGAGTATTGTGCAAGTTCTCCGAACTTATATAAATTCCTATATTGTGCAAATGCTAAACTTCACTTTGTGCAAGTTCTCTATCCTTCTCATATTGTATTGAGTAGGTTATTGTTGAATCGAAAGTTGTTTACTTAATTGCTTGAACTTTATTTCCAAGCATGTTATTTAGTGGTTTATTACTTATCAATTATTCCACATTGATATTATTGATGTCCGCACCTAGTGCATTTGAGCTCGTACAGTCTTGGACTTGTACAATATTCAAGGTTCTAAATTTCTTGAACCATGTTAGTAAGAGTCTGAACCTTTGTTCGGTCAGACTAGTGTATGAAGTTTTCTTTAAAGCTATCCAAACCAATTGATGGTAAGGATTCTTAGACGGAACAGAACACCCCTCATATGTAGGAGTGTGCCCAGGTATCTAATATATATGATACGAGTAAGTAGATTTAAGTGTTATGCATATTCACGTTGTGCCCGAGGCTGATCTCCTCGAGGTACTTAGTTTCTGTAGCCAGAAGCCAGTAATTCTAAAAAGGGTCAATTCGCTATTGAACCCATTGGAAAGTTATAGTTCAGAGTCTACTCGACTATCAATCATTCTAAAGGCAATTATTATCTTTGCTTTTAATATTCATATTGTTGAATTGTTCAGATGTTCATATCGTTGAATCTATCAGATATTCATATTATTGAATTGTTCAGATATTCATATTATTGAATCGTTCAGATATTCATATTATTGAATCGTTCTACTATTCATATTGTTGAATTATGCAGATATTCATAGTATTAAATCATTCAGATTGTTGAATCATTCTAACATTCATATTGTTGAATCTTTAAGATATTCATTTTGTTGAATTCATTGTCAGACATTTTTCCATTCATCATGATATATCCTTTATCGTTGTATTTAAACTTGCTGAGCAAACTTGTTGCTCATTCTTGCTATATCATGACTTATATTGCAGTTAAGCCTAAGCCCTCAGGGAAGGACAAGGGTAAAGGAAAGATTTATGATGGTTTGCAAGAAGCAGACTTTGTCTTTGTGATTTGTTTAATTATTGTTAATGTAATATGAACCCTAATATTTATTCTAGGGTATATTTGTATTGATGTATTAAGGTTATCGAATCTTGGGACTAGTAACACCTTTTGAATGAACGACGTACGTTTATTATATTCTGCATTTTAGTTATCGTATGTTACTTAAAGGTGGATGTTAGTATTATTTCGTGGCGACCGGACCGGGGTCAGAGGACCTGAATTCGGGGGTGTCACAGTACCTTAGGCTATGACCTTAGATTTTAAGAAATTAAGTTTAAGCTACGTTTAATGAAAAGGTGATTTTTTTTCACATACGTAGAAGTATAGGATGAGTTAAGTCCTAGAAATTTTATAAGAAGAAGATTAGAATGACGAGGAGTAAACTCGAATAAAACATTGAACTATATGAATGAATTAGAAATTCTTAAACGAATAGTTGTTTAATGAACAAGAAGATTCAAAGAAGAATCTTGAAGAGATATAGAGATAAGAATCAGGAGTTGCCTAACTCCAATAATAAAGATGACGAATAACGATGAATAGACGAAGTCTATAAGATTTAAAAGCATAATAAAATCATGATATGACATGATGATAGGTAAAGATAAGAAAATTATAAAACAAAACAATAATGAGATAAGAAAAGAATCATGGAGAGATGATTATAGAATAAGATCACGGCTTGATCTTTTGAAATTGTAAAGACAGAAGGCCTGTAATGATTGAATAGTTATAGTTTGATAATATAAAGAGAATGTGCTATGATATAGTACGAGATAAACTCACGAGGAGTTATAAATGATGAGATACAGGAAACCTGTATCGAGTATAGAGCGAGAAGTTAAGAGTAAGATAGATTTAAGTGGGATTTCAACTGAGGACTCATGTGGTGGCCAAGTTGTACAAACTTTTGTATGGGCAGAGGTTTTGTGCTTACACTTAGTTTATCAGAGGGGTAATCATTGAAATATGGTGTCACGCTATCGATATATATATGGTGAGAAGGTGATTCTTGTCCCATGTTTATAGTCGATAGTTAGAGGTGCTATTAAGATTAGATTAAATGATATTAAGATTAGGTGCGGTTCTTAAAACTCATACTTATGGTAAGTTCGTGACTCATAATCGTATGTATGTTTTGAACCCCTAAGCATATGGACAGTCTCTGATAAGTTCTTTGACTACGTATTGTTAGGACAAGTTCTTAAACTCATATTATTGTGGCAAGTTCCTAAACTTCTAAAGTGTGGTAAGTTTGATGAACTATACTGGGTATAGAAAGGTTATAGTATAAAAAGTATTGATGTTGTTTAAGATTGATAGAATGATTAAGTAATGAAACGATAGAGTAAAGATTTTAATTGATGGAGAAAGTTTTTATATTCTAAATCTCCTAGCTTTGATAGATTTTCAAAATTTATTGACTTCGAGCTGATGTTGCATTTTTGTTTTCTTGAAAAATATTGGATCAAATGATGGAACTAATAAAAAAATTTTAAAATAGTGCTATTATTCACATGTCTATGCTAATTGCTTCAGCTAGACAAAAATAATTTTAAAATTTTCAAAATATATTTTATATATTCTATACATCATTTGATATGGTGTAGAAACAATAATCGAGAAAGTTATCAATGAAGTTAAACCTAGTGTTGGATGTGATCGTATGATCGTCAGCCCACTATGGTATGGTGTAGTATGACGACGTCATGTAATGACGAAATCCTCAACGTACCATTACTACGGTACGGTATCAGGATATTATAAAAAAATTTATTTATTTTTTTAGTTTCCTTAAACTATAAAAAAAAGATTTTATTACTTTTAGTTTCCTTAAAAAAAATTATTTGATTGAGTTGGTTAAATATATATATATATATATATATATATATTTCGATCGATGTCCGAATTATTGTTAGAAGTCTATGCTACTTGATTCAGCTAGACAAATATTGAAAGATGTTTATAAGTTCGAGCGTTCTTGGCCAAACTATGCCAAACCAAATTGTTTTGGTGCGGATTCAGATGTTAAGAAGCTGGGGTGAACAACCCTATAAAAAGGAGACATGTTATCGGAGACTATAGTTCCGAATGTAACGTATATAGTTGTTACGATTTACTACGTTTGAGCCAGATATAGGGGTACGATAGGCTGGCCACGTAAAGTACTGATCCGATTTATAGTATGAAGTACCGAGGGTGAAGCACTATTAAACCTAAAAATAAGTTCAAGGTCTTGCGACCACTCAGCATGATTTGGAATCTTTTAAATTCCTGAGTTATTTATATCGCTTCCCAATTATTGAGAAATTGTGAAAGATTTTTATTATTATGAACGAGAATGTAGTAAGAAGGATATTCCTTAGAAAGAAGTAGTTGTAAAACGCTTTAATCCAATGAATAAAGATTAACGTAAAATCTATTTTTGATAGATTGAATGAATGAAGAGTAATAAAAATTTTGAGGACGAAATTCTTAGAAGAATGGGTGAATGTGATAACCCGAATAATTATAGATGGTGAATTAGGTAGTATATGAATTCTACGAGTAGAATATATAGTATTGATCCTTAGAAAGGAAATGAACGAGTTAAAGAAGATATATAATATTTGATATATAATTGTGTTTGATTGAAGGTTATGTAATAAAACCTTAACCCTGTTGAAGAGGTGAATTTAGTAAAGATATATGTGTAGTTTATATAAATGTCGTTAAGATAGTGTGTTGAAGTTATTCAACAATAAATTATGGAAGACATTTTGTGAAAACCAAGTAAGGGAGGTTTCGTTGATTCCGAGGACGGAATCCTTATAAGGAGGGAAGGATGTGACATCCTGAATTTTTTAAGAATTTATAAATGAGAATTTAATAAATAAAATTCTTATTATGAGATGTTTCGAGTTTGAGTATGTGTATATGTGTTATATGTTGTGAAATATGTGATTTGGTGTGAAAAGGATATTAGATATTAATTTTAATATTTATTGAAGTAAATAAATATTTTAATTGATTTATTTATTGAGTTAAATAAATAAATTATGTGTTGGTTATGTAGTAATTTAATTAAGTGTAATATATTAATTAAATAAATATTTAATATTTAATTTAATTAATATGTAATGATTTTATGTTATAGTTGTAATTTAATTTGGATAATTAAATTAGATGAAGTGATGTGGTAATTGTTACATAAAATTATAATTAGCGAGTAGTTATAATTATGTGACAATTTTTATGTGATTAGTTGATGTTAACTTTTAATTAATTAAATTAGAATGTTATGATTTAATTAATTAAAGGATAACATTAAAAATATATGTTAAAGGATTTATTAAAAGAATAAAAAAAGGGCTTTTAAATTAGTTTTACCCAAACAAGGCCCTTAAAACTATTTTTAAAAGATTTTACCAAACAAGGCCTTTACTTTTGTTTTAATCATGTTTTACCAAACAAGGCCTGAACTATTAAATAATTTGTTTTTAAAATTAAAGGGATTTTCCAAACAAAGCCTTGTGGCTTTTAGTTTTCAAAAATTTTGTAACTGCTATGTATTAAGTAGAGATATAATTATTTAGCAGTTATGTATTATATAATTATGTTTTATATTATATACATATATCAGTTATGTATATTTTATATTACGTTAGTTTAGAAAAATAAAGTTAGTTTGTTAGAGAAAACAAAGAGATAGACAAAGAAAGAACAGAGAAAAGATAGAGAGAAAAGGAAGAAGAGAGAAGAAGAAAGAAAGAAAGAGGATGAAGGAGTTTTGTGAGAAATCAAAACTAGAAGCCTCATCATCACTTTCACCTTCTTCATCACTAAAACTTAATGGTATAATTCCTAACCCTTATAGTTAGAATTTTATGTTTATGTTCTTCATAAAATTTAGTTCTTTGTAAAGTTTAGTTCTTCATGAACATGATGATATTTAATGTATGTAAGTGATATTGTGTATATAAATTGGTTATAATTGATTAGTATGATAATTTAGATTGTTTAAATTATGCATATATGATAAACATAAGGAATTCATGATCATCAAAGAGTTACAGTAAAAGTATTTTGAAATTATATATATGTATAGTTTTCTTTTAAAAATCAAAAGAATTCATGTTTGATTGTGATTGTTGTTTAAATTACTTGTAGATGATGATAGCATGTTTAGAAATTAACTGACTATAATTAAAATTGTGAGAATTGGTTTAAAAACAAAAGTACAGTGTTCAATTTTCTCAAGAACACTTAACAATGACTTTTCTTTAAAAATTATGAAATTGGAAGTTTTGATTATGTGAATTGATGATTTTATGTGTTCAAACATGTTAGAAACTTTAATAATATGTTTTTGTAAAATTTTATATGCATTGTGTTGACAGGAATTGGAATTTGGTGTGGAGAAATAAGCCAAATTAATTTTTTTCTCTGCACAGTTCGCGAACCAATCTGCGCTTGCTGCAGGGCCCCGCCCCGACGGGCCTATCAAGCCAGAAACCCCCGCCTCGGCCGGGGGTATGCAGAAAAGAAAGCTTATTTTTTTGTAAAGCTAAGTTTATGTAATAATTTTATGAATTGAAGCATATATTAAAATGCTAAAATAATGGTAATGAATTATATTAATAATATATAATATGTAATTGTGACGCCCCCAAATTCTAGGACCGTCACGGGGTCTCTCGAATTCGGTTCATCACGTGCTCATGGTAATACACACAATAATAATAACTAAATATCACACAATCACAGCGAAAAATCTATTCTAGAATAATTTACAATGATTTATCATAATTATTCCCCCAAGTCTCGCAACCTACAATACTTAATTGATTACATAATAATATCAATTAACGACTTATTACATAATCTAACTTAAGCTTAAACATAATTAAATCCAGTCTTACTACATCATCTTAATACAACATTAAAATATTTAAAAACATAAAAGAGACAAGCTAGTTGGTAGGCTTGCCCTTGCCCTTATCAACGCCCGAAGGTTCACCATGCTCTGCCTTAACTGAAATGTTTTAGGGAAAGCAAGAATGAGCACAAATTGCCCAGCAAGTAATATACAATAAGGGTTTGTAATATAATTCTCAATTCTTAAAAAAGGTATAGCAAGGTTTGATAATTCAAGGATAACAAGAATATCAACAGTTTTCAATAACAGTCGCTAAGGACAGAATAATATCAATGTGATTTAATAACAAATCAATTCAAGATTTCAAGATAACTGAATACTGAGCAGTCGCTAAGGACTATGAACTTCTACTAGAATTAACAGTAATAAACTGAAAATCCAACAAAAACAGGTACAACAGGTGATCAGCCTAAAGCACCATCGTTATGCATAACAATCAATCATACTCAAGTGTGCACGTCGGTCCTCCGACAATTATATATTCCCTTCAAAGAAGGTTGTTCTTCTCAGTCAAATACAAGATCCCGCACCAATCAATTAGTTTGGGTTGCTTTCCAATAATATAAGTCTAGCCGAATCAAATGGCATAGACACTTTCACACTATTCAAGAACAATACTAAGTTCAACATGAATAATAGCTTTAATGAAATAAGAGTTCAAGTATGCTAATTCAATTCAACCGATTAAGTAGGAAACTAGTTCGCAATATACAAGGATAGAATACTTGCACAGTAAAAGAGTGTAAGTTAGGAAACTTGCACAATCATAGATTTTTTTGCGTAAAGTAAATGCGTCGGTTAGGATACTTGCACTTTAAAAGAGTGTAAGTAAGAGAACTTGCCTTTAGCGTAGTTTATCCACGAAAAGCAAATCAACACTTTCGAATTCCTATCGTAATACAGTTACGTATATATATGATATTCGTTAGTCATATAATTAAACTTCACATTTTATCTTCGAATATACGATCAACACATAAGCTAGGTTTTACCTAACTACACAATTATATAGAATATAATTTCTATCCTTAACGTTCCTCCTTTAGAGTTTAAACACATTCTCATATCTTATAAGATCGCAATCAATACTAAATATATTTTATTTTAGCAAGTTACGGCATCCCCTTAAGTTAACCGTCAAAATTGGGTTCAAGTAACATCCTATAATATCACGTAGCATGTATTCATATTTAAAGGATACTTTCATGCTTGTATAACTTTTCCAAATCCAATCGTACATGGTATAGGTTCTTAAGTAAATACTTAAAGCCATTCAAGGACACGAACTCATATGGTCTAACATGCTCGCTTTTTAAACACATAAGATATTCATATAACTTGTATTAGGCATGCTCATGAGTACTCGTATCGCATATATGTAGCTAGCATTGTTATTATCTTGAAAACATGCTTCGTTTATGCTAAACTTTAATCACGGCAACTAATCATGGTATATATACATGCATGACACATGAATGAGTCTAAGAGTACTATCATATGTGTCCAAATTATCAGATTCTAACTCTCGTCATAACATACCAAAGTTTACGTTCAAAGCTTATACTTTGTTAGTTTAGTTCATTATAAGGTCTATCATGTCCATGCTTCCTTATGAAACCTATATATATAAGTTAACATGCTTTTCATGCATTTCAAGGCCCTATAAACATGCTCGAAAAGTCAGAATGTATACATGGTCTTTACATGTCAATATTAACCTTCAAAACTTGTATTTTTGTTAGATATGTTCAATAGTGAGGTCTAACATGCTCTTGTCATACTATGAACCATATATACATAAGTTAATATGTCTTTTATTCATCTCTACCTCATACCGACATGCCTTGAAAAATCAGAATATTAACATGCTTCATATATGTTAACGTTCGTTTATGAAACTTTAAGTTCGTTTCCAAACTATATGTCGTTTGGTTAACCATGCATGCTAATATACTAAAACATGCTTACATTGCCTCATTAGGTTTATATATATGTATTAATCATGCTTCCATGCTTGTTTAAACAAAAATCAAACAATTAGTACATAACAGTTTTGTTGCAGAATGCAGAAAACTGCACACAGAGGCCGGCGCTGCGGCGCGGCAACAGCAGCCATAATCTGGCGCTGCGGCGCGGGCAAAATTCCTTGGGATTGGTGCTGCGGCGTGGGAGGTGCTGCGGTGCGGACAATGGCGCTGCGGCGTGGGGACAGTTTCTGCAGTTCCCATTGCAGCCGAAACCGACCCAAAACCTCCCATTTCATCGATTTCAACATACCCATATGCCATTACACTAACCTTTTTAACTTACTAACACATATATATGCTTATATAACAGTCAATCGCATTTATCAATTCTCAAATTCTTGAACCCTAACTAATTTCACACGAATTTGATGCTTTACAAAAATTACAGAGCAACAATGGAAATGAAAGTCAAGAAAGCTATATAGTGGTTCCATCAGGTATGTATGTTCATATAACAACAATATAAGGGTCCTACAAACCAATTATGAACCAATTTGGCATAATCAAGAATTTGAAGAAAACTTCAGAAACAGAAAACGAAAATGAAGAACAAAGGAAGAAGGATTATACCTCTGTAAATGATTGAGCTTGCAGCTATTCAATTCTTACAAATCTAGACTGATATTATATATGCTCTCAATTTATCAAACTCAAGCAAACTCTCAGCAAGATGAAATGTGAAGGAGAGATGCTTCATTTATAGTAAAAATCAAAACACAGTCCATGCTTCTAACTCTCAAAATAAACTAACGTATGTTTGATTTGCATGCTAGATAAGAAGAAGTTGGTAGATAGTTGTTGAAAGCCATCATCATGCCCACACCCCATTGTATGATTGCTATGAAGGCTTGCTGAGTTTTCAGGTTATAGGGGAGTAGGATTGCTTGAGTATATCACGTGAAAGAGATAATGGCTCTCCCAACAAAACAAACTCAGCCTTCTAGCAACATACCACACTTGATTCATTATACACATATGTATTAAATACTTAGGCTATCTACACACACACACACACACACACACACATATATATATATATATATATATATATATATATATATATATATTATACATATATCTTTAATTGAAATGTCACACTATAATTCACATAATGTAGTAAGTGTGACTTGTACACATATAATCCAGGTATATTTTTATCATACTGGTATAATTTTCTCGGATATAATTACATCACACTGTATCCTTTATTATTAAGTTCTACTAATCAACAATTGTTTATCATATATTCATGATGTACTATTTTAATGTATACTTACATACATATTGTCACATAGGCATAAACATGTAGCTTATATATTTCAATCAATATAATTGTTAATCTCCATAACAATTTAATTAACCCTTATATGATTAATTATCACTTTAATATAAATCTTATTATATTTATAAACACGTTGCTCATTATTATTATGTTTCTTGCAATAATAATAATCACATATTATTAATCAATCACCATTAATATTTTATAACAATTATTCTACGATGACAATTAATTAATATTCTACGATTAACAATTAATATAGATTAATTGTTCGCTTAAATTAATATAATCATTCTTATATTACGTCACTGTGCCACACAAGGCAATCAACGAGTTTATCGCAAACTCCACCAATTTCTCAATTATTATAATTATTTAATTTTATATAATTGAATTAATTCATCTCATAACACAAAATCATTTATATTCAAATAAATTCTCGTTTCTATTAATATAATTATTTAATAATATATGAAAATTCACGGGTATTACAGTAATTATAATTTGGAATAATTATAATTATAGCAAAGGTTTAATTTAAATTACGATTTGTTAAATGAATATAGTTTGATTAATTTTAAACCAAATAAATGTTTAACTTGAATTATAATTTATTTAAATTATAATTTATTTAATATGTAATTATAATTTAAATAATTATAATTAAGATAAATGTGTAATTTAAATTATAATTTATTTTAATTATAATTTAATGAGTGCATGGATTGAAATTAATTAATTGTAATCTAAGTAATTATTTAATTTAAATTATAATTAGTTTAATTATAATTTAATTCATGATGTAGTTTGATTAATTATAAATTTGTTTAATTATAATTTTATTAATTAGAGTAATGGTTTAAATTAAATTATAAATTGTGTAATTATAATTTGATTAACATAAGATTTAATTATAATTTGATTAATTATATTAAAGTGGATGTTTAAATTATAATTTGTTTAATTATAATTTAATATGAGTATGCAATATGGTTATGTGATGTGATTAATTATGTGATAATTAACTATTAACTTAATAGTTAAAGAGGAATGAGTTAACCTAGATTGGTTAACTAACTATGAGGATTAGCTATGTGATAATTAACTTATATTGTTAATTATACATATAATTTGACAGTGTGTCAAATGAATGGAAGAGAATTAGGAAGTATAAAGTAGAATTTACTTAGACGTTTGCTAAGCGTTACTAGGTGACTAATAATTGATGCGTATGATAATACGTTGTGTAGGATTTATGAAGTACAGATAATTAAGTTGTTTTTCGGTAATTGGTAATCTACGAGCCAAGTAAGTCTTTCGGTTCCTATTTTCTATGTGAACTTGATGATGAACTGTTTTAAATTGTATTGCAAAAAGCATGATATGTTATATATATTGCAAGCATGAAATGTTAAAGTAAATTTATGACTACATTGATTGATTAAAGAATGTTGATTGAGTAAGGAACTCAATATTTATAATTGTTATGTGAATTAAAGCATGTATGCTATGTTACTCTATTGATTATGAGATGTATGTTGAGCATGTTATTTATGTGCTACGTGTTGCATGAAAACTATTAGATCTTGCTGAGCTGTCGAGCTCACTCTTGCAAATAACCACTTTTGAAGGTCAAGGATGCAAGGTAATGATAAGTGCTAAGTGAATTATAGAGATCAATGTTCAAGAATATTACTTATGTTAGATGAGAAATGTATTTGATGTTTTGATTGTATCATCATAGTTAAGTTGTAAATTGAGTTATCCGATGTATATGGATAATAATTGTAATGTAAGACTTTGTATAGTAATTTCGATGAAGCGATTCATGTAATAGAATTTGAATCAAAGATTTGTAATGATAAAGGTTGCGATTCAGGGCAATAAAGAAAGAATTTATAAAAGTTTTAAATATTTCGCATTTTTAGTGATTTTAATATCGAATAATGATGGAAAATTAGATTAAAGTTGTATTGTTAACGATCGGGAATGAGAATTATATTGTATGAATTTTGGGGTCGTTGCATTTTCTTCTACATCTATGCTTCTCTCTTGGTTTCTATTGCTTTTTCTTAGTTTAGCATAGAATAGGGCTTGATTTGGGAGCTTTGAAGCTTGGATTCAACAATGGATGTTCAGAATTGAGAAGAGGATTTCAGATTTGCATCTCTCATTCTCTAGTTCTCCTTCTTTTCATTTTCGCTTCCAATGTATGAACCAACTTAGATGATGGATGTTAATTTCTTTATGAACTAATTTCTATTATGGGATTTTAATGGATCTTAATGCTTAATGCAGATTTTTATGCTTCTTTTGAGTTTTCATTGATTATATATGGGATTGTCTATTGTGGCTTGTTCTAAATGTTTAATTACTTGATCACCAATTATCGAAATAACTTGTATGAAATTGAAAAATGGAATATGAGTTTAGATTTTTCCATGTTAGCTTGTGTTTATGATTCTACATGATGTTAGAGTGCATAATTTTTGCTAAGGATTGATGTGACGCCCCCAAATCCACGTTCCTTCGAAACCTCGAATTCGGTGCAGTCACGATACTACTATCGCCAAACTATTACATCTTTTATTCATTACTAAAAGAATACAACTTTGTTTATTACAATTTAGAATATAAATTCTATTTATATCCAAGATCTCATCTTTACATCATATTCGATATTACTAAAATACGGAATAATTTAAACTTTTCATTATCCTTTGAATAAAAATCTTTTTTTTATTGATTCCATAACTTTGATACCGATTACAAATCTTGAATCAACTATATAATATGATTCCTTCTTATCTGAGTTATCGTATAAACATTTACATCTCAACTCGATATCCTCTATGTATTAATTAATACATTCTTACAATACAACAAGTATTAAACAGTGTAAGCAACTATCGAGTACATCATCTAGAATCTAAACATGGTCCAGACAATATTCTAAGTAATATTCTTCAATGCGATACTATCTATCTTTATCAATCAAGAAGCACGAAATCTTTACCGTGAATCCTTAAACTGCAAAAGTGGTTATTTGCAAGAGTGAGCTCGACAGCTCAGCAATTCTAACAGTCCTCATGCATCACATAGCATATAACATCATACTCAGTTCATGCATTTATAAACAGTTTATATTTACTACGCATGTTACTTTTCACATAACAAGTATATCATCAAAGATCAACTTTCAATCTCATTTATATCTCATATACAGTTCATATATAAGTTCACATTATCACAGCATAATATAATTCAACTAACAGTTATTGAATTCATATATCAAATAGGAACTGAAAGACTTGCCTGATTCGTAGTTTAACAACTACGACTTAACTGCTTATAGATATCTGCACTTCGTGTAATCCTACACAGTTATATTAATCATAGAGATCACACTTATCAGTTATACACTTCCATACATTCTCAATATAATAATTAGTATTACATTGTTGTCTAACTTGGTTCTTAGAACCTTCGTCTTACTTTCTTATCGTATTCTTATAATAACTATGTACGTATAAGTATACTTTAACCATACGTATTTACTACCATTCTCTACATATACATATGCCTGTCTACCACTAATCTATTTACATATAGCTAGTGTAGTCCATCTTTTGAGTTAATCATTCTCATATATCATTACTAACACATAAGACCATAACAAAGCAAATATACGCTATTAACCGTCGAAGTTGGATTCAAGTATTAACATATGGTCCTACATAGCATGTATACATATTAAAGGATACTTTCATGCTCGATTAACCTTTTCACGTTCAATTTACATGATATAGGTTCTAAGTCAACATTTCAACAATTTAAGGCCACTCAAGGTCATGAACATCACAAAGTTTATCATGCTAGTTCTTTAAACACATAAAGTATTTATATAACTCATATTGGGAATGTTCATGAATATTCATACTTCATGCATGTAACTATCACGATTATTAGTTTGAAGACATGCTTCGTTTACGCTAAACTTGGTTTCATGATATGTAGTCATGGTATATATATACATGTATGATACATGAGAGAGTCCAAGTGTGCTATCACATATGTCCATAAACATTAAAATCCTAAATCTTAAGGTAACATGTTATCGTCCACGTTCAAGGCTCGTATTTTCATTAGTGAAGCTTACTAACAAAACCTAACATGTTCATGCTATCTATATATAGGTTGACATGTCCGATAGGCATTTCTAAGTCATCTAAACATGCTCACAAAATCAGAATATATACATGCTATGTATACGTCCAAGTTCAAATCTAAAACTAGAAGTTTTATTTTAAAATCATACGTTTTCCTTCCATAGTATATACTAACATGGCCATGCATGTACATGTAGTATCAAGAACACGTACTATAAGTTAATACCAACTTTCATGTATGTCTAGACCGTACAAATGCCCTTACAAGGTCAGAACACACATATTTATACAAGTATCAAAGTTCATATCGAAAACCATAAGTTTCACTTGAAAATTATGAGTTCTTCATCAATAATGTATACTATCATGCTTATGTCATGTCATGATACTCATATATACATGTTATTTAAGTGTGCATGCTTGTTCTAATTAGATAACTTATGCTAGCATATAACAGAACCTGCAACAGAAAACAAAACCCAGAAACTGGTCCCGGCGCAGCTGCGCAGCTCCCCAGTTCAAAACTGGCGCAGCTGCTCAGGGCCTTGGCCAACAAAACGTCTGGTACCGGCGCAGCTGCGCTGCTGGCCAGTACAAAACTGGCTCAGCTGCGCAGTTGGTCGGCCAGAAACATAGCAGACTGCATCGGCAGTACTGTAATCCCATTTCAAAAATTACTACAGCAATTTGATTCGGTACCAGCCATAATGAAATTCTATCATGCTTATAACTTTACTTAGCACTCATATAACACAATGCCATATCAACTTTTCATCAATTAACTAGAAATTGAAGAATTCTAGTATTCTTAGAAAGTAGAAATCAAGAACTTAGTATTTCAAAACAATGAAGAACAAGGTGAGGGAGTTATACCTCTGCAAGTTCGTTTGCTGCTATATCAAGCCTCTCCTATACTGATAACTCTCTTAATAAACTTACTCACTTGGTTTATACTTTGAATTCTCAGCAATTAGAAAAGAGAAGAAGGAGAGCTTTATTTATAGCAATTTGTTTACACAGACCATGAAATCCTCCACCAATTCAAACCAATGAATTAAAAGATTGCATGATGGTTATAGAGTGGAGTTGGTAGAGTAGTTGGTTTTCACTATTAGGACCACTCCCCCTTCATGATTGTTGCTAGTTTGCTGAGTTTGAGAAATGGAGATAGGCTAGCCTTGTAGCCATTCACGTGTAGAGAAGATGGTACTCTCACTGTGGGAGAATTTTAATCTCAGCAACATAGCAAGTGTGAATACTTAGGCTATATACATGTACATTGTTTATACACTTAGGTTTAAAATAAAGTTACAATGTAATCCCAATAATTAATTAATACTATCATGTAGTAAATTCTAACTTGCACATATATAATCCATGTACATATCATCCTACCGGATATAATTCTATCGGGTATTACTCATTATTATAACGATTATTAATTATCATAACGGTTATTATTACAGTTATAATATCCTATAGAAATCATTATCAATTAACAATTACTATATGCTAATAGGGTATTCCTTAAGGTCTACCCACACACATCATGTTACATAAGCAATAATATTATGTAATTCACATAATGCGATCAATTTTACTATATAGTTTATATATAATACAGTCACATTAATGTTGCACTATACTACATAAATCATATGTGTAACTACAATATGTTATATTCTTAATAATCACATCCTTTGCACATATCAACTAATTGAGCAATTATAATCATATTAATAATCTACTCGTTTATATATTATTATTCTATCACTAGTTATAATAATAAATCAACATATTATTATACTAACAATTAATATAGACCAATTGTTTAATTAATAATTCTTCCATCCATGAATTAATTAATTCATTACCGAATCTATTATCGTGCCACACAAGGCAATTCATACAAGCTTAATCTCAAGCTTATTATTATTCCCATCTCACTTAAACATTCTTTTAGTATAATGTTTGCGTGACTTAAGCATTTAAATGCTAAACTACCTCAAATATTCATACTTATAATAAGTATAACCTTTACGCTTATAATACTTAATATATATTCTATTAATCATTGTAAATAATAATATACGCGATAAAATAATAACTTAAGTTATTTAATATATTAAAATAACGTAGTTTCCTTTCATTAATTAAACTCCCTTGAAAATACATTATGTATTTAGCCATAATATAAAATATTATGTTTTCTCCAAATAAAGATATTCATTATTAGAAAATAATTTATTTATTGTCTCAAGATATTATAATTATTATAATATCTATTAGAAATAATCATATGTACGCCACATGTATATTATATATAGAAAATAGATAATAAGTTTATTTTCTATTATAATAAATTGTTTCCATCACATTATTTACATATAGCAAATATGTTTTAATATATTTATTAATCATACCTATTACCTCATACAAAAATATATAAGGTAATATTATTATTCAAAAATAACATTTCCTCCTTTATTAAAATAATTCAATATTAGAATTTATTTTAATATCCTTTATTAGAAATATATAATAATTATTTCTCTTTCTTTTCTATAAATTATTCCCAAAATAATTTCTTCAAATATTCATTTAAAGATATAATGATTTTCATCTCCCTTTAATAACGTATATATATATATATATATATATATATATATATATATATATATATATATATTTAACGTTATTCGTACATTAGACTTTCTCACATATTACTATTTTAAGTAATATATATAAAAGTACCAACTATAATTACATATTCAACACACATATTAATTCACTCCTTTACTTAAGTAAATTAAACACTGTACTATATCATCATAGTTAATTCAATACTCTCATTATATTATTCCATAATATAACTCCTAACTTAAATTAACTAATATTTATTCTTATTAGTTAATTCCTTAACTAACTCATGCTTCACTATCCAAATCTATTCACGGATAACTTAAGTGCTATTAATAACCTATATTATAAACATACTAGTTATTAATACACATACTCAAGAATATGGTGATTATACATTAAGGATATTTAATGTCACCAACTTACTATGATAAAATAATTCTATAAATTATTTAATATCGATAGGAATTTATCCACTTCCTTTACCTCAATTGAATCGTCTCTAAAATAAATAACATATATATATTAATAATATGTTCATTAATCACAAAAACACATATTACATAGTCCATATTACCCTATGTAATATAATACCACATATATATCTACTCTTATTCGAACCCATCTCACACTTTAAGAATTTTATTTATTAAATTCTTATTTAATAATATCTAAAAATCCGGGTTCTTACAATTGACATATACCGAAGCATCACTCGTAGTCATTTGAGAGGCTATGCTTAAACCCGTGTTGATTTTAATTCACATAGACATATAGTGAGTTTTGCAATTTGGGTGTTCACATTTATTCTATCTATTGTGGATTCATTGTGATATGGGTATAGTACATCGAGAGATGGCCATACTTTACTTTCGTGCTCTCGACAAACAATCCGTAATATTCAATTGTACTCAACAGGAAGTGTATTAATTTACATGATACGTTAGGTGAAGTTATAATCCCATATCTCCCTTCTCTGGCTAAATTAATTATTAGTTTATTATCTCGTTATATTTAGCATTTTTAGATTAAACACATACTATTCAACTATTTAAGTAGACCGAGATAGTTATAAGACTGTTGCATGTTAGATTAAAATGCATTCATTATTCTCCGTGGGAACGATACTCTACTTACTCTATATTACTTGTTGACCACTTGCACTTACGTGTGTGAGCTGTTTTGATTAACACCCAAACAAGCCAATAGCTACTTGATTTGGCTAGACAATTGTATGTCATATTTAAAAGAAAATAGAGCTTTCTTTGAGAAGTTATGCTAAACCATATTATTTTGGTGCGAAATCTGATAATTAAGTCTGAGGTGAACAAACTCCGTGATTTGGAGTCATACGATAGGTTGATCACCTACGTATGGAAGAGGTAGTTTACTTTCTTGGTGATTGTAAACCTATCGTGATAGAATGGTTTACGGTGAAATGCTATTAAACCTAGTAAGAGTTTATGGTCAATATGACCACTTAGCAAAGTATGAATTGTTTTAAAGGAATCCTTATATTCCTCGTTATTCATTCTACTTCATCATTCTTGATAAATTGTGGAGACTCTAGAATGTTTGAAGAATGAGAACTTCCTTGAAGATAAGTTGAGAGATTAATATGTTAAAATTTTGAGGACAAAATTCTGAGAAGAAGGGGTGAATGTGATATCCCGAATGATTGAAAGAATAATTAAGCAATAAGTTTAATTATTGGCGATTATGTCAGAAGAAATAAGATGTTGAGGTTATTCAACAAGAAGGAGAAGAAGTAAGATTAAAACCTTGAATAAAGGTTGTAAGGATAAAGCATCCGGGTATGGATGTGGTTTTTGAAATTCTAAGTACAGAATTTTTTTAAGGGGGGAAGAATGTGACAACTTGGAAAATCGGATTGTCCCGAAAATTAAGTTTAAAGAATTATAAATTAATAAAATAGATTTTTATTAATTATTTTATGTGTTATGTGTTTATTAACCATACAAGCTAATCATGTATGATGATAAAGCATCTACTTTGGAAATAATCTTATTTATTTATTAATAAAATATTCATTTATTAAAGGCATTTAATTATCTACTTGGTGCTATTTTTATAATATATAAATAACCCATAGTTTTAAGCAATGCTTTTAGAATCATGATGTTAATCATGCTAATGAGATCTAAATTCTTAGAAATCTTAAAAACTAAAATAGTTCCTAATCATGGGATTACTAAAAAGAGGATTAGTAAATCCGGATAGATTAGTACATATGTTGCTTGCTCATTGGATGAGGATGATTGATCTCATAATCATTTGTGTGGAGACACTAAAGCAAGTATGTAGGTGCTTATTAGAGAATAAACTTACTGAACGTGACTCGCTATGGAATACCTAATGGAGTTTTACTCGCCTGTCAATAGGAATTCCTAATGTGATAGTAGTACAAGTGATCTTTGGACTTGAGATCATCATAGTATCTTATATGTAATGAATTATATTTTGACTTATTCCTTAAATCCCTTTAGGGTATATAAAAGGGTATGCTTGGGTATAATGAGTTACATATGAAGATAATGAATGATCAATAAAGAATCTACCACCTAAGGAGATATGTCCTATGTGATTCGTTAAATGACAACCCAGGAATCCTTGGCCAAGGTGGAATGAAATTAGAAAGGAGTTTCTAATTTGCAGTATTTGGAGTTGTGCATTTTCTAATCGAAATACATATAATTAAATAAAATAAGACTTGACAGTAAATCCATATCTTATATTTAATTGGGACATTGTATGGTGGAAGGATTGAATTGTACGGTAACTATTTACTCACAGGTTCTTTTATGATTAATGTTGAAATCTATATTATCTGAAAAGTCGTTGATCGCTAGGGAGGGTTATCCCTATTGTAGAATAAATATTATTTATTTAAATAGATTATTAGTTTAATTTATTTATTTAAATAAGATTAGAATTGTTCTAATTGATTTATTCACAACCGGTTTAATATGGAGAACCTAAAGGCACACCATAAAAAGAAGAATAATTATTTAAGAAGGTAATGGCATAATCGTAATAATGCATTAAGTCTAATTAATTTAATCTATGGTGATAGAATAAATTAAATAGCTTAATGTTTATTATTTAATATTTTAAAAATATTAAATATAAATTAATAAGAGATGTCTTATTAATATTATTACAATTATTATTATTTTAATTTCTAAAGGAGTTTAGTAATAATTTAATATTAGTACTCTCATTTATTCCTAATAAGATTAGGAGACATTTAATTAATTATTCCCCATGTGGTGGGAAGCCTAAATTAATTAAAGGAGTTTAATTAATTAAATAAAATCCCATGTCTAATAGGATTAGAAGGGTTGACCAATATCTATATAAGAGGAGTCTTATAATAGATATTACTCAATGATGAAATTCCAATTGTTAGAGAGTACTCCTTTTCTATAGAGGATAGAAAATTAGGTTTAGCCAATCACCCTCCTTCTTGATAATTCCTCTTCCTTGGTGGATCACCTCTAGAGGTCAAACACTTGGGTGGCTAACATTGATCAAAGGAAGGAATCTAACCCGAAAATTCAAGGAGATCACGAAGAACAAGGAGTTGAACTCGTACCTGTGGAAGCTTCGTTCTATAAGGGTATGATTCCATATCTTCTTATTTATCGTTTTAAATTAATAATTTACATAAAAGATGATCCGGGTAATGGTTTTGTAGAATTTTTTTAAACTATGATATACTATGCTTCTGCTAATTTTTGTAATTTGATTGCGTCATGATTTCGTACAAACCCAACACCAGGGAGGTACAGGTCAGCCCCGGTCTCAATCCGGGAGGTACAGGTTAGCCCCGTGCTCAACCCGGGAGGTACAGTCATCCCCGATCTCATTCCGGGAGGTCAGGTCAACTTCAAAAGCAACCCTGAAGCCTCACATCATCTCTAGAGACAAATTTGGAAGAACCAAGTCAGCCTCAGAGAGAACCCTGAGGACAAACAGAATCGGCTGAGATCTAAAACCTCGGAGACAACCCCGGGAAGTCAACCGAAGGCCATACCAGAACTGAAGGCAACCCCAGGAGGGGAAAAATGGTCATTTTACCAACTTGAAGTAAATTCGATCAAACTCAAGTTGAATTGAGGCCACTAAGGTCAGAACAAACCATAACAATGATCCCGAGTGGAAACAGCGCAATATAGCTCAATGAAAAAACTGCGTTAAATCAAAGACCTGGTTATGAACCCATCTTTTTAGACTCGAAAAATGTTTTATCCCATGTCATTGTAACACTCTCGGCGAGGGCTTTCCGGAAAGTTACAGCACGCCTCAAATGGACGCTCCGATCAAAAGTTAGAAAGTTTTGAATCTAACCTCACGTTGCTCGGAGTGCATGTACTTTGATATAATGGGACCCACCACGTGGGCCCCACCATGTGGAGCCGCACCTCTACTTGCGGCTGCCGCAGGTAGAGCTGCTTCTCTTGGGTCAATATATATGAGGTGACCCCCAGCTCATTTTATAATCAAAAACGCTCTGAACCTCTGCCCGTTTGGTTTTTCAGCCCCACTTTTGTCCTCCAAACCCAATTTTTTTCACTCTAACATGTAGATACACTCACATACTACCACATATCAAAAATTAACCGGTAGAAACGGACGTTTAAACTCTACGATCTGGCAAAAAGCCCGTGTAGCAGTCCATTGTGAGTATTTTTACGATCAGAAAGTTTTTATTACTTCATTACATTTTTATACACTTGCACGTTAAGTTTCACTTTCTGAATATGCCCACAACTCAGTTCCGTGGCCGTTTTGCTTACGTTTTTGTACATTTTAGTACATAAACTCATTTTTTGGCATTTCTACAACTCGGATCGTCAATCCGTCGCTTCTAATAGCTTTTATATACATATATCTTCGTTTTTAGCAACTTCGCCGGAATGGGTTATCTTCCCAATCCGGGTTTTGCTTTTTAATGTGTATATTTAACTGTATATATACTAACTTTTTAATTCTGTCAAGCCCGGATGTCAAATCTGAGGTAGGTTACTGCTTTTATATATATAACTATATATATAAATTTTTCTGACTTATTTGGGCCTGGATTTATACTTCGTGTTCTTTTTATTGCTTTAATATATATATATATATATATATATATATATATATTAACTTTATATATTATTATTTGCATTCCAGTTTGGCCTGGATCATTCTGTGGCCTTTTTACTGCTTATATATATATTTACATTTTTTGTCCGGGCAAAGGATAGAATGTCCGTCGCCCTTTACAGCTTATATATATATATATATATATATATATTTCAATTCTGTCCAGCCTGGATTACTCCGTGGCTTTTGTACAGCTTTTATAAATATATATATACATATATATATATATATATTTTCATTCCAGTTCAGGCATCAGAGTGAAAACCCACCGCCCTTTACAGTTTATATATATATATATATATAAATTTTCATTCTGTCAAGCTTGGATTACTCTGTGGCTTTTATATATATATATATATTTACATTCCAGTCCGGGCATCGGAGTGAAAACCTACTGCCCTTTACCGCTATATATATATATATTTCCATTCTATCAAGCCTGGATTACTCTGTGGCTTTTTACAACTTTTATAAATATATATATATATATATATATATATATATATATATATATATATTTACATTCCAGTTCGGGCATCGGAGTGAAAATCCACCGCCCTTTATCGCTTATATATATATATTCATTATATCAAGCCTTGATTACTCCGTGGCTTTTTACAGCTTTTATAAATATATATATATATATATATATATATATATATATATTTACATTCCAGTCCGGACATCGGAGTGAAAATCCATCGCCCTTTACAGCTTTCGTATATATTTAATTATATATATATATATATATATATATATATTGCTTTACTCATTTTAATTAAATTTCTGCTTTAAATATTCATTTGATATGAATCGGCACTGACATTTCTGCGGGCGAACTAGATTTCTTTAAATCTCGCCAACTCTAGCTTTCAAACGGTTCAAAATAGGTTCAGACAGAACCGGAAAGCTAGAATGGCTAAGATTTATTTAAATCTAGCAAATTTTATAGTTTCAGTTATAAAAGTAACCTCGCATCCCTTAGATCGCTATCTAGTGGGAACGAGATGCTTCGGCTATATGCGAGCCAGGATTTACTGCTGAATCCTTGGTTCTGACGACATCTGGATGTAAATATATATTTCTGTACATATTTGAATTGTGCAGGTTTTTATTGGCCTCCCTCTGTGAGCCTAGGAATCGTGGGATTCATGATCAAACTGATCAGAATTTGATTCCCACGATGGACAAACCCCACTTTACAAATGTACCGTGTTGGTTTTTCTGTAAAATGTACATCCGAAAGACCTTAAAACGATTATCCGGGTTTAAGGTCTCAACATAATGAGAAAATAGTTTGTCGTGTCAGAGTTACTCCGATGGCTGTCATGCCCATGAGGAGACCGACACTTGTATATATTATGTGGTCGAGGATGCTTCGCAGCCCGACAATCACCATTCAGAATTGAGCCAAAAGGCTGAAAAGATAAAACTGAAGTATCGATAGGTTTCAATTCCTATGTTAGCGTAAATCAACCTTTCAAAACATTATTTTAATAATCTTGTCTAAAAGAGAGACTTTTGCAAGTCAAATCAAACCCTTCGTATATAGGTTCAACGAAGCTTGTCCATGCTTCAATCAACCAAACATAGGAGCAATTTCTTCCAGCATTCACACATACATCGCAAATTTAAAAGGGAAATATTAAAAAGATGTGGTACCGTGTTTACACCGGAGTTGTGGGGTGCCTAATACCTTCCCCACACTTAACCAAGCCCCCGAACTTAGAACTTCGATTTCAAAAATTAAGTTTCGATAGTGTCTAGCAATTGGGCCTCTTTCAAACAAAACTCGGTTAAGTTGGTACAACCATTTCAAATCTACCAACTGGCGACTCTATAAAATGTTCAAATCGTCAACATGATACATGTTGGCCTTTTCCTAAAAAACCCTTCAAAACCTTTTTCACAATAAAAAAGAATAAGGTTAGACAAAACTTAGGAAGAGAGAAAGATTCGGGTCCAACTCGACTCGTAATTTTTTCCCGATGTCGACATAAATGTTAATATATACAGTTAGTATATATATATTAAAGCAATAAAAAGGACACGAAGTAGCAATCCAGGCCCAAATAAGTCAGAAAAATTTATATATATATGTAGTTATATGTATAAAAGCAGTAAACTGCCACGAATTTGACATCCGGACTTGACAGAATTGAAAAGTCAGTATATATATAGTTAAATATATACATAATAAAGCCAAAACGAACACGAGTCCATGACCCAGTCCGAAAAAATCAATATATATATATATATAAAAGCAGTTAAAAGTCACGGATCGTCAATCCGGGCTGTGCAAAGACCAGCAAACTTATTTATGTACTAAAATGTACGAAAACGTAAGCAAAAACGGCCACAGAACTGAGTTTTGGGCATAATCAGAAAACGAAACTTAACGTGCACGTGTATAAATGCGCAATGAAGTAGTATGAACTTCCTGATCGTAAAAATACTTACAATGGGCTGCTACAAGAGCTTTTTGCCACTTGGTAGGCTTTAAACATCCATTTCCCCAAGTTAATTTTTGGTATGTTGTAGTATATGAGTATATCTACGTGTTAGAGTGATAAAAACGAGGTTTGGAGTACAGGAAGTCGGGCTAAGAAATGTAATGGGTAGAGTTTCAGAGCGTTTCTGAATTAATTTTGGGTTGGGGGTGCACTTATATTTATAGACCTGATGGAAGCGAGCCTAGCAGCGGCAGTCGTGGGTCTACCTGTTGCGCCACATGGCAGGGCCCTGGTGGTGGGTCCTGTCACCTCAAAGTACGTGCACTCCGAGCAACGCGAGGTCAGATTCAAAACTTTCTAACTTTTGATCGGAGCGTAAGCCCTCGTCGAGCGCATCACAATGACATGGGACTAAATGTTTTTCGAGTCCAAGAAGACTGGTTCATAACTGGGTCTTCGTTTCCCCGCAGTGTATTCGTTGAGCTGTCTTGCGCTGTTTTCACTCGGGATCAATGTTATGGTTCTTTCTGACCCTGATGGCATCAATTCAGCTTGCTTTTGACCGGATTGGCTTCAAGTTGGTAAAATGACCATATTGCCCCTCCAGGGGTTGTTTCCTGTACTGGCACGATCTTTGACTATTTTCCCGGGGTTGTGTCCGAGGTTTGAATCCAGCCGACTCTGTTTGTCCTCAAGGTTGTCTCCAAGGCTGACTTGGTATCTCCAGGGTTGTCTCTGGGATGATGTGATGATTCGAGGTTGTCTCTAAAGTTGATTTGGCCTCCCGGGTTGTGACTGGGGCTTGACCTGACCTTTCAGGTTGTGACCGGAGCTAACCTGTTCCTCTCGGGTAGAGACCGGGGTTGACCTGTACCTTCTGGGTTGAGACTGGGGTTGACCTGTATCTCCCTGGTTGAGATCGGGGTTGACCTGTACCTCCCGAGTTGAAACCAAGGTTGACCTGTACCTCTCGGGTTGAGACCGGGGTTGACCTGTACCTCCCGGGTTTAGATCGGGGTTGACCTGTACCTCCCAGGTTGTGATCGGGGTGTACCTCCGAGGTTGTGACCGGGGGTTGACCAGTACCTCCCGGGTTGTGACCAGGGGTGACCTGTACCTCTGGGGTTGTGACAGGGGTTGACCTGTACCTCCCAGGTTGTGACCGGGGTTGACCTGTACCTCCCGGGTTGTGACTAGGTTGACCTGTACCTCCCGAGTTAAGACCGTGGTTGAACTGTACCTCCCAAGTTATGACCGAGGCTGATCTGACATCCCGGTATTGAGCCCAGGGATGACTTGTACCTCCCGGGTTGAGACCGGGGTTGAACTAGCATCCCGGTATTGAGACCAGGGCTGCGCTGACATCCCGGTATTGAGACCAGAGATGAAAAAATAGTTTTGACCTCCTACAGGGTTAGTAATAGGAACGCAAAATTTCGAGCGTCTATAACAGGAATGCAAATTTCGAGTGTCTACATTGATTGAATTTTCTAACCAAACAAATGAGCTAAGGCTTGGTTTATATAAGCTTTTAAAGGCTAGGGGCATTTTGGTCATTTGGTAGTTTTTATCGTTTTACGCCCACCTCCTTACTATTCATGTCTCCTTACTATTCACGAAGCTTCTTCTAGAAGCTTCGTGGTTCCGTTTTTCGGAATTTTGTCTGACAGTTTGAAAAACTGCATTTCTCGGAATTCAAATATTTTTTGGATATTTCTTCTTTCCTCTACAGATTATTTTTACGCGTTCTTCGAAACTTTTAAAAACTGAAAAACACTTTTTGATGACTAGCGTTTTCCGTCACGTTTCCCCATAACGTAGTTAAGCGAATAAAAAGTACATAATAGTACTTTTCGTCGCTTTTATTTTGTCCGATTTCTGCACGTTTTTCGAGAAATTTTTTTATCGTCTAACATAACTTTTTACGGCATATTACCGAAAAATCTTCAGAAGGAATGTCATTACGACATACCGAACTCTCAGAAAGGCTTAGGTTATTCAAACCCTAAACCCTTAGATTTCGTCGTGTGAATAATGCTTATTTCGTCTTTTTCTCGAAAATGTTTTTGTTACCGGAATTATTTTATTTTCGTCTTGAAAATTCTTACTCGTTCATTCTAGCTCGTAGCCAGAATACTCCCGGCTTATGATCATCCTAGGTCATAGAATTCAATCTCCCACTTGCACTAAAGCCAATCGCCTTGGTATCTTATACCCATCTTCTCTAAGTGACGATCAAACTGCTATTGTGTTAAAGCTTTAGTAAATGGATCTGTAATATTGTCTTGAGAGTCTATATGCTCCTCTTTCAATGATTTCTTTAATCAAGGTGCCGCAACACATGTTTAGATTCAAGATTAGACTTAGTAACTATTCCTAGTTCTGTAATAAACTTTTCATCCGAAACATCAACTTGCAGATTCACTTACAGTAATATACTTTGTCTTTGTCACTAAAGCAACAACCTTTTGTTGTTTGGAACCTTTCCAATTCACTGCATCATCTTTTAAGGTAACGACTTACCCTAAAGTGGACTTGCTATCGTCTTAGCCAGTCTGGAAACTTGAGTCTGTTTAGCACTTTAGTTTAATTCAGACCCACCATGTGTCATGATGACATCCTTAGTGTCAGTTAAGTACTTTGAGATGTTTATCACTGTCTCACAGTGATCTTCTCCAGAATATGACTAATCAACATCAAGTCTCGTATATTTCATTGCATACATGATAGTAGCTCATGCGATCTCTCTTTTATTGAGGATAATTTTAGAGAGATTCACTCCATGACTCATCATCATGAGACACCTTTTGGAGTTTGCCATGCTAAACGCCTTTAGCATCTAATGAATATACATTTTCTTGGGTTTAGCCGAACATCCTTTTAAATCTATTAATACAGATTTATATCCCCAATGCGGGATGTTCTACCCAAATCATTCATGGAGGAATGTTTAGACAACTTTATTTTGATAAATTTTAGCATAGGAATTTCATTCCCTATCAGTAATATATCATCAACATATAAAATATGGAATGAAACAGCGCTCCCACTAACCTTCTTGTACACACATGGTTCATCCTCGTTTTTGATAAAATCAAACTCTTTGATTGTCTCATCAAAACTAATGTTCCATCTACGAGAATCTTGCTTCAATCCATGAATGGATTGTTGTAGCTCATATACATGATTTGCTTCAACCATTGAAACAAAAAACCATCTGGCTGTATCATACATACATTCTCCTCTAATAATGTATGTTTGAGGAAGGGCGCCTCCACGTCCATTTTGCTAGATTAAGTAAAAATAAGCTGTAATCGCAAGAAAATCCAAATGGACTTGTGCATAGCTTCAAAATCCATTTTAAATTTTATGGTCATCTACCATTTCTCTGAGTCTTTATTACACATAGTCTGTTCGTAATTCAATGGATCATCATCATCTATGATGTGTACCTCATCGTCATCCTCTATGACGAATCCATACCTTTTAAGTATCTTCGGTACTTTTCCAGATTTACGAATAGGGTGTTGTACAGTAGGTGTTTCTACTTGGACAGGTTCATCCACTTGATCTGTAGTGGTTTGTGGTTCTTAAATTTCTTCAAGATCTATTTTTCTCCAACTAGCCCCTTCAAGGATAAACTCATTTTCCAAGAAGGTAACGTGTTTCGCAACAAACACCTTTTGTTCTGTAGGATTGTAGAAATAGTATCCCAAACATTCTTTAGGATATCCACAAACGTGCACTTATCAGATCTTGTCCCAAGCTTATCATTTTGAAACCTTTTCACATAAGTTGGACATCCCCAAATCTTAACATGCTTAAGACTAGGTTTCCTCTATGTCCACATCTCATATGGAGTCTTGGGGACGAATTCGGTGGAGACCTTATTTAGTAGATATGTAGTCATTTCTAAGGCATAACCCCAGAATAAAATTAGAAGATCGGTAAAACTCATCATGGAACGAACCATGTCCAACAATGTTCGATTTCTCCTTTTAGATACTCCATTTAACTGTGGTGTACCTGGTGGAGTCCATTGTGAAATTATACCATTTTTTTTAGACAATTGAGAAACTCACCGCTTAAATATTCTCAACCTCGATCTGATCGAAGAGTCTTAATACTCTTTCCCGTTTAAATATAAGACATGGATTTACTGTCAAGTCTTATTTTATTTAATTATATGTATTTCGATTAGAAAATGCACAACTCCAAATAATGCAAACTAGAAACTCCTTTCTAATTTCATTCCACCTTGGCCAAGGATTCCTGGATTGTCATTTAACGAATCACATAGGACATATCTCCTCTTTTACTAGAGGTGGTAGATTCTTTATTGATCATTCATTATCTCCATATGTAACTTATTATACCCAAACATACCCTTTTATATACCCTAAAGGGATTTAAGGAATAAGTCAAAGTATAATTCATTATATACAAGACACTATGATGATCTCAAGTCCAAGGATCACTTGTACTACTATCACATTAGGAATTCCTATTGACAGGCGAGTAAAACTCCATTAGGTATTCCATAGCGAGTCACGTTCAGTGAATTTATTCTCCAATAAGCACCTACATACTTGCTTTAGTGTCTCCACACAAATGATTATGAGATCAATCATCCTCATCCAATGAGCAAGCAACATATGTACTAATCTATCCGGATTTACTAATCCCCTTTTTAGTAATCCCATGATTAGGAACTATTTTAGTTTTTAAGCTTTCTAAGAATTTAGATCTCATTAGCATGATCAACATCATGATTCTAAAAGCATTGCTTAAAACTATGGGTTATTTACGTATTATAAAAACAGCACCATGTAGATAATTAAATGCCTTTAATAAATGAATATTTTATTAATAAATAAATAAGATTATTTCCAAAGTAGATGCTTTATCATCATACATGATTGGCTTGTATGCATACTACTTTCACCAGGTTGAGACCAGGGCTGACCTGTACCTATTGGGTTGAGATTGGGGCTGACCTGTACCTCCCGGGTTGAGACCGGGGCTGACCTGTACCTCCAGGGTTGAGACCAGGGCTGACCTGTACCTCTCGGGTTGAGACCGGTGCTGGCTTGTACCTCTCGGGTTGCGATCGAGGCTGACCTGTACCTCCCGGGTTGAGATTGGGGCTAATCTATACCTCCCGGGTTGAGACCGGGGCTGACCTGTACCTCCCGGGCTGAGACCGGGGCTGACCTGAGTTGAAAAGATGGTTTTTCCCTCCTACAGAGTTAGCAACAGAAATGCAAAAATTTTGAGTGTCTACATATGCCCCTCTTTATCATGTTCATGCAATGTTGTTGAATGAACAGGATAAAGATTGATAGACACTAGAAATGCAAATGTAAGGGCAAGGCAATGCATGACATGATATGTGATGACCGTTAGATGCCTATGAGAGGTTAGGGTTATCATTGAATGTTTACGTCATTCTCTGCTGGGGCTATCGTCATTCATGATAACCCTTGGGGCAGCACTGTCAGGCGGTTACTGGTAGGATATCGATGATAGGTTATCAGAGTTAGGCTATCATAGATTGTTCTCGTCTATTTTTGCTGGGGATGACGTTATCCGTGATGGACCTGTCGACTCTGATGGGGATGATATTATTAATACTACCTTGGTTTGAGACCAATGGTTTCCTCCATCTGTCAATACTCTCCGTAGTGCATATTTCCCTTCGGCTGATGTCGCTGTACATTTCTAAAGGCTCCTTTACTGGGGACGTATCTCTATTGCCGAGTTACCTTAGTGTGTGCTTTTGATGCCTATCCTGACGATAATTTACACCGATAGTTTGCAACAGGGGGTTGAATCACCAATCCTTCTTGGTCCTCCCTTTGAGGATGTGTATAATAGATTCCATCATCTGTCCTTTATGGAGATAGATTGATATATTATTTTCGCCACCGGATCATTCCCGATGCTTTGCTGGAGTCGAGCCAATGGATGACCTGTCATCGGTCAATACCCGACGCTTCACTAGGGTTGTGCCAACGACTGAACTGTCATCGGTCAGTACCTGACGCTTTGCTGGAGTTGTGCCAACGGCTGAACTGTCATCGGTCTGTACCCGATGCTTAGTTGGGGTTGTACCAACGGCTAAACTATCATCCGTCAGTACCCGACGCTTCGCTGGGGTTGTGCCAATAGCTGAACTATCATCGGTCAGTACCCGACACTTCGCTGGGGTTATGCCAACTGCTGAACTGTCATTGGTCAGTACTCGACGCTTCGCTAGGGTTATGCCAATAGCTGAACTGTCACCGGTCTGTACCCGACACTTAGCTAGGGTTGTGCCAACGGCTGAACTATTATCGGTCAGTACCCAATGCTTCGTTGGGGTTGTGCCAATGGCTGAACTGTCATCGGTCAGTACCTGACGCTTCGCTGGGGTTAAGCCAACGGCTGAACCATCATCGGTCAGTACCCGACACATCGCTGGGGTTGTGCCAACGACTGAACTATCATCGATCAGTACTGACGCTTTGCTGGGGTTGTGCCAACTGCTGAACTGTCATCGGTCAGTTCCAGACGCTTCGCTGGGGTTGTGCTAACGACTGAACTGTCATCGGTCAATACCTGACGTTTCGCTGGGGTTGTGCCAACAGCTGAACTGTCATCGGTCAGTAACCGACGCTTTATTGGGGTTGAGCTAACGGCTGAACTGTCATCGATCAGTACCCAACGCTTCACTGGGGTTGTGACAACGGCTGAATTATCATCGGTTAGTACCCGACGCTTAGAAAATGGCAGTTTTCGGCAGTCTTTCATAGTTTTTCAGCAGTTTTCATCATTGGTGTGACGCCCCCAAATTTGGACCGCCACTTGGTCACTCGAATTCGGTTCGTCACGTTCTCATGGTAATACAATAATAACTAAAATCACACATTCACAGCGAAAGATCTAATCTAGAATAATTTATAATAATTTATTATAATAATTCCTCCAAGTCTCGCAACCTACAGTACTTAATAGATTACATAATAATATCAAATAATGACTTATTACATAGTTTAACTTAAGCTTAAACATAGTCCGAAGACAATCTTAATATAATCATTAAAATATTTAAAACATAAAGGAACAAGCTAGTTGGTAGCCTTGCCCTTGCCCTTATCAACACTCGAAGGTTCGCCCTGCTCTGCCTTCATTGAAAAGTTTTAGGGAAAGCAAGAATGAGCATAAATTACTCATCAAGTAATATACAATAAGGGTGATGAGTATTATATCATGAGTTTGAAATATCAAAGTATAATCTCTAAGATAATTCAGAGTTTCAGAATATGAACAACAAATATCAACAATTCTCGAATCAAATCTTTGGAATATGAAATTCAATATAGATCAACAGATATATATGAGTTCAAAGGCTATCAACGTATCCAACTGGATAAAATAATTTATACTAAGCAGTCACTAAGGACTATCGAACATCTACTAGAATTATCAAATATTAAACTGATAACCCAAAAGAAATAAGTACGATAGATGATCAGTCTACAATACTCTATGTTATGCATAACACCACAGTAATATTCACGCGTGTGTTGGGGCTTCCAACAATATACACTCCCCTTACCATAAGGGTTGTTCAACTCAGTTTTTAAGATTTCCTCACCAGTCAATTGGTTTGGACAGTTTATAAACATGCATATAGTCTAGCCGAATCAAATGGCATAGACACTTTCACAATATTCAAGAATAATACCAAGTTCAACTTGAATAATAGCTTTCACAAGAGTTTAAACATACTAGCTCAATTGAACGAGTAAGTAAGATAACTTGCATTCAAAGAGATAAGGTTTAGATACTTGCTTACGATATCCGTTGAATACAGTAATGCAAGGGTTTAGGATACTTGCCTTTTAGCGTAGTTTATCCACGTTTAAGAAATTCAACACTTTTTGAATCATATCGTAATATAGTTATGTACATACGATATCCATTAGTCATATAGTTTAACATTATATCTCATCTTGTATATACGATTAACACATAAGCTAATTCTTGACCTAGCTACACAGTTATACCATATATAGTATCATATTAATATAACTTTTATCCTTAACATTCCTCTTTTGAGTTTAAACATATTCTCATATTATTAATATCACATAAGATCACAACAAATAGCAAACATACTCTTTTTAGCACGTTATAGCATTATTGTAAGTTAAATGTCAAATTGGATTCAAGTATCACATAACATATATGCATATTAAAGGACACCTTCATGCTTCCCAAGTCCATCTAAGTTCTCTCTTTCATGATATGGTTCTAAGTTAACACTTTTGACAACTTACGGTCATTCAAGGTCATGAAATTACAAAATCTAGCATGCTCACCTAGTAAACATATAAGGTAGTCATATAACTCATATTAGGCATGCTTATGAGTATTCACATTGCATACACGTAACTATCATAGTTATTAGTTTGAAAACATGCTTTGTTTATGCTTCACTTGAATCACGACACCTAATCATGGTATATATACATGTATGATACATGAATGAGTCTAAGAGTACTATCACATATATCCATAAACATCAGAATCGAAATCTTAATGTAACATGTCCATGTCCACCTTCAAAACTTACATTTTTGCTAGAAATGTTCACTAACGAGGTTCGACATGCTCATGTTATACTATGAAACATATATACATAAGTTAATACGTCTTTCATGCATCTCTACATCATACTAACATGCCTTGAAAATCAGAACATCAATAACATGTCGAAGTTTAGTTATAAGACTCACACTCTCGTTAGGAATGTGCACTAGTGAGGTTCACATGTTCATATTATACTACGAAACCTATATACGCGAGTCAACATGCATTTCATGTGTTTCTAGGTGGTACTAACGTGCTTGCAAGGTCAGTATATAAACATGGCATACATACATATCAAGTCCATATTAGAGTTCTAAATTCATTTCAAACTATACGCTTTCGTGAATCATGTATGCTAACCTAGTAAAATGTGCTCACATTAGGTTAATGTACTTATACATACACATTACACATGCTTGCATGCTTGCTTAAGCTATAGCAATTGATCAACACTTAACAGATTTGTAGCAGATTGCAGAAACTGGAACAAGCTGCTGGTGCAGGTGCGCAGCTGCCCAGTACAAGACTGGCGCAGCTGCGTCGGCTCCCGGCCAGCAGCAGACAGTCCCTGTATCGGCAAACTACAAACCCAAACAAGAGAAATTTGTTATCAGATCAGTTATACTACTTTTCTAACATCTATATAAGCTTATAACAATCAGTTTGTCATGATCAAATCACCAAATCATGAACTCCAATTCAAATCAAGAATTGAAAATTTTATAGAAATTGCAGACATATGAATTTGATTGCTAGTAAGCCTCATTGTATACTAATATGATTATAAGTTTTATACAACAATCAACAAACACTATCCAATCACAACTTCATAGATTTCATGCTTAACTCAAGAATTGAAAAATCTCAGAAAATTTGCAGAAACAAAAAATGGAAAATGAAGAACAAGAAGAGGAATTATACCTCTGTTAAATTGTGAGCTGAACTTGCTGCTATACTCCCACTCACAATGCTGCTATACTATCAATGTATTATCTCAACTCAACACTTATGCAAACTCACAACAAATGAAATTGAAGGAGATGGGTTGTATTTATAGAGAAACCAATATACAGACAATACCTTTAACTTCCAAATTAAACTAACGAAAAAGAGGATTGCATGGTGGTTATGGGAGAGTTGGTATTTGGTTGTTAGAATCAATCATAATTTCCACTCCCTTGTTCATCATGATAGCTAAGGTTTTGCTGAAGTTGAGGAAGTATAGGCTTTAGACTTTTCACGTGTGAGGGAAATGAGCCTCACTGTGGGACAAGATCTCAGCATTTGGACAATTTTACAACACTTAGTTATACTACACATGCTAAGGTTACATATATATAAGTCCACTTAGGTTATATAATATATACTTTAGGCTATAATTTAAGTCACAATGTACTTCACATAATGTAATAAGTGTAATTTACACACATATAATCCATGTATATTTTATCATGCCAGTATAACTTACTCGGATATTATTATGTTACATTATCTCCGTTGTTATTAAATTGTTCACCAATTATCAATGATATATTATTTTAATATACACTTCACATACATTTGTTACATACACATTTCATGTAACTCTTATAACTTAATAAACTTTACTATATAGTTTATATATATATATACATAGTCACATTGCACTTTACACTTTGTACAATATGTAGGTAGTTACTATACATTATACATTTAATCATCACATGCTTGCATATAGCAATTTAATAGATTACTTATCTTAGCAATTAATTACTTAATAATATCAATTAATCTATTTCTCATCAATCAATGAAATTATAAATTACCACAATAATTGATTAACACTTATATGATTAAATATCACATTAAATGAATGTAAATCTTATTATGTATATAAACACGTTGATTATTATTATTATATCTTTTGTAATAATAATAATCACATATCATTATTAATATTCTATAACAATTAACAATTAATATAGATTAATTGTTCACTTAATAATTCCTTCGTTAATTAATAAAATTATTAATATTTCCCATCACTATGACACACAAGGCTTTTAACGAGTTTATCGCAAACTCCACATTTCCTCAATTATTATAATTATTCAATTTAATATAATTGAGTTAACTTATCTCATAACACGAAATCATTTATATTCAAATAAATATTCATTTCTATTTATAAATTTATTTAATAATATTCAAAAATTCTCGGGTATTACAATTGGTACCCGGACATTGCTTCGGGATGAATACCAATGGCTTTCATGAAGTTCCCATCTCTGTCAGTAATCCACTGCTTAAACGCAGGATTTCAGGACAAACCGCTCAATCGCGTAGCGATTTTTTCTCAAATTTGACTTTTCAGCTCATACAAACTCCGTTTTAACTTGAACTGGTCCGAGTCGGAGGGGGTGGGGCCCACCCTAGAGAGCCGCAGGTAGGGGTGCAGCAGGCGTAGGTGGGCCCGCTCCTTCTTGCGGATTTATATTGGGCAGCGGGGAGCTCATATTTTCATTTTTAGTTTTGAGTTTCAACCAAAATCTGATTTTCTTTTTTAGATCTACGGAGTTTGGACAACTTTTTTTTTAGATTCTGTCAGCGGCTACGCGTTCTGCACATCTCAAGTAACATTTAGATCCTTTCTTTTCAAGTTTTGACCGTTAGAAGCATGTAAACCACGTATGGTGCTTTTAAACGCAATGTATCAAAAATGTATGCCTATATGACCTGCTAAAAAATTTTTGACTTCATAAGTATGCATATTTTACTGCAATGCACGTTTTGATGTAAGAAAATTTAGATTCTGAGACAGTCAATTCTTGCTCTTTTTGATCAGTTTACTCATCCTTTTTGAGGCCTAGCGAGCCTAGATTTTTAACTAAAAAATGTCCATGGTAATTTGGCTACCATGTGAAGTTTATTCTATATATTTTCATATATATGAACTATTTCTATTTTTGGGAAGGTGTGCTACTGAATGACCACCTAGACATGCCTATGTGTATGTGGACAGTCCATTTTACAAAGGAGACTTTGGCAAAAAAAATTTAAAAGCCCGAGCATTTAATAAATATGCAGTTTTGACTTTACTGGGGATTTTTGACTGACCCATGTATTTTTTAAGATTTAGCTTTTGAAAAACATGCAGTTTTGAGTCTACTGTGGATTTTTAATTGACCCATACATGTTTTAGGACTTAGAAATGCATAAAGTACTGATTTAAATTAATAAGCCACATGTTTTAGGCTTACCACACCCTTTCTGAGGTGATTTGGAGACTTTGCCCCGGCTTTGGACCGAGATCGACCTGGTAGTGCTAGCAGGGTCGTTTCAGGCCTTAGGCGGAGGAGAGCTTCTGATGTTCTTCAGCCACGTCCAGCCCGGCCGCCTCGTAGGTTAATGGAGTTGGTGATTCGTCCGGTCCAGGATGAGCCACTGGTCGATATAGACGATGAGAAGGCTCCATTTGCTGCTCCTGCCCCCGCTCAGGTCCCACGTACAGAGCTCCCAGGCATTGTTGTGCCAGTCCAGGATCTGCTGAGAGATTTGAGTCGTCATCCCTCGAGGTTCCTCCACGCCAACAAGGTGACTGAAGCTTTTTCTATTTTTGGATTTCCTTTCTTCCTTTTGCCATTCTCGGGGCACAGGTTTTTGATATGGGTTGGCTTTTGATGCAGGTTCCTGGCTGCACGCATCCTCGAGGGAACTGGTTTAACGTGCATTCCCTGTATCACATTCTGCACCAGGACTACAGGGACATTGTTGACACCTGGGGGTTTCAGGCGTTTTTTTATATTCTTCCCCGCCGTTGCACCTAGGGTTTTATGAGGGCTTTATCTAAGCGCTGGTTCCACCAGACTCAGTCTTTCCACTTGTTGGACTATGAGGTGATGAAGACCCCAATGGACTGGAGGTTCATCACCGGGATAGAGTTTGAGGGTGAGCCAGTGCCTGTCGTGGCTGACATTATGTTGGGTTTGTATGTAACGCAATCATGCAATCAAATCACATAAATAAGGCGGAAGCGTAAAAACTAGGTTTTCAAAATTTATACAAACCCAAAACCATGATCATGCTTTGTGCTTGTTATCAATAACAGAAAAGAGAGAACATGGAATTATACCTTTGAAGATCTAAGCTTCCTCAGGTACAAGTTCTACTCCTTTGATTCCTTTGATTCCTCTGATAGTGGCTCCTTCCCTTGAATAATGTCAGCCACCCAAATGTTTGGCCTCTAACGGTGATCCACCAAGGAAGATGAAGAACTCAAGAAGATGGGTTATTGGCTTAACCCTTGTTTCTATCTCTATAGAATATGTGTACTCCCAACTCTTGGAAAATTTCACATCCCTTATTTCTGATATAAGACTCTCTTATATAGATATTAGGTTAACCCTCCTAATCCAATTAGAATAGGGTTTTATTTAATTAATTAATTAATTACTTTTAATTAATTTATATCCTAATCTTTATTAGGATTGAGAGAGAGTACTGATATTATATTAATTCCTAAACTCCTTTAGAATTAAAATAATAATAATAATAATAATATTAATAAGACTCATCTTATTAATTTATATTTAATATTTCTAAAATATTAAATAATAAACATTAAGCTATTTAATTTATTCTATCATCATAGATTAAATTAATTATACTTAATGCATTATTACTATCATGCCATTTTCTTCTTAAATAATTCTTCTTCCTTTTATGGTGTGACCCTTTAGGTTCTCCATATTAAACCGGTTGTGAATAAATCAATTAGAACAATTCTAATCTTATTTAAATAAACAAATTAAACTAATAATCTATTTAAATAAATAACATTTATTCTACAATAGGGATAAGCCTCCCTAGCGATCAACGACTTTCCAGATAATATAGATTTCAACATTAATCATAAAAAAACCTGTGAGTTAATAGTTACCGTACAATTCAATCCTTCCACCATACAATGTCCCAATTAAATATAAGACATGGATTTACTGTCAAGTCTTAATTTATTTAATCATATGTATTTCGATTAGAAAATGCACAACTCCAAATAATGCAAATTAGAAACCTCTTTCTAATTTCATTTTACCTTGGCCAAGGATTCCTGGGTTGTCATTTAACGAATCACATAGGACATATCTCCTCTTTTACTAGAGGTGGTAGATTCTTTATTGATCATTCATTATCTCCATATGTAACTCATTACACCCAAGCATACCCTATATATGCCTTAAAAGGCCTTAAGGAATTAGTCAAAGTATAATTTGTTACATACAAGATACTATGATGATCTCAAGTCCAAGGATCACATGTACTACTATCACACTAGGAATTCCTATTGACAGGCGAGTAAAACTCCATTAGGTATTCCATAGCGAGTCACGTTCAGTGAACTTATTCTCCAATAAGCACCTACATACTTGCTTTAGTGTCTCCACACAAATGACCATAAGATCAGTCATCCTCATCCAATGAGCAAGCAACATATGTACCAATCTATCCGGATTTACTAATCCCTTTTTTAGTAATCCCATGATTGGGAACTATTTTAGTTTTAAAGCTTTCTAAGAATTTAGATCTCATTAGCATGATCAACATCATGATTCTAAAAGCATTGCTTAAAACTATGGGTTATTTACATATTATAAAAACAGCACCATGTAGATAATTAAATGCCTTTAATAAATAAATATTTTATTAATAAATAAATAAGATTGTTTACAAAGTATGTGCTTTATCATCATACATGATTGGCTTGTATGCACACTACTATCAATCTCCCACTTGCACTAAAGCCAATCGCCATGGTATCTCATACCCAACTTCTCTAAGTGACGATCAAACTGCTGTTGTGTTAAAGCTTTAGTAAATGGATCTGCAATGTTGTCTTGAGAGTCTACACGCTCCAAGGTGACGTCTCCTCTTTCAATGATCTCCCTGATCAAGTGAAATCGCCGCAACACGTGTTTAGATTTCTGATGAGACCTGGGTTCCTTAGCCTGTGCAACCGCTCCGGTGTTGTCACAGTATACGGGAACTGCTTCTCCAATGCTAGGAACCACACCAAGTTCAGTTATGAACTTCTTCATCCAAACAGCTTCCTTTGCAGCTTCACTTGCAGCTATATACTCTGCCTCTGTCACTGAATCAACAACCGTTTGCTGCTTGGAACTCTTCCAACTCACTGCACCTCCGTTCAAGGTAAACACATACCCTGAAATAGATTTACTGTCATCTTGGTCTGTTTGAAAACTTGAGTCTGTGAATCCCTCGAGTTTTAATTCAGACCCACCGTAGACAAGAAAAATATCTTTAGTCCTTCTCAAGTACTTTAGGATATTTTTCACTACCTTCCAGTGCTCTTCTCCTGGATTCGACTGGTATCTGCTTGTTACACTAAGTGCGTGAGCAACATCCGGTCTAGTACATATCATACCGTACATGATAGATCCTATTGCAGAAGCATAAGGGATCTTACTCATACGGTCTCTCTCCTCAGGTGTCTTTGGGGCCTGTTTCTTGGAGAGATGTATTCCATGGCTCATCGGCATGAGACCTCTTTTGGAATCTTCCATGCTAAACCTCTTTAGCATTGTATCAATGTACATTCCTTGGGATAAGCCGAGCATCCTTTTAGATCTATCTCTATAGATCTTTATCCCCAAAATATAGGATACTTCACCCAAGTCCTTCATGGAGAAGTTTTTAGATAACCAGATTTTAATGGATTGTAACATAGGAATGTCATTCCCTATCAGTAATATATCATCAACATATAATACAAGGAATGATACTGCGCTCTCACTAACCTTCTTGTATACACATGGTTCATCCTCGTTTTTGATAAAATCAAACTCTTTGATTGTCTCATCAAAACGAATGTTCCATCTACGAGAAGCTTGCTTCAACCCATAAATGGATCGTTGTAGCTTACAGACTTGATTTGTTCCAACTTTTGAAATAAATCCCTCTGGCTGTGTCATATACACATCCTCCTCAAGTTTCCCATTGAGGAAGGCCGTTTTCACGTCCATCTGCCAGATCTCATAGTCGTTGTAAGCTGCAATCGCAAGCAAAATTTGAATGGACTTGAGCATGGCTACTGGTGAGAAGGTTTCATCATAGTCAACTCCTTGTCTTTGTTTGAAACCTTTTGCAACCAATCGGGCCTTATAGGTCTCTACCTTTCCGTCTGCTTCAGTTTTTTTCTTAAAAACCCATTTACACCCAATAGGTTTAATACCTTCAGGTGGTGAAACCAAAGACCATACTTTGTTTTCATACATGGAGTCCATTTCAGATTTCATGGCTTCAAGCCATTTCCCTGAGTCTTTATTACTCATAGCCTGTTCGTAATTCAATGGATCATCATCATTCATGATGTGTACCTCATCGTCATCCTCTATAACGAATCCATACCTCTCAGGTATCTTCGGTACTCTTCCAGATTTACGAACATGGTGTGGTACAGTAGGTTCTTCTACTTGGTTAGGTACCTGACTTTGGTCCGTGGTAACTTGTGGTTCTTGAACTTCTTCAAGATATATCTTACTCCCACTGACCCCTTCATGGATAAACTCTTTCTCCAAGAAGGTAGCATGTTTCGCAACAAACACCTTTTAATCAGTTGGATGATAGAAATAATACCCTACGGTTTCTTTAGGGTATCCCACAAATCTACACTTATCGGATTTAGTCTGTAGCTTATCATTTTCAAACTTTTTGACATAAGCTGGACAACCCCAAGTCTTAACATGCTTAAGATTTGGTTTCCTCCCTTTCCACATCTCATATGGAGTCTTTGGGGCGGATTTGGTAGGTACCTTGTTAAGTAGGTATGCAGCCGTTTCTAGGGCATATCCCCAGAAGGAAATTGGAAGGTCGGTAAAACTCATCATGGATCGAACCATGTCCAACAGTGTTCGATTTCTCCTTTCAGATACTCCATTTAACTGTGGTGTACCTGGAGGAGTCCATTGTGAGATTATACCATTTTCTCTGAGACAATTGAGAAACTCACTGCTTAAGTATTCTCCACATCGATCTGATCGAAGTATCTTAATACTCTTGCCCGTTTGTTTCTCTACTTCACTTCTGAACTCTTTGAACTTTTCAAATGATTCTGATTTGTATTTCATTAAATACACATATCCAAATCTTGAGTGATCATCAGTGAAAGTAATAAAATAAGAATACCCACCCCGTGCACTTGTTGTCATAGGTCCACAAACGTCTGTGTGAATCAATGCCAACAACTCTGTAACTCTCTCTCCTTTTCCACTAAAAGGAGATTTAGTCATTTTACCCATGAGACAAGATTCACAAGTTGGATATGATTCATAATCGGATAGCTCGAGGAGTCCATCTTTATGCAACTTGGATAATCTTGTTTCATTGATATGACCGAGTCTACAGTGCCACATGTAGGTATAATTAATATCATCTCTTTTCCTTTTCTTAGTTTGTTTAATTTGAAATATATTTTCTTGTAAGTCAAGTGTATAAAGTCCATTTCGCAAATTTCTAATACCATATAAAACATCGTCTTTATAAATAGAACAACCATTGTTCTTTATAATAACGTTAAAACCTTCCATATCCAATACAGAAATTGAAATAATGTTTTTAATAATATTCGGAACATAATAACAATTATTAAGATAAATGGATTTGCCCGAAGGCATTGCTAAACAATAAGTTCCTACAGCTAATGCAGCAACTTTTGCTCCATTTCCCACTCGTAGGATCACCTCATCATTGTTCAGCTTTCTACTTCTGACCAGTCCCTGCACAGTATTACATATGTGAGAACCACAGCCGGTATCCAATACCCAAGTAGAATTATGACTTTCAGAAAAATTAATTTCAATCATAAACAAACCTTGATTGGAAGTCGAAGCTTCTCCAAGCTTCTTCTCTGCTAGAAACTTCTTGCAGTTCCTCTTCCAATGTCCCGGCTCATTGCAATGAAAGCACATTCCTTTAGCTGGTTCAGGTTTCTTTTGCTCCTTTTCTTTCCCTTTTCCCTTAGCCTTCTTAGATTTCTTCTTTTCAGAAGACACCTTGGGCCTTTTCCTTTTATTGGAAGAATCCACCATCAAGACATGGTTCTTCTTGGATGAGAAGTGACCTTCTGCAGTTTTCAACATGTTAAGCAGCTCAGGTAAGCTGACATCTAGCTTATTCATGTGAAAATTAACCACAAACTGCGAGAAGGTCTCAGGGAGTGACTGCAAGACCAAGTCTTGACTCAACTCCCCATCCATGACGAACCCAAGCTGTCCAAGGCGTTCAATCAAATTGATTACCTTCAGAACATGAGTCTCGACGGCAGTGCCCTCGGTCATCCGAGATCGGAAGAGCTCCTTAGATATCTCATATCTAGCAGTCCTACTCTGTTCACCATACAACTCCTTGAGGTGAAGCAGCATAGCAGGAGCATCCATTTTTTCGTGCTGACGCTGAAGCTCGTTATTCATGGATGCGAGCATGATGCATTGAGCCACAGATGCATCATCTTGCCACTTATTGAAAGTGGCAATTTCTTCCTCAGAGGCTGTTTCTGAAACAGATTCAGGGATAGTGGAATTTAGGACATAAGAAATCTTTTCAGCAGTGAGAACAATTCTCAGATTTCTTAGCCAGTCCTCATAATTCGGGCCTGTAAGCTTATTTGCATCAAGTATGCTTCGTAGTGAGATTAGTGATTTTGACATTTTTAAAATTCTGCATGTGAAAAGACAACATTTTAGCAAACATTCATTTTATTAACTTTGCATACCAAAATAAATTTAGGTCTTTATTTTAAATTGGTATCTCCCACTATTTTCATCAAACTATATTACCCTCAATCATATAGTTCGGCAACATCTAATTAAAGATTTGCTAGTGAGATTAAGGATCCCATTTCAAATGTATATAACCTTGTGGATAGCACAACAAGCGATATACAAATAAATAGGTAGACAACTCTTGTCAATTACATCACCATGTAACTCCTTTTATTTTGCCTCTTAAATCATAATGGTCATGTGTGTGCACATCCGAACTAAAATGATTTAAGTTAAGTCCAGCCTAACACTTCCATAAATTCAAAAAAGAAAAATTTTCGTCCTTGTGGATAGCACAACAAGACTAGATCGTTCAATTTTCTTGATAAGCATCAAATGTGATTAATTAACATCTTAAATATTCAATACTCGCCTTGTGGATAGCACAACAAACTCATATTAAATATTTAATACTCTATTAACTAATCATGCTAGAAGGCGACGTTCGATATTCCAAATATCATTTGAACGCTTCAGACTTAATATTATTTCTTTGAGGGGTTTGTTATTATTTGTCTCATCTTTTTAAGCGCGCATGCACATATATATATAAAATACGCGTCATTTTATTAAACATGCGAAGCATGTTTGTATAAAATATAATATATATATATAATATTTAGCATGCAATATAGAATACTATATTCTACCCTGATTGATTATGGACTTTTATTCTAGTTTGGTTCACTAGAGCCACCAAGTGAACCAAAAGGTCAAACCTAGGAGTGTAAGAATTTAAATTTTAAATGTAACTATTACATTTAAACCCGGGCTCCATACAAACGGGTCTTCACGCGCTCCTCGCTCCTTGGTCTCCAATTTCTTCAAAATAATTCTAACTATCTCTATTACTTTAACTATTTAAAATTAAATAGAAACCTTGATCAGCAGTCAAGGGGAAGTACATAGAAAGGAGATAGAATTTACATCGAGAATAAAACTAGAGAAGACGAGGTACGCAGACCCCATTTTATAAAACCCATACATTCAAGCATTCATCCAAAATAAAATCCAATCACATTGGTCATAGTCCATAATCAACCCCATTTATTATCATACACATCAACATATGCATCAATAAATATCCATTCATCTCATGAATAACAATGCTATTCCATATATGGATCGATGTTATTTAATGGACAAAAGTTTTGCTAAATTTTATTTTTGAAACAAAATAAACTCTTTTATTTTAATCAAAAATAAATCCAAATTAAACTCCTTTAATTTTAGCATTCTGAAATCATATTTCAGATAAAATAAACTTCTTTATTTTAAAACTTTATCAATTAAATAAACGGTTTACTTAATTAATTAAAATCAATTTTCAGGGTCTGTCCAGGTACCGGCGCAGCTGCGCCAGTAATGAACTGGGCAGCTGCGCAGCTGCGCAGGGAGACGGAAGCAGCAGTTTTTGCAGACCGGCGCAGCTGCGCCAGTAATGAACTGGGCAGCTGCGCAGCTGCGCCGTTCGTCGCAGAAACTTGCAGAAAATGATTTTTATCCAGAAAAACGATCCAATTCTCACATCAATTCATACATGGAATTATAAAATTGATAATTAGCATAAAGTTAGGCTTTGATACCACTGTTGGGTTTGTATGTAACGCAATCATGCAATCAAATCACATAAATAAGGCGGAAGCGTAAAAACTAGGTTTTCAAAATTTATACAAACCCAAAACCATGATCATGCTTTGTGCTTGTTATCAATAACAGAAAAGAGAGAACATGGAATTATACCTTTGAAGATCTAAGCTTCCTCAGGTACAAGTTCTACTCCTTTGATTCCTTTGATTCCTCTGATAGTGGCTCCTTCCCTTGAATAATGTCAGCCACCCAAATGTTTGGCCTCTAACGGTGATCCACCAAGGAAGATGAAGAACTCAAGAAGATGGGTTATTGGCTTAACCCTTGTTTCTATCTCTATAGAATATGTGTACTCCCAACTCTTGGAAAATTTCACATCCCTTATTTCTGATATAAGACTCTCTTATATAGATATTAGGTTAACCCTCCTAATCCAATTAGAATAGGGTTTTATTTAATTAATTAATTAATTACTTTTAATTAATTTATATCCTAATCTTTATTAGGATTGAGAGAGAGTACTGATATTATATTAATTCCTAAACTCCTTTAGAATTAAAATAATAATAATAATAATAATATTAATAAGACTCATCTTATTAATTTATATTTAATATTTCTAAAATATTAAATAATAAACATTAAGCTATTTAATTTATTCTATCATCATAGATTAAATTAATTATACTTAATGCATTATTACTATCATGCCATTTTCTTCTTAAATAATTCTTCTTCCTTTTATGGTGTGACCCTTTAGGTTCTCCATATTAAACCGGTTGTGAATAAATCAATTAGAACAATTCTAATCTTATTTAAATAAACAAATTAAACTAATAATCTATTTAAATAAATAACATTTATTCTACAATAGGGATAAGCCTCCCTAGCGATCAACGACTTTCCAGATAATATAGATTTCAACATTAATCATAAAAAAACCTGTGAGTTAATAGTTACCGTACAATTCAATCCTTCCACCATACAATGTCCCAATTAAATATAAGACATGGATTTACTGTCAAGTCTTAATTTATTTAATCATATGTATTTCGATTAGAAAATGCACAACTCCAAATAATGCAAATTAGAAACCTCTTTCTAATTTCATTTTACCTTGGCCAAGGATTCCTGGGTTGTCATTTAACGAATCACATAGGACATATCTCCTCTTTTACTAGAGGTGGTAGATTCTTTATTGATCATTCATTATCTCCATATGTAACTCATTACACCCAAGCATACCCTATATATGCCTTAAAAGGCCTTAAGGAATTAGTCAAAGTATAATTTGTTACATACAAGATACTATGATGATCTCAAGTCCAAGGATCACATGTACTACTATCACACTAGGAATTCCTATTGACAGGCGAGTAAAACTCCATTAGGTATTCCATAGCGAGTCACGTTCAGTGAACTTATTCTCCAATAAGCACCTACATACTTGCTTTAGTGTCTCCACACAAATGACCATAAGATCAGTCATCCTCATCCAATGAGCAAGCAACATATGTACCAATCTATCCGGATTTACTAATCCCCTTTTTAGTAATCCCACGATTGGGAACTATTTTAGTTTTAAAGCTTTCTAAGAATTTAGATCTCATTAGCATGATCAACATCATGATTCTAAAAGCATTGCTTAAAACTATGGGTTATTTACATATTATAAAAACAGCACCATGTAGATAATTAAATGCCTTTAATAAATAAATATTTTATTAATAAATAAATAAGATTGTTTACAAAGTATGTGCTTTATCATCATACATGATTGGCTTGTATGCACACTACTATCACATTACACCCACTGTCGTTCGGTCCCTGCTAAGAGTTCCTGCGACGGCGATCAAGGGTCGGACGGTCCGATCTGGTCCCTTGAGGGTAGATGCCCAGAGTGGGGCTTTGCTTGAGTCTCTGCCTGATGATCAGAGGGTTAGGGATCGCATCTTGCAACGATTATTTCTGGTGATCATCAGGGGTTGTTTTCTGGTGGACAACTCTGCGACGGTTTCCTTTTCCTTGGTCAGCGCCACTCGATATGTAGAGCACCTCAGTGACTTTTATTGGGGTGCCTACACATTTTCCTATTTTCTTCGAGGCATGCGCATGCGCTCGGAAGGTGTGACGGAGGCTTGGTTAGGGTTCTACCCATTTCTGCTGGTGAGTACATCTTTCTTGTACCTTTTTGATTTCTGCATTTACATTTGTCAGTCTTGGTCATGGAGGACTTTTGAAATTTATATGGCCAGTTCTGGGCATATGAGAGGCTTCCTTGCCTTCATCCCGTTACTATTTTAGGCCTGGAGACATATCCTCGGGGACGGCGTTGGCACCACACCACATTGATGGAGGTCCTTATGGCTGAGGGATTCACCCATTCCAGCCTGCAGCTTGAGCTTTTGACAGCAGGATCGGTATCATGGGTACCGTATACCCCAGACTTTTTGATAGTCAGGTTTGAGGGCGATTTCCCCACTGGCCGGGAGTTTGTATTGTTGACCCGTAGAGTCCCTTTTTGACAAAGGGAGGTTGGGAGCTCTATTTAGGAGAGCGTGCTAGCAGGAGCATCATGGGGCAGATCCACATTCCCATTGTTCCTTCTACTTGGCACCATTGGCCACTAGTTCAGCCCCTCACAGACATTTTGATGGAGGGCATAGATGGCTTTACCCTGTCAGAGGGTCCATACAGCCAGGAGGCATTCAGCAGCTGGTGGAGTCCTCGCACTATTGAGGCTCAGCCTCGTGCTACCCAGTTCATGGTAGATATGGTGTAGGGGTCTGTGATGATGACAGACTGGATAGCTTGCCTCAGGGAGCCTACTCACTTGGACCAGATCCATCGAAGGCATCTTCTTTTGATCCATCCAACTCTGGAGCGGGCCCTTCCACAGGTCCATTTTCCAACAGTTATACAGGGGCTGATCCTCCCTTGTACCACCCTGACATTTATGGTGGCTGAGACTTTGTGTCCACGGAGGAGATGGAGCAGGTTAACCACCTGAGTGTAGATATTTTGGATCTTTTTGGATAGTTATTGTAGCTCTATCTTTGGGTCGGCCACTGTTTTGGTTGTTAGGCGGCTGTGTCACATTTTGATAGGCCACTGTTAGTAATTGGGGGGTTGTGCCCCATATCCCTGTACTTTTATTTTGCACTTTATTAGCAGACAGAGATGATGCTTGCAGTATATAGTTTATTCTAGTTATGCATGATGTTTCCTATCTATTGCATCACGTTTATCATTGTCATTATGCATGTATTATGTCATGGATATGCACTTAGACAGATGAGTTTAGATATGACCCCTAGATGTTATTGTGATACGGTGATACAGATGTCGTCGTCCACCGTTAGCCGTATTGAGCACTCGCCACCATCCTTGGTGGCATCTTCATTGCAGTCATGGTATGACAGTCTGCCCCTCACAGCCAGAGGGACAGTAGACCAGATGCTAGGGCATTCTCTAGCCCTATTACCTTTCCAAGTTTCGTAATGGTTTGTGGATGACATCTTATCATGTTGGATACCTGATCGACAGGTTTTTCATTTTGGGCTTTACGAGATGACTCCTACTTTAGAGGAGTATGAGCGTCTTATAGGCTTGGCACTGGATCTGCATTGCGCTCGTACAGCCTTCAGTGACATGCGTAGACCATTTATGACTATATTGGGTCTGAGATGCCGAGTTATCATTGAGGAGATTATTGCAGGACATGTGATATCCATAGACTTTCTGATCAATCGCTTCGGCTAGCTAGACAGCTACGAGCGACATTCTGGGGATTTTATCATTTCGGTAGATGAGTGGTAGCTCACCCGTGTAGACGTCTTGTTGATGTGCATCGTGGCCTACGTTTATATGCCACTACCCTTAGACCACTTGGACGTCAGATTGATAGTCGTAGTTTGGGCCCTTAGACAGGGTTGCACCATTCTACCGATGATATTGGCTGAGACACTGAGGTCAGCTACCTATTGCCGTACCCATCTAGAGGGGTTTTTCAGAGGTAGCTCTGTCTTGTTGTACGTGTGGCTCATGTCCCACTTGCTCCTGATTACCTTTTTCAGACAGTAGGGGTATTATTTCACCTATGATATAACTATGTCATACTCATTTCAACCGACTGAGTGTTCGGATGTAGAGACATGGTCATCTTTTCTGTCTGATATTGTGCATCCTTTTTTGATTCTGCCTTGCTTAGGGCTAGTCTCCCCCTATAGCTTTATCACCGATGCATTTGGCATGGACTACTTGCCCCTAACGGGATTGAGGGGAGTGACCACTTACCATCCATTGGCAGTTATGGGTCAGTTCGATCAGTTTCAGAGCCTGCACCAGTTTGAGGGGGCTATCGATCATCGGATGTCAATTCCTTCTATGTATTTAGCCGACCTAATCAGGATTTATAAGTGTTAGACTCACAGGGAGACGGCTGATTTCTCTACTAGCCATCCGGATCGTTCTCTAGAGTATGCGGCATGGTTGGAGAGCGATATAGCATCAGCTGTATTCATCCAGTCATCTCCGGTTGTGGATTCAAATGAGGAGGAGCCTATGGAGGATCCTGACTCTCCTACGGAGGATGGTTTGTTCATGGATCTGACAATAGCCTTAGTTAGTGACCTGCCGATCATTCCTGCCTGGATAGATCCAGTTTTGGCAGATTCAGAGCGAGATGCCATGTTGGCACTGCTGTCCCGTTTATCTTTGGGTCCATAGACTAGCTTTGTTTTTCCTGCACATACTAGATCAACCATTTTTATCATGTACAAGACACATTGTATATATCAAACAGTATCATATATCAGAGAAATATATTTTGATTCACTTCCCTGTTTGGATATGTATTGTTACTGCTGAGTGATTACCACTTCTTTCATGACTTGCTGTTGTTGATGTATCATGAGCTTCTCTTTGATGGACTGACATTGATATATCGGAGAATATCTCAGATGGGCCTGTTGACCATGAAGGCTTGATAGAATTTAGGTTTTATATGGTTTCGATGTCCTTGGACTGGTTTTTATTGGTTTTTGTTTTTTTCTGAAGGTCAAACCGCACCATGAATGGCTGCCTACGTACTCCCGGGTGTAGGGAGATCAGGTCATTCGTAGTTCATTTGTGTGAGAGAGGCTTGAGAAGTGTCTCCTTTGAGTTTGGTTTGATGAGTTTTTGAGTTTTTATTTAATTTGACCACACCAAGAATGGCTGCATACGTACTCCCGGGTTGAGGGAGATCAGGTCATTCGTAGTTCCGTTTTCTAATGAAGACCGAACGAATTTGATTCGCAGGACCAGGATGCTAGTGTGCATGTGTTGGTCCCCGATTATGACAATTACGCGCAAGTATACAAGGTCAACAAGTAATAAAGTGTAAGTACAGATATCGTTCCCACGGAGAATTAACAGATAAAAGGTCGCCAAAGCACTAGCACATAATCATCTCAATCTTATTTAAACGGGCGGTAAGGAAATTTAATTAAAAACTAAATTAACTAGACAAGTAATTTAAACTTAAACTAGATAATCCTAGAGTGAAATCAGATAATGAAGACATGAGTTCCCAATTTTCCCTAATGATTCGTCTAAGTTAATAAACTTCTAATTAGGTCAAATCAATCGCAATAGTTTATTAGCCGAGGACACGAAAGTGAGAGACGGCCATCTTTCGATGCACCGAATCCATATCACATACAATCCAAAGAAGATAAACCGCACATGAACACCCACATTACCTAAACCACTATATATCTATGCGGTCTACAAATAAATAGGGTTTAAGCACAAGTTCTCTATTGGCTACGAGTTGCGCTTTGGTATATGTCTATCCTAAGCACAAATCATACATTCAACGTCATGTAAACATATAATCGCCCGCTACTACGATTAGATCTAAACCTACATTTTGTCTTCCAAGCCCACATAGGTTATCACAGTAATTGGTAGCTAATCAATTAAGCAATAGACGCATGAATCGCAATAGATAAGCACATAGCAATCAATAAAAACCAACATAGAAAGATATCAACATCAACTACTCAAAAGGTTCCCTTCGAATCTCAAAATATAATTTAAGTCATAGACAACTCAAATATATTATCCACAAGTAGATTATACATTATCCGAATACAAATTGAATACAAGGAGAGTTAAGAGATAGAAAATGCAAATCTTTGTTCTTTCTCCAAGTGTGGATCTTCAATGCTAATCCCTTGATTCAATCTTCAAAAACTAACTAAACCCTAGAATCTACTAATTAATTACCCCTAACTCTAATTTAATCTACTCCTAATCTAGACTAAACAAGAAATAAAAAGAGAAGAGATGAACTAGGGCAAAGGCTTAAGGCCAAGGAATGTCTCTCTTCTATCTAAACCGAGCCCCCCTTATATGCCTTCCAACCGAAATCTGCCGAAAATGAAAAGTTAGAGTTGGTCAAGCTCGGGCGCGGCCGCGAGCCATTATGCCTTCTTCCTGGCGCGGCCACGCGGCTGCTGGATTTGGGAATTTGGGTCTGCTAAACAGCGCGGGCATGAGTGAAGCCCTTGTAAACCCGGCGCGGTCGCGCGGGTCTGTGACTTACTGGCTTGCTTCTTTTTCTGCTGCAATTGTCTTTGACACTCCCATGCCTGGCAAGTTAGCTTTTTTTAGCCTTTAGGCCTCATCACATCCCCATTTAGCTGCTTGACTTCTTTGTGTTAGCATGCCATCATCTCTTTTAGATTCTTTGCATCGTTTTGGCCTCAAATCCACCAAGAGAGCTCTAAAACACTAAAACTGCAAAACAAAGCAAAGACATATTAAAAGCACAAGAATACTTGAGTTTCGGTAACAGAACAAGCTAGTTACTATCCGATTAAGTGGTCATAAAAACCACTAATCAAATACCCCCAAACTTAAACGTTGCTTGCCCTCAAGCAACCAAAACAAAACTAAACAAAATATGCAATGCAATATCTACAATGTATGCAACCTACGCTATCATGAATGCGAATCCAAGTCTCAGTCAGAAATGAACTTCATAAGCAGTGCCTCAGAAAAACCATAAGATAATCAAATAGATAAGCTACCCAAGACAAGATCATAAGGCATATTCTTGCAAATCCAAAACTGTCAGCACTGATGTATTGTGCGTTGTGTGCCTAGCAACCATTACACGTGCTTTCGGACAAATATATCACATACTATGCTTCTTAGGGGAAAAACAAGTTTTAATTCAATAAAAATAGTAAATCATGTAAGTTCTAACTAAGACCATGCATCACTTAAACTAAGAGTCCACAGGGGATTTATTCTGCTTTTTATTAACTTACGAGGGCGTTTTTGCACTTTCCCATGTACATACTCGACTGTGCAATGCCTAGCCCTCTTAGGCTTTTCAATGATACCCGTGTAGAGAGCTTTCGACCAACGACTCCCAGACTAGACGGCCTTGGGGCGCTGGGTGTAGAGACACCCCGAGGGCTTACTTGCTCGAATATCAAAGGCCACAGAACTCGACGTAGCCGAAGTGTTTATTCTATTTTTTTTCTTTTTCTTTTCTTTTCTTTTCAAAGGGGAGTGCGTCTTACGATCCATCTCCCCAAATAGCATGCATACCCCCTGTTTTCCCCCAAACTTAAGCTTTTTACAGTCTAGTTATTATCATATGAGAACTGTAACTCTTTTATTAAAACATAGATTTCCCACCAGAAGACAAGTATGTGAAAATTTAAACTAGGCATGTCATAATGGTTACTCTATCGTGCTAACTGGCTACACAGTATCTGACAGATAAGGATGTACATATATGACAATATTATCAAGCTTAATTCTCAAATCAGTTCAAAGATCAAGCGATTTCAGCTTCCTCACAGGCCAAATACATAACTAACCAACTGAAACTGGATTCATGCAAAATGTCCTAACACAGAATGCAAAAACAAAAGAAAATTTTTAAAATTCTGACAAATTTTAACAAAATACGATCTACATGCACTAAATGACTAACACAGTATGACATGAACTAACACAACATGAAATGAACTAACTACATGCAAAAACAAAACCAATACCCCCAAACTTGAAATGTTCAATGTCCTCATTGAAGGTAAAGGTAAAATGAAACTCCCCTATTCGGCTTCGTCTGCTACATGAAATGATGTGGCGCTCAGTTCTGCTGAATTTTTCCTTAAGTCTGAGACAACCTGCATGACATGCCCTTCCTCAAATTTCTGATATGCAGCTTTTGACATGCATTGAGGATGGGACTTTTAACTTTTGATTCATTCTAGTAGCCTTGACATGAGAAAAGCATACAACATTTATTAAGCCCTCTTAGCCTATCAAAACATAATATTAACTATTTACAATTAGGAGAATGAAACATAAAAAGATATATGCATGTGAATTCCTAAAAACTCCTATATGTGCGTATATGCCACATGTATGTGCATCAAAAATATGTCCAATATTGTATAGTCCCAAAAATATACGCATCAATGCCTAAGTCCAAAAATGTAGGCAATGAACTCCTAATTCCAAAAGTATTCAAAAATCTACAACTAAATCAAAATGTATAGAATTAAACAAGGGGCAAATGTAGATAAGTAAGTAGAATTAAACAAGTAGGGAGAGAGAGAGAGAAATGGTGGGGTGCCTCCCATTGAGCGCTTGATTTATAGTCCTCTAGCTGGACTGTGTCTGAGACGACTATCCGATCCCCCGACGATATTGGAGAAACCCCCCATCCATTAGAATTGCCGTGTGAGCTTGGAGGCTTCCCAACAGGAGAGGCTTCGGATTTAAACTACCTAGCATATGATGTGAACAAGAATTCCCCGTCTTGAAGGTCGGGGAGCTAGGCACTGCTTTCGTTGTGTATGTGAAATGATTGGGGCATTGAGGTTCACAAAACACAACGGATTCTTCTTCTATTCTCTCTTCTTCTGACCACCATGGTTTCAAGAATGCGGACTCTCTCATGTCCTCGAGATCCGTATCTGTAATGTGGCTACCAAGGGGGCAAGAATGTGCAAACTTCATTGGCGTCTCAAACTTCGACGGAGAAGGCTCTTGGGGCATTGTCACGGTTGGTTCATACTTTTCCACATCCCCGATTGTCTCCTCTATTTCTATTGCCTTTAGCTCGTCCAGTTGCAAGTGCACTTCCGGCTCTTCATCAGTTTCTGCATCCATATCATAGCACCAAGTCTCTTGAGGGCCTTTGCTCACGACTTCAAACATTTGAGGCATTGGACTTTGAAGATCTTGAGCTTTGGTCCCTTGCTCAATCACCTCTTCATTCCTTAAAGCCATGCTGATTTGCTCCTCCTAATTCTGAAGATTCTCAATCGACTTCGCTTGCTCAATCAAGATCTCCTTTGTTGATGCTATGGAATTTCCCCACAAACTTTCCAATCTTTCCTTTTCAGTTTCAGCCTCGGAATCCATGTACTGAAGCTCATTGGTAGGAGTATTGTTGATTAGGGCCATTTGGTTTTGAAAATTTTGGTTTGATAAGCCCTGACTCCTAAGCATCTCCTCTTGATTCGCTAAACTCCTATATAGGACTTCCTTTATTAACTGCTCTTTTTGTAAACACTGAGATTGGTATGTGGGGTCTGGTGCATACATTGGACTTGGCTCACAGTATTGGTCTTGATAGCTCGCTGCAGAGTTTGGGTGATACCCCCAATCTTGCTGATAATTGGGATATACTTCATTGTAGGAGTACTCACCCTCAAACTGCTCTTGTCCATAACTGAAGGGATCCTGATGGTTCGTGTAGGCTCTAGCACCATAGTCATACGTCACTACCGTCTCTCGACTCTGTTGGGCTGAAATAGTATCCAACTTCCTTGAGAGAACCTCTAGCTGTGCTGAAAGTGTAGCAATTGGGTCGATGCCATCATTCCCTACTTCCCTTGGTTGCTCTTTCCTTGTGTAACACCACGGATAAAAATTTAGATCCATTGTACCTGAAAAGAGAATATAGGAAGAGAATTAAAATAAAAATAAAATGTTTAAATTAAGACTAATTTGATTGAAACTAATGTTGGCAAATAGTTATCCAATTAATTCCCCGGCAACGGCGCCAAAAACTTGTTGGTCCCCGATTGGGTATGACAATTACGTGCAAGTATACGTGGTCAACAAGTAATAAACTGTAAGTACATATATCGTTCCCATGGAGAATTAACAGATAAAAGGTCGCCAAAGCACTAGCACATAATCATCTCAATCTTATTTAAGCGGGCGGTAAGGAAATTTAATTAAAAACTAAATTAACTAGACAAGTAATTTAAACTTAAACTAGATAATCCTAGAGTGAAATCAGATAATGAAGACATGAGATCCCAATTTCCCTTAATGATTCGTCTAAGTCAATAAACTTCCAATTAGGTCAAATCAATCGCAATAGTTTATTAGTCGAGGACACGAAAGTGAGAGACGGCCATCTTTCGATGCACCGAATCCATATCACATACAATCCATAGAAGATAAACCGCACATGAACACCTACATTATCTAAACCACTATATGTCTATGCGGTCTATAAATAAATAGGGTTTAAGCACAGGTTCTCTATTGGCTACGAGCGGCGCTTCGATATATATCTATCCTAAGCACAAATCATAAATTTAACGTCATATAAACATACAATCACCCGCTACTACGATTAGATCTAAACCTAAATTTCGTCTTTCAAGCCCACATAGGTTATCACAGTAATTGGTAGCTAATCAATTAAGCAATAGACGTATGAATCGCAATAGATAAGCACATAGCAATCAATAAAAACCAACATGGAAATATATCAACATCAATTACTCAAAAGGTTCCCTTGGAATCTCAAAATATAATTTAAGTCAAAGACAACACAAATATATTATCCATAAGTAGATTATACATTATCCGAATACAAATTGAATACAAGGAGAGTTAAGAGATAGAAAATGTAAATCTTTATTCTTTCTCCAAATGTGGATCTTCAATGCTAATCCCTTGCTTCAATCTTTAAAAACTAACTAAACCCTAGAATCTACTAATTAATTAACCCTAACTCTAATCTAATCTACTCCTAATCTAGACTAAACAAGAAATAAAAAGAGAAGAGATGAACTAGGGCAAAGGCTTAAGGCCAAGGAATGTCTCCCTTCTGTCTAAACCGAGCCCCCCTTATATGCCTTCTAGCCGAAATCTGCCGAAAATGAAAAGTTAGAGTTGGTCAAGCTTGGGTCCGGCCGCGCGCCATTATGCCTTTTTCCTGCACAGCTGCGCGGATGCTGGATTTGGGAATTCTGGTCTGCTAAACGGCGCAGGCGCGCATGAAGCCCTTGTAAACCCGGAGAGGCCGCGCGGGTCTGTATCTTGCTGGCTTGATTTTTTTCTACTGCAATTGGCTTTGACACTCCCATGCCTGGTAAGTTAGCTTCTTTTTAGCCTTTAGGCCTTATCACATCCCCATTTAGCCGCTTGACTTCTTTGCATTAGCATGCCATCATCTCTTTTAGATTTTTTGCATCGTTTTGGCCTCAAATCCACCAAGAGAGCTCTAAAACACTAAAACTGCAAAACAAAGCAAAGACATATTAAAATCATAAGAAAGCTTGAGTTTTGGGAACAGAACAAGCTGGTTACTATCCAATTAAGTGGTCATAAAAACCACTAATCAGCATATGCTTCAGACATAGTACCTTTTTACTGTGTCTGAATTGATGTGTTGGGGAAATTCGCTCCCATACATCTCTTGCAGTCTGATAGCTCCTTCTGTCAACACTTACTTGACAATGAAAGGGCCTTCCCAATTTGGGGCAAACATTCCTTTGGCTTCATCTTGTTTGGCCAAAACTTTCTTCAGCACCAAGTTATTTTCTTTGAATTATCGGATTCGGACTTTCTTGTTGTAGGATCGAGAAATCCTTTGCTGATATAACTGCCCGTGAAAAATGGCTGTAGCCCTCTTTTCATCTATCAAAGATAGTTAATGGTACCGTTCTTGCAACCACTGGTCTTCATCCATCTGAGTGTCGATTAGTACTCTCATGGACACCATTTCTACTTCTACGGGAAGGACTGCTTCCATACCATAGACTAATGAGTATGGGGTAGCCCCAGTAGAAGTGTGTATTGACGTCCTGTATGCTAACAGGGTTAGGGGCAACAGGTCAGGCCATTCTTTGTGATTGGCGGACATTTTCTGCATGATCTTTTTGATGTTCTTGTTGGCCTCTTCGACAACACCATTCATTTTGGGCCTATAAATAACGGAATTGAGATGCTTAATATGGAACTTGCTGCATAGTTCTCTCATCATCTGATTATTTAGGTTCTTGGCATTGTCTGATATGATCACCTCTGGTTGTTCATACTGACAGACGACATTATTTCTGATGAAACCAATGATGACCTCTTTGGTAACTTTGGGAAAAGAGGCAGCTTCAACCCACTTGGTGAAGTAATCGATCATGGTGAAGATGAGTCAATGACCATTGCTGGCTTTGGGTTTTACTGGGCTTATCACATCCATTCCCCACATGGAGAAAGACCGTGGCGAACTTATGTTGTGTAGCTCATTTAGAGGAGCATGGATGGCATTTCCATGGACTTGACATTGGTAGCACCTCTTAACGTGGTCATCGCAATCAGCTTTGAGAGAAATCCAATAATGCCCTATTCTCAATATCTTCTTAGCTAGCAGATGACCGCTCATGTGTGGACCACAGACTCCTCCATGGACTTCATCCATCAATCTCTGGTCTTGCTCTTTATTAAGGCACCTTAAGAGCCTTGTTCCAGCATCTCTTTTGTAGAGTGCATCCCCACTCAGATAGAACTTCATAGCCATCTTGTGAATTCACTTTCGTTAGGAGTGGCTTGCCCCAGCGGGTGTAGATCCATCTCAGAGATATTCTTTGATGTCTTGATATCAAGGCTGCTTGATAGGAGGTATTTCATCTTATACTTCTCCAATGTAATTCCAGTATGTCGGGGCCTTCTGGCTTGTGAATTTGATGTCGGGAATCCCACTCCTATTGGATATGTGGATCAAGGAAGCCAACGTCGCCAATACATCAGCGAAGTCATTCCTACCCCGAGGAATATGGATGAAAGTTATGTATTCAAACTCCATGGATATTTTGACGACTTACCGATGATAGGGCAGCAAATGCAGTTCTTTGGTGTGATATGCCTCAGTGGTCTGTCTGATAACCAATTCAGAGTCTCCAAAGACCAATAGATGTTTGACACCCATGGATTGGGCTAGTTTTAACACCATTATACAGCCTTCATACTTAGCCATGTTGTTGGTGTTGACAAACTATAGCTTGGTGGCCACAGGATACTGTTCTCCTGTACCAGAGATAAGGACTGCCCCAGCTCCGGCACATTCTACGTTTACTACTCCATCAAAATATATTTTCCATGGTTAGACTGTGTTTTCTTGAAGACCTTGCTGAATTGTCATGATCCCATCATCAGGGAAGTAAGTCTCTAGAGGTTTGAACCCTCCTGACGGTGCTTCGGCTAGTTGATCTGCAATACCTTGACCTTTGATGGACTTCTAAGTCACTTAGACAATGTCGAACTGCTGTAGGATCAACTGCCATTTGGACAGTCGACAATTCAATATTGGCTTGTTGAATATGTATTTTAGCAGATCCATGCGGGATATAAGGTAGGTCGTTTGCCCATGCAGATAATGTTGTAACCTCATGGCGGCCCATGCTAACGCACAACAGGTTTTCTCGATTAGGGTGTACTTCTGTTCACCGCTGCTGAATCTTTTGTTAATGTAGTAGAATGCTCTCTCCTTGCTACTATCATCCTTTTGTCCTAGCATGCAGCCCATTGCATTGGCATTAATGGACAAGTACATAAACAGGGGAACTCCGTCCCTTGGGGTACCAATACTGGTGCTTTGATCAGCTGCTTCTTGATGGCAAGGAAGGCTTTCTGACAATCCTCATACCATTTGGTGGAGGAATTCTTCCTTAGTAGTCTGAAGATGGGTTCACAAGTTGATGTGAGCTGGGAAATGAATCGGCTTATGAAATTGATCCTTCCCAGGAACCCATGTATCTCCTTCTCTATTCGAGGTACTGGCATCTTAGTGATGGCTTTAATCTTGGCAAAATCTAGCTCAATCCCTTTGTTGCTCACTAGGAATCCCAATAACTTGCCTGATTTGACGCCAAAAGCACATTTGGCGGGATTCAGCTTGAGGTTGTACTTACGTAACCTGTTGAATAGCTTCTTGAGCTGGTCAAGATGATCATCCTTCTTTTGGGATTTAATGATGATGTCATCCCCGTAGACCTCTATTTCCTTATGTATCATATCATGAAACAAGGCCATCATGGCTTGCTGATATGTAGCTCTGGCATTAATGAGGCCGAAGGATAATTGTCTATAGTAGAAGGTTCCCCAGGGAGTGATAAAAGACGTTTTCTCCCTGTCTTCTTCAGCAACCATGATTTAATGGTAACCAGCAAAGTAATCCACGAAGGAATACATGCCATACTATGCCGTATTGTCGATCAAGATGTGGATGAAAGGCACAGGGAAATTGTCCTTGAGTCAAGCTTTGTTCAAATCCCTGTAATCTACACATACTCGTACTTTCCCTCCAGGCTTAGGCACGGGGACTATGGTTGACAGCCACTCCGGGTATGTTGATACCATGATTATGCCGACTTTGAATTGTTTAACAACTTCTTCTTTGACTTTCAGACTCCATTCAGGTTTCAATCGCCTGAGCTTCTACTTGACAGGCTTGAATCCATCTTTGATGGGCATTCGATGGATGACAATGTCAGTAGATAGGCCAATCATGTTTTCATGTGACCATGCAAACACATCATAGAACTGTGTTAGGAGTTCAACTAGATCTGTCTTTTGGTCTTGGGTGAGGTCTATGCCTATCTGGATTTCTTTGAGGTTTTTAGAAGTTCCTATGTTTTTTAAAAAGGGTGGTTTGGTTTGGGTTTGTCTTTGACCCATTCTTTGATCTCCTCGGGCACCTCATAGTCATCTTCCTCCTCTTGATCAATATCCATCAAGTCAAAGTTCACTTCTACATCAAAGTTGTAGTCACTGCGACAGGTTTGCATCTCATCAGTAGTGACAAACAAATCAAACTCTGAAGTCCTGAAAACAAAATGTTTTCACTTTAATATATGCAACTGCTTAAATATACAAAGCATTTGGCAAATCATGACAAAAGTTACTGCTATAGCTGTGCAATCAAAAATAAGCAGTAAATGAAAGCATGTTATAGGGCAGATGGATTCTCTGCCCCTTTACCCTTTTTAAATAAGGCAAGGGACATTGCTCTAGTTGTCCAGGGTTAGATCCCATGAATAGAGAAGATCAAGGAATTATGCTCGTCTGCCTCATCTCGGATGATGACTAAGACATCCTTCCAAATAGGGCTGGTGTTTTTCTTTGAACTGCCCCCCTTCTCTTTCTTGATGCAAGGAATTCGGATCTGATCCTCTTCATCACTGTCTGGGATATCATCATTCATATCCTCATAGTGTATGCAGACACGCATGTTAGAAAATGGGGCTCGTCCTTCGTAAAGGAACTTTTCTTTTCCCTTTTTGCTCTCCCCTTCAGGCTCTGGGGTTTTTCTTTCACATACCGGTATGATTGGAGGAAACAACATGGTTGATACCACAGTAGGGATATTCCTCATTGGCTTTACAAGTCCAGCATCAGTGAGGTTTGGGAGTAGTATAGTGGAAGTATGAGCCTTAGGATGCTTGTGTGGGTTCCGGTGGTTTAACCCGGATGAATAACCCAATCCGGCTCTCCCCGACTGGTTCGAGATCTGCACTGGACTCTTGATACCTTGTTGATTCTTTCCTAACCCTTTTCCCAGGTTGGAAACCCAAAGACACCATCTCCTGGCCTACTGTCATCACTTCAGGAGAAACCTTTGGTTTCAAAGCTGGTGCCCCCACTGGTAGGTACTGAGTTTCGCTCACCTCCAAGGCTTGAAAACTAGCAGGTTTAATCCCTGCATCCAGGTTGATCACTGGCATGTCTCTTTGTATACAGACAGGGTACTCCAGTTAGGCATTCACTGTGATTAGGTTGCCATTGATAATGTATTTGAGTTACTGATGGAGGGTGGATGGCACAGCTCCTGCTATGTGGATCCATGGCCTGCCCAGCAATAAGTTATATCCTGTAGTGATGTTGAGCACCTGGAAAGATACATAGAAAGTGTGTGGACCAATATCCAGAGGAATCTCAATCTCTCCCATAGCCTCTCGGCGAGATCCATCGAAAGCCCGGATGACCACATGACTGGTTTTGATCCAGTTTTGGTTGATCTTCATTCTCTCCAAAGTGTCATAGGGACAGATGTTTAGGGATGACCCTCCATCTATCAGCACACCTCCGATCACATACCTTGATGACATCACTGCTATGTGCAGTGACTTCCGATGGCCCGTCCCTTCTGCAGGGATATCATCGTCAGTGAAAGATATCACATTTCTATTGAATATGTGTTCTATCACGTGACAGAATTTCTCGGTATCCACTGTCTTTGGCAGATAGGCTTCTTCCAGTACTTTCACCAGAATGTTGCGATGATCCACCAATGATAAGACCAAATCTAGGATGGACATCTGCTTGGGTGCATCTTTTAAGCTTTGCACCACTTTAATTTCATTATATCCCATTTTGCTGAGGAACTCTTTGATTTTCTCTTCAGCCACCTTTTCTTTGGCCTTGATGACCGCTTTGATTACCCGCTGAGGCAGGTACAATAGATTCTCCTTTGGTACAATGGAAATGTTGTTTGAAGTGGAACCTTCATCATTCCCGTAGTTCCATGGGACTCTCTTCAGACTGATTACTGGATACTGAGGTCTGAATGGTAATATCAAAGGTTCGGGTGCGGCCTCCTTCACATGATTTTGTGCTTCTTGACTCCTTTTCCCTGGTAGCATTAAAGGTGTAAGGGTTGGCTCCTTATCACAAGAAATAACATCCATTGTATCCTGATTCCATGCAGTAGGAATAAAGAGAGTTTCTTCATCTGGGAGACCATAATCCCGATTTCCTCTTATTAGTTCACCGCTTTCAATCATATTCTGAATTAAATGACGAAGTGCCCAGCAGTCCTCAGTATCATGGCCGGGTGCATTAGAGTGGTATTGGCAGATTCTGTCAGGTTTGAATTTCTTGGATCACGGATTTACCGGGGGTAATAAGTCTGACAGCATTCCCTCATTGATTAATATATGGAGGATTTCCTTCATCGGTTGGTTTATGTTAGTGAAATTCCTCTGGAAAATGAATTCCTTATCAGCCTGGAACTTCTCTTCCTTGGCCATCTTGTCGGCCCAGGGTTCATGCTGATGAAAACGATAATGGTCTCTCATAAGAATGGGACTGATTTCTGGTGTGGAAAGATTTGCATCAGACTGGTTAGTCTGGTTTACCAGCTGTCTAGTGACCTGATGTTGGTATACGACCAGTTCTGCTAACTGTCCAATCTGCTCCTTGATAGATTTGAGCTCCTATTCTATCAGGAATCACCTTTCTGAGACTTCCCAACTGTCTGGGATGGATTGAGTTGATTCTCCGATGTATCAGAGGTATTTTGATCCTTCTCCAATTTTTGTGCTAATCATGTTGACACCCTCCTCTTTGTGTTAAGGGAGGGGATTATCCTGCACGTGCGGTTGCTCGGGCTTTGTCACCACAATCTCTCTGTTGTCAATCAAGTCTTGAATTTTGTGCTTGAGAGACCAACAGTCTTGTGTATAATGGCCCGGGGATCCGGAATGGTAATCACACTTTTTTCTTGGCTCAAAATTTCGTCCACCGGTATTGGTGGGTGGAAGGAGTTGAATGATCTTTTTTTGTGCTGTCAACAATTTCAGCACATTCTCGAGTGAATCCCCTAACGAGGTGAATGTTCTTCAGCGTCTGGTCTCCAAATTTTTCTTGAGTGGCGAGTTTAAAAGTTGGGATAGAGTTTGAAAAGGGGAATAGTTCCTCCTTTGAATGGGCATGCTACTTGAATCACCCCTCTGATTCTGTCCTTGTAATACTAAGGACACTTCTTCGTCTTTCTTCTTATGTACTTTTCGGGGATTACTCCCGTAATTCCCGGACTGGATATGTTCGGCAATAGCTTCTAAGGCTGTCAGATCCTTTATCTTCCCCGATTTGGGCCCCAATTCTGCCATTTCGTCGTGCTTGATCATTTCTGAGAATGGCTTTCCTATGCCTACTAGGACCCTTTCATAATACGGGGCTTCTTGAATGTCGATGAAGGTTATGACTATCTCGGACTCATTCATATGTGGAGTGACTTGTGCGGCCATTCATCTCCAGCATTGAGCATATTCTCTGAAGGACTCAATACTTTGTTTCTTGATTTTGGTTATTTGATATATGTTCGGAGCTAGTTGAGACTGGAAACTGTATTGATTGAGGAAGGCATTTGCCAACTCTTCCCAGCTGTGAATCTTAGAGTTGTCTAGACGTGCATACCAGGCTCTAGCCTCTCCGGTCAAACTTTTTTGGAATAACTGCATTCGGAGTTTCTCGTCCTCTGCATAGGATCCGAGATCTCCAATGAACACCTTTAAGTAAGTGTAGGGGTCTCCCAATCCATCGTATTTCTCAAAATCAGGGACTTAAAATTTTTTAGGGTAACGAGCGCCAGGGAAAATGCATAAGTCAGAATAATTGACACTGCCAAATGCCCTAGTCCCTTTGATAGACCGAATGGTTTCTTCCATCTGTTGGACTTTCTTCATAATGTCACCAGCTTCCTGTTCTTGGTTGAGGATGGTGATTTCAGGGGTTTTGTTGGTTATATCCTGATTCTATGATTCAGGAATCTGAGTGTCCTTCTTCCCGGTCTCTTGACTGCCACCAGGTGTACCTGGTTCTGTGTGACCCTGTGCTTGTTTATCTTTAAGAGCTTTACTCTGTTCTCTTAAGAAAAGAGCCAATTCGGCTATCTGATTCTTCAGTCCTTCAAACTCTTCCCTAGAGACAGGGATGGATTCTGGCTGAGCACTGGAAGTCATGTCCCGAGATGGACTTAGTGCTTTCTTAGATTTACATCTAGTGACAGGACTAATCTTTCACCTACAACAAAACGTAGACGTGTCAATTTCCTGAAGTAGGTATGGATAGGATGCATGCCATGATGTGTTTTTAAGGTTTTTTAATCTTATTCGGCAAAACAGCGGTCAGTTTGTTTTGATGACAGGATAATATAACAAGATGTATATAATAGGAAATGTATATTTACATTATGCTATTTACATTGGAATTGAAAACTTGATATTGAATTGAAAGAGGAAGGCATGAAGAGGCTTTCCATCGGATTTGGTTAATCAGAGGCTGACCTATCTTAGGCTACTCTCGCGGCTTTTTTCGGCATGAAGGTCCCCAGATCATCGCAATCTACTAGAGGGGAAATTAATCCGATCTTCTAACTGGAGCGAATCTAAGTCGTGCTTTTTCATGAGCCCCGAAGACTTAGCCGTCCTCGAAGACATTACTCTGTCACCGACGGGTTTGCCTCCTAATGGAGGAATCACACAACATACATTCACATACATCGCGTCTCACCGTATGCATATGATGACATTGGTAGCACTAATATAGGTGCGAAGCACTAATAAAGCAGGAAAGCATTCATTCGCATTCATTCAATGTAAAGATGCAGAATTCACGCATTCATTCAATGTAAAGACGCAACATTCACACATATACATATATGAAAGGGAAATTTTGAAAAGATTTGAACGCAGCCTAAGCCCTCTACTGTCCCCAGCAGAGTCGCCACCTATCGACTTCGGGAAAAAATTGTAAGTCGAGTTGGACCCGAATCTTTCTCTCTTCCTAAGTTTTGTCTACCCTTATTCTTTTTTTATTGTGAAAAATGTTTTGAAGGGTTTTTTAGGAAAAGGCCAACATGTATCATGTCAACGATTTGAACATTTTACAGAGTTACAAGTTGGTAGATTTGAAATGGTTGTACCAACTCAACCGAGTTTTGATTGAAAGAGGCCCAATTGCTGGACACTGTCGAAACTTGATTTTTGAAACCGAAGTTCTAAGTTCAGGGGCTTGGTTAAGTGTGGGGAAGGTGTTAGGCACCCCACAACTCTCGTGTAAACACGGTACCACATCTTTTCAATATTTCCCTTTTAAATTTGCAATGTATATGTGAATGCTGGAAGAAATTGGGCCTATGTTTGTTTGATTGAAAGCATGGACAAGCTTCGTTGAACCTATATACGAAGGGTTTGATTTGATTTGCAAAAGTCTCTCTTTTAGACAAGAATGTTAAAATGATGTTTTGAAAGGTTGATTTTCACGCTACCATAGGAATTGAAACCTATCGATACTTCAGTTTTATCTTTTCAACCTTTTGGCTCAATTCTGAATGGTGATTATCGGGCTACGAAGCATCCTCGACCACAGGATATATACAAGTGTCGGTCTCCTCATGGGCATGACAGCCATCGGAGTGACTCTGACACGACAACCCCTTTTCTCAATATGTTGAGACCTTAAACTCGGATAACCGTTTTAAGGTCTTTCGGATGTACATTTTACTGAAAAATCGGCAGGGCACATTTGTAAAGTGGGGTTTGTCCATCGTGGGAATCAGATTCTGATCAATTTGATCATGAATCCCACGATTCCTAGGCTCACAGAGGGAGGCCAATAAAAACCTGCACAGTTTAAATATGTACAGAAATATATATTTACATCCAGATGTCGCCAGAACCAAGGATTCATTAGTAAATCCTGGCTCGCATATAGCCGAAGCGTCTCGTTCCCACTAGATAGCGATCTAAGGGACGCTTTATATTTGAAACTAGAAAAATTGCTAGATTTAAATAAATCTCAGCCATTCTAGCTTCCCGGTTCTGTCTGAACCTATTTTGAACCGTTTGAAAGCTAGAGTTAGCGAGATTTAAAGAAATCTAATTCGCCCACAGAAATGTCAGTGTCGATTCATATCAAATGAATATTTAAAGTAGCAATTTAATCAAAATGAGTAAAGCAATATATATATAATTATATATATACGAAAGCTGTAAAGGGCGATGGGTTTTCACTCTGATGCCCGGACTAGAATGTAAATATATATATATATATATATATATATTTATAAAAGCTGTAAAAAGCCACGGAGGAATCAAGGCTTGACAGAATGGAAATATATATATATATATATATATATATATATATATATATATATATATATAAGCGGTAAAGGGCGGTGGGTTTTCACTCCGATGCCCGGACTGGAATGTAAATATATATATATTTATAAAAGCTGTAAAAAGCCACAGAATATTGCAAGCTTGACAAAATGGTAATATATATATATATATATATATATATATAAGCGGTAAAGGGCGGTGGGTTTTCACTCCGATGCCCGAACTGGAATGTAAATATATATATATATATATATATATATGAGTTGTAAAAAGTCACAGAGTAATCCAGGCTTGACATAATGGAAATATATATATAAAAACTGTAAAGGGCAGTGGGTTTTCACTCCGATGCCCAAACTGGAATGGAAATATATATATATTTTTTATTTATTTATAAAAGCTGTATAAAAGCCACGGAGTTATCTAGGCTGGACAGAATTAAAATATATATATATATATATATATATATATATATATATATATAAGCTATAAAATGTCACAGAATAATCTAGGCTTAACAAAATGTAAATATATATATATAAGCTGTAAAGAGCGACGAACATTCTATCCTTTGTCCGGACAGAAAATGTAAATATATATATATATATATAAATAGTAAAAAGGCCACAGAATGATCCAGGCCAAACTAAAATGTAAATAATAATATATATAGGTAATATATATATATATATATATATATATATTAAATTAATAAAAAGGCCACGAAGTGTAAATCCAGGCCCAAATAAGTCAGAGAAATTTATATACATATAGTTATATATATATATAAGCAGTAAACTACCTCGAATTTGACATCCGGGCTTGACATAATTGAAAAGTTAGTATATATACAATTAAATATACACATTAAAAAGCAAAACCCGGACTAGGAAGATAACCCAGTCTGACGAAGCTGCTAAAAATGAAGATATATGTATATAAAAGCTATTAGAAGCGACGGATCTACGATCCGAGTTTTAGAAATGCCAGAAAATGAGTTTATTTACTAAAATATACGAAAACATAAGCAAAACGGCCACGGAACTGAGTTCCGGGCATATTCAGAAAGTGAAACTTAACGTGCAAGTGTATAAAAATGTAATGAAGTAATAGAAATTTTTTGATCGTAAAAATACTCACAATGGACTGCTACACTGGCTTTTTGCCAGATCATAGGCTTTAAACATCCGTTTTTACCGGTTAATTTTTGATATGTGGTAGTATGTGGGTGTATCTACGTGTTAGAGTGAAAAAATTTGGGTTTGGAGGACAAAAGTGGGGCTGAGAAACCAAACAGGCAGAGGTTAAGAGCGTTTTCAATTATAAAATGAGCTGGGGGTCACCTCATATATATAGACCCGGGAGAAGCAACTCTACATGCGGCAGCCACAGGTAGAGGTGCGGCTCCATGTGGCAAGGCCCACGTGGCTGGTCCTATTGCATCAAAGTACGTGCACTCCGAGTAACGCTAGGTCAGATTTAAAACTTTCTAACTTTTGATCAGAGCGTCCGTTTGAGGCGTGCTGTATCTTTCCGAAAAGCCCTACCCGAGAGTGTCGCAATGACATGGGATAAAACATTTTTTGAGTCCAAAAAGATGGGTTCATAACCAGGTCTTTGATTCCTCACAGTTTGTCCGTTGAGTTGTCTTGCGCTGTTTCCACTCGAGATGATTGTTATGGTTCATTCTGACCTTAGTGACCTCAATTCGGCTTGAGTTTGACCTAATTGGCTTTAAGTTGGTAAAATTACCATTTGCCCCTCCTGGGGTTGCCTTTAGTGCTAGCATGACCTTCAGCTGAGTTCCCAGGGTTGTCTCCAAGGTTTTGGATCCCAGCCGATTCTGTTTGTCCTCAGGGTTGTCTTTGAGGCTGAATTAGTTCTTCCAGGTTTGTCTCTAGAGATGATTTGAGGCTTCAGGGTTGCTTCTGAAGTTGACTTGACCTCCCGGGTTGAGATCGGGGATGACATGTACCTCCCGGGTTGAGACCGGAGCTGACCTGTACCTCTCAGGTTGAGACCGGGGCTGACCTGTACCTCTCGGGTTGAGATCGGGGCTGACCTGTACCTCTCGAGTTGAGATCGAGGCTGATCTGTACTTCCCGGGTTGAGACCGGGGCTGACCTTACCTCCCGGGTTGAGACTGGGGCTGACCTGTACCTCCCGAGTTGAGACCGGGGCTGACCTGTACCTCCCGGGTTGAGACCGGGGCTGACCTGTACCTCCCGAGTTGAGATCGGGGCTGACCTGTACCTCTCGGACTGAGATCGGGGCTGACCTAAGTTAAAAAGACATTTTTGGCCTTCTGCAGAGTTAGCAACAGGAATGCAAAAATTTTGAGTGTCTACAATTTACATTCTAGTTTGGCCTGGATCATTTTGTGGCCTTTTTATAGCTTTTACAAATATATATATATATATATATATATATATATATATATATATATTTACATTTCTGTTCAGGCATATGATTGCAAATTCATCGCCTTTTACAGCTTATATATATATATATATATATATATATATATATATATTTCAATTTTTTCTAGCCTGGATTACTCCGTGGCTTTTTATAATTTTTATAAATATATATATATATATATATATATATATATATACATATATATATATATATATTCTCATTCCAGTCCGGGCATAGGATTTGACATTCGTTTTTATTGCTTTTATTTATATATTTCCATTCTGTCAGGCCCGGATTACTCCGTGGCTTTTTACAGCTTTTATATATATATATATATATATATATATTTACATTCTAGTACGGGCCTGAGAGTGAAAACACATCGCCCTTTACAGCTTTCGTATATATATATAATTATATATATATATATATATATATATATCTTTTATTCATTGTGATTAAATATCTGCTGTAAATATTCATTTGATGTGAATCGGCATTGATATCTATTTGGGCGAACCAGATTTCTTTAAATCTTGCCAATTTTATCTTTCAAACGGTTCAAAATAGGTCTAACTGGAACCGAAAAGCTAGAATGGTTGAGATTTATTTAAATATGGCTTTCTTTCTAGTTTTATTCATTTGAAAGCAACCTCGTGGCCCTTAGATTGCTATCTATTGGGAACGAGACGCTTTGGCTATGCGCAGGCCAGGATTTGACTGATGAATCCTTGGTTTTTTTAACGTCTAGATGTAAATACATATTTTCTATGCATATTTGAGCTGTGAAGGTTTTCTTGGCTACTCCTATGTGAGCCTCAGAATCGTGGAATTCATGATCAAACTGATTAGAGTCTGATTCCCATGATGGACAACTCCACATTATAAATGTACCCTGCCGATTTTTCTATAAAAATGTACATCCGAAAAGACCTTAAAACGGTTATCCGGGTTTAAGGTCTCAAATATAATAAAATAATGGTCTGTCGTGCTAGAGTCACTCCGATGGCTGTCATGCCCATGAGAAGACCGATATTTGTATGTATCTTGTGGTCGAGGATGCTTCGCAGTCCGAAAATCACCATTCAAATTGAACCAAATGGCTGAAAAGATAAAAATGGAAGTATCAACAGGCTTTTATTCCTATGAGAGCGTAAAGGTTTGAAAATCAGCTTTCAAAACATCATTTTAAAAATCTTGTCTAAGAAAGGACTTTTGCAAATCAAATCAAACCCTTCGTATATAAGTTCAACGATGCAAAAAGCACTACTTCCAATCAACAAGCGTAGGCCCAATTTCTTCCAGCATTTCACACACACATTGCATATTTAAAAGGGAAATATTGAAAAGATGAGATACCGTATTTTCACGGGAGTTGTGGGGTGCCTAACACCTTCCCCACACTTAACCACGCCCCCAAACTTAGAACTTCAGTTTCAAGATTCAGTTTCGATAGTGTCCAGCAATTAGGCCTACTTTCAAACAAAACTCGGTTGAGTTGGTACAACAATTTTCAAATATACCAACTGGCGACTCTGTAAAAAATCGTCGACATGATACATGTTGGCCTTTTCCTAAAACCTTTCAACCTTTTTCATAAAAAAGATATAATAAGGGTAGAAACAGAACTTAGGAAAAGAGAGAAAGATCCGGGTCTGACTCAACCCGCGCATTTTTCCACCGACGTCGACAACCAACACTTGAGAGAGAGAGAGAGAGAGAGAGAGAGAGAGAGAGAAATTTGGATGGGGAAAAAAGGAAAGGAAGATGAAAAGCTAGCACAAAGTGCAAGCTTTGTCAAAAGGAGGAAGATTAAAGAAGAAAGGTAATCCAAAACCTTGCCTTAATCTAATTTTTCTTTAAGTTTCAATATGAAATCATATAACTTAACAAAAATGGACGTATAAGATTGTTATAAACGATATTCCTATAGTTACATCATAGGAATATGTAAGTAATAAGAAAATTTTAATTTTAATGTCATCTTTTTCTTTTTCTAAAAAATTTCATATGAACTATAAATTTCTTGATGTTAATGGACGATTCGGATGAGTTATATGAACTCTCCGATGATATAAAAATGAATTAACGAACTTATAACGTTAATATGCATGAAAACGTAAAATCATAATCAAAATATCAATTAAAAACAAAGAACGAGTGAAGAATACAAAGAACGAACGAAGAAAGCGAAGAACACGGTAAGAACGTTGTTGATGGACAAATTTAAAACCATCTAATTAGAGCTTGTTGGTGATGGACAAGTTTAAAACCATCATATATATGTTTGTGTGGTTAGGAACGATAGAAACGTTCATGAGGAACGGATTGAAATTAGCCTATAACGAAGTTATGGCGAAACGAATATAGAAAGTAAGCTAAGGAACCCAAATAGTTAGGGTTTTATAAGAATGTTAGAAAATATAGAAAACGTGAGTCGTGGACTCAAGAACGAACGAATTTTGGGTTCGGATGAACGAATAACGGAGGAACGAAAATTTAACATAAAGTTAAAAAATTGAGCGAGGTAGGACTTTCGAGCCAATTTTAAGGTTGGCTAGAAACTCAGGAAATAAATTTTATCTGGAGGGACGTGTAGTAGGTGTTTCAAGGTTTCCAACGGACCAATTCCGTTATCGGAAGAGGAAGTTATGACGTCACGTAGTAGGCGTCTCAAACATGTTCAAAGACTTAGAAAAAATTTTGAGTTTTAGCACTGGCGCCGCAGCGCCGCCCAGCAAAGGAAAAGGCGCGCCGCAATGTCTGCTTTGGACCCAATGTACAGCCAACTTGCGTCGTAGCGCCGGGTTTAACAAAGAGAGTGGCACCGCAATGCCCTTAACCAAAAAAATTTTGACTGGAGATTTTTATTATCCAACTTTTTGGATGGTAATTAAGGGGAAAGCATGAATGCAATATTCATGAAAAGAAATGTCTAGAATGATGAGTAAAACCTTGAGTTTGACGATTAAATGTCAAATAAAGGTTATAAAACGACGAACGCAAAATACGTAACCGATATCCGAGGACTGTATTCGCGTTAAAACGAACGTGTAGAATTGCTATGATTGTAATTCCTTGGAAGTTGAATGAAGAAGGTGACTTATAACATTTTGATGTTATAATGTCGTAATGAAAGTTAAGTGTAAAGCGTATAGACGCTATAACCGCAAAGTAATTGCGATGAATGATTGGTCTTAGCATACAACGAGCAGTATGGCTTAGACATTATGAGAGGACGATGAACGTGATGTTCATGTAATGGATTGCGAATGAGAGCGATTAAAACCTTAAGTAAAGGTTGAATAAAGGATTAGAATATGAATAACGTGAACGCAGAATACGTAAACGATCCTCGTGAATCGTATTCACGCTGGGTGAATGTTCTAAGTATACATTAGTTGTATGACTTAGGCGTTGATAAGTGTAGTATGTAAGATGCGTAATTATCAAGAAAATCGTAACAAACTGTAACAAGATTAATAAAAGTCCGAGTGTGAATCGGATAACGAACGTAAAATGAAGAGTAAGTGTTAGAACACTTGAACTAACGTGAGGGTCTTCAGTGTACGCGTAAATAGAACGTGTTTATTGTACACACCGTGTATGGTTTGAACTTGAGATAATGAAGAATAACGAATAACGTATAAATGTTGCGCAAGCCGAGTTAATGATAATAACTTGAATAACGTTCTAAGTCAAATGGACCGAACGTTATAAGATATGAGATAAGGTAATGTAAAATGTGTAAAAGCTATGAACACATAGACTTAAGATTAAGCGTTGACACTTTCCATACAAATGACTGTATGACTAGACGCTAATGAATAAATCCTGAGGTATGGCATTTAGTTGCCAGAAAGACACAAGGAATGGGAGTTTAACTTAACGAACATTATAGTTTTAATGGTTCGAGTAAGTTACGATAAAAAGGTAAGAATAAGAAGCTAAATTTAAGTTGTGGTACAATCTTACTCTTTAATGGTTGATGTATGGTGTCTAGGCTAAACAATTCCTTTAGAGAGCAAAGGTTAATACGAACTAGCAACCGATCTAACTCGCTGTGAAAGACAGTGTAGATGAGACGGGAAACTAGTTTGTTGGTTGTTTATGAGAAACCACTCAGCGTACTATATTAAACTTTGTTAGAGACTCGATGTGTGCTAGGTGTAGAGTTGTGGATACGTATGATGAAAAGGTGATCCATTTCACATATGTAGATGTATAAGATGAGTTAAGTCCTAGAAATGTTATAAGAAGAAGATGAGAATATAAATCTATCGTAAAAGATAATTATAAGGTTTATGCCATCTCCGTATGTCATAATACCGAAGGAATGAAAGTAAAGCTGGTTGCGTAAACTTAGATTACAAGAACGCGAGACATAGGAAGTAAAGTTAAGTTTAAACAAATGTGTAAGTCAAATATATGACTACTTGGTGTATGTGCTATTCTTTATGTGATATATAGAGATTGCAGTAAATAGTTCAACGTAAACTATAAGATATAGCTGTGCTTAAGGCAAGTTTCCTAACTTCATTCATATTTCAAATGAATGTTAGTTTCTTAACTTTCTCAGATGTTGAACATGAGAAAGTATTTCATATGTGCAAATGTGTGATATGTGTGCAAGGTGTATATGTATGAGGCTGTGTACCGAACTTTCAACACTTATGTGTTTCTATGGAATAAACTATTCCACGATTAAACGGTTTAATGTGGTGTGGTTCTATTTGTGAACTGTTAGGGTTAAGTCTGTGCTAATGATTCTAGCCAGACTGAATGTTAGGTATGTGAAAGAAAATGTGATTAATGTTTTAAAATGATAGGAATCAGAGTTTTTCCTATTGTTCGAACTGCTTTATAACCTTTGTTCAGTTATTGATGTTTTAAAAGAATATATAATTCTTGCTTAGTTGTTATTCAACTGCTTTAACTTGATAAGCAATTGAATGTTCACTCTTACTTTAAATAAAAATATTTTCAGCGAACGACGTTGGAATGAACTTAAGGATCCTGTAAAGATCAAGCTGACCGGTATCCTGAAGAAATGTTGTTCATCATATGAATTAGTGTGAAGATTAAGCCAAGACTTGTAATGTTGAGCGGTTAATTAGAAGGTATAGTATTTTAATGAACTGCTTTGTATCTTATGTGGCGGATGAAAGTCACACGTGTAAGATGTAAAGAATAATGTAATTACCATTATTTGTAATGAACGAGATTTTAAGGTAATAGAATCTGGGATTTGCGGAAGTATGTTGTTATATCTAGTTATATAATGATGTTTGTTTGGAATGAGATGTACTCGTGATGTACGTAATCCGAGTATGAAGAAAGATCGGATTTTGGGGCGTTACAGGGATCATCCCAACTTGAGTTATGGAGGAGCTCGACCACCGGTGCAAGGTTTTTTCCCAAACAAAAATCAAGGTTTTTAACCCACTCAACCACAGTACCAACCCAAACCAGCAGCACCGGCTAAACCTGGAACATCCCTTGAAGACATGTTCAAAGCATTCATGACTCAGACACAACAGTTTCAACAAGAGATGATATCTTCCATCCACAGCTTGGAGAACCAAATAAGTCACCTTATACTACAGTCGGTCAATTGGACTCTCAAGGTTCCGGGAAACTACCGTCCCAAACAGTACCAACCCAAACCAGCAGCACCAACGAATCCTGGAACATCCCTTGAAGACATGTTCAAAGCATTCATGACTCAGACACAACAGTTTCAACAAGAGACGATATCTTTTATCCACAGCTTGGAGAACCAAATGAGTCACCTTGATACTATAGTCGGTCGATTGGACTCTCAAGATTCTGGGAAACTACCGCCCCAAACTGTTGTCAATCCAAGAGAAAATATAAGTGCCATAACTCTGCGAAGTGGAAAATAGATAGATACACCGAAAGCTACTGTTGAGTTTGAGGAAATAGCTAAGAAGGAAACAGAAAAATCAAATGTACAACCTAACCCTCCTATTCAGTTTAAAAATGATCCTCCACCCTTTCCCCCTAAGAATTCTATAACTTCAAGGAAAGATGAGCAAGCGAAAGAAATCCTAGAAACTTTCAGGAAAGTAGAGGTAAATATTCCCTTACTTGATGCAATCAAATAGGTGCCAAGGTAAGCAAAGTTTTTAAAAGAATTATGCGCTAATAAAAAGAAATTGAAAAATGATGAAAGAGTCATAGTCAAGAAAAATGTATCAGCTGTCCTTCAAAGAAAAATGCCCCCTAAATTTAAAGACCCAGACATGTTCACAATTCTATATAAGATAGGAAACACCAGATTTGAAAAGGCCATGCTAGATTTAGGTGCTTCAATTAATGTCATGCCATTATTTGTTTATGCTTCGTTAAATCTAGGCCCTTTGAAAAATACTGGTGTGATTATCCAATTGGCAGATCGTACCAACACTTACCCCAAGGGGTAATTGAAGATGTCTTGGTACAGGTGAACGAACTAATCTTTCCTGCAGACTATTACATTATGGACATGAAGGATGATACATCACCAAACCCCTCCCATATCTTGTTAGGAAGGTAATTCTTGAAAACAGTAAGAACCATGATTGATGTGCACAATGGGACATTAACAATGGATTTTGATGGAGAAAAGATTCAGTTTAATATATATGATGCCATGAGGTATCCTAGTTATGTTAATCATGTTTTTGCGATTGATGTTAATGACTCCTTAGTGCAGGAAACTATTGCATAAGGAAAGTTTGGAGGTTGATGTAATATCCGAGAATTTTTTGAATAGTATTAATAATTAAATTAATAAAAGCTGAATATGTATTTGAATATAGATATATATTGTTGTGACATGGAATGGGATAATTCAATTGAATTGAATAAGTATATGATAATTGGGTAATATGGTGGAATTGATGAAAAACTTAATTTAAAGCTTATGAGAATCGCCTAGAGTGGTATAATGAAAGACTAAGAAATTCAAGTAAATTAATGAAGGGATGATTTGATAATGAGATTGATTAGTATTATTATATTAAATTAATGAGTAAATAATTAAATAATGAGAGACTAATTTCTATTATTATTAATTAATTGCTATGTGTTAATTTCATGTAATGTGTAGTCATATATAATAAAGTTTCTTCATTCATTATATATAAAATGAGGTGTGACATTAGAAGGTGAATAGAGATTATATAAAACTATAAGATAAAAGTAAGTGAATCATATAATTTTACTAAGTTACATAAAGGAGCTTATGTGAAATTATGATGTGTGGTGGGATAGTTAGTTGTGTATTTTAAATATATGAAAGAAAATAAATTTAAGTAAATACATATTTATTATTAAATATTTATTTCAATATTTATGTGAATTTGAAATAATAAAGTTTTATGAAAGTTATGGGTTGATAGTACTCAACTAAATTATATTTCAGTATTATCTAGACTAACCCAATGTACACGGATTATATGATTATGTATATATATACCCCCCAACTTATCACAATGAAATAATACTACCTCATTAAAGTTACATTTGTAAACCCAAAAGAAATTAAAACCTTAGTATTGTTGTTAGCCATTTTGCAAATGCTGAGAGTTAGAGAGAGTGTCCTATTTTGAGTGTCCCATTTCTTCATTCACGTGAACAACCATTAGCCTAGTCTACCTTCCATTCTCAAACTCAGCAAAATCAAAATGATGGCTAGGGGAGTGGATTGATGGGAGTAGTTAATCACTATTCCACCAAATTCTCCTTGCCCATTGGCTTCTCTTTTCTTCCATTAGAATCAAATGTTGGGCAATGTCTTTGTATGGGTAAGAAATTCTCTATATATAGCAACCTCCTCTTCCCAAATTCAATTTGCTAGATTGTTGGTTGAGTTAAATTAGAGAGAGTGTTGCTGAGAATTGAGATAGTATAATCAAAGATTTGAAGGAATTTCCTTTCAAACTTCAAGAGGTATAATTCTTAAACATGTTTTGAAATTCAAGTATTTATAGTTCTTAGAAATTTGCATGAATTAGTTGTTGATTGATATGTGAACTGATATTAACATGTTAGTAGAGTTTAAATGCATGTAAGTGAACAATGTGGCTGATGGATGAGCTTATTGTGTGAAGAAATTAGTATATGGGTTGAGTTATGCAGTTGCAGAGCTCTTCCTGGTGTTGCCCAGGAAGGGCGCAGCTGCGCCCATTCGACAATACAAATCAGCGCAGCTGCGCCATGCACCAGTCATGGATTCTCATTTTTGCTGTAATGTGATAGTTCTAACATGCTAAAATGACTTAAACATGCATGAAAATAGGCCTGACTTGTAGACTTAGATTCCTTTGCATAGCATGAGTGTTCTAGCTTGCTTTAGTATACATTTTCAAAAAGAAACTTAGAATTTTAAATTTTAACTTTGATGAAACTTGTGATGTCAAAGTTCTGACTTGTTGGCATGCGCACATGACCTAACTACATATAAAATATGATTCTAAGATGCTTCATGTGTGCTAGATTATTTTGACATGGGTTAGTATGTGTTTTGAAAAGAAACTAGGAGCTTTGGAAAACAAACTTTGATGAAACTTGCGTACCTCAGATTCTGACCTCGTTAGCATGTATACGTGGCCTAACTATGCATGACATAAGATTCAAAGTTGCTTCATAGATGCTAGAATGCTTTGACTTGGTTTAAAACGACTTTCAAAGGAGAACTCGAACATTTTTGCAAACTAAGTTCATGAACATTATGTAGATATATTCTGAACATGTAAGAATGCATGCTAAGGCCCCTTATGTCACTAAACACGACTTAGATGCGTACTCATCTAGTTAGGCGCATAACGAACCACTCAAACATGTTTAAAGTAAATTTTCAAGTTATTAACTTTGCTAGCTTTGTGTAAATGATGTGAACACATGCGAGCATGCATATTACAAGTTGTATTACCTTATTATATGAATAGATGTTTAAAATAGTTGGCTTTGTTATTTCATGAACTCGTTTGGCATTTTTGCCGTAAATTTCCAACGAGAGCCATAATGTGAAAGAAGTGAACTTGAATTGACCTTAGAAGAATGCAAGATCTTTTACCATATGTGTATAAGATGTGTTAATAACTATGTATGCTAGAAAACCAAAATGGAACCAGAAATCGAAAGCCCAGCTCTGGTCAGGCCAGGGGACGGCGCAGCTGCGCCTGCTTGCAGATTTGTCTGACTGCTTTATTTGTGATCTGAACTTGGTAGCTTGCTCACATTGCTACTCTAAGCTATAAAACAGAGTCTTAATAATGTTTTGAGTGTTCACATTGTGTAGTAGTCTCATAACATGAAGGTTTCAAGAATTATAAACTATTTATAAAGGAGTTTTTAAAATATAAAGACAACGTTGATTTCGAAACTACGTGGCATGGTAGTGTGCTAATAGGCAACCTAATTGAATGACAAAGATAGGATCCGTGCTTGTCTTATGTAATTGAGTATGTGTTATATATGTGTGGAGGATGAATACTTTATATAGCGAGTATGTGTAACTAATAAATGTGTATATTTACATACCTACGATATAATAGGATTTTCAAAGTGTTGATAAGCTATAGATTGATAAATTATGCGAAAGGCAAGTTCCCTAACTCTCTTAACTTTATATATTGTGTAAATCCGAATTGTTGCAATATCTACCATATTTACATCGAACAAATATCTATTACTATTCGAAAATCGATGTTATATCTTGATTTTGTTGCAAGCATTGAACTTATTGTTCTTAATGCATTGTAAACGTTATCTAAGCCATTTGACTTGGCTAGACTAATATCATGTGTTAGAAAGCTATTGAAACCAATTGTCTTAGTGCGGACTCTTATAAATCTAATGAGATGTACAACCCTCATTGAAGGAGAAATTATATAACTGTCGGGGAACCGACGTGCGTACATACTAACATGTTTAAATGTTATGCATAGCGTAGGGTACTTTAGGCTGATCACATGTTGTACTTGTTTACATTAGACTTTCAGTATAATACTGTTAATTCTAGCAAGAGTTCTTAGTCTATAACGACTACTCAGTGTTAAATCTTCTTGAACTTTAAAATGATTAAACCTTGAATCTTGTTAATATCTTTAAGTCCATAGTGACTCTTATTTCAATTCAAAGAACAGATTTAGAACTATTGATACTTCTTGCTATTCTTGAATTATCATTTACTGTTATACCCTTGAGATTTTGAACTTTATATTTGTTAAACCTTATTGTTATATTACTTGCTGGGTAAATTTGTTGCTCATTCTTGCTTCCCTAAAAACTTTACAGTTAAGGCGGAGCAAGGCAGTACCACCAGAACTGACAGGGGAAAGGGAAAGGCTATAGAATAGCTTTGGTCCTTTAAGATTAGGAAAGCTATTATTATTATTCACTACAAGAACAGGCCCATCAGCAACCAATAGTATCTGCGACCGCCGTATTCGGTTGCTAATATCAGACTTAGCGACCGCTAGTAGCGACGGTTATCCAAAGTCGTCGCTATTTGGGATTAGCGACCACCGTGCGGTCGCTAATTGATCGCCAAATTGAATTTACCACCTTAAATTTTGGCGCCTGGGTTGGCGGGGGAAATTAATTCAAGTTGGCGACCGCATCCGGTCACAGATAGTGGTCGCAGAACGGTTTGACTTCCTCAGCAGCTCGACTGTCAAGTCAATTAAAATCAGCGACCGCGTGCGATCGCCAAAGGCGATCGCAGATCCTTTTAAATACAATCAGCTCTGGTCTTCTTCTGCCGGCAACGCCGCCCGGCAACGCCGTCTGCCTTCGCCATCCGTCGCCACCGGCAACCCCACCTAGGTATTCAATCTCTCTTTCATCTATATATATTTTCAATTTGGATTTGATTTGGAATTATATATATTTCATATTATGTGTTTATAAGTGTTTATATGTGTTTGATTTGGCTATTTAGTTTAAATTTGGGTAAAATTTATATATATATATATATATATATATGTGTGTGTGTGTGTGTGTGTGTGTGTGTGTGTGTGTGTGTGTGTGTGTGTGTGTGTGTGTGTGTGTGATATTTAGTTTTAATTTGACTTTAATTTGTGCAATTTCAGTGCATGCATGTTCATAATATGATATTGAGGCTTATGTTAGTGTATTATTATATAATATTAATTACTAAAATACATAAATTAAATATTAATCTACATTAAATTAAATATAATACCATATAAATAAAATAAAATAACAGAAAATAAAACAAACTAAAGTAAAGAAAATAAAAAATTAAATTTTCTTAGTTTACTTAATTTTCCCCTACTAAAATCAACTAAGTAGCATTTACTTAATTTTTACTACTAAATTTATAACTAAGTAGTATTTAATTAGTTTCCCAATACTAATTAAAATAAATTAAATAGTATTAATTTACTTAGTTAATATTACTTAGTTTCTCAATACCAATTAAAATAAATTAAATAGTATTAATTTACTTAGTTAATATTACTTATTAGTTTTCTAATACTAATTAAAATAAATTAAGTAGTATTTATTTACTTAGTTAATATTACTTAGTTTCCCAGTACTAATTAAAATAAATTAAGTAGTATTAATTTACTTAGTTAATATTACTTAGTTTTCCAATACTAATTAAAATAAATTAATTAGTATTAACTTACTTAGTTAATATTACTTATTAATTTCTCAATACTAATTAAAATAAATTAAGTAATATTAATTTACTTAGTTAATATTACTTATTTAGTTTCCTAATACTAATTAAAATAAATTAAATAGTATTAATTTACTTAGTTTCCCAATACTAATTAAAATAAATTAAGTCGTATTAATTTACTTAGTTAATATAATATAATTCATGACATAACATAAATAGAGCAATTAATGTTACTATCACATAATTTGGGTCACATAAATCTCACATACACATAATATGTATGTGTGTGTATGTGAGCATTATGTGACCCAAAATTATGTGATAGTAGCATTATTTTATAATATATTACAAAATAAATAAATAAAATATTATGATTTAATTAAAAAAATAGAATGGCAATGATTTAATTAAAATAAATAAAAGAAAGAGCATACTCTATCAATAACTCAACTGCAGCATCCTTAAAACCGACTTATTTCGAATGTTTTGTAATCAAATATCAATATTTTCTTAGAAAATACTTTCTCTCACAATCTCTATAATGAAAGTATAATATGAATCTGCTGTCAACCTAATTAGTCTTGAATTTGACTCCACAAAGCAGTATCTCCGAAATATATACAACAAATTAAAGAAAGATGAAAGTGTGCACTTGCTGAAATAGAACTTGTCATAATTAGATGGAAACTTCAAGTTATATATAATGTAAAACAAATACGTATCTTCATCAATATCGCCCATGAGTAATGATTACTAGGATGAGAGTTAAGAACTTCCTTGTATGCGGGATTCGACATAGCAGTTGTAGCTAATACTCCAACAGGTTCCTCGGCAGCCAAAAAAATATAGGTCGTGTAGTTCATGTTTGTGTTCCATACTCGAATAATAAGTTAATTGAATTACTGCAGACATTCCTCACTGTTCCATCATAACAGATGACAACATCCCTAAGGAGTGCTATTAAGTTGTTGAACAGAACGTCTCACCTATTTTTCTGTGAGAACTACCCATCTGAGGAATTCGGAGTGGTTAGAAGCTGTCTATGTCATGGATTGGACCCATATCAAGCGATGATTTATTTCATAAATATGAATCATCGCCTGATATGGGTCCAATCCATGACATAGACAGCTTCTCACCACTCTGAATTCCTCATATGGGTAGTTCTCACAGAAAAATAGGTGAGACGTTCTGTTCAATAGCTTAATGGCCCTCCTTCGGGATGTTATCTTCTGTTATGATGGAACAGTGAAGAATATCCGCAGTAATTCAATTAACTTATTATTCGAGTATGGAACACAAACAGGAACTACACGACCCATATTCTTTTGGCTGTCGAGGAACCTGTTGAAGTATTAGCTGCAACTGCTATGTCGAATCATGCATACAAGGAAGTTCTTGACTCTTATCCTAGTAATCATTACTCATGGGCGATATTGATGAAGGTACGTATTTGTTTTACATTATATATTACTTGAAGTTTCCATCTAATTGTGACAAGTTATCTTTCAACAAGTGCACACTTTCATCTTTCTCCAATTTGTTGTATATATTTCGGAGATACTGCTTTGTGGAGTCAAATTCAAGACTAATTAGGTTGACAGCAGATTCATATTATACTTTCATCATAGAGATTGTGAGAGAAAGTATTTTCTAAGAAAATGCTGATATTTGATTACAAAACACTCGAAATAAGTCGGTCTTAAGGATGCTGCAGTTGAGTTATTGATAGAGTATGTTCTCTCTTTTATTTATTTTAATTAAATCATTTTCATTCTATTTTTTTAATTAAATCGTATTCATTTGAGTATATAAACATATATATCTTTCAGTATTTTATATACACATCTTGATGATATTATATTCTGTGAACAAACAGATTGCGACTTCTCATTCACTATAGATTCAAGACTAGCACTATAAAGTTTCCCCCCAATACTCCTTGAGAAGTGTAAAAGCTGGTTTGTCCCACCTCTCCATGAAATCGGGAAACATCCTCTGTTTTAAAGCCCTAGGCCTTTCAGCTGTTACTCCTGTTTTTGCAAAATCAACTGCTATATAGTGAAGGGTTGTCAACTGAGACATTTTTTACTCATAGTCTTATCTGACTCAATGTTTGCATATAATATAAGAGACTCCTTGAGAGTTGCATGAAACTCAATAGTTCCCAATAAGTGGTTCAATTAATTCAACTGTACTTCTTGTTGAATTCCTGAACAAAGTGGTTAAACGGTTCGGGAATTAACACTTTGTTCGGGAATTAACCACTTTGTTCTGGGAATTCGAGAGGAAGTACAGTATGGTGAAATACTTATTGGAAATTGCTGAATTTCATACAACTCTTCCTTTGTCTCTCATACCTTGGGTACAATCTCTACTGCACATTTAGTACATGCAAACCTTGAGTCAGATAAGACTACGAGTAAAAAATGTCGAATTTGACAACCCTTCACTCTATGGCAGTTGATTTTAAAAAAATAGGAGTAACAGCTGAAAGGCCTAGGACTATAAAGCCGAGGATGTTTCCTGATTTCATGAAGAGGTGGGCCATAACTAGCTTACACTTCTCAAGGAGTACTGGGGACAAACTTTATCGACGACGGACTATCAAGATCATAATCTACTTCTTACACTTGGCGCTGGCATTAGCTTATGCAGTGGTGAACGTTAACACAACAGTAGGTTATCGATGATGATGCCGAGGTAATTTTGTCACGAATTTAGCTTTATGTTTAGTTACTTATGGTTCTTCTATTGTATCTTTTCTTCAGGAAGAGTTTCTTTGCAGGAGGTCTATAAATATGACTGTTAAGAGTAGTTGAGATGCTATATATATCTAGAAAGAAAATAGAAAATCTTTAGCTTGTAATATTTCCTTTCACTACAACTAATCGTTTGCTTGTTGAGTTGTTTGATGTCAAAGGCAATGGAGTTAATTATAGTTTTAGATTCAATATTTTTTTTTTTATATAAATTTTAGTCGCTCGAGCAATTTGTTTATTGTGTTGGTTTATGGACGTGGATCGATTAATTTATATAGTTTTGGTTATTTATATATACTGCTGTGTTGAGATATAAAACAGGTATAAATTTTTGGGGAAATCCACAAAACAGGCAATTTTTTTTTATTTTATTAATCAGCGACCGCATCCGGTCGCTGATACGTCGAGTGACTTAGGGATATCAGTGACCGGGGTGGTCGCTAATGGTGGTCGTAGACACGTGGACCACGTCAACAATGAGACGTGACTGAGCTTAGCGACGACATCGGTCCCTATATGTCTGTCACTGACTCTCTGGTCGCTAAAAGTGGTCACCGACGTGTAGTCAGCGTCCAGAATATATGAGACTACTATCTGCGACCGTATTCGGTCGCCGATACCCATCTGCGACCGGTAACAGTCGCAGATGGGCAGTCGCTAATAAGCTTTTTTCTTGTAGTGATTATTATTATGTATTAAGGAATGTTTAATATATGTTTTAAGCTATGTCTTAGACTTATTTATGTATGGTTGTAGTAACGGTTATGAGACCTTGGGACAAGAATAATTATGTTATAACAACGTAAATTATTTTATTATTCTGTTGTTGGTGATTTTAGTATGATATTAGAATTAGAACGTGAAGCACCGAATTCGAGATATTAGTGTCTGAATTTGGGGGCATCATAGTTGCCATTGCTAACAGTTTAGACATGGATGATGAGATTGAATGGCACCAGGAATTGAAGGAAACTGTGGATGCACTACATTCTTTGCCAAAATGTTTAGATAAGTATGTAGTTCATTCAATTCAATTACCTGCTTCTCGTCAAAGGTTATTACCATCTGTTATGCAAGCTCCAACACTAGAATTGAAACAATTACCTGCACATTTGAAATATGCATATTTGGGGACTAATGATATATTACTTGTGATTATTGCTAGTAATCTAACTATTGTTTAGGAAGATAAATTGTTGAGAGTCCTAAGGGATCATGTGACGCCCCCAAATCCGGGTACTTGAAACCCGTACTTGGTGCTACACGATACCATTCATTTGAATTACTTAATATATTATAAACTTAAAAATTATATCAAAGTTGACTAATCCCCAGGTACGGCGACCCTTAAGTACTTTATTACATGATAGATAACATATTATCACAATACAAAGTTCTAAATATTACAACTAACACCTTATAACTATTCCTTCAGCTCCCCATTTCCTTTGTCCTTTCCAGAACCTTCTGGTCGATCACGCTTAGCTGAAAATATTTAATTTAAAGCAAGAATGAGCATTTAATTGCTCAGTAAGTAATATCAAATAATAAACCTCAGCTAAAAGAAATAAATATTTTCTTTAAAGACTTCTATAACGAATTAATAGTTGTGAAGCCATTTGAAACAATTCGTAATAACATATCAAACCGTTTACATTTTTGAAACGACGTAGTGGCTATAAATGCTGAGCGGTCAATAGACCTTGAACCATTGTTTTCAACTTTGAAACGGTTTGTACAGAAATTCATCTGCAAACTGTCATGACTTACGGACACGTTGGGTGATCAGCCTGTATGCCCTGTATTGATCAACACTACTTAATAGAACGATATTTACATTCATCATAACCGCCATTGGCGCATAAAAATTTATAAATTTTGGGTTGTTCATACTCAGTCTGGAGTTCGAACTAAAGCAATTCAGTTGGACAACTTTATCATAAACAATAATATTCAATGATACCTTTACAACTATGTCTAGCCGAGTTAAATAGCTTAGACAGCTTTTAAACCATGTATACATACTGAAATTCAATAGTATGTATCAACACTTGTTCAAAAACAACAATTTATACAAGTGAAGGTAATTGCATAACCAAACTTAGCTTACAAAGAATAGAATAATTTTTGATTATACATGAACCATACGAAAACAGTAATAAGATACTTATAAACAATGAACGAATCGAATGAAATTCGATAAAGTAAGGATACTTGCATAAATGAATAACAAAAATCATTATGAATGTGAATAATTAACAATTATTATTCACAAATATGCTTTCAAATTAATAACTCATGTTGAGTTAGGAACTTACATAACATATACCTATTTGCACAAAATAAAAATAGTGCATAGGGTTTAGATGTTTACACAATAAAAGAGTATACAAACTTGTTGGGTAAAATCTATATGCGCTACACGCAAGTGTACGTGGTCAACAAGTAATATACTGATAGTTCAGATATCGTACCCACAAAGACAATAATTCCTATTTAATCAAACAAGTACCAGTTTTGTATTATTTCAGCTTTATCAAACTAATGATTAAAAGATGATTTTCTAATTAAATTACTACTTAAACCAATGTTAACACTAACTCAAGATTTTAAAAAGTTTTAGAGAATTAAGCCTACAACTTCACTTATTATTTCACTTCAGATAATATCCTTTTCTCCAGTTTATGTCAATTACTCCAGATTATTAATCAAGAACACTAAAGTAGATATAACCATCTCTCGATGCATTGTACCCATACTCACTCAAATTCACATATGATAGAATTAAGCGAGACACCTTAAATAACTAACTCACTATAGCTCTCTATGAATTATAATTGAATAAGGTTTAAAATCAAGTTCTTATCAGATTACATATGATGCATAGATATCTCTATCCTATACATGAATCATGAATCCCAACTACGCAGAAATCATAAACATATGTCACTATGGCTAGTTTCAATCACATATGTCATCTCTCGAATTCATATGGGATAACGGATAATTGGTGATCAAGCAATTATATAAATTAAGCACAACTCATAGCAAATAATCCAGAAATAATATTCATAAACTGAATTAAAGACTATTTAATGCCCCATTACATAATAAGATCTGTTATAAGCTTAAATAGAAAGTTAGTTCGTCATAGATGAATCAAAATCCATAATCCACTTAATAAAAACCATTCTGAATACAAGATGTAAAGAAAGAGAGAAAATAAACTATGAAGTATATCACCGCTCGTCTTCACGATCTTGCGTTCTTCGTGATCCTAGAAAGCTTCAATCCTCGTCCCAAGTTGATCTTCAAAAGTAAGGTTTGCATATGGCTAAGTGTGTCTCAATATATCTCTAATACCCTCTTTTATATCATCTTACTCGCAGCCTTGATCATCGCCGTTCATTCGCCCAAATCCTACTTAAAGTAGGAATCACTAGCTGATCTCGGCGCCTCCCAGCCCCAGCGGGGCTTTTCCTCTTCAAGCACCCGCCCCAGTGGGTAAACATTCTGCCTGGCTCAGCTGTAATTTTGTAGAGTCACCCCGACTGGTCATTGCTCTTTTTGGGAACCGCTCCAGCGGGTTGACCATGATATGTGTGCTAAAAACTTGCCTTTTACGCTACTTTTACAACCATTTCATCTCCTGCACACACATATATAAAACCAAGTAAAATGATAGCAAAATTACTTAAAAACACAAAGAATCAAACTATAAAGAATACATATTCGTAGGTGCTAAACCCACTCATCAAATACCCCCAAACTTAAGACTTTGCTTGTCCTCAAGCAAAAACCATGCAAATAGATACAATGCTTATAAATGCAACTGTCAGTCTATACAACGTTAACCAATCTTGCCTCAGAGAAATCACATAAATATAACAATAAATCCAACCAAAAACATATCCGCCATTCCAACCCCTCTATGAATCAATATCGGTTAACACCAATGCGTGTGTGTGTGATTGACAACAATATGACCAACTGCAACTCAAATATATCACATAATACGCATCTTAGACAGATATACATCTTTTAACTTAAGGAATCTCGTAAACAAGTAATGCAGACATATGACTCAACATTAACCAAGTCAGAAGTCGATATGGGAGATTTGCTATCTTTATTCCTTTACGGGTGCATTTTGCTCGTTTTCCCGTGCTTCTACTTTACTCATGACTATGAAATGCTTAGTTCCCTTAGGCTCTTCAGTGATACCCATGTAGCGATCTTTCGACCAACGACTCCCAAACCAAATGACTTTAGGGCGCTGGGTGTAAAGACATCCCCTAGGGCTTACTTACTCAAGCATCAAAGGCCACGAAACTAAACAAGTCATGGTGTTTATTTCAACTTTCTTTTTCTTGCTTTTTCCATATTTTTCACTTTTCTTTTTCATTTTCTATTTATTTTTTTCTTTCTTTAAGATAGCTCCCATATTTTCCCCCAAACTTAGGTTTCTGCCTAATCTAGTCATTACTACAAGTTTACAAAATTTCTATCATTCAGAGCCCAATTTCTATCAAGATGTCAAATATGAGACTATTAGGCCCAAGTTAAACCACATTGTCATCCTAACGTTCTAACCAGTACAATAGTGTCAAACAGGTAACAATTCATGCAAGGGTCGGAATTTACATCTATATTCTAGTTATCATTACTGTTTAACTTCTATGTAAGTCCAATCTCATCACTGGCTAAAGTTTCTTCATACAGACTGATATACTTGACTCATGCAATCCTAATTACGACTCTTTTTGTTATTTTTTGAATTTTTCCATTCTTTTTATAAGCATAAAAACTTAACTAAAACTATTAAAACAAAAGCATAAAAACTTAACTAAAGATACTAAAATAAATAATCTACTCTACTATGAAAATTATAAATAACTACACTACATGCAATATGCTAACAAGATTATGAAAAAAAAATAGATAAAACCAACCCCCAAATTTAAACTAAACAATGTCCTCATTGTGATAAATAAAGAAATTAAGCATCGAGGACTTCCCTGTGAAATCAAGCATCCGATCCGCCACCCTCCTCCGTGTCAGAGTCTGAAGGTGGATATACTGGGAGTAGTTGTGGAGCAGGGAACTAAAATGGGTCAGCGGAGGTGTTGAGTCGGGCGAAGGCATAGGCGATAGCGGTATTAAATTGGTTTTGAGTCTCAAACATGTGCTCTTGCCTCGCTGCTAGTCTGTCGTCCCTCTTTTGTTGTTGATTTATTTGCCGCTGAAGGTTTCTGAGCATGGAATTTTTCGAGCGAGAAGGTTCGTCTGCTTCCAATTCATCCTCGGGCATCACTTAATCCTCATCCCTGGCCTCATCCTCCCCCTTATCCGAGTCTAGAAAAATAAAACCCAGGCCACGAGGATGTGAAGGCGCCCCCTTCTATGGTTTAAATCGGTTCATTAGCCTGGAGTCTAGAAGCATCAATGGTGGCTGAACCGACTCATTCTCTGCCCATATAACCCTTTCTTACTTGCACAGCCCAGTGATGAACGATGGGTGTGGTAACCCTCCCGCTAGGCCACCTCTCAAACACCGGCGAATGGAGAAGCTTATGATCGTCCCAATATTGATGTGGAGATCTTTAACAATCGCATACAATAATGAGATTTTTTCTTTAGTGATTTCGCTCGTGTGTTTTGAAGTAATAGTTTTGCACAGAGGAAAAAATTCCAAACTTTCCCATACTTGTTCAAGCTGGAGTTGTGGATAATCGTGCCTCTTCGACTGTCTTTTTCCCATACTGTCTCAGGTTTGCATATTTCCTTGAGGATTTGATCATAATCAATCCCGCTATCTCACAATTTCGTGTACTGACACACCTCCGGTGTTGTGACATTGTAGAAGTCGTTTATGGCCTCGGCACTGAATTCCACCAGTTTGCCTCTGACGAATGCTTTAAACGGAGGTACGTCCTCCGCATTGGGGTAGAACTCCTTTACCACGGCTACCACTGCTGCCTTAGGCTGAACCGTGAAGGCATGCCCCCAATGCCGTTCTAGGATTTGCAAGCTCATATCTCCATCCAGAACATCGGGTCTAAGTCCACGTTCTGGTAGTAATGCCTTCCCCGCCACATATTCAAATCATTCTGCTGCGGCCGCACTTCGGAATTTCTTCCGGTTAAACTGTTGAACGGTCGTAGAGGACCCTTCACCCTTTTGCCTCTTTTGTGGACGTGGTGGCATGTTGTTTCCTTGCTCAAAAATGAAAATTTTATGAAGAACTGTGGTTGCGGACTTTTGTCGAATAGTTGGTGGGCGTTGTCAAAGTAGACTGATGTGAATGAGATTGCTTTGCCCAATATCATGTACTTTGCTTCCCAAAGTGAGTGATGTTTAGAATGTTCCCACTTGCCTTCACTATGCTTGTTCGCACCTTGAGTGGTTGGAGAATGAAGGTTTAGGTAGAGTGGGTGTTTGATAATTATGTGGTTGTAGTTTCAATTAGAGTGGGTGTTTGATGATTGTTTGGTTGCTCTCTCGAATTCGTTAGGTTGGGTTGGGAGAATCAGATTCGGTAGGTGTGTGGAGGTAAGGTGGGAGTAAAATTATATTGTGATAGGATTCAATTAGGTTGCTGCAATTGTGTTTTAAAAAGGAGTCTTAACAATCTGGTATGCCGACCCCCCGCTGGAGCGGGATATTATACGCTGAAACGCCCGCTGGGGTGGGTAGCCTCCAGAGTTCACTCCCGCTGGGGTAGGTAATCCCTTCAATAAATACCCGCTAAGGCGGGTGAATAGTCTGGCCAAAACTTTTGTTTTGCATTTGTCTTTTGCTGGAAAAATATAGCTTGAGTTTATTCCCCTTCTTTGATTACATGCTTTGCTTCTTGATGGTAGGTTGGAATGATCTTGTAAATGTCCTATACGACAAGCACACATACAACTTGTTATAACCTGCATTACTAAGAAAACGTACTACGTAATATACATTATTAATACTAATTAATATCTATTTACAAAAAATGAAGTCAAAGGATGGGTTGCCTCCCATCGAGCGCTTGATTTTAAGTCATTCAGCCTAACTACTTCCTATTTTAGATTGGCTCGACAAGGTCGATTACGGTCGCCTGGCGATCAATGTCACCGCTCCAATAGTACTTGAGGCATTGGCCGTTCACTTTGAATGTCTCGGTGGAATCCCTGTTGTAAATTTCAACGGCTCCGTGTGAAAACACTGTCTTTACGGTAAAAGGGCCTGACCACCTGGATTTCAATTTTTCGAGAAATAATTTCAACCAAGAGTTGAATAGTAATACTGACTGGCCCGGTTCAAACTTCATGTCCATTATCTTCTGATCGTGTTATTTCTTGACTTTTTCTTTGTATTACTTTGAATTTTTGTATGCCTGCAGGCGGAATTCATCCAACTCGTTGATTTGCAACATTCTTTTCTCCCCTGCTGCTGATAAGTCAAAGTTAAGTTTCTTGACAGCTCAATATGCCTTATGCTCGAGTTCTACCAGAAGGTGACACGCCTTCCCGTAAACCAACTGATATGGGGACATACCTATTGGAGTCTTATAGGCGGTCCGATACGCCCACAGTGCGTCGTCTAGTTTCACTGACCAGTCTTTCCTGTTTGGATTGACTACCTTTTCCAGTATTCTCTTCACCTCTCGGTTAGATACTTCGGCTTGGCCACTCGTCTGAGGGTAATAGGCTGTGGCAATTCGGTGTTTGACCCCATACTTTGTCAAGAGAGCGGTGAAGTATTTGTTGCAGAAATGGCTCCCTTCATCACTTATTATTGCCCTTAGGGTGCCGAAACGGGTGAAAATATTCTTTTGTAAGAACTTTAGTACAACCTTCGCATCATTAGTTGGTAGCGCAACTGCCTCCACCCATTTCGAGACATAGTTAACTGCTAATAAGATGTACAAATTACTGAACGAGGATGGAAAGGGTCCCATGAAGTCGATTCCCCATACATCAAAAATCTCGACTTCCAGGATCATGTTTAGGGGCATCGCGTTCCATTTTGAAATATTTCCCACTCTTTGACATCTGTCGCAGTTTTTCATGCACTGATGTGTGTCTTTGAACAAAGTGGGCCAGAAGAAACCCGCTTGGAGGACTTTTGCGGCTGTTCTCTCACTCCTATAGTGTCCCCCGTATAACAAGGCGTGACACGCCTGTAAGATACCCTCAACTTCGCTTTTCGGTAGACATCGCCGGATTATTCTGTCAGCACACTGGCTGAACAAATAAGGTTCATCCCACAAATACCATTTCACGTCATGTAAGAATTTCTTCTTTTATTGGAGCGTCAAATCTGGTGGGAGAATATTGCTCACTAAGTAGTTCGCAAAATCCGCATATCATGGGAATTCACCGTGGATTAAGAATAACTGCCCATCGGGAAAAACATCATTGATAGTACTTTGTCTGTTTTGTCATGCTTCGGATTCTCTAGCCTCGAAAGATGGTCGGCCACTTGGTTTTCTGTCCCCTTTCTATCCTTAATCTCTAAATCAAATTCCTGGAGTAGCAAAACCCAGCGAATAAGTCTCGGCTTTGCGTCCTTCTTTTCAACTAAATACCGGATGGCCGAGTGTTCTGTGTACACCACCACCTTTGTTCCCACCAAGTACGAACGAAATTTGTCAAATGCATACACAACTGTAAGTAACTCCTTTTCAGTTGTTATGTAGTTCAACTGTGCATCTGTCAGTTTCTTACTCGCATAATAGATGGCGTGAAAGACCTTCTCCCGTCGTTGTCCAAGCACTGCTCCTACGGCATAGTCATTGGCATCACACATGAGCTCGAAAGGCATTGTCCAATCCGGTGCGATGATGACTGGGTTGTGGTTAGCTTTTTCTTCAATTGCTCAAACGCCGCTAGACAGTTTGCATCAAAGTTGAACAGGACATCCTTTTCCAAGAGACTGCATAATGGCTTCATGATTTTAGAGAAGTCTTTAATAAATCTGAGGTAGAATCCAGCATGACCAAGAAAGCTCCGAATACCCTTTACAGATGTCGGCAGTGGCATATTTTCAATTATTTCCAATTTAGCTCGATCAACTTCCAAACCTTTTCCAGAAACTCTATGTCCATGTATTATCCCTTCTTGGACCATAAAGTGGCATTTCTCCCAGTTGAGTACCAAATTTGTCTAGACACATCTCTTCAGTACTAGGACTAGATTTTTTAGGCATCTATCAAACGACTCCCCAAATACAGAAAAATCATCCATAAACACCTCCACGCTGCTTTCCACTATATCTGAAAAGATTTCCATCATGCAACGCTGAAAAGTCGTCAGGGCGTTACAAAGTCCGAATGACATCCTTTTAAATGCCAAGGTGCCATACGGGCATGTGAATGTCTTCTTCTCCTGATCCTCCGGTGCAATCATAATCTGGTTATACTCGAAATATCCATCTAACAAGCAATAGTACTCATGGCCGGCTAGTATGTCCAACATCTGATCATTGAAAGGCAAGGGGAAATGATCCCTTCTAGTTGCCTTATTCAGTCTTCTGTAGTCCATGCAGACCCTCCAGCCGGTCACTGTCCTTGTCAGTATCAGTTCTTTGTTCTCGTTCTGTACTACTGTAATACCACCTTTCTTCGGGACACATTGAACCGGGCTCACCCATGCACTGTCTAAAATTGGGTAGATAATTCCAGCATCCAGCCATTTTAAAATATCCTTCTTTACTACCTCTTTCATTATTAGGTTGAGCCTCCTCTGTTGTTCCACCGTTGGCTTGCTATCTTCCTCTATCTGAATCTTATGCATACAGAATGACGGGCTGATTCCTTTGATGTTGGCGATTGTCCATCCAATAGCGGACTTGTATTCCCTCAGAACTCTTAACAGCTTACTTTCCTGCAGTTCGTTAAGCGCAGATGCAATAATAATAGTTAAAGTAGATGAATTACCCAAATAAGCATACTTGAGGTGATTAGGTAAGGGTTTGAGTTCTAATTTATGTGGTTCCTCAAGTGATGGCTTCATCTTTGCTGATGAAGTTCATGCTTCTTCCAATGGCTCAAATGGTAACTTGAACCTGTTTACTCTTGGATGAGCCTCTAACAATTATAGATACTCCTTTATCTCTGAATCCTCTTCATCATATTCTCCCATCAGCGTTGATTCTAACGGGTCGGTACTAAGTATTCGATGTTGCTCACCACCCACCACTGTGTCAATGATATCCATCCGGAAACACTCCTTATCCTCCTTGGGGAAATTCATGGCCTTAAACACGTTGAAGGTGACCTCTTGATCTTGCACCCTCATGGTCAACTCTCCTTTCTGAACGTCAATGACAGTCCTGCCAGTAGCCAAAAAATGGTCTCCTAAGGATTATTGGAATATCCTTATCTTCTTCATAGTCGTGAATGATGAAGTTCGCTGGGAAGATGAATCTATCCAATTTAACCAAAACATCCTCAACAATCCCCCGTGGATAAGTTACTGATATATCTGCTAGCTGTAAGGAGATGTTGGTCGGTTTAGGTGCTGGTAACCCTAACTGAGTATAAACTAACAATGGCATGAGGTTTATACTAGCACCTAAATCACATAGACATTTGTTGAAATCCAAACTCCCTACCTTGCATGGAATGGTGAAACTACCAGGATCCTTCAACTTTGGTGGAAGCTTCTTTTACAGAATCGCACTACATTCCTCTGTTAGTGCCACAGTTTTGAAGTCCTCTAATTTTGTTTTCTTCGATAAAATGTCCTTCATAAACTTAGCATAACTGGGCATCTGCTCTAATGCCTCCGCGAAAGGAATGTTTATGTGTAGCTTCTTGAACACTTCCAGAAACTTAGTGAACCGTTGCTCTAATTTTTTCTTTCGGATCCTTTGTGGAAATGGTGGTGGGGGTAGACTATCGGTGTAACCACTTGTTCTTTTTCTGCAGATTTTTCTCATGCTATCCCTTCCACTGTCTGTTCCACACTGGTCTCAACCTGCTTATCCACAGTTGGCTTCTCTGACTCCTGCTTGGCTAGTTGTTTTCCACTCCGAAATGTAACAGCTTGACACTGCTCATCTCCTCCCCTCGAATTCTTTTTTATGTCACTTGGCAAGGTTCCTTGGGGTCTACTGTTCAGTGCACTAGCGATCTATCCAATCTTAGTTTCTAGATTCTTAATCGCCGCCGTTTGAGTTTTCATTGCCGCTTCTTGAGTTTTCATCGCTGCATCATTTCCTGTTATGTATTTTTCCAAAATCTTCTCCAAATCTATCTTTTTCTCTTGATATGGAGCTACCTGTTGATGCTGATTCTAAAAACCATGAGGGTATACTTGTCGTGGAGCCTGCTGCTGGTTCTGATTCTAGTTGTTGCTCCAAGAAAAGTTTGGATGGTTTCTTTCCCTCTGATTGTATGTATTCTAATATGTGTTGGGTGGCCTGTTTTAGCTACCCACAAACTGTACCGAAGTTGGGTTGATCGCACAATGTTCTGTTGGATGCTCACCTGCACAAAGTTCACATATAATTGTTACCTGCTGCACGTTTCCCATCAACATGGCATCCACCTTCTTCGGTAACGCTGCTAGTTGTGCAGATATGGCTGTCATAGAATCTACTTGCAGAACACCTGCTGCTGTGGGTTGAGTAAATCTCTCAGTCGGCCACAGATAGCCATTTGAAGCCATTGTGTTTATCAATGCCCATGCCTCCTCAAATTGTTTTGCCAGAAAAACTCCACCTGAGGTTGCATCGATGCTACTCCGTATATGACTCCCTACCCCATTGTAAAAGTTACTCAGTTCCATCCACTGCGAGAATTTGTGATGTGGGCACTTTCTCAACAGCTCCTTATACCGTTCCCATGCTTCATAAAGGGGCTCCCCTTGTAGCTGTGCAAAGGAAGATATCTCCATTCTCAATTTATGTGTCTTTGTCGGCGGGAAGAACTTGGCTAGGAATTTCTGCGCCAGATCATTCCATGTAGTGATTGAGCCCGGTGGTAGAGAATGGAGCCAACCCTTCGCCTTGTCTCTGAGTGTGAACGAAAATAATCTCAATCTGATTGCATCGTCTGACACCCCGTTGCACTTGTAGGTGTCGCAGATTTTTATGAAATTGAAGTGTGTTCTTTCGGGTCCTTATTTGAAAGACCCCCAAACTGGCAATTATTCTGCACCATCTGTATTGTCCCAGGCTTAATCTCAAAATTGTTTGCATTGATCACCGGCCTGGAGATATTCGATTGAATTTCTGAAATCTTTGGTGTAGCATAATCCCTCAGTAGTTTGTTTCCTGTTCAGCCATGTTTGCTTTGGGTGTTTCAAGTTCTTCTCGAGTCTTTGCAATCCACTTAGTTAGCTTCTGAAACCGTTTGTCAATGTCATCCTTGAGAGGCAACAAATTTGGCTTCTTCAATCTAGTTTGCATGCACTACTCGAATGTACCTAAAATAACCAAACAAACAAAAATTAAGAATAAGAATATATATATATATATATATTTATATATATATATATGTTTAACTAAAATTGATCTAATTAAACTGATATTGTAAGTAATAAACGCAATTATTATCCCCGACAACGGCACCAAAAACTTGTTGGGTAAAATCTATACGCGCTACGCGCAAGTGTACATGGTCAACAAGTAATATACTGATAAGCTCAGATATCTTACCCACAGAGACAATAATTCCTATTTAATTAAACAAGTACCAATTTTGTATTATTTCAGTTTTATCAAACTAATGATTAAAAGATGATTTTCTAATTAAATTACTACTTAAACCAATGTTAACACTAACTCAAGATTTTAAAAAGTTTTAGAGAATTAAGCCTACAACTTCACTTATTATTTCACTTCAGATAATATCCTTTTCTCCAGTTTATGTCAATTACTCCAGATTATTAATCAAGAACACTAAAGCAGATATAACCATCTCTCGATGCATTATACCCATACTCACTCAAATTCCCAGATGATAGAATTAAGCGAGACACCTTAAATAACTAACTCACTATATCTCTTTGTGAATTATAATTGAATAAGGTTTAAAATCAAGTTCTTATCAGATTACATTTGATGCATAGATATCTCTATCCTATACATGAATCATGAATCCCAACTACGCAGAAATCACAAACATATGTCACTATGGCTAGTTCCAATCCCATATGTCATCTCTCGAATTCATATAGGATAACGAATAATTGGTGATCAAGCAATTATATAAATTAAGCACAACTCATAGCAAATAATCCAGAAATAATATTCATAAACGGAATTAAAGACTATTTAATCCTCAGTTACATAATAAGATCCGTTATAGGCTTAAATAGAAAGTTATTTCGTCATAGATGAATCAAAATCCATAATCCACTTAATAAAAAGCATTCTGAATGCAAGATGTAAAGAAAGAGAGAAAATAAACTATGAAGTATATCACTGCTAGTCTTCACGATCGCGTGTTCTTCGTGATCCTAGAAAGCTTCAATCCTCATCCCAAGTTGATCTTCAAAAGTAGGGTTTGCATATGGCTAAGTGTGTCTCAATATATCTCTAATACCCTCTTTTATATCATCTTACTCGCAGCCTTGATCATCGCCGTTCATTCGCCCAAATCCTACTTGAAGTAGGAATCACTAGCTGATCTTCGCGCCTCCCCGCCCCAGCGAGGCTTTTCCTCTTTAGGCACCAGCCCCAGCAAGTAAACATTCTGTCCGGCTCAGCTGCAATTTCATAGAGTCGCCCTGGCTGGTCATTGCTCTTTTAGGGAACCGCTCCAGCGGGTTGGCCATGACATGTGTGCTAAAAACTTGCCTTTTACGCTACTTTTACAACCATTTCACTTCCTGCACACACATATATAAAACCAAGTAAAATGATAGCAAAATATACAAATTTGTAGGTGCTAAACCCACTCATCAAAACTTGCTTACAAGATCCATTGCATAAAGTAAATGCAAGGGTTAGGATACTTGCTTTGATCGCTGCTTACTGCTGCGCAATATAATTTTATCTTTAATACAAAGACCTATCATTAATAAGATTATTCTTGCAATCAGCAAATCATATTATACTTCATAATACTACTACTTTATAAGTAAATTATCTAACATGTAATCACATAATCAAACATTAGATAACACCTTAATACCACACATATTCACAATTCTAAACTTAGCACACATTGAGTCTTTAACAGTGTTCAATATAGTACGCTGAGTGGTTTCCCACAAACAACCAACAAACTAGTTTCCCGTCTCGTCTACACTATTTTTCACAGCGAGTTAGATCGGTAGCTAGTTCGTATATACCTCCGCTCCCTGAAGAAATCGTTTAGCCCAGATACTATACATCAATCATTAAAGAGTACGACTGTACCACTACTTTAGATTTAACTTATGGATTAACACTTAATCTTTCATTTATAAGTTCTTATTTATAAACTAGTAAACCATATAACCAATCCAGCAAACTGCATTGCCAATCTAGCAACCTGGATTACCAATCCAACAACCTGGATTGACCAAATATACCAATCCAGTAACCTGGATTATTCAAACAGACCAATCCAGCAACCTGATGGCCAATCTAGCAAACCGGATTCCAATCCAGCAAACTGGATTCCAATCCAGCAAACTAGATTCAAAATAAATTTCAATCCAGCAAATTGGATTCCCTTTTTTTAACATACTATATACCTAATATAGCCTATTTCAACATACTATATTTAAAATAACTTTACTTCTCCATATTTATCATTTTAATCATTTATTAAATAAATAAATAATTTATTTTAATTGTTTACCCTTTATTAATTAATTCATTTAACCATCTTACTATGTCATAAACATAATATCTCATCAACATAGAACAAAATACCTTTTAAAAATCTGTATATATCTTATATTGGTTTATCAAGTCATAAAATTCTATTTTCCCAATTTTTAATATTACATAACTAATTTAATTCATTTATTCATAACATCATCATTTCTATGAAAAATACCAAAATATCTTTAAAATTATTTGTTTTCTGGAAATCAACTGAATATAGTCCCCTTATGAAAATAAATTTTTCCTAGAATTTTTAAAAATTATTTACTATATTTAAATAATCCAAAACATCCAGATCTTGATACATTTTTCAAATATCAAAACTTTATCCTAAACTTTTGAAATTTACAAGTTATGTTACTGTTATATTTATGTACTTTCAGTAAAAAATTCATAATTTTTAGAGTTAACCACAAAGAGTTATTTGGGTATACATTTGAAAGTAGTATTTCACCGTATTAGTCTTAACTCTCATTATACATGGCCAAAACATCTCAAATTTTTCTGGGACTCACATAACCTCTTATATTATCTTTTCCAATTTTTCTAGAATTTTTAAAGTAAAAAAAAATGATGAAAATGCCCCTGGAAGTGCATAGTTAGCAAGATTTATTGACTTTTTGTTTACTACCCGTACTGTTTTGACTAAAACTGACATCACGACTTGTAAACACATTGTTTTTAAGTTCTACCATTTGGGTTTAGTAGTTAACTTATATATCTAGTTTCCCTCTTTGACGGATTGCATATCGGAGGTGTAGATCTCAAGTTATAACCCTACAAAGTAGTAAAACGTTAAGGTTTTCTAACTTTTGAAAAAACTAGTTTTCATTTCTTACTTTAGATCTAACTTTTGACACTCAAAAGGGTTAGATTTAAACACAATAGACTTATAAATATGTAGATCTAGAGTTTTAGATCTCAATATCATCAACTCTATAGCCTCAAAAATCAAACCAAACAAAAGAAAATAATACTAAATTAAGGGTTAAATTTTATACATTTGCTTTATGCTATCCTTCTTCTTCTTCCCAAGAGTTATGAAGCTTAAACCAAATCACACTTTTTCCTCTCTTATCTCCCTTAAGGGCTGCCGAAATTTTCTCTCTCTTTTTCTTCTTCGATCAACTGTTTTTGATGGCAAGGAAGGCTTTTTGGCAATCCTCATTCCATTTTGTGGAGGAATTCTTCCTTAGTAGCTTGAAGATGGGTTCACAGGTTGCTGTAAGCTGGGAAATGAACCGGCTTATGAAATTGATCCTTCCCAGGAACCCGCGTATCTCCTTCTCTGTTCAGGGTACGGGCATCTCCGTGATAGCTTTAATCTTGGCAGGATCCAACTCAATGCCTCTATTGTTCACTAGAAATCCCAACAACTTACCCGATTTGAATCCAAAAGCACATTTGGCTAGATTCAGCTTGATGTTGTACTTATGCAACCTGTTGAACAGCTTCCTGAGATGGTTGATGTGATCGTCTTCCTTCCTAGATTTGACGATGATGTCATCCACATAAATCTCTATCTCCTTATGCATCATGTTATGAAACAGGGCCATCATGGCTCGCTGATACGTGGCACTGGCATTGATAAGGTCGAAGGATAATCACCTGTAACAGAAGGTTCCCCAGGGAGTGATGAAAGCTGTTTTCTCCCTGTCTTCTTCAGCACCATAATTTGATGGTAACCAGCAAAGCAATCCACGAAGGACTACATGTCGTACTGCGCCGTATTGTCTATCAGGATGTGGATAAAAGGTATCGGGAAATTATCTTTGAGACAAGATTTGTTCAAATCCCAGTAATCCACGCGCACTCGTACCTTCCCTCCGGGCTTAGGCACGAAAACTATGTTTGACAGCCACTCCGGGTATGTTGATACCATGATGATGTCGGCTTTGAATTGTTTGACAACTTCTTCTTTGACTTTCAGACTCCATTCAGGTTTCAATTGCCTGAGCTTCGGTTTGACTGGCTTGAATCCATCTTTAATGGGAAGTCGATGGATGAAAATGTCAGTAGACAAGCCAATCATGTCTTCATGCGACCATGCAAACACATCCTGGAATTGAGTTAGGATTTCGATCAGGTCAGCTTTTGATCTTTGGTAAAGTCTAGGCCTATCTGGATTTCTTTGAGGTTTTCTGAGGTTTCGATATTGACAGTGGTGGTTTGATCGAGGTTTGGTTTGGGTTTGTCTTTGACCCATTCTTTGATCTCCTCGGGCACCTCATATTCATCTATCTCCTCTTGATCAATATCCATCAAGTTGAAGTTCAGTTCTACATCAAAATTGTAGTCAATGTGACAGGCTGGCATCTCATCAGCAGGGACAAACAAATCCAATTCTAGAGTCCTAAAAAAATGTTTTCGCTTTAATATATGCAACTGTTTAAACATACAAAGCATTTAACAAAACATGACAAAAGTTACTGCTATAGCTGTGCAACCAAAATAAGCAGTAAATGAAACTATGTTACAAGGCAGACAGATTCTCTGCCCTTTTACCCTTTTTAAATTAGGCAAGGGACTAGACCTGGCAAAACTTAGCCCAACCCACAGGCCGGGCCGGCCCGCCTGCCACGGGCCTGGTGTTGGGCTTCTCATTTTTAGCCCAGCAAAAGCCGGGCCTTTTTGGCCCGCCCATTTTTGGCCCGCCCGTTTAGGCCAAACCCAAAAAAATATCAAAAATGTAGGCATAAATTGGTCTAAGCTCGCAGGCCGGGCTAGGTGTTGGGCTGGTTATTTTTAGCCCAGCAAAAGTTGGGCCTTTTTGACCTGCCCTTTTTCCAGGTCTACAAGGGACGCTGCTCCAGTTGTCCAAGGTCAGATCCTCATGAATAGGGAAGATACAAGATTTGTGGTCGTCTGTCTCTTCTTTGATGACGACTAAGACATCCTTCATATTAGAGCCGATTTTCTTCGAACTACCCCCCTTTTCTTTCTTAATGCGAGGAATTTGAATCTGGTCCTCGTCCTCACTGTTTGGGATATCATCATTCATACCTTCATAGTGTATGAGAACTCGTATGTTAGCAAATGGGTCTCGTCCTTCGTACAGGAACTTTTCTTTTCCCTTTTTGTTGTCCCCCTCAGGCTTTGAGGCTTTTCTTTCACTTATCGGTATGATTAGAGGAAACAACATGGTTGACACAATAGCAGAGATCTTCCTCATTGGCTTCACGAATCCAGCATCAGTGAGGTTTAGCAGTAGTATAGTGGAAGCAGAGGCCTTTGGATGCTTGTGTGGGTTCCGGTGGTTTAACTCAGATGTGTATCCCAATTCAGCTTTCCTTGACTGACTCGGGATTTGCACCGGACTTTTGATTCCTTGTTGATTCTTTCCTAACCCTTCTCCAGGGCGAAAACCCAAAGATACCATCTCCTAGCCTACTTTCATCACTTTGGGGGAGACTTTTGGTTTCAGAGCTGTTGCCCCGACAGGTAGGTACTGAATATCGCTCACCTCCAATGCTTGAAAACTTGCAGGTTCAACCCCTGCATCCAGACTGATCACCGGCATGTCTCCCTGTATGCAGACAGAGTATTCTGGTTCAGCATTCACTGTGATTAGGTTGCCATTGATAATGTACTTGAGCTGTTGATGGAGGGTGGATGGGACTGCTCCTTCCATGTGGATCCACGGCCTTCCCATCAACAAGTTGTATCCTGTGGTAATGTTGAATACCTAGAAGGATACATAAAAGGTGTGGGGACCAATCTCCAGTGGAAGCTCAATTTCTCCCACAGCCTCTCGGCGAGACCCATCAAAAGCCCGGATGACCACATGACTGGTCTTGATCCGATTTGGGTTGATCTTCATTCTCTCCAAGGTATCGTAGGGGCAGATGTTTAAAGACGATCCTCCATCTATAAGCACACCTCCGATCACATACCCGGATGACATTACTGCTATATGCAGGGACTTGCAATGACCCGTCCCCTCAGCAAGTATATCATCGTCAATGAAAGACATCACATTGCTGTTGAAGATGTGTTCTAGCACATGATGAAATTTCTCAACATCCATTATCTTTGGAAGATGTGCCTCCTCCAGTACTTTCACCAGAATGTTGCGATGATCCACTAATGATAAGACCAGATCTTGGATGGACATCTGCTTGGGTGCGTCTTTTAGGCTTTGCACTACCTTGATCTCGTTATGCCCCATTTTGCTGAGAAATTCTTTGATTTTCTCTTCAGCCACCTTTTCTTTAGCCTTGGTGACTGGATTGATCACCCGCTGAGGCAGATACAGTGAATTATCTTTGGATATAATGGCAATGTTGTTTGCGGTGGAACCTTTATCCTTCCCATAGTTCCACGAGACTCTTTTTAGACTGATGACATGATACTGCAGTCTGAAGGGCATTATTAAAGGTTCAGGTGCAGCTATCTTCACAGGATTCAGTGCTTCTTGAACCTTCTTTACAGGCAATACTAAAGGTGTTCCAGCTAGCTCCTTCTCACAGGAAATAATAGTCACTGTTCCCTGATTCCATGTCATAGGAATAAAGAGTGTTTCCTCATCAGGGAGGCCATAGTCTTGATTCCCTTTTATCAACTCACCGCTTTTAATTATATTCTGAATCAGGTGCCGAAGTCCCCAACAATCCTCGGTGTCATGACCGGGCGCATTGGAGTGATACTGACAGATCCTGTCAGGTTTGAATTTCTTGGATCAAGGGTTCATCGGGGGTAACAAATCTGTAACCATCCCTTCATTGATCAATATTTGGAGGATTTCCTGTTGGGTTTGTACGAAATCGTGACGCAATCAAATTGCAAAAATTAGCGGAAGCATGGTATATCAGAGTTTAAAAAATTTCTACAAAACCATTACCCGGATCATCCTTTATGCAAATTATTAATTTAAAACGATAAATAAGAAGTTATGGAATCATACCTTTGTAGAACGAAGCTTCCACAGGTACGAGTTCAACTCCTTGTTCATCGTGATCTCCTTGAATTTCCGGGTTAGATTCCTTCCTTTGATCAACGTTAGCCACCCAAGTGTTTGGCCTCTAGAGGTGATCCACCAAGGAAGAAGAATTATCAAGAAGGAGGATGTTTGGCTTAGTTTTCTATCCTCTATAGAAAAGGAGTACTCTCCAACAATTGGAATTGCATCATCTAATATCTATTATAAGACTCCTCTTATATAGATATTAGTCAACCCTTCTAATCCTATTAGACATGGGATTTCTTTTAATTAATTAAACTCCTTTAATTAATTTAAGCTTCCCACCACATGGGAATAATTAATTAAATTCATTTAATTAATTTGTCTCCTAATCTTATTAGGAATAAATGAGAGTACTAAATATTAAATTAATTACTAAACTCCTTTAGAAATTAAAATAATAATAATTATAATAATATTAATTAGACTCCTCTTATTAATTTATATTTAATATTTCCAAAATATTAAATAATAAATATTAAGCTATTTAATTTATTCTATCACCATAGATTAAATTAAATATACTTAATGCATTATTACGATTATGCCATTACCTTCTTAAATAATTATTCTTCCTTTTATGGTGTGACCCTTTAGGTTCTCCATATTAAACCGGTTGTGAATAAATCAATTAAAATAATTTTAATCTTATTTAAATAAATAAATTAAACTAATAATTTATTTAAATAAATAATATTTATTCTACAATAGGGATAAGCCTCCCTAGCGATCAACAACTTTCCAGATAATATAGATTTCAACATTAATCATAAAAGAACCTGTGAGTTAATAGTTTCCATACAATTCAATCCTTCCACCATACAATGTCCCAATTAAATATAAGACATGGATTTACTGTCAAGTCTTATTTTATTTAATTATATGTATTTCGATTAGAAAATGCACAACTCCAAATAATGCAAATTAGAAACTCCTTTCTAATTTCATTTCACCTTGGCCAAGGATTCCTGGGTTGTCATTTAACGAATCACATAGGACATATCTCCTCTTTTACTAGAGGTGGTAGATTCTTTATTGATCATTCATTATCTTCATATGTAACTCATTATACCCAAGCATACCCTATATATGCCTTAAAAGGTCTTAAGGAATAAGTCAAAGTATAATTTGTTACATACAAGATACTATGATGATCTCAAGTCCAAGGATCACTTGTACTACTATCACATTAGGAATTCCTATTGACATGCGAGTAAAACTCCATTAGGTATTCCATAGCGAATCACGTTCAGTGAACTTATTCTCCAATAAGCACCTACATACTTGCTTTAGTGTCTCCACACAAATGATCATGAGATCAATCATCCTCATCCAATGAGCAAGCAACATATGTACCAATCTATCCGGATTTACTAATCCCCTTTTTAGTAATCCCACGATTGGGAACTATTTAAGTTTTAAAACTTTCTAAGAATTTAGATCTCATTAGCATGATCATCATCATGATTCTAAAAGCATTGCTTAAAACTATGGGTTATTTACATATTATAAAAACAGCAACATGTAGATAATTAAATGCCTTTAATAAATGAATATTTCATTAATAAATAAATAAGATTGTTTACAAAGTACGTGCTTTATCATCATACATGATTGGCTTGTATGCACACTACTATCAATCTCCCACTTGCACTAAAGCCAATCGTCATGGTATCTCATACCCATCTTCTCTAAGTGACGATCAAACTGCTGTTGTGTTAAAGCTTTAGTAAATGGATCTGCAATGTTGTCTTGAGAGTCTACACGCTCCAAGGTGACGTCTCCTCTTTCAATGATCTCCCTGATCAAATGAAATCGCCGCAACACGTGTTTAGATTTCTGATGAGACCTCGGTTCCTTAGCCTGTGCAACTGCTCCTGTGTTGTCACAGTAAATGGGAACTGCTTCTCCAATGCTAGGAACCACACCAAGTTCAGTTATGAACTTCTTCATCCAAACAGCTTCCTTTGCAGCTTCACTTACAGCTATATACTCTGCCTCTGTCACTGAATCAGCAACTGTTTGCTGCTTGGAACTCTTCCAACTCACTGCGCCTCCGTTCAAGGTAAAAACATACCCCGAAACAGATTTACTGTCATCTTGGTCCGTTTGAAAACTTGAGTCTGTGAAGCCCTCGAGTTTTAATTCAGACCCACCGTAGACAAGAAAAATATCCTTAGTCCTTCTCAAGTATTTTAGGATATTCTTCACTGCCTTCCAGTGCTCTTCTCCTGGATTCGACTGGTATCTGCTCGTTACACTAAGTGAATGAGCAACATCCGGTCTAGTACATATCATACCGTACATAATAGATCCTATTGCAGAAGCATAAGGGATCTTACTCATACGGTCTCTCTCCTCAGGTGTCTTTGGGGCCTGTTTCTTGGAGAGATGTATTCCATGGCTCATCGGCATGAGACCTCTTTTGGAATCTTCCATGCTAAATCTCTTTAGCATTGCATCAATGTACGTTCCTTGGGATAAACCAAGCATCCTTTTAGATCTATCTCTATAGATCTTTATCCCCAAAATATAGGATGCTTCTCCCAAGTCCTTCATGGAGTAGTGTTTAGATAACCAGATTTTAATTGATTGTAGCATAGGAATGTCATTCCCTATCAGTAATATATCATCAACATATAATACAAAGAATAAAACTGCGCTCCCACTAACCTTCTTGTACACACATGGTTCATCGTTATTTTTGATAAAATCAAACTCTTTGATTGTCTCATCAAAACGAATGTTCCATCTACGAGAAGCTTGCTTCAATCCATAAATGGATCGTTGTAGCTTACAGACTTGATTTATTCCAACCTTTGAAACAAATCCCTCTGGCTGTGTCATATACACATCCTCCTCAAGTTTTCCATTGAGGAAGGCCGTTTTCACGTCCATCTGCCAGATCTCATAGTCGTTATAAGCTGCAATTGCAAGCAAAATCCGAATGGACTTGAGCATAGCTACTGGTGAAAAGGTTTCATCATAGTCAACTCCTTGTCTTTGTTTGAAACCTTTTGCAACCAGTCGGGCCTTATAGGTCTCCACCTTGCCGTCCGCTCCAGTCTTTCTTTTAAAGACCCATTTACACCCAATAGGCTTAATGCCTTCAGGTGGTGAAACCAAAGTCCATACATTGTTTTCATACATGGAGTCCATTTCGGATTTCATGGCTTCAAGCCATTTCCCTGAGTCTTTATTACTCATAGCTTGTTCGTAATTCAATGGATCATCATCATCCATGATGTGTACCTCATCGTCATCCTCTATAACGAATCCATACCTCTCAGGTATCTTAGGTACTCTCCCAGATTTACGAACAGGGTGTGGTATAGTAGGTTCTTCTACTTGGTCAGGTACCTGACTTTGATCTGTGATAATTTGTGGTTCTTGAGCTTCTTCAAGATATATCTTACTCCCACTGACCCCTTCATGGATAAACTCCTTTTCCAAGAAGGAAGCATGTTTCGCAACAAACACCTTTTGATCAGTTGGATGATAGAAATAATACCCTACAGTTTCTTTAGGGTATCCCACAAATCTACACTTTTCGGATTTAGTTTGTAGCTTATCATGTTCAAACTTTTTGACATAAGCTGGACAACCCCAAGTCTTAACATGCTTAAGATTTGGTTTCCTCCCCTTCCACATCTCATATGGAGTCTTTGGGGCGGATTTGGTAGGTACCTTGTTAAGTAGGTATGCAGCCGTTTCTAGGGCATATCCCCAGAAGGAAATTGGAAGGTCGGTAAAACTCATCATGGATCGAACCATGTCTAATAGTGTTCGATTTCTCCTTTCAGATACTCCATTTAACTGTGGTGTACCTGGTGGAGTCCATTGTGAGATTATACCATTTTCTTTGAGACAATTGAGAAACTCACCGCTTAAGTATTCTCCACCTCGATCTGATCGAAGTGTCTTTATACTCTTGCCCGTTTGTTTCTCTACTTCACTTCTGAACTCTTTGAACTTTTCAAATGATTCTGACTTGTATTTCATCAAATACACATATCCAAATCTTGAGTGATCATCAGTGAAAGTAATAAAATAAGAATACCCACCCCGTGCACTTGTTGTCATAGGTCCACAAACGTCTGTGTGAATCAATGCCAACAACTCTGTAACTCTTTCTCCTTTTCCACTAAAAGGAGATTTAGTCATTTTACCCATGAGACAAGATTCACAAGTTGGATATGATTCATAATCGGATAGCTCGAGGAGCCCATCTTTATGCAACTTGGATAATCTTGTTTCATTGATATGACCGAGTCTACAGTGCCACATGTAGGTATAATTAATATCATCTCTTTTTCTTTTCTTAGTTTGTTCAATTTGAAATATATTTTCTTGTAAGTCAAGTGTATAAAGTCCATTTCGTAAATTTCCAATACCATATAAAACATCGTCTTTATAAATAGAACAACTATTGTTCTTTATAACAACGTTAAATCCTTCCATATCCAATACAGAAATTGAAATAATGTTTTTAATAATATTCGGAACATAATAACAATTATTAAGATAAATGGACTTGCCCGAAGGCATTGCTAAATAATAAGTTCCTACAGCTAATGCAGCAACCTTTGCTCCATTCCCCACTCGTAGGATCACTTCATCATTGTTCAGCTTTCTACTTCTGACCAGTCCCTGCACAGTATTACATATGTGAGAACCACAGCCGGTATCCAATACCCAAGTAGAATTATGACTTTCAGAAAAATTAATTTCAATCATAAACAAACCTTGATTGGAAGTCGAAGCTTCTCCAAGCTTCTTCTCTGCTAGATACTTCTTGCAGTTCCTTTTCCAATGTCCCGGCTTGTTGCAATGAAAGCACATTCCTTTAGCTGATTCAGGTTTCTTTTGTTCCTTTTCTTTCCCCTTTCCCTTAGCCTTCTTAGATTTCTTCTTTTCAGAAGATACCTTGGGCCTCTTCCTTTTATTGGAAGAATCCACCATCAAGATATGGTTCTTCTTGGATGGAAAGTGACCTTCTGCAGTTTTCAGCATGTTAAGCAGCTCAGGCAAGCTGACATCTAACTTATTCATGTGAAAATTAACCACAAACTGCGAGAAGGTCTCAGGGAGTGTCTGCAAGACCAAGTCTTGACTCAGCTCCCCATCCATGACGAACCCCAGCTGTCCAAGGCGTTCAATCAAATTGATCACCTTTAGGACATGAGTCTCGACGGTAGTACCCTCGGTCATCCGAGATCGGAAGAGCTCCTTAGATATCTCATATCTAGCAGTCCTACTCTGTTCACCATACAACTCCTTGAGGTGAAGCAGCATAGCAGGAGCATTCATATTTACGTGCTGACGCTGAAGCTCGTTATTCATGGATGCGAGCATGATGCATTGAGCCACAGATGCATCATCTTGCCACTTATTGAAAGTGGCAATCTCTTCCTCAGAGGCTGTTTCCGAAACAGATTCAGGGACAGTTGAATTTAGGACATAAGAAATCTTTTCAGCAGTGAGAACAATTCTCAGATTTCTTAGCCAGTCCTCATAATTCGGCCCGGTAAGCTTGTTTGCATCAAGTATGCTTCGTAGTGAGATTAGTGATTTAGACATTTTTAAAATTCTGCATGTGAAAGAAAATAACATTTTAGCAAACATTCATTTTATTAACTTTGCATACCAAAATAAATTTAGGTCTTTATTTTAAATTGGTATCTCCCACTATTTTCATCAAACTATATTACCCTCACTTATATAGTTCGGCAACATCTAATTAAAGATTTGCTAGTGAGAATAAGGATCCCATTTCAAATGTATATAACCTTGTGGATAGCACAACAAGCGATATACAAATAAATAGGTAGACAACTCTTGTCAATTACATCACCATGTAATTCCTTTTAGTTTGCCTCTTAAATCATAATGGTCAAGTGTGTGCACATCCGAACTAAAATGATTTAAGTTAAGTCCAGCCTAGCACTTCCATAAATTCAAAAAAGAAAAATGTTCGTCCTTGTGGATAGCACAACAAGACTAGATTGTTCAATTTTCTTGATAAGCATCAAATGTGATTAATTAACATCTTAAATACGCAATACTCGCCTTGTGGATAGCACAACAAGCTCATATTAAATATTTAATACTCTATTAATTTATCATGCTAGAAGGCGACGTTCGATATTCCAAATATCATTTGAACGCTTCAGACTTAATATTATTTCTTTGAGGGGTTTGTTATTATTTGTCTCATCTTGTTTAGCGCGCATGCACATATATATATAAAATACGCGTCATTTTATTAAACATGCGAAGCATGTTTGCATAAAATATAATATATATAATTTTTAGCATGCAATATAGAATACTTTATTCTACCCGGATTGATTATGGACTTTTATTCTAGTTTGGTTCACTAGAGCCACCAAGTGAACCAAAAGGTCAAACCTAGGAGTGCAAGAATTTAAATTTAAACATAACTATTACATTTAAACCCGGGCTCCATACAAATGGGTCTTCACGCGTTCCTTGCTCCTTGGTCTCTAATTTCTTCAAGATAATTCTAACTATTTCTATTACATTAAACTATTTAATTTAAATAGAAACCTTGATCAGCAGTCAAGGGGAAGTACATAGAAGGGAGATAGAATTTTACATCAAGAAAAAATTAGAGAAGACGAGGTACGCAGACCCCATTTAATAAAATCCATTCATTCAAGCATTCAACTAAAATAAAATTCAATCACATTGGTCAAATAGTCCATAATCAATCCTCATTTATTATCATACATATCACCATATATATCAATAAATAAACATTCATCTCATGAATTAAAACATTCCATATATATATGAGTATTATTTAATGGGCAATTTTAATTTGCATGAAATCCAATTTCAAGATTAAAATAAACTCTTTATTTTAATTATAAAATTATTAAAAATATTATATATATATATATATATATGATTTATATATATATAACGTAACCATGCAAGTGACCCAGGCTACTTAGCCTTATGAAATCATTATACTGCTTTATGTTATCATATATATATATAAATACTATTAATGGTTAACATATATATAATACTATTAACATGGCTACAGGACTGCCCTTTTCAAAAGCAATCCGTGGGTCACCCACTGCCACGGAATTAACGCAGTGTGCAGAAAATCCGGTTTCGCGAAATTCCTTCGATTTTTAGTTTTTTTTTTTTTTTTTTTTTCTTAAAAAATAATTTTATACAATTAAAATTATGCCCAATAATTATTCTAAATACATACCCATATGTATATGGAATCAAAACAATTAATAATTGCATAAAGGTTTGGCTCTGATGCCACTGTTGGGTTTGTACGAAATCGTGACGCAATCAAATTGCAAAAATTAGCGGAAGCATGGTATATCAGAGTTTAAAAAATTTCTACAAAACCATTACCCGGATCATCCTTTATGCAAATTATTAATTTAAAACGATAAATAAGAAGTTATGGAATCATACCTTTGTAGAACGAAGCTTCCACAGGTACGAGTTCAACTCCTTGTTCTTCGTGATCTCCTTGAATTTCTGGGTTAGATTCCTTCCTTTGATCAACGTTAGCCACCCAAGTGTTTGGCCTCTAGAGGTGATCCACCAAGGAAGAAGAATTATCAAGAAGGAGGATGTTTGGCTTAGTTTTCTATCCTCTATAGAAAAGGAGTACTCTCCAACAATTGGAATTGCATCATCTAATATCTATTATAAGACTCCTCTTATATAGATATTAGTCAACCCTTCTAATCCTATTAGACATGGGATTTCTTTTAATTAATTAAACTCCTTTAATTAATTTAAGCTTCCCACCACATGGGAATAATTAATTAAATTCATTTAATTAATTTGTCTCCTAATCTTATTAGGAATAAATGAGAGTACTAAATATTAAATTAATTACTAAACTCTTTTAGAAATTAAAATAATAATAATTGTAATAATATTAATTAGACTCCTCTTATTAATTTATATTTAATATTTCCAAAATATTAAATAATAAATATTAAGCTATTTAATTTATTCTATCACCATAGATTAAATTAAATATACTTAATGCATTATTACGATTATGCCATTACCTTCTTAAATAATTATTCTTCCTTTTATGGTGTGACCCTTTAGGTTCTCCATATTAAACCGGTTGTGAATAAATCAATTAAAATAATTTTAATCTTATTTAAATAAATAAATTAAACTAATAATTTATTTAAATAAATAATATTTATTCTACAATAGGGATAAGCCTCCCTAGCGATCAACAACTTTCCAGATAATATAGATTTCAACATTAATCATAAAAGAACCTGTGAGTTAATAGTTTCCATACAATTCAATCCTTCCACCATACAATGTCCCAATTAAATATAAGACATGGATTTACTGTCAAGTCTTATTTTATTTAATTATATGTATTTCGATTAGAAAATGCACAACTCCAAATAATGCAAATTAGAAACTCCTTTCTAATTTCATTTCACCTTGGCCAAGGATTCCTGGGTTGTCATTTAACGAATCACATAGGACATATCTCCTCTTTTACTAGAGGTGGTAGATTCTTTATTGATCATTCATTATCTTCATATGTAACTCATTATACCCAAGCATACCCTATATATGCCTTAAAAGGTCTTAAGGAATAAGTCAAAGTATAATTTGTTACATACAAGATACTATGATGATCTCAAGTCCAAGGATCACTTGTACTACTATCACATTAGGAATTCCTATTGACATGCGAGTAAAACTCAATTAGGTATTCCATAGCGAATCACGTTCAGTGAACTTATTCTCCAATAAGCACCTACATACTTGCTTTAGTGTCTCCACACAAATGATCATGAGATCAATCATCCTCATCCAATGAGCAAGCAACATATGTACCAATCTATCCGGATTTACTAATCCCCTTTTTAGTAATCCCACGATTGGGAACTATTTAAGTTTTAAAACTTTCTAAGAATTTAGATCTCATTAGCATGATCATCATCATGATTCTAAAAGCATTGCTTAAAACTATGGGTTATTTACATATTATAAAAACAGCAACATGTAGATAATTAAATGCCTTTAATAAATGAATATTTCATTAATAAATAAATAAGATTGTTTACAAAGTACGTGCTTTATCATCATACATGATTGGCTTGTATGCACACTACTATAGTTTCCTTCATCGGCTGGTTAAAATTAGTGAAGTTCCACTAAAAGGCAAACTCCCTATCTTCTTGAAATTTCTCATCCTTGGCCACCTTGTCGGCCCAGGGTTCATGTTCATGAAATCGGTAGTGATCATTCATAGCGATGGGGTTAAGTTCCGGTGTTGGAGGACTTGCTTCAGACCGATTGGACTGGTTTATCAGCTGCCTGGTTACCTGATGCTGATATACGACCAGATCCGCCAGTTGTTCAATCTGTTCCTTGATAGATTTGATCTCCTATTCTATCAAGAATTGCCTTTCTAATAACTCCCAACTGTCGGGGTTATTGTTGCTGGATTGAGTTAATTCTCCGACGTACCGGAGGTATTTGGATCCTTCTCCATTCTTCGTGCTAATCATGTTGACACTCTCCTCTTTGTGCTGAGGGAGGGGATTATCTTTCACGTGCGGTTGCTTCGGTTTGGTCACCACAATCTCTTCGTTGTCTATCAAGTCTTGAATTTTGTGCTTAAGAGACCAACAGTCCTGTGTATTGTGGCCCGGAGATCCGAAATGGTATGTGCAATTCTTACTTGGGTCGAAATTCCTTCCCCTGGTACTGGTTAGTGGAAGGAGCTGAACAATATTCTTTTGTGCTGTCAACAGTTTTAGCACATTCTCGAGTGAATCCCCTAAAGGGGTGAACGTTCTCCGACGTCTGGCCTCCAAATTTTTCTGAAATGGAGGGTTAGAAGGTTGGGCTGGAGCTTGAAAAGGAGAATAGTTTCTCCTTTGAATGGGCATGCTGCTTGACTCGCTCCTTAGATTCTGTCTGTTGGGTAAAATCTAGTTACGCACAACACGCAAGTATACGTGGTCAACAAGTAATAAAGTGAAAGTAAAGTATCGTTCCCACGAGAAATTATTTAGCAAATATCACCAAGTACTAACCCGTAACCAACTTAATCTTATTTAAACGAATGAATTATCAATATATATAATTAAACTACTATTATTCACCACTAGTTAAATTAAGATTACGAATATTTAAGATCACAACTTCACTTATTGCTTCATTTAATCTAACATACTTCTCATCAATTATTCTTATTATTCTGAATTGTTAATCAAGAACACTAACGCAGATAAAACCACCTCTCGATGCATAATATCCATACTCACTTAAATCCACAGATGATAGAATTAAGCAAGACACCCTAATTAACTAATCCACTATATCTCTATGTGAATTACAATTAAAAAGGATTTAAAACACAAGTTCTCTATAAGATTACATATGGCGTAAAGGCATATCTCTATCCTAAACACGAATCATGAATTCCATCTACGCAGAAATCACAAACACATGCTATCATGATCAGATCTAAATCTATACTCATCTCTTAATTTCATATAAATTATCACAGTAATTGATAATTAGGCAATTAAACACTTAAGTCCAAATCACAATAGACAATTCACAACGATAGATCATAACAATTAATAGAGAAGCATAGTAAAATAAACTACACAATAAGATCCATTGTAATCTTAAACAAAGAATTAGTTCATTAAATTAAAACTAAAATCTACAATTGAATACACATTAAAAGATAAGAATAAGATTAAGGAAAAGAATTGAATCTGTTGCCGGCAAATTCATCCTCCTTCTTGCTCTTGATGTGGATCTTTAATGGCTTTCACTTATTTTAATCTCCAAATCCCCTTTTCAACTAGGGTTTATTATTTTATTAAAAACTAAAATAAAAACTAATCTAATTGAATAACTCCTCAAACTAAAGTCTGATCCTCTATACTATCTAATATACTATATGTACTAATGACCATTAAGCAGCTTCGTATCATTTCTTCTCCAGGTTAAGTCTTATATATATATATATATATATATATATATATATAATAATTGTATTATCATCCCAATTGCTAGCCCACTAACTTATCTCCATATTGCACAACTCCTACACAAAGTAGGAAAAACTCCAGCCCAATCCGACTTGTAAAAGGAAAATCCAGCTCACGTGGCTCCTCTTTTATATCCGGTCCAGCCCACTTTATTTCCACTAGCCGCCTTTTTGTTATCATGCTTTAATTCCACATTGTTACTTCCGTGTTCAAGTAGTGTCCTAGTTGAAATAGAAACGCACCAATTGCTCTTAATATCAATATCATACCCTTGTTTAACCCAAAGTGCTACTCGACAAAGGAGAGTCAGCCTTGCATGCGCGCCTCCCCGCCCCAGTGGGGGAAATCCTTTACAAACTCCTACCCCAGCGGGGGATCATTCTATCTAGCAGCTTGCAAATCTCCAAGGCTCCGCCCCGGCGGGGATCCCCTTCCTTATGCAGCTGCCCCAGTGGGGAAACTATTCCAAGTGTGCTGCAAAATAATTCTTTCATGCTACTTTACACATAATTCATTTCCTGCACATAATAGCATAAAACCAAGTAAACTGATAGGAAACTTACTTGAAAATAACAAGAACCAAATTATAATGAAAACCGATTAGTGGGTATTAAACTCACTCATCGCTGTCCTTGCAATACTAAGGACACTTCTTTGTCTTTCTTCTTGTGTACTCTCCGGGATTACTCCCGTAACTCCCGGACTGGATATGTTCGGCAACGGCTTCCAAGGCGGTCAGATCCTTTATCTTCCTAGATTTTAGCCCCATTTCAGCCATCTCTCCGTGTTTGATCATCTCTGAGAATGGTTTTCCTATACCCTCTAGGACCCTTTCGTAATACGGAGCTTCTTGGATGTCGATGAAGGTCATGACTATCTCAGACTTAGTCATAGGTGGGGTGACTTGTGCTGTCACCCGCCTCCATCGTTGGGCATATTCTCTGAATGACTCAGCATTTTGTTTCTTAATTTTGGTGATCTGGTATCTGTCTGGAGCCATTTAAGACTGAAAGTTGTATTGATTAAGGAAGGCATGTGCCAACTCTTCCCAGCTATAAATTTTGGAATTATCTAACCGAGCGTACCAGGATCTAGCCTCTCCAGTCAAACTCTTCTGGAATAATTGCATTCTGAGCTTCTCGTCCTCTGCATAGGATCCAAGCTCTCCAATGAACACTTTCAAGTGAGTGTAGGGGTCTCCCAATCCATCGTATTTCTCAAAATCAGGGACTTCAAATTTTTCTAGATAACGAACCCCAGGGAATATACACAAGCCTGAGTAATTGACACTCCCAAATGCCCCAGTCCCTTTGATGGACCGAATGGTCTCTTCCATCTGTTGGACCTTTTTCAAAATGTCACCAGCTTCCTGTTCTTTGTTGAGGGTGGTGATTTCAGGGGTTTTGTTAGTAGTATCCTGGTTCTATGGTTCAGAAATCTGAGTGTCCTTCTTTCTAGTCTCTTGACTGCCACCGGGTTTACCTGGCTCTGTATGACCCTGTTCTTGTTTCCCTTTAAGAGCCTAACTTTGTTCTCTTAAGAAAATGGCCAATTCAGCTATCTGGTTCTTCAATCCTTCAAACTCTTCCCTAGAGACGGGGGTGGATTCTGGTTGAGCACTGGAAGCCATGTTTGGAGGTGGACTTAGTGCTTTTTTAGATTTCGATCTGGTAACCGGACCAATTTTTACCAACAACAAACGTAAGTGTGTTAATTTCCTGACGTAGGTGTTGTTTGGATGCATGCCATGCAATGTGTTTATTTACTAGGTTTTTTAATCTTATCATGTAAAATAAAGGTCAGTTGTTTTAATGACATGATAGTATGACAAGATTTACAAGACATAGAATGCACATTATGATATTTACATTGGAATTAAAAACTTGATATTGAATTGAAGGCATGAAGAAGCTTCCCTTCGGGTTTGGTTAATCAGAGGCTGGCCTATCTTAGGTTACTCTCACGATTTTTCGGCATGAAGGTCCCCAGATCATCGCAATCTACTAGAGGGGAAATTAATCCGATCTTTCAATTGGAGCGGATCTGAGTGGTGCGTTGCATGAGCCTCGCAGACTTAGTTGCTTTTTAGTCCATTACTCAAACACCGACGGGTTTGCCTCCTGGTGAAGGAATCACATAACATAAATTCACATACATCGCGTCTCACCATATGCATATGATGACATTTGTACGAAGCACTAATATAAAGCAGGAAAGCATTCATTCACATCCATTCAATGTAAAGACGCATCATTTCACACATACGCAGATATAAATGGGAAATGTTTGAAAAGATTTGAACGCGGCCTAAGCCCTCTACTGTCCCCAGCAGAGTCGCCACCTGTCGACGTCGGTGGAAAATTGCGTGGGTCGAGTCGGAACCTGAATCTTTCTCTCTTTTCCTAAGTCTTGTTTCTACCCTTATTTTATCTTTTTTATGAAATAGGGGTGAAGGGTTTTTTAGGAAAAGGCCAACATGTATTATGTCGACGATTTGAACATTTTACGGAGTCGCCAGTTGGTATATTTGAAATGGTTGTACCAACTCAATCGAGTTTTGTTTGAAAGTAGGCCCAATTGATGGACACTGTCGAAACTTGATCTTTAAAACTGAAGTTCTAAGTTCGGGGGCTTGGTTAAGTGTGGGGAAGGTGTTAGGCACCCCACAACTCCTGTGAAAACACGGTACCACATCTTTTCAATATATCCCTTTTAAATATGCAATGTGTGTGTGTGAATGTTGGAAGAAATTGGGCCTACGTTTGTTTGATTTGAAAGTATTGCTTTGCTTCGTTGAACCTATATACGAAGGGTTTGATTTGTTTTGCAAAAAGTCCTTTTTTAAACAAGATAGTAAAAATGATGTTTTGAAAGTCGGTTTTCAAACCCTTAAGCTCTCATAGATATAGAAGCCTGTTGATACTTCCATTTTATCTTTTTAGCCATTGGGCTCAATATGAATGGTGATTGTCGGGCTGCATGATAGCCATCGGAGTGACTCTGACATGACAAACCATTATTTCACTATGTTGAGACCTTAAACCCGAATAATCGTTTTAAGGTCTTTCAGATGTACATTTTAACAGAAAAACTGGCAGGGTACATTTGTAAAGTGGAGTTTGTCCAACGTGGGAATCAGATTCTGATCAATTTGATCATGAATCCCGCGATTCCTAGGCTCACATGAGGAAGCCAAGAAAATCTGCACAGCTCAAATATGCACAAAAAATGGATATTTACATCCAGACGTCGCCAAGGCCAAGGATTCATCAGTCAAATCCTGGCTTACGCGTAGCCAAAGCGTCTCGTTCCCACTAAATAGCGATCTAAGGGCCGCGAGGTTGCTTTCAAATGAATAAACTAGAAAGAAAGCTAGATTTAAATAAATCTCAGCCATTCTAACTTTCCGATTCCGGTTGGACCTATTTTGAACCATTTAAAAGATAAAATTGGCGATTTAAAGAAATCTGATTCGCTTAAATAGATATCTGTACCGATTCACATCAAATGAGTATTTACAGCAGATAATTAATTATAATGAATAAAGGATATATATATATATATATATATATATATATATTATATATATATATATATACAAAAGCTATAAAGGGCGATGGATTTTCACTCCGATGCCCGGACTAGATTATAAATATATATATATTTATAAAAGCTGTAAAAAGCCATGGAGTAATCCAGGCTTGACAGAATGGAAATATATATATAAAAGCAATAAAGAGCGATGGATTTCAAATACTATGCCCGGACAGAAATATAAATATATATATATATATATATATATTTGTAAAAGCGGTAAAAAGGCCACAGAATGATCCAGGCCAAATTGAAATGTAAATGTTAATATATGTAGTTAGTATATATATATATATATATATATATATATATATTAAAGTAATAAAAAGACCACGAAGTAGAAATCCAGGCCCAAATAAGTCGAAAAAATTTATATATATATATATATATATATAGTTATATATATAAAAGCAAGAACTACCATGGATTTGACATCCGGGCGTGACAGAATTGAAAAGTTAGTATATATATAGTTTAATATATACAAAAAAGCCAAACCGGGACTAGGAAGATAACCCAGTCCGAAAAGGGGGATATATATATATAGGCTATTAAAAGTCGCGGATCGACGATCCAGGCTGTGGAAATGCCAGAAAACATGTTTATGTACTAAAATGTTCGAAAATGTAAGCAAAAACGGCCACGGAACTGAGTGCCGGGAATAATCAGAAAACGAAACTTAACGTGCAAATGTATAAATGCTACACGGGCTACATATGCTTTTTGCCACTTGGTAGGCTTCAAACGTCCGTTTCCGCCGATTAATTTTTGGTATGTGTTAGTATATGAGTATATATACGTGTTAGAGTGATAAAAACGAGGTTTGGAGTACAAGAAGTCAGGCTAAGAAACGAAATGGACAGAGTTTCAGAGCATTTCTTAATTGATTTTGGCCTGGGGGTACAGTTATATTTATAGACCCGATGGAAGCGGCCCTACCAGAGGCAACCGCGGGTCTACCTGCGGTACCACATGGCATGGCCCGGGTGGTGGGTCCCATTGCCTCGAAGTACGTGCACTTCAAGCAACGCGAGGTTAGATTCAAAACTTGCTAACTTTTGATCGGAGCGTTCGTTTGAGGTGTGCTATAACTTTATGAAAAGCCCTCGCCGAGTGAGTCGCAATGACATGGGACTAAACGTTTCCCGAGTCCAAGAAGACGGGTTCATAACCGAGTCTTCGTTTCCCCGTAGTTTGTTCGTTGAGCTGTCTTGCGCTGTTTTCACTCGGGATAACTATTATGGTTCTTTCTGACCTTGATGGAATCCATTCGGCTTGGTTTTGACCGAATCAGCTTTAAGTTGGTAAAATGACCATTTTGCCCCTCCAGGGGTTGTCTCCTGTGTTGGCACGGTCTTCAACTGTTTTCCCTGGATTGTCTCCGAGGTTTGGATCCCAGCCGATTCTATTTGTCCTCCGGGTTGTCTTTGAGGTTGATTTGTCTTCCCAGGGTTGTCTCTGGGGATGATGTGATGCTTCAAGATTGTCTTTGAAGTTGATTTGGCCTCCCGGGTTGTGATCGGGGCTTGACCTGACCTCCCGGGTTGTGACCAGGCTTGATCTGTACCTCTCGGGTTGTGATCGGGGTTGACCTGTACCTCTCGGGTTGTGATCGGGGTTGACCTGTACCTCCCGGGTTATGACTGGAGTTAACTTGTACCTCCCAGGTTGAGATTGGGGTTGACCTGTACCTCCCGGATTGAGATCGGGGTTGACCTGTACCTCTTGGGTTGTGACCGGGGTTGACCTCTACCTCCCGGGTTGAGACTGGGGTTGAGTTGACATCCCGGTATTGAGACCGGGGTTGAGTTGACATCATGGTATTGAGACCGAGGTTGAGTTGACATCCTGGTATTGAGACCGGGGTTGAGTTGACATTCCGGTATTGAGACCGGGGTTGAGTTGACATCTCGGTATTGAGATCGGGGTGAGTTGACATCCCGGTATTGAGACCGGGGTTGATCTGACATCCCGGTATTGAGACCGGGGTTGAGTTGACATCCAGGTATTGAGACCGGGGTTGAAAAGACGGTTTTTCCCTCCTGCAGGGTTAGTAACAGGAATGCAAAATTTTGAGTGTCTACAACAAGATTGAATAAAATTTTGAGTGTCTACAAGAGTCTCATGGCCTCACTTTCTTTTTCGGCTATGATAGCCTTTTCCAAGAGCAATCCAAAAGAATTAATCTGCAACACCGCCACCTTATTATAGAGCCAAGGTTTTAGGCCCTGCTCAAACTTTCTTGCCTTCCTTTCTTCCGTATCCACTTGGTGTGGAGCGAATCTAGCTAATTCATTAAACTTAGTGGCGTACTCCGAAACGGTCATATTTTCCTGCTTTAATTCTAAAAACCTAACCTCCATCCTAGCTTGCATACTGGACGAGAAATAATTCTCGAAGAACAGTTCCTTGAACCTAGTCCATGTCACCACTCCTTCTCTAGATCTAGTTTGATTTGCCTCCCACCAGAAATTCGCCTCCCTCTTCATCATATAGGTAGTAAAAGTTATCTTTTGCTCCTATGCTACCCTAGCAATAACAAAAGCCTTCTCCATCTCCTTCACCCAAGTTTGGGCTTTTATAGGGTCAGTTGTCCCTCTAAACTCTGGCAGTCCTACTGCCTTGAAGTCTTTGAAGTTCGCCAATTGATTATTTATCCAATTTTTTGCTGCTAGTGCTCCATTCTGCATGGCTTGTGCCAATATATTAGCAAGACTCTACATTGGGTTTACTTGACCTTCTGCGTTATTAACAGATTCTTCTGCTCTTTGGTTTCGATTTCGTCTCCTTGGCAGCATTATCTGGTTAAACAAAACCTTAAATTATTCTTTCTTATTTTTACATTTTATGCCTCATCGTTTAAGTGTTAACATTTAAAATATAACGTGAAATCTTAAACTCAAACAATCATATAATCAGATAGACACTTACTATCTTAATTTTGAAAACTTATTTACTTAATCAAACCTATATTTATACTCATTCAACTAATTCATAGTACTTTAAATTATATAGCGCATATTGCTATAAACATCTGCTACCCCTTTGTAACAACAAAAGTCGGGAATCGCTGCCACAACTTATACAAAAGTTGAGAGTATTACATTACACAGATATGTATATTATATACACCTTATATATGTTCATAAAATTATTCATTCTACTCGGTCCTACACCCTCCTTTGATCCTGGACAACCTTCCACCTAGTGACCTACCAACCCACATATAAAACATACACCTTGCTTCGGATTGGGACAATGAGGAGAGATGTCTCTCATGTCCACAATTGTAGCATACGTTTTGCCCTTTCCTTCATACGCCTTCATGCTTCCTTTTACAGTTTGTACACTTTCCTATTTTTTTAAAGTTTCCTGAGTTATAATCAGAGTTTTCTATATCACGATCATTCATCTTTCTTTTCACCTTCTGGTTTAGAGCTGCACACAATATACTGCATTTGGCTCCCATCTGCTCAATTTGAATCTTTAGCTTATCTTATTCTTCCATTATTTTAATTAACGTCTTTTGTAGTTGACTATTTAATAGTCTTTTCTATTTCCCATAGCCTTTATAGAGAAGAAACCTTATTCTTCAAATTCTGCACTTCAGTTGATGCCTGATAAGCTCTAACTTCCATGTCCGAATCACTATCTGTTAGTACCACCGTTACTGGTTCCGGTACTATGTTTTCCAAAATGATCACCTCATCAGGGTTGTTTTCAATGTGAGCCTCTATTTCAGCTATGGGCTTAGATATTGGCTCGGGTGGAGTGATTTGCTCTTTCTTCACGATAAGAAAGTCTCCTAATCCTTTTTCGCCTAACATCTACACATAATTTGCCTTGATTAGTACATATTATATACACATAACAAACAATAGTTTCATATAAGTTACTTTTATTTCATTTTACTATGAATTTACTTAACTCATCTCCTTTACACTCTATTTGAGTTATTTATTTTTCAACGCTTCTATCTATCCTAAGGTTATAGCCTAAGGTATCTCCACCTAAGGTTTCTAACCTAAAGCTTTGATACCAACCTGTGACGCCCCCAAATTCGGGTACTTGAAGCCCGTACTTGGTGCTACACGATACCATTTATTCGAATTACTTAATATATTATAAACTTAAAAATTATATCAAAGTTGACTAATCCCTAGGTACGGTGACCCTTAAGTACTTTATTACATGATAGATAACATATTATCACAATACAAAGTTCTAAATATTACAACTAACACCTTATAACTATTCCTTTAGTTTCCCCTTTCCTTTGTCCTTGCCAGAACCTTCTGGTCGATCATGTTTAGCTGAAAACATTTAATTTAAAGCAAGAATGAGCATTTAATTGCTTAGCAAGTAATATCAGATAATAAACATCAGTTGAAAGAAATAAATATTTTCTTTGAAGTATACTTCTACAACGAATCAATAATTGTGAAGCCATTTGAAACAATTCGTAATAACATATCAAACCGTTTACATTTTTGAAACAACGTAGTGACTATAAATGCTGAGCGGTCAATAGACCTCGAACTATTGTTTTCAAGTTTAAAAAGGTTTGTACAGAAATTCATCTGCAAACTGTCATAACTTACAGGCATGTTGGGTGATCAGCCTGTATGCCCAGTATTGATCAACACTACTTAATAGAACGATATTTACGTTCATCATAACCGCCTTTGGCGCATAAAAATTTCTAATTTTTGGGATGTTCATACTCAGTTTGGAGTCCGAACTAAAGCAATTCAGTTGGACGACTTTATCATAAACAATAATATTCAATGATACCTTTACAACTATGTCTAGCCGAGTCAAATAGCTTAGACATCTTTTAAACCATGTATACATACCGAAATTCAATAGTATGTATCAACATTTATTCAAATACAACAATTTATACAAGTGAAGGCATTTGCATAACCAAACTTAGCTTACAAAGAACAGAACAATTTTCGATTATATATGAATCATACGAAAACAGTAATAAGATACTTGTAAACAATGAACGAATAGAATGAAATCCGATAAAGTAAGGATACTTGCATAAACGAATAACAAAAATCATTATTGTTGGATTTGTACAAAATTATGGGCGCAATTAAATTGCACAAACTAGCGGAAGCATGGTATATCAGAGTTTAAAATTTTCTACAAAACCATTACCCGGATCATCCATTATGCATATTATTAATTTAAAATGATAAATAAGAAGTTATAGAATCATACCCTAGTAGAACGAAGCTTCCACAGGTACGAGTTCAACTCCTTGTTCTTCGTGATCGCCTTGAATTTCTGGGTTAGATTCCTTCCTTTAATCAACGTTAGCCACCCAAGTGTTTGGCCTCTAGAGGTGATCCACTAAGGAAGAGGAACTATCAAGAAGGAGGGTGGTTGGCTAAACCCTAGGTTTCTATCCACTATAGAAAAGGAGTACTCTCCAATAATTGGAATTGCATTAACTGATATCTATTATAAGACTCCTCTTATCTAGATATTGGTCAACCCTTCTAATCCTATTAGACATGGGACTTCATTTAATTAATTAAACTCCTTTAATTAATTTAAGTTTCCCATCACATTGGGATTCATTAGTTAAATTCATTTAATTAATTTGTCTCCTAATCTTATTAGGAATAAATGAAAGTACTAATATTAAATTAATTCCTAAACTACTTTAGAAATTAAAATAATAATAATTGTAATAATATTAATAAGACTCTTCTTATTAATTTATATTTAATATTTTCAAAATATTAAATAATAAATATTAAGCTATTTAATTTATTCTATCAACATAGATTAAATTAATTACACTTAATGCATTATTACGATTATGCCATTACCTTCTTAAATAATTATTCTTCCTTTTATGGTGTGACCATTTAGGTTCTCCATATTAAACCGGTTGTGAATAAATCAATTAGAACAATTCTAATCTTATTTAAATAAATAAATTAAACTAATAATCTATTTAAATAAATAATATTTATTCTACAATAGGGATAAGCCTCCCTAGCGATCAACGACTTTTCAGATAATATAGATTTTAACATTAATCATAAAAGAACCTGTGAGTAAATAGTTACCGTACAATTCAATCCTTCCACCATACAATGTCCCAATTAAATATAAGACATGGAATTACTGTCTAGTCTTATTTATTTAATTATATGTATTTCGATTAGAAAATACACAACTCCAAATGATGCAAATTAGAAACTCCTTTCTAATTTCATTCTACCTTGACCAAGGACTACTGGGTTGTTATTTAACGAATCACATAGGACATATCTTTTCTTTTACTAGAAGTAGTAGATTCTTTATTGATCATTCATTATCTCCATATGTAACTCATTATACCCAAGCATACCCTTTGATATATCCTAAGGGTTTTTAAGGAATAAGTCAAAGTATAATTTATTACATACAAGATACTATAATGATCTCAAGTCCAAGGATCACTTGTACTACTATCACATTAGGAATTCCTATTGACGTGCAAGTAAAACTCCATTAGGTATTCTATAGCGAGTCACGTTAAGTGAACTTATTCTCCAATAAGCACCTATATACTTGCTTTAGTGTTTCCATACAAATGATCATGAGATCAATCATCCGCATCTAATGAGCAAGCAACCTATGTACCAATCTGTCCGGATTTACTAATCCCCTATTTAGTAATCCAACGATTGGGAACTATTTTAGTTTTAAGCTTTCTAAGAATTTAGATCTCATTAGCATAATCAGCATCATGATTCTAAAAGCATTGCTTTAAAACTATGAGTTATTTACATATTATAAAAATATCATGTAGATAATTAAACGCCTTTAATAAATGAATACTTTTATTAAAAATTGAATAAGATTGTTTACAAAGTATGTACTTTATCATCATACATGATTGGCTTGTATGCACACTACTATCAATTATGGATGTGAATAATTAACAATAATTATTCACGAACACGCTTTGAACTTAATAACTCATGTTGAGTTAGGAACTTACATAACATATGCATGTTTGCACAAAATAAAAGTAGTGTGTAGGATTTAGATATTTGCACAATAAAAGAGTATAGAAACTTGCTTACAAGATCCATTGTATAAAGTAAATGCAAGGGTTAGGATACTTGCCTTGATCGCTGCCTACTTCTACGCAATATAGTTTTATCTTTAATACAAAGACCTATCATTAATAAGATTATTCTTGTAATCAGTATATCACATTATACTTCATAATACTACTACTTTATAAGTAAATTATCTAACATGTAATCACATAATCGAATATTAGATAACACCTTAATACAATACATAATCACAATTCTAAACTTAGCACACATCGAGTCTTTAACAGTGTTCAATATAGTACGCTGAGTGATTTCCCACAAATAACCAACAAACTAGTTTTTCGTCTAGTCTACACTATTTTTCACAGCGAGTTAAATCGGTATCTAGTTCGTATATACCTCCGCTCCCTGAAGGAATCGTTTAGTTCATATACTATACATCAACCATTAAAGAGTACGACTGTACCACTACTTTAGATTTAACTTATAGATTAATACTTAATCTTTCATTTATAAGTTCTTATTTATAAAATAATAAATCATATATCCAATCCAGCAAACTACATTGTCAATCCAGCAACCTGGATTACCAATCCAGCAACCTAGATTGACCAAACATACCAATTCAGAACCTGGATTATCCAAACAGACCAATCCAGCAATCTGGATTATCCAAACAAACCAATCCAGCAACCTGATGGTCAATCTAGCAAACCAGATTGCAATCCAGCAAACTGGATTCCAATCCAGCAAACTGGATTCCAATCCAGCAAACTGGATTCCAATCCAGCAAACTAGATTCAAAATAAATTTTAATCCAGCAAATTGGATTCCCTTTTTTTAACATACTATATACCTAATATAGCCTATTTCAATATACTATATTTAAAATAACGTTATTTCTCCATATTTATCATTTTAATCATTTATTAAATCAATAAATAATCTATTTTAATTGTTTACCCTTTATTAATTAATTCATTTAACCATTTTACAATGCCATAAACATAATATCTCATCAACATAGAACAAAATACCTTTCAAAAATCTGTATATATCTTATATTAGTTTATCAAGTCATAAAATTCTATTTTCCTAATTTTTAACATTATATAATTAATTTAATTCATTTATTCATAACATCATCATTTCTATGAAAAATACCAAAACATCTTTAAAATTATTTCTTTTCTGGAAATCAACTGAATATAGTCCCCTTATAAAAATATATTTTTTCCGGAATTGTTAAAATCCATTTACTATATTTAAATAGTCCAAAACATCCAAATCTTGCTACACTTTTTCATAAATCGAAACTTTGTCAGACAATTCTGATATTTACAGGGTATGTTACTTTTATATATATGTACTTCCAGTAAAAATATCATGATGTTTGGAGTTAACCACAAAGAGTTATTTGGGTATACATTTGAAAGTAGTCCTTCACCGAATCAGCCATAACTCTCATTATACAAGGCCAAAAATTCTAAAACTTTTCTAATACTCACATAACCTCTTATATTATCTCTCCAAATGTTTCCAAAATTTTTAAAAGTATAAAAAGTTGATAAAAATGCCCCTAGAAGTGCATAGTCAGCAAGATTTATTGACTCTTTGTTTACTACCCGGACTGTTTCGACCAACACTGACATAACGACTTGTAAACACATTGTGTTTGAGTTCTACCACTTGGTTTTAGTATTTAACTTGTTTATCTAGTACCCCTTTTTGACGGATCGCAAATCGGAGGTGTAGATCTCAAGTTATAACCCTACAAAGTAGTAAAAAGTTAGGGTTCTCTAACTTTTGAAAAAACTAGTTTTTATTTCTTACTTTAGATCTAACTTTTGGCACTCAAAAGGGTTAGATCTAAACATAATAGACTTATAAACATGTAGATCTAGAGTTTTAGATCTCAAGATCATCAACTCTATATCCTCAAAAATCAAACCAAATAAAAGAAAATAATACTAAATTAAGGGTTAAAATTTTATACATTTGCTTTATGTTATCATTCTTCTTCTTCCCAAGAGTTATGAAGCTTAAACCAAATCACACTTTTTTCTCTCTTATCTCCCCTAAGGGCTGCCATAATTTTCTGTCTTGCCTCTCTCTCTTTTGTTTTTGCTAGCTTAGAAGTGGATGAAATGAAGAAATAAAATGGTTTTGTTTGTTAGAAAAAAAAAATCTATAAAAATATTATATGTATGTATATAAGTTACCCAACATTCCACTCTTCTCATCTCCTCCTTAATCATTACATGATTTTTTGCACTCTTTAGTTTACTTGTAAAATTGGTTAAAATGAGTGGCTTGGTTATAAGAGTGACAACTAAGGAGAGTTGTTAGGATTAGGTAAATCAAATCATTACATTCATGCTCCTTCTTTTCCTTCCTTTTGGGCCGAAATTTTGGGCTTCCTTCTCCCAATTTGGTTTAATTTTTATGCCTTATTTTGCTTACTTAAATGTCGAACAAGTTCATTAACACATGGGCTTAGCTTGGGTCATTAAATTAAATTGTTGTGCTCACTAATAAAAATGTTTTGGACCATGAAATTAAGTTAGGTCCAATACTTTTAATTTTATTCTTACCCTAAGTATTTATTTAGGGTTTCCATCACTCATATGTAATTTAAATAATTACTCAAGTACATTTAATTTCATAACCCAATTAGACTTGCTTTACTTAAGTTATAAAATTAACTAATTGAGATGTATAAAATAAATCTCTTAGGGTTAATATATATTTTAAATACTGACATTATTCCACATAATCCATAAACATTTATCATTGTTGATAAATTCTTATCATATTTAAATACTCACATAATCGTATAATTACTTTATATAATTCATATAAATAATCAATCACTTAACCTTAAGCACATAATTACAAATACATATCATTCTGAAATACAATTTTAATTGTATTAGTATTCAAATCCCTATTTAAAATTCAAATTAGGGTTTTGAACAACTATTCATCTTGGCTTCCCTTCTTAGTCAACTTATAATAATTAAATTGACTAACCTGCTTAGTTCATATCGCATATGTTCAAAATATTACTGATAACAATAATGATAAAAATTAATAATAATAATAATAAATTTATTCGTAAAAATATAGTCGTATAAAATTCTAAGTCCTTACAGATCATGTCACGGTTTTTGGTTGGACAATAGCAGATATTAAGGGTATTAATCATGCGATGTGCATGCATCAGATTTTGCTAGAAGACGGAGCTAAACCCATGAGGGATGCACAAAGAAGATTGAATCCACCGATGATGGAGGTAATGAAGAAAGAGGCTATAAAATTGCTTGACGCATGTATAATCTACCCTATTTCTGATAGTCAATGGGTGAGTCCAGTGCAGGTAGTTCCAAAGAAATCCGAAATCACAGTTGTCAATAATAACAATAATGAGTTGGTGCCCACTCGAATGCAAACAGGATGGAGAATGTGTATTGACTACAGAAAATTGAATGTTGTAACTAGAAAAGATCACGTTCCCCTTCCTTTTATTGATTAAATGCTAGAAAGATTAGCTAGGCATACTTATTATTACTTTTTAGATGGTTTTTCAGGTTATAACCAGATTGTGATTGCACCCGAAGACCAAGAAAAGACCACATTCACATGTCCTTTTGGCACATTTGCATATCGTTGGATGTCCTTCGGACTTTGTAATGCCCTAGGTACTTTTCAGAGATGCATGGTAAGTATTTTTTTAGATCTTTTAGAAAATTGCATTGAGGTCTTAGATGCATGCATAGATAATTTGAGTCGTGTTTTGGATAGATACTTGGAAACTAATCTTGTTCTGAATTGGGAAAAGTGTCATTTTATGGTAGAACAAAATAGTACTTGGTCATGTTGTGTTAGTTAAAGGTCTTGAAGTTGATAAAACTAAGATAGATGTTATTTCTGTTTTGCCTTACCCCACCAGCGTGCCAAAGATTCGTTCTTTTCTTGGTCATGCAGGTTTCTATCGAAGATTTATCAAGGGCTTCTCAAAGATTGCATTGTCTTTGTGTAAGTTGCTACAAAAGGATGTGGAGATCCAGTTTGATGATAGGTTCAAGGAGGCTTTTAATAAATTGAAGAACTTATTAACCTCGACACCAGTGATTCAACCACCAAATTGGAAGTATCCATTTGAGATCATGTGTGACGCAAGCAATTATACAGTTGGGGTTGTCTTAGGCCAAAGGATTAACAAAGTTGTTCAAGCCATTTACTGTGCTTCTAGAACTTTGAATGAGGTTCAGATAAAATACTCCACAACTAAAAAAGAACTTTTATCTGTTATTTTTACTTTAAATAAATTTTGAGAATATTTTCTTGGCACTAAAGTAATAGTTTATTCTGACCATGTTTCTCTGAGGTACTTATTGACCAAGAAGGACCCTAAACCTAGGATTATCATATGGATTTTGCTTTTGCAAGAATTTAACTTGGAGATCAAGGATAAGAAAGGGGCAGACAACTTAGTGGCAGATCACTTGAGTATGTTGTTAAAAGATGAGGAGGTGTTACCATTGCATGATTCCTTTCCAGATGAGCATCTACTTTCAGTACATAATGAGATTCCCTGGTATGCAAATCTTGTGAATTATTTGGTACGTGCGTATTTTCCTAGTGATTTTTCCAAATCCCAAAAGGAAAAGATAAAAAGTGATGCTAAACACTATGTTTGGGATGATCCATATTTATGAAAATTTTACGCTGACCAGATAGTTAGACAATATGTGCCTAATAATGAATTTTAATCTATTTTAGCCTTTGGCCATTCTCATGTTTGTGGAGGATATTTTGGTCCAAAAAGAATAGCTAATAAGGTTTTAGAAAGTGGTTTTTATTGGCCTTCTCATTTTAAAGACTCCTATATGTTTTGCAAAACATGTGTTAATTGTCAAAGGACATAGAATATTTCACAATGAAATCAAATGCCACAAACTCCTATTTTAGTTGTTAAAATTTTTGATGTTTGGGGTATAGATTTTATGAGAACTTTTCCTTCCTCCTTTGGTAATATATACATTCTTTTGGCTGTTCATTATGTCTCTAAATGGGTGGAAGCTAAAGCCACTAGGACTGACGATTCTAAAGTTGTTGCAGATGTTGGAACATCACGAGCCATCATAAGTGATCGCGGAACCCATTTTTGCAATAGGGTGTTAGCGGCTTTGTTCAAGAAATATAATGTTTTGCACAAGGTTTCTACATCCTATCATCCGTAGAGTAATGGTCATGCTGAGATATCTAACCAGGAGATCAAGTCCATTTTTAAAAAAGTAGTCAACTTGAACAGAAAAGATTGGAGTTTGAGACTGGATGATGCACTTTAGGCTTATAGAACTGAGTACAAAACTCCTATTGGTATATCACCATATAGGATTGTGTTTAGAAAATCATGCCACTTACTTGTTGAGTTAGAGCATAGAGCTTTCTGGGCAATTAAACAGTGCAACATGAGTTTGGATATAGTTGGTGGACACCGAAAGCTACAATTGCAGGAGCTAGAAGAGTTGAGAAATAAGGCTTATGAAAGTTCAAAAATTTACAAGGAAAAGACTAAGGCCTTTCATGATAAGCAGATCGTGCGGAAGACCTTTGTTGTGGGACAAAAAGTTTTACTATATCATTCTTGGCTTAAGTTATTTCCAAGTAAATTGAGATCTAGATGGGTCGGTCCATTTGTTATCACTAATGTTTTTCCTCATGGTGCAGTTGGAATTCAAAGCCCAAACACAAAGAAGATCTTTAAGGTGAATGGACATCGGTTGAAACCCTTCTATGAGGGGCATTAAGTGGAAAATGTTGAGATGATGGATCTGGAAGATTCAATTTATGCAGAATGAGAGAAAAGACATGATGGCAAGCCAAAGATAATAAACAAGGGCAACTGCTTAGGAGGCAATCCAAGACTCAGATTTGATTTTTCTATCCATTTACTTTTTAGTTTGTTAATTGCATGTTAGCTAGTAGTTACTTTCTTCTTTGCATGATTTTCGTATATTGGGGACAATGTAAGGTTTGAGTGTGGGGGGGGGGGGGGGGGTTTATTAGTTTATATAGGCAAATAGGAGTATTAATCCATTTTGATGAGAAATTTGACAAAATTTTGGCTTTGAAATTGGTTTCATGATTCTATTTGGCTAAATTTTAAAAGGTTAAAGTCAAAAATTGGAAATTAATGCTAAATTTTAGATTCTATTTGATGCTTAATTGGTCAATGAATGATGAGAACTGAGTCATGATCCATAGTAGCTGATTTGAATTGAATTGGTGATATATGAACACTTGAATATGAGAAACGTGCATAATTGATTGAGACATCTGTGGAGTTGTCTATTTGCACTAATTTCATGATTTAGAACTGTTTAACTGCTTATGTTTATTGCAGAACCTTGAGGTGAAAAAATAATGATGAAAAATGATGAATGAAAAGAAAGAAAAAGGAAGAAGTGAAATATGATTAAAATTTTGCTTCAATGTCCATTATACGAATTAACTGGGAATTCAAGACTCAGGAAGCATCGGTATTCACGCTAAAAAATATGGTGGATAAAAGCAGCTTGACTAGTCAACTTTTGTGGCCTTTGTTAGTTAAATAAGTAAGCCCTAGGGGTGTCTCTACACCCATCGCACTAAAACCATCTAGTTTGGGAGTCGTTGGTGGAAAGTTCGCTACATGGGTACCTTTGAAAAGTCTAAGAAAAGGAGACATTGCACATGTCAAGAAAGAAATGAAGAATGTGGAAAAACGTCAAAATACACTCATCGGTACTCGAAAAGAAGGTTCTATCAAAGGAAAAAAAATGAAGAGTAGAGAAAATATGTTCTGAATTATGGGTTGGTGTACACTGTTTTTGTTCCATTATAGCTACGGCTGAATATGTGTGTGGATCATGGGAAAATTGCTTATGTGGATACAATTTGATTCTAAGAAGTTTAATGGTGTAAGGTGAAGTTGTTGTAAAACATTAACTGATGAGGTGCTAGGCAAATATCTGTCTGTTAGCATTGACATTCATGATACGAACTTGAAACCTTCTTAAAATTTGCTTAAATAGAATTTTATTGAAAATCAGACTTTTATTTTACACGAGGACATGTAAAAGGCTAAGTGCGGGAGAATTTGATAAATACATAAAACTCGTTGATTTTGATTCCTTTACGTTTAGTTGATTACATAATTTGTTGTGTATACAAGCTTGATAAGGTTATTTATTGATTTCAGGTTGAAATGGAGTTTAAGTGATGAAATAGGATGAATTGGAGTTGATACAATGGAAAAGGAAGAAAATTCAGGAACTGCATGAATTCACCCCCAATGAATCCAATGCCTTGCACCAATCCGCCCCGGTGGATACCTCTTTGTATTCCAGGAAAAGCCAATCTGCCCAGGCGAATTTGTTTGGCCCAGGGAATTCGCCCCGACGAATTTGTCTCTGCAATTCTTCGCCCCAGCACTTTCTAAACTCGCCCCGGCCCCTTCATCTCTAGACCAATTCGCCTCGGCGAATTCATAGTACAAACCAATCCGCCCCGGCGGATTTAGCAGGAAATCTGGGAAATCTCAATAATTTTTGGAAACTTCTCAAAGCAAGATTTTGGCAAACTTCTACATGGAATTGGATTGATATTTCTACTGGACTTAGGATTTTTTTTAGACTAGACTTACTTTCCAATTTGATTCTATTTTTTTTAATGAAAACTAGAGTTATATTTTGTAATTGCTCTTAGGATTTGGATTTCTAGTTTCCATAGGATTTAAGACCTTGTCTAACACTATAAATACATTGTAATAATTAGGGTTTCAGATATCATCTATCATCTACAACATTGGAGTGCAGAATTAAAGGCATGTCTGGCTAGTTTTCTATAGTCAGTTCTAAAGGGAGGTGGAAACTTGTTTACAAGTAATTGATTAATTTAGTTATATTATTTATTCCTTCTTGTATAAAACATATTCTGATAATCTATTTTCAATGTTTGCATGCTAATTGATCTAATTGATTCGATATGGCAAATTAAGTTAGTTTGATCATTAACATCTGCTAGATTAAGATTGGTATTACGTGTAATTGATATTTTTCTTCATCATAAGTAGCAAATTAGTAATACTAATTGTGGACAAGTTTTTGTATATTGCTAATATTATCAGAAAACAAGTTAAACAAATCAAACTTATGTGTTTATTGCTTGGATTGGCGTAATTCTCTATTTTTTAATGCTTATGTCATATTAAATCTAGAGAGCTTATTATAAGTTGTATTATAGTTAGAATCTGGTGTAGAGCTTATTTCATACAGTGAATGTCTAATGAGAATTTCGGATAACAGAGCTTATTGTTATCTAGGGCTAATAGTTTCATTGAAGGATAAATAATAACAACTTGATTAACTAATTGTTGTAACTTGGTGAAACTGAACTGCAGAATTGAAGTTGTTACATATTTTGTTGATCTTATTAATTTAATTCTATTTTCTTTAATTTAAAAACAAATTCAAAAACCCCCATCTTTATTTTTTGTTAAAATAGTAAAATAAGTAGAAAACAAAGTTACTTTCTATGGAATCGATCCTTGCTTACTACTGTGCTACTTGTTTGGTGAAAGTGAAGTTAATTTTGGAGTGTCAACGATAGCTCCCATTAATTTACTGGGTGTTCCTTATAATTCTATTCCTTAGAGACCGGATTTAGGAGGATTTGATTGCGTGTCTTTTGGAAGAAGTGCGTGAATATTATAAAAAATTCTTGGTAAACGATTAATGCTAATTAACTAAATTAAATAGAAAGTATATTGATTTAAATGAAATACTAAGGGAAGGTGTAATATTAACTTATTAAATCTGCATTTACTCTTGTGACAACAATAATTAATTTTGGTAATTTTAATTTTCATCTTGCAAACAATATTTTGTAGTTTAAAATAAGATTAATTGCATTGAAATTTGATAATTGATAAATATTAATCTATTTCCTAGTGGGAATGCTATCCTTGCTTGCTAAATATTACAAACGAACGCGTATACTTGCATGTTAAAGTGCTAGTGAAAAATTAGGCAACACACGAGCTTGTTCGAGATGTGATTGGAAGGACCAACCTGTCCTTGACCGAACCCCGGGGTTGAGAAGAGGGGTCAGCCGTTGATTTGTCCCGTGCTAAGACTGTTTTCGCCTTACTTGTCACCAATACTCCGATTAACCTCCTGGATGATTGAAAAAGTATCTAGCACTAAATAGTCATTCTTCTAGCACCAATGTTAACGCCAAGATTCGTCCACGCACCCAATCACCAATAGCGCGTCCAATACTGCAAATAAACAAAATCACACGAGGCAACTTGACGGCTTGGGCAGCCGGGGGATAACTCCGGTATAAGAATAAGTATATACTGAATATAGGTTAACAATGGAGGCTTAAAGCTTTAGTGCTGGAAAGTAATGAAGTACCTGTAAATCAGGGTATAGCTTTGTATTTATAGTGATTACACCTCTTTAAACGCCCTGTCCTCGTATTGGAATAGAATTCCTCATTATGATGGATACCATAATGGGATAGAAGTGAATTTTCTTAAAGAAAGGAAGTCGAACATTATCCAGATACTTTCCTTAGAAATTGAAAATTAAATATAGTTAGGAATCTTAGTTTCCTTAAAGTTCTCTTATTGCCAAAAACAGACTCCTACATTGGGATTCTTCCTTCACGTGGACTATGACTCACTAAATCCAACTGGGCCCATCTAATCATGGCCCAAAAGGTGGTAATGACACTGTTTGGGGTTATAGTGATGGTGATGGTGGGTCTATGGTTTAGTGATGCTACATGAAAGGTGTGATGATGTGCGATTGTGGGCGGCGGTGAAGTTTATAATAGGGGTTGTAATGGTAAATGTGATGATCATGGAGATCTATGAACAATTAGATGATAGGTTCATGTTTTGGCAAGTTATTGGCAATGCAGAGGAAGTCAATTTTTTGAATTTGAGGAAGAAATAGTTAGCTCAATGAGCTAACTCACCGAGTTGTCCACATAAGATTTATCCTCTTAAGTAGAACTCCATGTCACAATTCACGTTATTATTTTGGCTTAAAAAATGAATTAAAGAGTCAATTTAATAAAAATAGACTGTGAGATTTAGTCAACTTACATCTGTTAAAAAAAAGTGAATAAATTCTCCCTCCAAACTTCAATTTGAACTAAAAAAAATTGTTCTGGATTATTTTTTAAAAATAGGTATAAATTTGTTGACCATAATATTATAATTTAAAATAATGTTACTATCATATAATTTTAAGCTACATAATATTGATATATACATATATACTGTAAATCTTGTGTAATATGTAAAATTCACAAATATATATATGTGCATGTGAATTTTATATCACCTAAATTATATAACTGTATCGTTGCTCTATAATTTAAAACAAGAGGATAAATTGTCATCCTTATGCTCTCATCGCTTTCGACCGTGACAATGACTTTCTCCGTCAACTGACACGTACAATCCCTCATTCTCCTTTCACCGAAACTCCTCAAATAAAAATTAGAAAGTATATAATATTGGAGTAATTGAGTTCACCTAAGCTGCTTCTTCTTCGTCTTCTTTTTCTCCAATGACTATTCTGCTAATGGCGAAAGCCTTTACCATCGATTTGAAACCCTAGAAATCCCAAAAAACTTTATCTTCTTAAAATTCGATCTTTTTTTTCTCTGTTGATTTTAAGGAACCTAGAATTGTGCAAAGTTAATGGATTTAGAGTTAGCATCATCAGCAACATCTTCGCTTGCTCCAGGTTTTCGGTTCCATCCCACCGATGAGGAACTTGTTCGGTACTATTTGAGGCGGAAGATCTGTGGAAAACCCTTTCGTTTTGATGCTATTTCTGAACTTGATATCTACAAAGTCGAGCCATGGGATCTCCCAGGTCCCCCTAATCTGTCTCTCTCTCTAAAATTTTGGATTGTGTTTTTTAAGTTCTCTCCCTAATAAACCTCTGTCTCTGTAATTTTATTCAGCTTTTTAGTGTATCACTTGATTAGTACTTGTGCATTATAATATGGAGTGTGATACAAAATCCAATTCCCTGATATGTGCTTTCATATTGAACATGATATTATTGGCGAATTAGGTTAAAGTTAAGCTTCATTACCAGTTCACATAGGCAAATAACAATCCATTAGAAAATATATCTAGATGCATAAGTATATCTAGGCTGAAGTTTCAATTTCCAAGTACCTACCTATCACCAATAGACTCCTAGAGGCTAGAAATGCTTCTAAGAGTTATTACATTAATAAGTAAATGCCTCAAACAACTCCCTCATCAATATATAGCTTATATTGATCTGAAGAAATTCACGGCAATAGATGTTTAAACTTGTGTGAAAATGTGGCAAAAGCTCTTTTAGCATTGAAACTTCCTATAGAATAAATATCTAATTGGGTTCTTGTAGTACAAAGATAATTAAAATATAAGTATTTAATTGTTGGAAATCCAAGAAGTTAGTTGGCTTTGTATTTTACTATATGGCTGTATTGTACAATTAATGGGAGCTTTCGTGTGCTACATTACTGTAATTCTAGGATGCAGTCTCATTTAGGATACATCCTACCTATTCATGCATTTCGTTTGTGGAAGATACTTATCCCTTACAGGACGATGATGGAAGTGTGTGTGTATATATATATATATATATATTTTGTGTGTCTGTATATTAATCTTCAACTAATGACATGTTTGGTGAATTGTGGGGTTTTATGTTAAGTTGAAGCTGAAGCTGAAGAATAGACTTATTTTAGAATGTCAATATTCATTAGGGAATTATGATATATAATTACTCGTTATATATATATATATATATATATGTATGTATATAGGATAGTGATCCATTAGGAAATGGTTGCTATGGACACTATTCCCACCGTCCAATACAAGATCTAACGGGCGAAATTAATGGAGATTAAACCCCTACAATTTTTTTTACCTTTGTCTACTCTTAGTAGAGGCATGGAGAAATGTCCTAAATACCCCACCTTAGTTAGATTTAAACAATTTTAAATGTAATTCATATTAATTAAATCAAATTGTATTAAAATATTGATTTTAAACTTTAAATAATTAAATTGTCACAATAATTGACGATGTTAAATTCTATTACTTAATAAATTATTTATACAAATAAATACATTGAATATAATTGACAATGTTAAATTTTTTTTATTACTTAAGAATTTTTTATACAAATAAATACATTGAATATAATTGATAATTTTAAATTTTATTACTTAAGAATTTATTTATAAAAATAAATACATTAAATATAATTGACAATGTTAAATTTTATTATTTAAGAAATTATTTATACATATAAATACATTGAAACTATTTAAATCTAATTAAAGTGGGATAATTTAAGACATTCCAATGCCTCTACTAAGGGTAGAGGCAGGTAACAAATTTTTTTTCAGCCGGTAATGGTGTGTTGGAATAGTGTATTTGCTATGGATCACTACCCATATATATATATATATATATATATATATATATATATATATATACATACACGTCTTCTTCATTAATAAATTCTGAGGCTTGATATGGAGATTTAGGTAGCTTATCTCTCTCCCTCACTCCCTCTCTCCCTCTCTCTTCTTCTCTCTACCCCTCTCTCTACATAATTGTGCATACATGTATACTTGCATTATTAACTAATTTTCTTCTGAACTGTTTGGTTAACTGTGGGGTTAGGTAAGTCGAGGATGAAGAGTAGAGATTTGGAGTGGTACTTTTTCAGTGTCCTTGATAAAAAGTATGGAAATGGTTCGAGGACAAACCGCGCAACTGATAGAGGGTACTGGAAGACAACTGGGAAGGACCGGGCTGTTTACCACGGGACTCGGATTGTTGGGATGAAGAAAACTCTAGTGTATCACAGTGGTCGGGCACCTCGGGGTGAGAGGAGTAATTGGGTCATGCATGAATACAGACTCATTGATGAAGAGATTGAGAAAGCTGGAATTGTTCAGGTGGGGTTTGTATAGTTGTGTATCAAATCAGTAAATATATTATGTATGTATATGTTATCTGTTTGGACGCTCCAATGAAACTCTTTTTGGTTTTTAAAATCAAAATAGAGTGGGAGATTGCACGAAAATGATCATGTGTGCTAGTTTTGTTTTTGTCTAAGAAATGGACTAATTAAGCATGAACAACAGAGTTGAATATAGAATCATAATTTTATAGCCAAAGAATTAACTATATGGAAGCACTGTGCTTTTTGGAGTAGTAATTCACATTTTTTAGGGACTGTTGATAGTTGATATTTTTTTTGTTTTTGATCTGATGGATCCTGATTCTTTAAATTGTTTGCTAATCTGGTGGGCAGGATGCATTTGTGTTGTGCCGGATATTTCAGAAAAGTGGTCCTGGGCCTAAGAATGGGGAACATTATGGGGCACCTCTTATTGAAGAAGAATGGGAGGATGATGAGTTTGCCATGGTCCCGAAAAATGAGTATGTGGAGGAACTTCCAGTAAGTGATGATACCTGTCCAGATGCCTATCTCGATGACAATGACCTTGAGCAGGTTTGTCTATATCTTGTTATAGTTTTTATACACATGCACATACATGCGTGGGTGTGTGATCATGGCCCTTCAAATTTGGGAAAAAGTGTCCTTTGGTGGCATCTTGTCGTTCATTAAATTTTCTTAGAAGAGGTGCAGAATTTTGTGGGAATTAAATATTGCGTTTGTTGTTTTCCCTCACAAGTGGTATTGAGGTGGTTGCGCATTCTAACATTTATGAGGTCCAAGGTGGTGGAAGTAATTAAGAAGAAGAAAGGTTGAGTGTCAAGGTTGTGTGGGGCTGCTGATTGAGTGTAGGTTGATGAAAGTAGTTCTCTGTTGAGTTGAATCTTGCGTTTTTCTTCTATATTTTTTTCATTTGCTGGTTATTCCGGTGTTTATGGTCATTGCGGTGGAGGCTGGATTTGGTCTTAGTTTTGAGTGTGGATGGGATGTGGCTGATGTTGATGATGGCAGTAGATGGAGGGTATTGAGGTAGTACAGTTGAGGGATTTAATGCCTGTTTGGATGCTGAATTTAAGGCTGATTGACACTTCTATCCCTCCAAGTTGTCACCCACTTTCAAAGTCGTCCTTAAAGTACCATTTTCATCAGTTAGGTCCTTAAAGTGACATTTTATTGGCGTTTCTGTTCCTTCAACCCATTTTAAATTAAATCCGACCCATTTTGATCAAATTTAACCCAACCCGACCCAGTTTGACCCAACCCAAAATTTTAATATTTTAAAATATAATAATATTTTAAAAATAAGTTTAAAATAATAATTATATTTAACATTTTTAAAAAATAATATTTAATTATTGAAAATATATTATTATTATTATTATTTTTAATTATTTTAATATTTTAAAATAAAATAATTATTTAAAAAATAGTTATTTTTAATATTTAAAAATAAAATATTAGTTTTTTAAAAAAATAAAAATAAAATTTATATTTAATATTCTAAAATAAATATTTTTTATTTTTTATATTTTAAAAGTAAAAAAGATTTTTGTAAATAGTTTTATTTTTAAAAATAATATTTAATTTTAAAATATTGAAAATAATATTTATTTTAGAATATTAAAAATAATTATTATTTTATAATATTAAATATAATATTTATTTTAGAATATTAAAAATAATATTTATTTTAGAAAATTAAAAATAATAATTTTTTAAAATTTTTTTGAATAAATATTATATTTATATTTATTTTAATTTTTTAATATTTACTTTTAATATTATAAAATAATTATTATTTTTAATATTCTAAAATAAATATTTTTAATAATTATTGTTTTTGAAGGAAAAACAATATTTAATATTTTGAAATACTTATTAAAAAAATTAAAATAATTATTATTTAATAACAATAATTATTAAGATTATTTAAAATTTTAAAATAATAATTATTAAGCTTATTTTAATTTTTAAAATAATAATTATTAAGATTATTTTAATTTTTTTTAATAATTATTAATCCATAATTTTTTAATTTTTTAAATAATTATTTCAAAATATTAAATATTATTTTTCCTTATAAAACAATAATTATTAAAATTATTTATTTTAAAATATTAAAAATAATATTTATTTTAGAATATTAAAAGGAAATATTAAAAAATTTAAATAAATATAAATATAAATATAATAATTATTTTAAAAAAAATTATAAAAAAACTAAAATAATTATTATTTTTAATATTCTAAAATAAATATTATTTTTAATATTTTAAAAGTAAATATTATTTTTTAAAATAATATTTACAAAAATATTTTTTACTTTTAAAATATTAAAAATAAAAATTATTTAAAAAATATTTATTTTAGAATATTAAATATAATTATTAATATTTTTTATAAAAAAACTAATATTTTATATTTAAATATTAAAAATAACTATTTTTAAAATAATTATTTTATTTTAAAATATTAAATTAATTATTATTTTAATAATAATAATTTATTTTAAATAATTAAATATTTTTTTTAAATATTAAATATAATTATTATTTTAAACTTATTTAAAAAATACTATTATATTTTAAAATATTTAAAATTTGGGTTGGCTCAAACTGGGTCGGGTTGGGTTAAACTTGGTCAAAATGGGTCGAATTTAGGTTAAAATGGGTTGAAGGAACAGAAACGCCAATAAAATGCTACTTTAAGGACCGACCTAACTGACGAAAATGATACTTTAGGGACGACTTTGAAAATGGATGACAACTTGGAGGGACAGAAGTGCCAATCAGCCTGAATTTAATGGTGGTGATGTGCTTTAGAGCAGGTGATAAAAGTGACTCCAATTTTGGAAAAAAACAAGGAATTCCCAACCTGGCTCTGATGCTACTTGACGTAGGAGATTTTTTGGAGAAGAGTAAGTGCTGTAAATTAATTGGTAAACAAAAGAATATTAACTTAGGTGAGATTCCGCATCTCACTACCTCAGAGATCTTGTACTTGGGTGAGGCTCCACATTGTAATTTACATCACTGATTAAAGAGACTCAAACCCAAATATTACTTGGGGAACAATAAAAGAACTTAAAAAGCTAAAATACAATATTAAAATTTTCTAATCACTAATTCACTATAAAATGTCTTAAATCCCCACTAATAAAATAAAAAAATAATTCCATTAATTAAAACCCAATTAAACACAATAAAAATCACATAAAGTAAATAAATCAATTTCTTTCTTTACTTTGGGTTAGTGGTCCCCATAACTCTATAAATCTCTGGAGCATCAACTTTTAAAAGTCCTTGATCAACCAAATAAGTTTGAAGAACTGTATTAAGTGCTTTGACGGACTTGTTAATTTCCATGTAGTCCCCTTTTTTGTGTGCATCAAAATATTGAATTTGCATTCGCCTTTTCTCATTCCAATTCATCATCGTTTTCCATGACTGTAATTAAGAACAAAGCTGTTCTTTTTCCTACACTTATAATATATATATATATATAGGGATCATACTAAAAATATAAAATAATAAAACAGTGGGTAAGTTTGGAAAGACAAAGTTCAGGGGCTGACTTTGATTTGGTAAGAATGACTAGATACAGGTTACCAATGAGATGATGCATATACGACCTTTCTCTTCCTCTGTATTTTTTCTGGTTGGTGGCTCTTCAATGATTTCAATAGGTTTTCAACCCCTATTTTTTTAAGGAACTGGTCGGAGATATCGGCGATGATGGTAGCTGTTGGATTTATTACTACAGGCAGCGATCTGGGTAATTCTTCTTTTTTTTCGTTTCTCTTTTCCAGCGAGGCTGCAAATGTGATTAGTTGATGATGATGACAAGATCGGTAGTGGTTGTGGCTTGAAGGTGCGAGTTACGATATGACAGTGAATGCGAAGGACGATGACAAACAGGATGCATACAAGGTTTTCGATGAGGGATGACGATGGTTTTCTCTTTATTTTTTTCTTGCATTGCCAATGACATTGGTGGGGTTTTCTTGGTGAAGATGAACATATTTTGTGTTTGTCGATAAGTTTTTGTTGAAGGTTGATTATGATCATGAGCATTAGGATTAGGGTTTGGCATGGCTCTAAGGCTGTGTTTGGCTTAGTTAGAGTTTGTAGTTTTGGGACACTGATTATTGTACTTTGACTTTTGGGCAGCTGGTGATGAGTTTGGGCCTATTTTGGATAGAGATAGGATAGTGCAAAATCTTACAGTACCAAGTTTGAGCATGCAGGAAAAGGGTGAAGGATGAAATAAAGGGGAAGAATCAATCAATATTCATCTCACTGAATCTCAACGATGACTACTTGATTATATATAGGACATAATAAACCTAATTTAATAAGGAAGTATCTCTTAATCTCTACTGTATTTTAAAAGAGATCCAATTGTTATCTAACTAAAATAAACTAATCACTGTTGTTTTATATCTCTGTAATAATATAGTATAATATAATATAATTAATAATCTCTTAATTTTCTTCTTCAGTTGCTCACCAAACATTCTTCTATGTATACTGAAGGTTGGATTGGTTGTCTGGATCGATGAATTATTTTGGGTATCACTGCAAATTTTGACACATTCATTTATTGTATACATTATCGTATAGGAACGAGAAGTTGCAGATTTGCAATCTTTTTCCCTGCATCCTATAAACTGCAATCTGTTTCCTTCCATCCTATAGTCTAGTTAAAGAAACCTTCGTTTGTGGTATATGATTTATATTTTATTTTTACTTGCACCAACATGTTATAGTCTCCCCTCCCCTACTTCCTTTGGTTAATTTTATTATACATGTTTTATTGGTTTTTCCTTCAGATTCTTGGTGCAGTTGATCCATCATTCGTTGCTCCTCTTCCTTTGAACTTGGCTTATGGGGATGAAAATCATTATGTCGAGGAATCAACAAACTTGATTGGTGATGCACAAGAGCTCTTGGTGGGTATGGATCAAAACAATCACGTGCAGGAACAACCTGCTGACAGAACTTTAATTAATTTGCCAGTGCCATACGACAAGTATGAAAAATCTGTCAAGCATGAATATATTGGTGAACTAAGCTATACTGGTGAATCAAGCAAAGAGAATCCTGTGGATGTGGATTATTTACTTGATGAATCATTTTTAGATGCTATGAATAACCCTCTATTTGGTGATGGAGCATTCATCGAGACTAACGACTTTAAACAACCAGTTGAGGCGGATCCCTCTACTTTTGACATGCTTGATGAATACCTTCAGTTCTTTGATGCCACTGATGACAACTTGCAACATCTGGGTTTTGATTATTCAAATATGATGGGAAGTGAGGTTCCTTCTGAACCAGCATCATTGCTCCCCTATAAGGTAATGTTACATTTAAATTTACGGATTTTGGCTCTGCTGACTTTGACTTTGATAAATGCTTACTTATTCATTACTCTACTATCAGGATGTAAATGAAAGCATCAAGCAAGCGATTGCGGAAGGAAAACAGCAATTAGAAGGGCACGTTAATGATGTTACATCTTCTTCAAAGCAAGCACAGACAAAATTTGGATCAGGTTATGACGGGCTCTATTCTTATTCGACTTGGGACTGCCAAAATCTTATAAAATATCCTTTGACCTTTTACTTTCGTTATATGGACTTCTCTGAAAATGTGAATTGTGTGATTACCAATTTTACCTCCACTGCTGCTAATCACTGGATGTTTGTTGTTGTTTAACTTCTGGTGGTGCAGGTTATCAGTATCCATTTCTCAAGCAGGCCAATCAAATGTTGGGGAATATTCCTGCTCCTCCTGCATTTGCTTCGGAGTTCCCCACAAAGGGCACAACTCACCATCTGAATTCTGCTTCGTCCAGCTCTATCCGTGTTACAGCTAATGTGATCCAGATAAGAAATATGACTGAAATGGACAGGTCATTTGGTAAGCATGGCATTGCGAACATCATCGTTTCCTTTGGCCTGTCAAGAGGTGATGATTATTCTTCAGATACGCAACCTTCAACTAGCATACTCTCTGACAAGGCAAACTCGGCTATATATCAGGGTTGGGTTTACTTCATGTTCATGTGGGTGCTGTTTTTATCTTTGAGCTTCAAAATTGGGTCCTATATTTGTGCCAATTAATGCCTCATGGAACTGCCACCAGCAAGAAGTTTATTGAAGTTGCTGAACATCAAATCATCATACCTTGTACAAAAACATGTTCCAAATTTTTATTAGTTGGTTTTTAATTTTAAAAGACATTAATAAATTATGAAAGTATGCAACTCTTTTAAGTGTCTGCTGACTGCTTTCTCTCCTAGAATTCTTGGTCAGGTTGTGTAAAGTTTATTGTGTGCAAACTTTGTGCACCTACAGATTTGAGATTTTATTGTGTATGTTTGGTTACTAGGTTTGGTATGTTTAGAGTGTTCGTTTAGTAGCAGCTTATAACGGATCTTTTCGTTCTAATATTCTATTGAGAGTTATAAGTATTTATCAAATCTATTCCTATCTAACGAAACGATATTGTTTCAAATGACAAAAGTATTGTTGAGAAAAAGATGACTTTATATGGATGAAACAAAAATTGGATTCATGGAATTGCATGATGAACTTTCTTGAAAAACATTGATGCATGTGTAAACGAGGTGTTTTTATCTAACCCCATTTAGATTTCTATTCGACAATAATAAAGAATAATGTTAGTTTTGGGTTTTGGTCAATTCCAGTCTAAAATATCTATAGAAAATCTTTATAAAATAGATTAGTTTATTTTAAATGCATTTTAAATGCAACGCACCAACATTTTGTACCAATAAATGTTGTAAACGTTAGTAACCAAACAAACTTAACAAAACATTGTATGAGTTGGTTTTTTCAACTATCCCTTTTTATTTATTTTTCCCTTCCAAAGTTTTTAAGGGATTTTTTTTACCCTTACCACAAGATTGTTACATGTTTAAGTCTATCGTCAATCATGTTCTATGGGTCGGGTTCAAGGTTGTTGGTTTGTCCAATCTTTAAAACTATTGGGCTCAAGTTTAGGTTTGGCTAATTTGGACTATAATAAAAATGTTCTAAGATTACCAGCTGGTTAAGCCCGTATTAAAAAATAAAGGGTCCTTTACATTACAATACAACATTTAGAAAATAATTACACAATCAGTACATCCAAAAAATAATTACAAAAATAACGCAAAAAATTCAAACCATTCAATTTCACATTAATAAGGAACCTAAAATCAAGGCTGCCATAATTCAAAATTCAAAATTCAAATCAAACAGATGAAAAACAAACAAATATTTTCTCGTCATCTTCCTCCTCCGCCGCCGCAAATCTCCTTAGCGAATCTTAAGCTTGCACGCGGTCAGATTATGTTTCAGATCCTGCGAAAAAAGGAAGGGGTGGACAGCAAAGCATGAACTGTCAGATTATGTTTCATTTAACTTCAACAAAAGTATAACACTGCCAACGAGAAGAAGAAGAAGATTCGCCCTACAAACATAAGTTTGAAAACAAATAGATGTAACTCTTAATGTTCAAAAAAAAATTTATGACTGTTTGGTTACCCACAAAAACTAAAATGGTTACCTCTGTATGAAGGTTTGGCTACCAACTGTATCACATTCAAAAATAAAATTTGCAACTTAATAAAACTGAATTGGTTACCTTGGTCTGAAAATTGCAACCATCTGCATGAAAGTTTGGCTACCAAGTGCATCACATTCAAAATAAATTGGTAACCTAATAAAACTGAATTGGTTACATTGGTATGAAGGTTTGGTTATCAACTGAACTATGAATGTAACCTAATAAAATTGAATTGGTTACCTTGCAATGAAAGTTTGGCTACCAACTGCATGAAGGTTTGGTTACCAATTGTACTATGAAGGTAACCTAATAAAACTGAATTGATTACCTTGCTATGAAAGTTTTGCTACCAACTGCATGAAGGTTTGGCTCACATTCAAAATAAATTGGTAACTTAATAAAACTGAATTGGTTACCTTGGTATGAAGGTTTGGTTACCAACTGCACTATGAAGGTAACCTAATAAAACTGAATTAGTTACCTTGTTATGAAAGTTTGGCTACCAATTGCATGAAAGTTTGGCTCACATTCAAAATAAATTGGTAACTTAATAAAACTGAATTGGTTACCTTGGTATGAATGTTTGGTTATCAACTGCACTATGAAAATAGCTTAATAAAACTGAATTGGTAGCCTTTGTACGAAGGCTTGGTTACCAACTGCACTATGAAAAAACTGCAAGTGTGTAGGTGGATTGGTTACCTTGGTATGCAGGTTTGGTTACCTTGGTATGAAGGTTAGTTACCAACTGCATTATAAAAAAATTGTGGGTGTGGAGGTGGTTTGGTTACCTTGGCATAAAGGTTTGGTTACCTTGGTATGAAGATTTGGTTATCTTGGTATGAAGGTTTGGTTACCAACTGCATTATGAAAAAAAGCTGCAGGTGTGAAGGTGGATTGGGTACCTTGGTATGAAGGTTTGGTTACCAATTGCATTATGAAAAAACTGCAGGTGTGGAGGTGGATTGATTACCTTGGTATGAGGATTTGGTTACCTTGATGTGAAAATTTGGTTACCTTGGTATGAAGATTTGGGTTGAAGATGCAAATATAAGAGTATTCAAGTGAAAAGGATGAAAGGCTCTTCAAGGATACCTTCTCGGAATTTGGGCTTTTTATGTTTCTCCTTGCTATACCTTCTCCAGCAGCACCATTTCCAAGGTGTTGCGGCATTTCCAAGGGTGCTGCTAATGATGATTGTCTATACCTTCTCCAAGGGTGCGGAAGTTGCATCACACCCTGAGATTGTTGGCCCTGCAAATTCTTTAGTTAACGCAGAGAGAAAATTTTCAAATGGTATGAAGATGGGAAATAAAGATGATAATGAAGAACATTTGACGACTTGTGCTTCACATAGTAGTAATAAGTTAGATCTTGGATCAAACAGGAAATCTAATATGGGCGTACAAATTGGTGAAATCCCTTCCATACATGACAGATATGAGAACAAAAAATCGAAGAATATTGTTGACGTGCAATGCAATAATTTTTGTGAAGAAGCTTTGCCTTCTGGCCCCGCTGCAAAGAAAAGGCATATGACAGGTGTATGAAATTAAGTCTGCCATGGAAGCTTTTCATTAAATGGTTGGGAATGATGAGATGATGGAGAAGAAGAAGGAAAAGAAGAAGAAGAAGAAGAGAGAGAAAGTGGCAGTGGAGGGATATCAAATAACAAATTAACGGGAAGAGATAAGGGAGAGAATTGTGGGCCGCGATTAAAGGAGACCCAATTGCATTAATTTTGTAAATAAATATGGAAAAGTGCGTTAGTTTTGTAATTATTTTATGGATGTACTGTTTTTGTAATTATTTTAAAAAATGTACTAGAATATATAATTCACCCAAAAATAAATACTACTCCCTCTACTCCACAAGTCCAAAACTATACAAATGACCTTTGGTGTGGGATTCATTTGCGCAAAAGTCTAACTTAAACCAACATATTCTACTCCTCTACTCCACAAAATGAGTTGTATTTATAATTAAAAAAATGGTTTTATAAAAGGAAATTGATATTTTCACAAGGCTTTTTTGATATTTTCACATAAAAGTGTCGCTATAGATGTATAGCGATGGTAAAAACCGTCGCTATAGGATCTATAGCGACGGTTTTCATGTGAAAATATCAAAAAGTCATGTGAAAATATCAATTTCCTTTATAAAATTAGTCGCCTTTTAATTCCTACAATCATAATAGAATTAAAAGATACAAAATTCTCAAATTTGTCATTATAATCTCATTATCATGCTATTACTACTTAACTAACTATTCATTATTTTTATGAGTAGACAATAGACATGAAACAAATTTATATTTTAAATATTTGTAAAGTTTACATATTTCTATGAGTAGACAATAGGCATGAAATAAAGTTATATTTTAAATATTTGTAAATTTTACAAATGTGTCTATTTTGCTGAAACAACGAGAGTATTATTACAATATTTTGTCGCTACCTTAAACCTGTGGCAATTGATCATCTCACAAAAAATGTGATTATAAGGAAAAAAAAAATTTAATGTCATACATGATCCTAACCTTAAAAACCAATCATTTTATTTTCTTTCAAATCCTTCCCATGAAGGGTGATATCCGGTAGAGACACGTTGCTATATATACCTAATGTTAGACATGCATACAAGCTCTTTTACAGGGAGAAATTAGTCAAGAGCTTGTATGCAGGTCTAACATTAGGTATAGAGCAATGCTACTATCACATAATTTGGGTCACATAAAACTCACATACACAGTATGTATATGTGTGTATGTGAGTATTATGCGACTCAAAATTATGTGATAGTAGCATTATTCCCTGTAAAATGCTTTTGGTTTGACTGCCAGTCCAGTGTCTTCGGGGCACCAATATATAACCGTATGCTATTGAGTTTTAAAATAGACGGAAAATAAAAGATATGAACATAAAACTTAACTTAAATTTTTTGTCCATTTCTTTTATTACTAAGTTTTTTAATGAATATAAAAGAAGGGAAAGGAACAGAAGACTCTGACCACTTTCCTTGCCAAAGTTTTTCAAGAGAAAACTAAATTATAGAAGAAAATCTTTTATAATTCCTATCATACCCTCTATTTTATAAGCACGATAAAATTAATACAAGGGTAAATTAATAATCTAAATGTAAAATTTAACTTTTCTTTGTTTTTTTATAAACTCAGTAACAACATGAAAGAACACAAACAAATTTTCTATTCTTTTATTTTTTATTATAAATTAAGTTTTATATTCTTTTCTTCCATCCAAAACTCAGTGACTAACTTTTAACTTAATTTCCCAGGGAGATGAAATTAAGGTACAGGAACGTAGGTACCTTTTGTATTTAGCATTCTCATATTCAATTTCGTTCCGCGTACCGAATTGACCCACATTCCTACAAACCATGCTTAGAACCCCCGAAACTCAATGAACTACTAGTAAGAGTCGATCACCAGTAATCACCACAAGAGCAGACCCCATCCTGAAAGTGGTGAAAACGATTTATATCTCTAATGATAATTTTCCTCTGCACAACTTTGGATATAAACTTGATTGTGGCATGGCAGTCCACACATATTCGAAGATTTTTCATGATACGAATGGGGCTCCCAGATAATATCCTAGTAAGACCAAACGCGAGGGCTAATCTCTCGCTATGTACCCACAAGAGCCGCGCCTTCTCATCCTCCTCCACATCAAGTAAAATGACGCTACAGTTAGGTATGTAACCTGCACTCTGGGTTTTCATGTTCAACCACTCGAGCATCCCGTTGATTAATTTCATATCAGGATGTGAAGAATCACCAACGCAGAAATAATGAACTGTGCCCTGGTGCTCAATCCAACTAAGTCCTGGTTCCTTCTTTACTCCTCGCTTCTTCATTTTTTTCCTGACAAAAGCTACATTATCCCACCTTTTACAGGAGGCGTAAATATTTGACAACAACACGTAAGAGGCCTCGTCTTGGGGTTCCATCTCCAGCACACGCTCGGCTGATAGTTTTCCGAGCTCAAGATCATTATGAACAACACAAGCCCCTAACAAAGCACGCCACATCATAACACTAGGCTCAAATGGGATTTCTTCAATTAGCTTCATTGCCTTGTCAAGATGACCTAATTTCCCTAAAAGTGATACCATGCAAGTGTAGTGTTCTATGCAAGGTTCAATACCATAGTCTCCTACCATAGAGGTAAAATAATTTTGACCTTGATCTAACGAGCCTGTGTTGCTACATGCTGAAAGAATGCCTACAAAAGTCAACTGGTTTGGTTTTATGTCCGTCTTTTGCATTGTCTCGAAGATCCTCAGGGCTTCTTCACCCAAGCCATGCATTGAATATGCTGAGACCATCGCATTCCATGATACCACATCTCGCATAATCATCGTGTCAAACACCAAACGGGCATCCTTTATGCTCCCACACTTGGCATACATATCTATCAAAGCATTACCAACTGAAACATCTTCATCATAAATAGTTTTAACAGTCAATGAATGTATTTGAATGCCTGGCTCCAAGGCTGCTAATCCAGCACAAGCATGAAGAACACTAGAGTACGTTACCTCTGTTGCTTGCACTTGGTCTTTAAGCATCTCTGAAAACCAGTTCAAAGCCTTCTCCCCTTCTCCTAACTGTGCATAACCAACAATTATTGTATTCCAAGTCACATCAGTTCTGTTCCCCGACTCCAAAAATATTTCTACTGAATTTTCTATCCTTCCACATTTAGCATAAACATCCATGAGGGCATTGGAGACATATATATCTAAATCAAGGCCAACCTTCTGTACATGGGAATGTATTTGCTTTCCAAAGTCCAAGTTTTTCATAGTGGCACATGCTTGCAGCACACTGGAAAAAGTAAATTGATTAGGGACAACTAATTCTTGCCTCATCCTATAAAATAGTTCCACAGCCTCTTTGCACCAGTCGCTCTGAGAATACCGTGCAATCATAAAACTCCAAGCAACCACGTTTTTTTTGGGGACCTCTTCAAATACTCGCCGAGCATCCTCAATATCTCCAGACTTTGTATACAAGTCAAGCAGTGCAACACCTACATATTGATCAATCTCACAACGAGTTTTCAAAGCATAGCCATGAACTCTCTTCCCCATCTCAATGGCCTCTAAACCAAGATAGGCCTTGAACACGCTCGCAAGTGTAAAATTGTTTGGCTTAAATCCCACCAATTGCATTTGAGAATAGAATTCAATCGCCTCCTTAAAATAATCATTCTCAGCATAACAAGCTAGCATTCCAGTCCAAGAAACCATGTCCTTACAAGTAATTCCATCAAAAACTCGCCTAGCAATGTCAACAAACCCACACACCGAATACGCATCAACAAGCGCAGTGGCAACAAAGGCATTTGAGTCATGACCAAGTTTATAAACCACCGCGTGAATATTCCAACCCATGTCTGCCCTCTCCATGCTAACCAACAACTTCAACATTGTAGTGAATACAAAAGGATTAAGCGAATGACCCTCTTTATGCAATCTAACGAACAACTCTACAGCCTCAAGGTATCGGAGTTTTTGAGAGTAACCCTGAATTAATGTAACAAAAGAAACCTCATTTCTTTCAAGCATTTCATCAAACAAGTAGCGTGCATCACACAAGAGATAGGATTTAACATACATGTTGAGGAGAATGTTCCACGCAAATAAGTCCAAACATCCCCCTCCCTTCAAAATGTGACAATGTAGGCTCTTTCCGGTGGCGAGGTCACCGTTTAAGATGCAATTCTGGAGCAAACCAGAATACCCATGAGAATCCAACTGTGAGGTATTTGTGTGTTCCAAATGGGCAGCAGATTGGGAATGGTATGAGAACCACCCACACTGGAATTGTGCTACATAGGTTATTGCAGAATAAGTCCATGGCAGCCTTCGGTAACCAGAATATCTAATCATGCGTTGCGTTCATAAAGACTGCATAAAGAAGGCTCGAGGGTTAGCCAGTTATGCGCTTAAGACTCGTATTGATGTGTCACAACGGTCGTGAGACTATGTTTCTGAGTTTAAGAAAAAAAATAAAAAAATAAAATAGAAAACTTAAATTCGACAAAAAATAAAAATAAAAAACTTCCAAATTTTCTTTTATGTTGTTATTAAATTTATAAAGGGAAAAAAAATCTTAAAGTTGAATAAAAAAATAAAAAACTTACGAGTTTTGTTTTATGTTGTTATTGAGTTTACGGAAAAAAACCCCTCAAGTGTTACATTTAAAATATTATTTCACACTTATATTAATTTTATTATATTTATAATGTAAATAGTACAATAGAGATAATAAAAAATTTACTTGTAAAGTGACCAAGTTTACTTGTAAATAAAATTTACTTGTAAAGTAATCAAGTTTTTATCCATTTCTTTCCTTTTCTATTCATTAGAAAAAATCACTAACAACAAAATTGGGTAAAGACTTTCAATTTTCAGCCCGTTTATTTTCTTTTCATCTATTTTAAAACTCACTAACAGTGTAAGCAAACCGAGAGAATAAGAATAACAATTTATACTCAAGCTAGGCAAGATAAGCTAGATTTCATAATTCTCCCACATCATAATTCACACAAGTCATGGCTAAAATGTGAATTGATAATTTATAGCCAATATTAGAAATCAGTACCAAAAAAATTTGCAACCACAGCCATGCTTTTCTATATATATATAGGAAATTAGGTCACGCAAAATAAATAATAACACTTTATATTTAACGTGATTTGATTCTCAATGACATAATTCACAAAACCAACTTTAATATATTGATATCCACAGTACAACTTTTTGCATGGAATAAAAGTTGAAAAAACTTTCCCTCACACAACAACCCAAAATCCAATTACACATTCTCTCAACTCTCTAGAATGTTATTACCTCTTGGTTATGTTTTACCTTTTTTTTAACACAAGACTCTATTTATAGATTAACAAAAACTCCCTTTTTCTAGTCTAATTAGGGCACTCTCACATAATAAATATACCTACTACAAATAGGACTACTTCCAAAATAATATTTCTACCAAAAATAAGATTCCTAAGACAACTTCCTTTCTATAATAGCAATTCTTTTCTGAATATGATTTGAGGAGTTACCTAACAATTCTTCTCTCGACTCGAATCCCCAAACACTTTAACTTCATCTCTGAACTTCACTCGATGATTGCCCTTCTTGGTCTTCTTTCCACGTATAGACTGTCCATCTAACATACAAATTAATTTTTCATTCTTCCTATCTTGGAGAATTAATTTATATTCCTTGAACACCTTGCATGAATTTCCTTGACTCACATATATATCCACGTGAGGATAATTCTCCCAAAGAAATTATACACCTTCTCAATAATCTTCATAAAACCATCATGAAGTTTGAAATGAACATTTCCAACGCCTTTAATCTTCACTCTCTCTTTATTCACCACATTAATGTAGCTGAATTCTCCTTCTTCCTGCAAACTCTCAAAGCAATCTCTCCCCTTGCATATATGCATAGAAGTTGTAACGATTGTAATCATGTGTCGTGATTCTGGGGACATAATCCTTATAAGAAAGGAAAAATGTAATGAATGTAAATTTAGTAAAAATAATTTTAAATATTTATTGAATAAAATAAATATTTTGATAGGAATTATTTTTTTGAAATAATTTATTTAGTGTAATTGTGTTACCTAAATATATGTGGGTTGATTTTATATTTTGGTGCGTATTTTAGTACGCTAATGTGTTAGAAATATACTAATTTAATTAAATAGTTAAATTAGTAGACTAGTAAATGGCTAAATAAAAATTATAATAATATTAGTAATGTCCGAATATGTGGGAATTAAAATGTTCAATTTAATTTCTTAATAAACCTAATTTAATCCAATTTAAAATATCAAAATTGGCTTAAAGAGTAGATAAATGGGGAATGTAATTATCAGCATTTGGAAAAGAGTATTTAGTTAAATAAATTAGTTAACAAAATAAATATGTGTTAGCTAAATAAAACCAAGGAGGAAATAATATATTTGTTGAACAATTAGAGAGGAAGAAAGTGCAACTTACAAACTAAACCCCTAAGAATCCAAAATTGCCAGACCCTTCTTCTCCTAGTAATTGTCAATTAACCCAAAATAAACTCGCGTAATGCCTCATTCCTCATCAATTCATTCCTCGTTCAGTTTAGAAACACAGAGTTCATATAAAGAGTGAGAGAGAATGAGTTCTATGTGAAAATTGGAGGAGATCTTTGGAGATCAAGAAGGAGAAGGAAAGGGTTAATCAACATTCTTAATCATCTAGCTAAGCTAAAGAAGGTCTAAGTGGTAAGAAAAGAGCTTCAAAACTCCTAATTCTTATTTCCTAAATTATAATCTGTTAAAATTTGTTTGATTTTAGAGTTTGGAAAAGAATCCAAATTATGTGTTTTCAGTGGATTAATAATCTGATATTATCATTCACAAGTGAAGTTAGAGTGATCAAATTCGAATTTGGGTGCAAAAGAGGAAGAAATAGACTTTGGTCTAATTTTAGATATTTTGGGTCTGTTTTAGTGGATAAATTGGTTCTAATTGTATGTTTAAGTATGGAATTGATGGTTGTATGTTATACATCTCTGAAATACGAAAATAACCCAATTTGAATGAATCAAAATGGATGAAAAACGAATCTGTGATGGATGATTTCGTAAAATATGTAAGAATATGAAAATTTAGCTTGAACAGTGAATTTGAATCCTTGAATTGATTTGTTGAAGTTGTCTGAAATGTTAGAATTGTTTTATAGATGTTTAGTTTTGTGTTTATTAAGTTTATAACATTTGAAATTGGTTAATTTGGAGTTTGGATGAGGAAATTGGGAATTTTGGATGAAAGCAGAGTTTGTTTCTGTGACGCCCCCAAATCCACGTTCCTTCGAAACCTCGGATTCGGTGCAGTCACGATACTACAAACGCCAAACTATTATATCTTTTATTCATTACTAAAAGAGTACATCTTTACTTATTACAATTTAGAATATAAATTCTATTTATATCCAAGATCTCATCTTTACATCATGTTCGATGTTACTAAAATGCGGAATAATTTAAACTTTTTCAATCCTCCTTGAATAAAATCTTTTATTGATTTCATAACTTGAATCAATTACGACCCTTGAATCAATTATAAAATATGATTCATTATATTTGAGTTATCGTATAACGTTTACAACTTGACTTGATATCCTCTATGTATTAACTAATAAATCTTTACAACACAACCTGTATTAAACAGTGTAAACAACTATCAAGTAATACTTCTAGAATCTAAATAGGGTTCAAGCAATAATCTAAATAGTACTTCTTCAATTCGATACTATCTATCTTTATCAATCAAGAAGCACGAAGTCTTTATCATAAGTCCTTAACCTGTAAAAGTGGTTATTTGCAAGAGTGAGCTCGACAGCTCAGCAATTCTAACAGTTTTCATGCATCACATAGCATACAACATTATACTCAGTTCATGCATTTATAAACAATTTATATTTACTACGCATGTTACTTTTCACATAACAAGTATATCATCAAAGATCAACTTTCAATCTCATTTATATCTCATATACAATTCATATATAAGTTCACATTATCACAGCATAATATAATTCAACTAACAGTTATTGAATTCATATATCAAATAGGAACTGAAAGACTTGCCTAATTCGTAGTTTAACAACTACGACTTAACTGCTTAAAGCTATTTGCACTTCGTGTATTCCTACACAGTTATATAATCATGGATTTACATCCATCAGTCATACATTTCATATGCTCTTAATAGAATAACAATTCGTATATCGTTTTCTAATTTTGGTTTCGTTTCACTCTATCTTAGGATAACCACGATGTTACAACATCATACCTTCATACTTGTTCTATAGAAACCATTCTATTTCGGTCCTTAGGGTCCTTAAGGAAAATAACTTAGGACCAGACAGTTAACAAATTGCTCTTGGAAGCTCTGCAACACGGCGCGGCCGAGCGGCAATTTAGCTTAGGAGTGGCGCGGCCGCGCGACTCCCTGCCAGAACCAGAACTTAGATTTCATAAACTTAGTTTGGTCCTAATATATCATGCATTCTGATATATATTATATACACACATTAAGTAGGTTTTCAAATTCATATTCGAACTATTTAGCTTTGAATAGCGTAGCTCTACGTTGAATTACTTAAATCAATAAAGCTCAACTACTAAAGTCATGTTATCACATAACAAGGCTTAACCACACTAAGTAGGCATGCTCGTGCTTATACTACACATGTATACTTAATCACATAGTCTATGCTTTTGAAATTCATTTTCTCGAATATGCGTGCATAGGTGAAATCCATGTTTCATCACATGATGCTTATGTCAACATGTCTATAGGCATAATGAATCCTAATATACATGCTCGTATGATCATAATATAACTCACTCCGTGTTTGATGCTATCATCTTACACATTCTAAACTTTTCATAAAAATTGCTTTAAGTCAACAAAGGTAACTAAGTATATGCAAAGTACCTCGTAGTCATGACTCTCACGTATTAGAACACATACATAAGCCACTTTTACATGTTCAAATGATCAGAACGTGGACATCCTATATATACGTCCAAAAACTCTAAGTTTGTCTTTTGAAATCATTTTTAATTTAAACAATGTGTTCTAGTGTATGCTCAATACCTTCGACTCACATATCATGCATATCTAAACCATATAATCATGCTTAAAAAGTCAGAATAAAAACATGACTTATATACGCCAAAATTCATTTATAAAACCATAAGTTTTCATTAAAAACTCCACTACAACAAGGTATAATTGTTTACTATTAGCCAAGGTAATTAATCAACAACTACCTTTATACCCATTGATGCACATAATCAAGACACTTACACATGTCTCAAAAGTCCGACTCAAAGAACACAAAATTCGTCAAGTCTCATTTTCAAAACTTTACTTTTTCTTTTAGGAAATTATGTTAAACCAACTAATACAACTCACTATGTGCATGACAACCTTAGTACACATGTCAGACCCCTTTATGAAATTATTAGAGTCTAACTAGTATGCTTAACCAACTAGAAAACACAAAATCACCAAGAGTTTCTGCAGAGGGCGCGGCCGCGCCCCATTTGTACTAGGGAGACGCGCGGCCGCGCGTCCCCGTTTCCAAACCAGAAGCTTTTTTGCTTCAGCAGTCTCTTAGCCCAACTCAAAAATTTCTTCAATAATTCGAATTTAAATATGCTAGAAATCAACTACATAGTATTTACAACATGTATACAACTTAACTAACGTGCTAGCATCTTTTCACATGACCAATTACTACTATTTCATGCTATTGCTATGAATTGAATTCCAAAGTAGTTTAGAGATTATACCCCTTGAGCTTCAACTTGGGTAGAGCTTCCCATGAATTTAGGCTTGCACAACAGGCCGGCCTGGTCTGGTCCGGCCTGGGCCTGCCAGGCTTTGGCCGTTGACCAGGCCAGGCCAGGCCTTGACTTTTGGGCCTTCAGGCCAGGCCAGGCCAGGCCTTAAACCCCAAACCATGGCCTGATGAGGCCTGTAGGCCAGGCCAGGCCAGGCCAGGCCTTGGGCCAGGCCCAGGCTGGTCTGGTTCAGCACTAACCAAAAAAAAAAAAAAAAAAATTTAAATTTGCATATTAAATATTTAATATTAAATATTTAATATGCAATAAATATTAAATAAATAAATATGCAATAAACATGCTATTAACATATTAAATAAATATGCAGATTAACATATTAGCATGTTAAATGCAATTAACATGCTATGCAATATTAACTAACTTATGAATATTAAATAAACTAAGTAGTATATTAATATTTAATCAACTAACTTATTAATATTAATAAACTAACTCATATATTAATATTAAAATTTAATCAACTAACTTATTAATATTAAATAAACTAGCTAATATATTAATTAAATGTACTTGCAGGAAATCAAGAATGAATAATTAAAATTTTAAACTTTATTGATGTATTAATTAAAACTAATGTATTATAATTTATAAATTACAATAATAAATAAGTTAAAATTTATTGTTTATTGATGAATAATTATAAATTTAAAGTTCAAAAATTAGAAATAATTAATTGGATAAAAAATCATGTAAGGCCTCAGGCCAGGCCAGATCAGGCCAGGCCAGGCCAGGCCCAGCCAGACCAGGCCAGGCCAGGCCAGGCCTCAGGCCAGGCCAGACTTTTTTGTAGGCCAGGCCAGGCCAGATTTTTGCCTAAAAATATCGGCCTTTTCAAGCCTTCCAGGCCAGGCCTGATCGGGCCAGGCTTTGACCAGGCCGGGCTTTGACCAGGCCGGGCCCAGGCCGGACCAAGGCCAGGCCGCAGGCCTCGGGCCTTTTGTGCACCACTACATGAATTTCAGAATTCTCTCCCTCAATACTCATCAACACACTCACTATATGAAACTTATCAAGAGTTTAGCAACTTGAGTTTGTGAGGGGGAGCTTCCAATTTATAGAGAATTGGTTAACCATGCCAAAGCTTTGCACCATGAATTAAACTAATGGAAGAAGAGAAGAATTGTTGGGCAATAGATAGTTAGTAAATCCCATCATGAAGCCCACTCCCCCCATAATCATCACACTCATTGCTAGCTAGGAAGTTGAGAGATGAAGGAGATAGGCTAGCCTTAGGCCATTCACGTGAAGGAGAAGTTGGGCACTCATTGTGAGACAAATAATCTAACTCATCAATAGCAATTAGCAAATGTAATTCCACACTTGGTTACACACCTCTCTATATAATATATACACTTAGGTTATATAATTTATGTATACATTTCATCCCATATGGCTTAGGTTATAGGTACATATATACAAACCTACAAATATGTACACTCACACCTAATTAGGTATACTCATATTTTGAATATACACTACTATATATAATCATGTACCTCATGTACATAGGTTAAGTTAATATTCTAATTGGACTAAATATAATATGGTTGGGTACTATCATCCCACCATTTTCCATAAAATTATTATCGCAAATATACTCAAATATTATAATGATAATTAATATCAACCATTCATTTTCTTCTAATACTTCCAATTAAATCCCCTTGATTTAACTTCATTATTTATGCCACACACGACATAATTATGTGAACTTAGTACTTAATAGTCCACAAGTTTATAATAATATAATCTCTTAAAATAATATTATACTCAATGTTACATCTTATAATATGTTCATAAAGTAATACCATTACATTACTAATTACGTGTCCTCTATTATAATCAATCTATTACCCTCCTATGGGTAATACCCAATGGTCAAAGAGGAGTTGGTGGCTAACTCCACCAACTACTACTATTCATGGTCCTTCCTCATCATTACACCTTATAACATGCTCATGGTGTAATTACATTTTTTATTATATGCTTTCTTAGCAACAATGTAGTAATTGAATTAACAAACTCTACACACCAATGTATTGCATCTATTCATTATCAAGCTATTATTCTCCTATGGTTATTACCCAAAGGGCAAAAAGGGAAGTTGGTGGCTAACTCCCACCAACTACCACTATTCATGTACCCTAACCACTTAATTGACCATTATTGTTCTCACATGGACTAATTTGCAAGCTTATATCTAATAACTTAATGTTATTACCATATGATATGATAGGGTCACACATACACCCAATCATATAATCTATGTACATTTGACAATACCGAATATATTTTAATTGAGTAGTGTCACACCCCATTATTGTAACTTTATTATTACACTTAATCATATAGTTTCCTATATTATATAGTTTTCTTGAAGTGTCACACTTCATTCCATATTATATAGATGTAGCTACTATATAACTTATAATTACACATCATTGCACATAGAAATTTATTCACATAATAATAATAATTAATTCCATTAATTATTTATTCATTAATTTATTTAATGAATGTTTATTCCACCACTTTGCCACACTAGGCATATTTCACAAGCTTACCTTAAGCTTATTATCACTCCCATCACACTTTAATATTCTTTTAATATAAGGTTTGTGTGACACATGCACTTTAATGCTAAATTATTTAGCTACCTTGAACAATTATATGTATAACCTTTACACTAGAATAATTAATATTTACTCTATTAATTATTATAAAATCTACGATAAAATAATAACTTAAGTTATTTAATATATTGAAATAACTTAGTTTTTTTTCATTAATAAACTTTCTTGAAAATATATTAGGAATTATGTATTTTGCCATAACATAAAATATTATGTTTTCTCCAAATAAAGATATTCATTGTTAGGAAATAATTTACTTATTGTCTCAAGATATTATTCTTAATATAATATCTACTAAAATAATTACATGTATGGCACATGTACATACATTATATATAAAAAATAGGTAATAAGTTTATTTTCTATTATAATAATTTATTTCCATCAATTTATTTATATATAGCAAATATGTTTTAATGTATTTACCATATTAATTAATCACACTTATTACATCATACCAAAAACATATAGGGTAATATTATTATTCAAAAATAATATTTCCTCCTTTATTAAAATAATTCAATATTAGAATTTATTTTAATATCCTTTATAATAATTATTTCTCTTTCTTTTCTATAAATTGTTCCCAAAATAATTTCTTCAAATATTTATTTAAAGATATAATGATTTCCATTTCTCTTTAATAACGTATATATATCTATTAACGTTATTTGTATATTAGACTTTCACACATATTACCATTCTAAGTAATATATAGAAGGTACTAATTATAATCATATATTCAACATATATATTAATTCACTCATTTACTTAAGTAAATTAAACACTGCACCATATTATTAAGGTTCAATATTAACATTATATTATTCCATAATATAACTCCCAACTTAAATTAACTAATATTTATTCTTATTAGTTAATTCCTTAACTAACTCATGCTTCACTATCCAAACCTATTCACGGATAGCTTAAGTGCTATTAATAACTTATATTATAAACATACTAGTTATTAATACACACACTCAAGAATATGGTGATTATACATTAAGGATATTTAATGTCACCAATTTACTATGATAAAATAATTCTATAAATTATTTAATATCGATAGGAATTTATCCACTTCCTTTACCTCAATTGAATCGTCTCTAAAATAAATAACAAATATATATTAATAATATATTCATTAATCACAAAAACACATATTACATAGTCCATATTACCCTATGTAATATAATACCACATACCTCATATCACATATATATCTTTTTATTCGAACCCATCTCACGGTTTAAGAATTTTATTTATTAAATCCTTATTTAATAATTTCTGAAAATCCGGGTTCTTACATCCTCTCCCCCTTATAAGGATTCCGTCCTCGGAATCACCGAAACTTTCTCTACTCGGTGCTATTCAGAATATTACATATTCTTTAGAATAATTTTATCCATTCTTTTTTTCAGAAGTTTTATTATTATAACTTTCTCAATTGCATTCTATCACTTTCTCCTTTCTAAGGAGCATCTACTTACTATATTCATCCTTAAGAAGAATAAGAATCTTCCACGATTTTTTTTTTCAATAATCGAGAAGTAGTATGAATAACTCAGATTCCAAATTTATGCTGAGGGGTCACAAGACCGTGAACTTTTTCACAGGTTTACTAATGCTTCAACACAATTCTTCACATTGCAAACCAGAGTGTTTATCAATCACAAAGACTGAAAACACCCTCCACGCGTACATTAGGTGGCCAACCTATTGTACCACTACATTGGGCCGTAACGTAGTGTTTTGTAACGACTATATGCGTTACGCTCGGAACCATTGTCCCCGAAAATATGTTCCCTTATAGGGTTGTTCACCACAGCTTTTCAACATCAAAATCCGCACCAGAGCAATCTGGTTTGGCATAAATACACAAGAATGCTTGAATTCTATAATCTCTTTTCAACAGTCGCCTAGCCGAATCAAATAGCTTAGACTCTTATCAACAATTCGGACATCAATCGAAATAATTTAGTCACTTTTCATAATTCGAAAGAAAAACCAAAAATCGTTTTATGACGTCATGATGCCGCACCAACTTAATAATACGTTGAGGATTCCGCCATTTTATGACTTTGTCATATTACATCATACCATAGTGGGCTGACGATCTTTCGATCACAACCTACACTAGGTTCGATTGCATTGATGACTCCATCGTTTACCATTCTACATCATATCAAATGATGCATATGGTCAAAATACATTTTGAAAGATTTTCAAATTATTTTTGTCTTAGCCGAAACAAATAGCTTAGACATACGAATAACGGTGTTGTTTTTAAAACTCATTGGTTCAGTCACCCGACTCAATGTTTTTCTCAAGAAAACCGAAGTGCAAACACTAGCACGAAGTCAATAAATTTTGAAAATCTAGCGTAGCTAGAAGATTTAGAAAAATCCAAATTTCTCCATCACTTCAATCTCTTACTACCATCAATGCTCACTATTCCAAAACTCTTATATAATATATCTATTCTCAGTACAGTTCACCAACTTACCACACCATGGAAGTTCAGGAACTTACCACAATCATATGGGTTGAGGAACTTATCCTAGTCAGACCAAAATCGTCCATTCGCTGAGGGGTCCCATCATACGATTATGAGTCACGAACTCGTCATAGGCATAAGTCTTAAGAACTCGCACCTAATCTTAGTATTATCTAATTATATCTTAGAAATCTCTATTTATCAAAATAAATGAGAAAAGAATCACCTTTCCGCTATATGTATAATGATACCGCGACACTAACATTCCAACGATTATCAATGTGACGTACTCAGTGCAAGCACAAAACTTCTGCCCATACAAAAGTTTGTACAACTAAGCCGTTACATGAGTCCTCAATGGAAGTCCAACACTTAAATCTATCTTACTTTATCACTTGCTCGTTACGAGCTTTCTATGTTTCATCACATATAACTCCTCATGAGTTCATCTCGTACTATATCATAGTACATTCTCTTATAGCATCAAGCTATACATACTTAGTCATTACAGACTATCTATCATTTTACAATTCAATCTGATCATGTCGTGATCATCACTATACCTTAGGGTTCTTTCCCTATTATCAACCAAACTCCATCTGAGTTTATTCTTACTATCCTTGTCATATTCATATTATAGACATCGTCTTAACATTTTCATTACCGGAGTTAGGAAACTCCTGATTCTCATTCTCTAGATATTTCAAGATTCGTCTTTGAATATTCACGTATATATTTTAATCTTATCTTTCACTCTCTCAGGTTATAGTCTAAGGTACATTTACCTAAGATTTATAACCTACAGCTTTGATACCAACCTGTGACGCCCCCAAATCCATGTTCCTTCAAAACCTCGGATTCGGTGCAGTCACGATACTACTAACGCCAAACTATTATATCTTTTATTCATTACTAAAAGAATACATCTTTACTTATTACAGTTTATAATATAAATTCTATTTATATCCAAGATCTCATCTTTACATCATGTTCGATGTTACTAAAATGCAGAATAATTAAACTTTTTCAATCCTCCTTGAATAAAATCTTTTATTGATTTCATAACTTGAATCAATTACAACCCTTGAATCAATTATAAAATATGATTCATTATATTTGAGTTATCGTATAACGTTTACAACTCGACTTGATATCCTCTATGTATTAACTAATACATCTTTACAACACAACCTGTATTAAACAGTGTAAACAACTATCAAGTAATACTTCTAGAATCTAAACAAGGTTCAAGCAATAATCTAAATAGTACTTCTTCAATTCGATACTATCTATCTTAATCAATCAAGAAGCACGAAGTCTTTATCGTAAGTCCTTAACCTGCAAAAGTGGTTATTTGCAAGAGTGAGCTCGACAGCTCAGCAATTCTAACAGTTTTTATGCATCACATAGCATACAACATTATACTCAGTTCATGCATTTATAAACAATTTATATTTACTACGCATGTTACTTTTCACATAACAAGTATATCATCAAAGATCAACTTTCAATCTCATTTATATCTCATATACAATTCATATATAAGTTCACATTATCACAGCATAATATAATTCAACTAACAGTTATTGAATTCATATATCAAATAGGAACTGAAAGACTTGCCTGATTCGTAGTTTAACAACTACGACTTAACTGCTTAAAGCTATCTGCACTTCGTGTATTCCTACACAGTTATATAATCATGGATTTACATCCATCAGTCATACATTTCATATGCTCTTAATAGAATAACAATTCGTATATCGTTTTCTAATCTTGGTTTCGTTTCACTCTATCTTAGGATAACCACGATGTTACAACATCATACCTTCATACTTATTCTATAGAAACCATTCTATTTCGGTTCTTAGGGTCCTTAAGGAAAATAACTTAGGACCAGACAGTTAACAAACTGCTCTTGGCAGCTCTGCAACACGGCGCGGCCGCGCGACTCCCTGCCAGAACCAGAACTTAGATTTCATAAACTTAGTTTGGTCCTAATATATCATGCATTCTGATATATATTATACACACACATTAAGTAGGTTTTCAAATTCATATTCGAACTATTTAGCTTTGAATAGCGTAGCTCTACGTTGAATTACTTAAATCAATAAAGCTCAACTACTAAAGTCATGTTATCACATAACAAGGCTTAACCACACTAAGTAGGCATGCTCGTGCTTATACTACACATGTATACTTAATCACATAGTCTATGCTTTTGAAATTCATTTTCTCGAATATGCGTGCATAGGTGAAATCCATGTTTCATCACATGATGCTTATGTCAACATGTCTATAGGCATAATGAATCCTAATATACATGCTCGTATGATCATAATATAACTCACTCCGTGTTTGATGCTATCATCTTACACATTCTAAACTTTTCATAAAAATCGCTTTAAGTCAACAAAGGTAACTAAGTATATGCAAAGTACCTCGTAGTCATGACTCTCACGTATTAGAACATATACATAAGCCACTTTTATATGCTCAAATGATCAGAACGTGGACATCCTATATATACGTCCAAAAACTCTAAGTTTGTCTTTTGAAATCATTTTTAATTTAAACAATGTGTTCTAGTGTATGCTCAATACCTTCGACTCACATATCATGCATATCTAAACCATATAATCATGCTTAAAAAGTCAGAATAAAAACATGACTTATATACGCCAAAATTCATTTATAAAACCATAAGTTTTCATTAAAAACTCCACTACAACAAGGTATAATTGTTTACTATTAGCCAAGGTAATTAATCAACAACTACCTTTATACCCATTGATGCACATAATCAAGACATTTACACATGTCTCAAAAGTCCGACTCAAAGAACACAAAATTCGTCAAGTCTCATTTTCAAAACTTTACTTTTTCTTTTAGGAAATTATGTTAAACCAACTAATACAACTCACTATGTGCATGACAACCTTAGTACACATGTCAGACCCCTTTATGAAATTATTAGAGTCTAACTAGTATGCTTAACCAACTAGAAAACACAAAATCACCAAGAGTTTCTGCAGAGGGCGCGGCCGCGCCCCATTTGTACTAGGGAGACGCGCGGCCGCGCGTCCCCGTTTCCAAACCAGAAGCTTTTTTGCTTCAGCAGTCTCTTAGCCCAACTCAAAAATTTCTTCAATAATTCGAATTTAAATATGCTAGAAATCAACTACATAGTATTTACAACATGTATACAACTTAACTAACGTGCTAGCATCTTTTCACATGACCAATTACTACTATTTCATGCTATTGCTATGAATTGAATTCCAAAGTAGTTTAGAGATTATACCCCTTGAGCTTCAACTTGGGTAGAGCTTCCCATGAATTTCAGAATTCTCTCCCTCAATACTCATCAACACACTCACTATATGAAACTTATCAAGAGTTTAGCAACTTGAGTTTGTGAGGGGGAGCTTCCAATTTATAGAGAATTGGTTAACCATGCCAAAGCTTTGCACCATGAATTAAACTAATGGAAGAAGAGAAGAATTGTTGGGCAATAGATAGTTAGTAAATCCCATCATGAAGCCCACTCCCCCCATAATCATCACACTCATTGCTAGCTAGGAAGTTGAGAGATGAAGGAGATAGGCTAGCCTTAGGCCATTCACGTGAAGGAGAAGTTGGGCACTCATTGTGAGACAAATAATCTAACTCATCAATAGCAATTAGCAAATGTAATTCCACACTTGGTTACACACCTCTCTATATAATATATACACTTAGGTTATATAATTTATGTATACATTTCATCCCATATGGCTTAGGTTATAGGTACATATATACAAACCTACAAATATGTACACTCACACCTAATTAGGTATACTCATATTTTGAATATACACTACTATATATAATCATGTACCTCATGTACATAGGTTAAGTTAATATTCTAATTGGACTAAATATAATATGGTTGGGTACTATCATCCCACCATTTTCCATAAAATTATTATCGCAAATATACTCAAATATTATAATGATAATTAATATCAACCATTCATTTTCTTCTAATACTTCCAATTAAATCCCCTTGATTTAACTTCATTATTTATGCCACACACGACATAATTATGTGAACTTAGTACTTAATAGTCCACAAGTTTATAATAATATAATCTCTTAAAATAATATTATACTCAATGTTACATCTTATAATATGTTCATAAAGTAATACCATTACATTACTAATTACGTGTTCTCTATTATAATCAATCTATTACCCTCCTATGGGTAATACCCAATGGTCAAAGAGGAGTTGGTGGCTAACTCCACCAACTACTACTATTCATGGTCCTTCCTCATCATTACACCTTATAACATGCTCATGGTGTAATTACATTTTTTATTATATGCTTTCTTAGCAACAATGTAGTAATTGAATTAACAAACTCTACACACCAATGTATTGCATCTATTCATTATCAAGCTATTATTCTCCTATGGTTATTACCCAAAGGGCAAAAAGGGAAGTTGGTGGCTAACTCCCACCAACTACCACTATTCATGTACCCTAACCACTTAATTGACCATTATTGTTCTCACATGGACTAATTTGCAAGCTTATATCTAATAACTTAATGTTATTACCATATGATATGATAGGGTCACACATACACCCAATCATATAATCTATGTACATTTGACAATACCGAATATATTTTAATTGAGTAGTGTCACACCCCATTATTGTAACTTTATTATTACACTTAATCATATAGTTTCCTATATTATATAGTTTTCTTGAAGTGTCACACTTCATTCCATATTATATAGATGTAGCTACTATATAACTTATAATTACACATCATTGCACATAGAAATTTATTCACATAATAATAATAATTAATTCCATTAATTATTTATTCATTAATTTATTTAATGAATGTTTATTCCACCACTTTGCCACACTAGGCATATTTCACAAGCTTACCTTAAGCTTATTATCACTCCCATCACACTTTAATATTCTTTTAATATAAGGTTTGTGTGACACATGCACTTTAATGCTAAATTATTTAGCTACCTTGAACAATTATATGTATAACCTTTACACTAGAATAATTAATATTTACTCTATTAATTATTATAAAATCTACGATAAAATAATAACTTAAGTTATTTAATATATTGAAATAACTTAGTTTTTTTTCATTAATAAACTTTCTTGAAAATATATTAGGAATTATGTATTTTGCCATAACATAAAATATTATGTTTTCTCCAAATAAAGATATTCATTGTTAGGAAATAATTTACTTATTGTCTCAAGATATTATTCTTAATATAATATCTACTAAAATAATTACATGTATGGCACATGTACATACATTATATATAAAAAATAGGTAATAAGTTTATTTTCTATTATAATAATTTATTTCCATCAATTTATTTATATATAGCAAATATGTTTTAATGTATTTACCATATTAATTAATCACACTTATTACATCATACCAAAAACATATAGGGTAATATTATTATTCAAAAATAATATTTCCTCCTTTATTAAAATAATTCAATATTAGAATTTATTTTAATATCCTTTATAATAATTATTTCTCTTTCTTTTCTATAAATTGTTCCCAAAATAATTTCTTCAAATATTTATTTAAAGATATAATGATTTCCATTTCTCTTTAATAACGTATATATATCTATTAACGTTATTTGTATATTAGACTTTCACACATATTACCATTCTAAGTAATATATAGAAGGTACTAATTATAATCATATATTCAACATATATATTAATTCACTCATTTACTTAAGTAAATTAAACACTGCACCATATTATTAAGGTTCAATATTAACATTATATTATTCCATAATATAACTCCCAACTTAAATTAACTAATATTTATTCTTATTAGTTAATTCCTTAACTAACTCATGCTTCACTATCCAAACCTATTCACGGATAGCTTAAGTGCTATTAATAACTTATATTATAAACATACTAGTTATTAATACACACACTCAAGAATATGGTGATTATACATTAAGGATATTTAATGTCACCAATTTACTATGATAAAATAATTCTATAAATTATTTAATATCGATAGGAATTTATCCACTTCCTTTACCTCAATTGAATCGTCTCTAAAATAAATAACAAATATATATTAATAATATATTCATTAATCACAAAAACACATATTACATAGTCCATATTACCCTATGTAATATAATACCACATACCTCATATCACATATATATCTTTTTATTCGAACCCATCTCACGGTTTAAGAATTTTATTTATTAAATCCTTATTTAATAATTTCTGAAAATCCGGGTTCTTACATCCTCTCCCCCTTATAAGGATTCCGTCCTCGGAATCACCGAAACTTTCTCTACTCGGTGCTATTCAGAATATTACATATTCTTTAGAATAATTTTATCCATTCTTTTTTTCAGAAGTTTTATTATTATAACTTTCTCAATTGCATTCTATCACTTTCTCCTTTCTAAGGAGCATCTACTTACTATATTCATCCTTAAGAAGAATAAGAATCTTCCACGATTTTTTTTTTCAATAATCGAGAAGTAGTATGAATAACTCAGATTCCAAATTTATGCTGAGGGGTCACAAGACCGTGAACTTTTTCACAGGTTTACTAATGCTTCAACACAATTCTTCACATTGCAAACCAGAGTGTTTATCAATCACAAAGACTGAAAACACCCTCCACGCGTACATTAGGTGGCCAACCTATTGTACCACTACATTGGGCCGTAACGTAGTGTTTTGTAACGACTATATGCGTTACGCTCGGAACCATTGTCCCCGAAAATATGTTCCCTTATAGGGTTGTTCACCACAGCTTTTTAACATCAAAATCCGCACCAGAGCAATCTGGTTTGGCATAAATACACAAGAATGCTTGAATTCTATAATCTCTTTTCAACAGTCGCCTAGCCGAATCAAATAGCTTAGACTCTTATCAACAATTCGGACATCAATCGAAATAATTTAGTCACTTTTCATAATTCGAAAGAAAAACCAAAAACCGTTTTATGACGTCATGATGCCGCACCAACTTAATAATACGTTGAGGATTCTGCCATTTTATGACTTTGTCATATTACATCATACCATAGTGGGCTGACGATCTTTCGATCACAACCTACACTAGGTTCGATTGCATTGATGACTCCATCGTTTACCATTCTACATCATATCAAATGATGCATATGGTCAAAATACATTTTGAAAGATTTTCAAATTATTTTTGTCTTAGCCGAAACAAATAGCTTAGACATACGAATAACGGTGTTGTTTTTAAAACTCATTGGTTCAGTCACCCGACTCAATGTTTTTCTCAAGAAAACCGAAGTGCAAACACTAGCACGAAGTCAATAAATTTTGAAAATCTAGCGTAGCTAGAAGATTTAGAAAAATCCAAATTTCTCCATCACTTCAATCTCTTACTACCATCAATGCTCACTATTCCAAAACTCTTATATAATATATCTATTCTCAGTACAGTTCACCAACTTACCACACCATGGAAGTTCAGGAACTTACCACAATCATATGGGTTGAGGAACTTATCCTAGTCAGACCAAAATCGTCCATTCGCTGAGGGGTCCCATCATACGATTATGAGTCACGAACTCGTCATAGGCATAAGTCTTAAGAACTCGCACCTAATCTTAGTATTATCTAATTATATCTTAGAAATCTCTATTTATCAAAATAAATGAGAAAAGAATCACCTTTCCGCTATATGTATAATGATACCGCGACACTAACATTCCAACGATTATCAATGTGACGTACTCAGTGCAAGCACAAAACTTCTGCCCATACAAAAGTTTGTACAACTAAGCCGTTACATGAGTCCTCAATGGAAGTCCAACACTTAAATCTATCTTACTTTATCACTTGCTCGTTACGAGCTTTCTATGTTTCATCACATATAACTCCTCATGAGTTCATCTCGTACTATATCATAGTACATTCTCTTATAGCATCAAGCTATACATACTTAGTCATTACAGACTATCTATCATTTTACAATTCAATCTGATCATGTCGTGATCATCACTATACCTTAGGGTTCTTTCCCTATTATCAACCAAACTCCATCTGAGTTTATTCTTACTATCCTTGTCATATTCATATTATAGACATCGTCTTAACATTTTCATTACCGGAGTTAGGAAACTCCTGATTCTCATTCTCTAGATATTTCAAGATTCGTCTTTGAATATTCACGTATATATTTTAATCTTATCTTTCACTCTCTCAGGTTATAGTCTAAGGTACATTTACCTAAGATTTATAACCTACAGCTTTGATACCAACCTGTGACGCCCCCAAATCCATGTTCCTTCAAAACCTCGGATTCGGTGCAGTCACGATACTACTAACGCCAAACTATTATATCTTTTATTCATTACTAAAAGAATACATCTTTACTTATTACAGTTTATAATATAAATTCTATTTATATCCAAGATCTCATCTTTACATCATGTTCGATGTTACTAAAATGCAGAATAATTAAACTTTTTCAATCCTCCTTGAATAAAATCTTTTATTGATTTCATAACTTGAATCAATTACAACCCTTGAATCAATTATAAAATATGATTCATTATATTTGAGTTATCGTATAACGTTTACAACTCGACTTGATATCCTCTATGTATTAACTAATACATCTTTACAACACAACCTGTATTAAACAGTGTAAACAACTATCAAGTAATACTTCTAGAATCTAAACAAGGTTCAAGCAATAATCTAAATAGTACTTCTTCAATTCGATACTATCTATCTTAATCAATCAAGAAGCACGAAGTCTTTATCGTAAGTCCTTAACCTGCAAAAGTGGTTATTTGCAAGAGTGAGCTCGACAGCTCAGCAATTCTAACAGTTTTTATGCATCACATAGCATACAACATTATACTCAGTTCATGCATTTATAAACAATTTATATTTACTACGCATGTTACTTTTCACATAACAAGTATATCATCAAAGATCAACTTTCAATCTCATTTATATCTCATATACAATTCATATATAAGTTCACATTATCACAGCATAATATAATTCAACTAACAGTTATTGAATTCATATATCAAATAGGAACTGAAAGACTTGCCTGATTCGTAGTTTAACAACTACGACTTAACTGCTTAAAGCTATCTGCACTTCGTGTATTCCTACACAGTTATATAATCATGGATTTACATCCATCAGTCATACATTTCATATGCTCTTAATAGAATAACAATTCGTATATCGTTTTCTAATCTTGGTTTCGTTTCACTCTATCTTAGGATAACCACGATGTTACAACATCATACCTTCATACTTATTCTATAGAAACCATTCTATTTCGGTTCTTAGGGTCCTTAAGGAAAATAACTTAGGACCAGACAGTTAACAAACTGCTCTTGGCAGCTCTGCAACACGGCGCGGCCGCGCGACTCCCTGCCAGAACCAGAACTTAGATTTCATAAACTTAGTTTGGTCCTAATATATCATGCATTCTGATATATATTATACACACACATTAAGTAGGTTTTCAAATTCATATTCGAACTATTTAGCTTTGAATAGCGTAGCTCTACGTTGAATTACTTAAATCAATAAAGCTCAACTACTAAAGTCATGTTATCACATAACAAGGCTTAACCACACTAAGTAGGCATGCTCGTGCTTATACTACACATGTATACTTAATCACATAGTCTATGCTTTTGAAATTCATTTTCTCGAATATGCGTGCATAGGTGAAATCCATGTTTCATCACATGATGCTTATGTCAACATGTCTATAGGCATAATGAATCCTAATATACATGCTCGTATGATCATAATATAACTCACTCCGTGTTTGATGCTATCATCTTACACATTCTAAACTTTTCATAAAAATCGCTTTAAGTCAACAAAGGTAACTAAGTATATGCAAAGTACCTCGTAGTCATGACTCTCACGTATTAGAACATATACATAAGCCACTTTTATATGCTCAAATGATCAGAACGTGGACATCCTATATATACGTCCAAAAACTCTAAGTTTGTCTTTTGAAATCATTTTTAATTTAAACAATGTGTTCTAGTGTATGCTCAATACCTTCGACTCACATATCATGCATATCTAAACCATATAATCATGCTTAAAAAGTCAGAATAAAAACATGACTTATATACGCCAAAATTCATTTATAAAACCATAAGTTTTCATTAAAAACTCCACTACAACAAGGTATAATTGTTTACTATTAGCCAAGGTAATTAATCAACAACTACCTTTATACCCATTGATGCACATAATCAAGACACTTACACATGTCTCAAAAGTCCGACTCAAAGAACACAAAATTCGTCAAGTCTCATTTTCAAAACTTTACTTTTTCTTTTAGGAAATTATGTTAAACCAACTAATACAACTCACTATGTGCATGACAACCTTAGTACACATATCAGACCCCTTTATGAAATTATTAGAGTCTAACTAGTATGCTTAACCAACTAGAAAACACAAAATCACCAAGAGTTTCTGCAGAGGGCGCGGCCGCGCCCCATTTGTACTAGGGAGACGCGCGGCCGCGCGTCCCCGTTTCCAAACCAGAAGCTTTTTTGCTTCAGCAGTCTCTTAGCCCAACTCAAAAATTTCTTCAATAATTCGAATTTAAATATGCTAGAAATCAACTACATAGTATTTACAACATGTATACAACTTAACTAACGTGCTAGCATCTTTTCACATGACCAATTACTACTATTTCATGCTATTGCTATGAATTGAATTCCAAAGTAGTTTAGAGATTATACCCCTTGAGCTTCAACTTGGGTAGAGCTTCCCATGAATTTCAGAATTCTCTCCCTCAATACTCATCAACACACTCACTATATGAAACTTATCAAGAGTTTAGCAACTTGAGTTTGTGAGGGGGAGCTTCCAATTTATAGAGAATTGGTTAACCATGCCAAAGCTTTGCACCATGAATTAAACTAATGGAAGAAGAGAAGAATTGTTGGGCAATAGATAGTTAGTAAATCCCATCATGAAGCCCACTCCCCCCATAATCATCACACTCATTGCTAGCTAGGAAGTTGAGAGATGAAGGAGATAGGCTAGCCTTAGGCCATTCACGTGAAGGAGAAGTTGGGCACTCATTGTGAGACAAATAATCTAACTCATCAATAGCAATTAGCAAATGTAATTCCACACTTGGTTACACACCTTTATATATAATATATACACTTAGGTTATATAATTTATGTATACATTTCATCCCATATGGCTTAGGTTATAGGTACATATATACAAACCTACAAATATGTACACTCACACCTAATTAGGTATACTCATATTTTGAATATACACTACTATATATAATCATGTACCTCATGTACATAGGTTAAGTTAATATTCTAATTGGACTAAATATAATATGGTTGGGTACTATCATCCCACCATTTTCCATAAAATTATTATCGCAAATATACTCAAATATTATAATGATAATTAATATCAACCATTCATTTTCTTCTAATACTTCCAATTAAATCCCCTTGATTTAACTTCATTATTTATGCCACACACGACATAATTATGTGAACTTAGTACTTAATAGTCCACAAGTTTATAATAATATAATCTCTTAAAATAATATTATACTCAATGTTACATCTTATAATATGTTCATAAAGTAATACCATTACATTACTAATTACGTGTCCTCTATTATAATCAATCTATTACCCTCCTATGGGTAATACCCAATGGTCAAAGAGGAGTTGGTGGCTAACTCCACCAACTACTACTATTCATGGTCCTTCCTCATCATTACACCTTATAACATGCTCATGGTGTAATTACATTTTTTATTATATGCTTTCTTAGCAACAATGTAGTAATTGAATTAACAAACTCTACACACCAATGTATTGCATCTATTCATTATCAAGCTATTATTCTCCTATGGTTATTACCCAAAGGGCAAAAAGGGAAGTTGGTGGCTAACTCCCACCAACTACCACTATTCATGTACCCTAACCACTTAATTGACCATTATTGTTCTCACATGGACTAATTTGCAAGCTTATATCTAATAACTTAATGTTATTACCATATGATATGATAGGGTCACACATACACCCAATCATATAATCTATGTACATTTGACAATACCGAATATATTTTAATTGAGTAGTGTCACACCCCATTATTGTAACTTTATTATTACACTTAATCATATAGTTTCCTATATTATATAGTTTTCTTGAAGTGTCACACTTCATTCCATATTATATAGATGTAGCTACTATATAACTTATAATTACACATCATTGCACATAGAAATTTATTCACATAATAATAATAATTAATTCCATTAATTATTTATTCATTAATTTATTTAATGAATGTTTATTCCACCACTTTGCCACACTAGGCATATTTCACAAGCTTACCTTAAGCTTATTATCACTCCCATCACACTTTAATATTCTTTTAATATAAGGTTTGTGTGACACATGCACTTTAATGCTAAATTATTTAGCTACCTTGAACAATTATATGTATAACCTTTACACTAGAATAATTAATATTTACTCTATTAATTATTATAAAATCTACGATAAAATAATAACTTAAGTTATTTAATATATTGAAATAACTTAGTTTTTTTTCATTAATAAACTTTCTTGAAAATATATTAGGAATTATGTATTTTGCCATAACATAAAATATTATGTTTTCTCCAAATAAAGATATTCATTGTTAGGAAATAATTTACTTATTGTCTCAAGATATTATTCTTAATATAATATCTACTAAAATAATTACATGTATGGCACATGTACATACATTATATATAAAAAATAGGTAATAAGTTTATTTTCTATTATAATAATTTATTTCCATCAATTTATTTATATATAGCAAATATGTTTTAATGTATTTACCATATTAATTAATCACACTTATTACATCATACCAAAAACATATAGGGTAATATTATTATTCAAAAATAATATTTCCTCCTTTATTAAAATAATTCAATATTAGAATTTATTTTAATATCCTTTATAATAATTATTTCTCTTTCTTTTCTATAAATTGTTCCCAAAATAATTTCTTCAAATATTTATTTAAAGATATAATGATTTCCATTTCTCTTTAATAACGTATATATATCTATTAACGTTATTTGTATATTAGACTTTCACACATATTACCATTCTAAGTAATATATAGAAGGTACTAATTATAATCATATATTCAACATATATATTAATTCACTCATTTACTTAAGTAAATTAAACACTGCACCATATTATTAAGGTTCAATATTAACATTATATTATTCCATAATATAACTCCCAACTTAAATTAACTAATATTTATTCTTATTAGTTAATTCCTTAACTAACTCATGCTTCACTATCCAAACCTATTCACGGATAGCTTAAGTGCTATTAATAACTTATATTATAAACATACTAGTTATTAATACACACACTCAAGAATATGGTGATTATACATTAAGGATATTTAATGTCACCAATTTACTATGATAAAATAATTCTATAAATTATTTAATATCGATAGGAATTTATCCACTTCCTTTACCTCAATTGAATCGTCTCTAAAATAAATAACAAATATATATTAATAATATATTCATTAATCACAAAAACACATATTACATAGTCCATATTACCCTATGTAATATAATACCACATACCTCATATCACATATATATCTTTTTATTCGAACCCATCTCACGGTTTAAGAATTTTATTTATTAAATCCTTATTTAATAATTTCTGAAAATCCGGGTTCTTACATCCTCTCCCCCTTATAAGGATTCCGTCCTCGGAATCACCGAAACTTTCTCTACTCGGTGCTATTCAGAATATTACATATTCTTTAGAATAATTTTATCCATTCTTTTTTTCAGAAGTTTTATTATTATAACTTTCTCAATTGCATTCTATCACTTTCTCCTTTCTAAGGAGCATCTACTTACTATATTCATCCTTAAGAAGAATAAGAATCTTCCACGATTTTTTTTTTCAATAATCGAGAAGTAGTATGAATAACTCAGATTCCAAATTTATGCTGAGGGGTCACAAGACCGTGAACTTTTTCACAGGTTTACTAATGCTTCAACACAATTCTTCACATTGCAAACCAGAGTGTTTATCAATCACAAAGACTGAAAACACCCTCCACGCGTACATTAGGTGGCCAACCTATTGTACCACTACATTGGGCCGTAACGTAGTGTTTTGTAACGACTATATGCGTTACGCTCGGAACCATTGTCCCCGAAAATATGTTCCCTTATAGGGTTGTTCACCACAGCTTTTCAACATCAAAATCCGCACCAGAGCAATCTGGTTTGGCATAAATACACAAGAATGCTTGAATTCTATAATCTCTTTTCAACAGTCGCCTAGCCGAATCAAATAGCTTAGACTCTTATCAACAATTCGGACATCAATCGAAATAATTTAGTCACTTTTCATAATTCGAAAGAAAAACCAAAAACCGTTTTATGACGTCATGATGCCGCACCAACTTAATAATACGTTGAGGATTCCGCCATTTTATGACTTTGTCATATTACATCATACCATAGTGGGCTGACGATCTTTCGATCACAACCTACACTAGGTTCGATTGCATTGATGACTCCATCGTTTACCATTCTACATCATATCAAATGATGCATATGGTCAAAATACATTTTGAAAGATTTTCAAATTATTTTTGTCTTAGCCGAAACAAATAGCTTAGACATACGAATAACGGTGTTGTTTTTAAAACTCATTGGTTCAGTCACCCGACTCAATGTTTTTCTCAAGAAAACCGAAGTGCAAACACTAGCACGAAGTCAATAAATTTTGAAAATCTAGCGTAGCTAGAAGATTTAGAAAAATCCAAATTTCTCCATCACTTCAATCTCTTACTACCATCAATGCTCACTATTCCAAAACTCTTATATAATATATCTATTCTCAGTACAGTTCACCAACTTACCACACCATGGAAGTTCAGGAACTTACCACAATCATATGGGTTGAGGAACTTATCCTAGTCAGACCAAAATCGTCCATTCGCTGAGGGGTCCCATCATACGATTATGAGTCACGAACTCGTCATAGGCATAAGTCTTAAGAACTCGCACCTAATCTTAGTATTATCTAATTATATCTTAGAAATCTCTATTTATCAAAATAAATGAGAAAAGAATCACCTTTCCGCTATATGTATAATGATACCGCGACACTAACATTCCAACGATTATCAATGTGACGTACTCAGTGCAAGCACAAAACTTCTGCCCATACAAAAGTTTGTACAACTAAGCCGTTACATGAGTCCTCAATGGAAGTCCAACACTTAAATCTATCTTACTTTATCACTTGCTCGTTACGAGCTTTCTATGTTTCATCACATATAACTCCTCATGAGTTCATCTCGTACTATATCATAGTACATTCTCTTATAGCATCAAGCTATACATACTTAGTCATTACAGACTATCTATCATTTTACAATTCAATCTGATCATGTCGTGATCATCACTATACCTTAGGGTTCTTTCCCTATTATCAACCAAACTCCATCTGAGTTTATTCTTACTATCCTTGTCATATTCATATTATAGACATCGTCTTAACATTTTCATTACCGGAGTTAGGAAACTCCTGATTCTCATTCTCTAGATATTTCAAGATTCGTCTTTGAATATTCACGTATATATTTTAATCTTATCTTTCACTCTCTCAGGTTATAGTCTAAGGTACATTTACCTAAGATTTATAACCTACAGCTTTGATACCAACCTGTGACGCCCCCAAATCCATGTTCCTTCAAAACCTCGGATTCGGTGCAGTCACGATACTACTAACGCCAAACTATTATATCTTTTATTCATTACTAAAAGAATACATCTTTACTTATTACAGTTTATAATATAAATTCTATTTATATCCAAGATCTCATCTTTACATCATGTTCGATGTTACTAAAATGCAGAATAATTAAACTTTTTCAATCCTCCTTGAATAAAATCTTTTATTGATTTCATAACTTGAATCAATTACAACCCTTGAATCAATTATAAAATATGATTCATTATATTTGAGTTATCGTATAACGTTTACAACTCGACTTGATATCCTCTATGTATTAACTAATACATCTTTACAACACAACCTGTATTAAACAGTGTAAACAACTATCAAGTAATACTTCTAGAATCTAAACAAGGTTCAAGCAATAATCTAAATAGTACTTCTTCAATTCGATACTATCTATCTTAATCAATCAAGAAGCACGAAGTCTTTATCGTAAGTCCTTAACCTGCAAAAGTGGTTATTTGCAAGAGTGAGCTCGACAGCTCAGCAATTCTAACAGTTTTTATGCATCACATAGCATACAACATTATACTCAGTTCATGCATTTATAAACAATTTATATTTACTACGCATGTTACTTTTCACATAACAAGTATATCATCAAAGATCAACTTTCAATCTCATTTATATCTCATATACAATTCATATATAAGTTCACATTATCACAGCATAATATAATTCAACTAACAGTTATTGAATTCATATATCAAATAGGAACTGAAAGACTTGCCTGATTCGTAGTTTAACAACTACGACTTAACTGCTTAAAGCTATCTGCACTTCGTGTATTCCTACACAGTTATATAATCATGGATTTACATCCATCAGTCATACATTTCATATGCTCTTAATAGAATAACAATTCGTATATCGTTTTCTAATCTTGGTTTCGTTTCACTCTATCTTAGGATAACCACGATGTTACAACATCATACCTTCATACTTATTCTATAGAAACCATTCTATTTCGGTCCTTAGGGTCCTTAAGGAAAATAACTTAGGACCAGACAGTTAACAAACTGCTCTTGGCAGCTCTGCAACACGGCGCGGCCGCGCGGTAATTTAGCTTGGGAGTGGCGCGGCCGCGCGACTCCCTGCCAGAACCAGAACTTAGATTTCATAAACTTAGTTTGGTCCTAATATATCATGCATTCTGATATATATTATACACACACATTAAGTAGGTTTTCAAATTCATATTCGAACTATTTAGCTTTGAATAGCGTAGCTCTACGTTGAATTACTTAAATCAATAAAGCTCAACTACTAAAGTCATGTTATCACATAACAAGGCTTAACCACACTAAGTAGGCATGCTCGTGCTTATACTACACATGTATACTTAATCACATAGTCTATGCTTTTGAAATTCATTTTCTCGAATATGCGTGCATAGGTGAAATCCATGTTTCATCACATGATGCTTATGTCAACATGTCTATAGGCATAATGAATCCTAATATACATGCTCGTATGATCATAATATAACTCACTCCGTGTTTGATGCTATCATCTTACACATTCTAAACTTTTCATAAAAATCGCTTTAAGTCAACAAAGGTAACTAAGTATATGCAAAGTACCTCGTAGTCATGACTCTCACGTATTAGAACATATACATAAGCCACTTTTATATGCTCAAATGATCAGAACGTGGACATCCTATATATACGTCCAAAAACTCTAAGTTTGTCTTTTGAAATCATTTTTAATTTAAACAATGTGTTCTAGTGTATGCTCAATACCTTCGACTCACATATCATGCATATCTAAACCATATAATCATGCTTAAAAAGTCAGAATAAAAACATGACTTATATACGCCAAAATTCATTTATAAAACCATAAGTTTTCATTAAAAACTCCACTACAACAAGGTATAATTGTTTACTATTAGCCAAGGTAATTAATCAACAACTACCTTTATACCCATTGATGCACATAATCAAGACATTTACACATGTCTCAAAAGTCCGACTCAAAGAACACAAAATTCGTCAAGTCTCATTTTCAAAACTTTACTTTTTCTTTTAGGAAATTATGTTAAACCAACTAATACAACTCACTATGTGCATGACAACCTTAGTACACATGTCAGACCCCTTTATGAAATTATTAGAGTCTAACTAGTATGCTTAACCAACTAGAAAACACAAAATCACCAAGAGTTTCTGCAGAGGGCGCGGCCGCGCCCCATTTGTACTAGGGAGACGCGCGGCCGCGCGTCCCCGTTTCCAAACCAGAAGCTTTTTTGCTTCAGCAGTCTCTTAGCCCAACTCAAAAATTTCTTCAATAATTCGAATTTAAATATGCTAGAAATCAACTACATAGTATTTACAACATGTATACAACTTAACTAACGTGCTAGCATCTTTTCACATGACCAATTACTACTATTTCATGCTATTGCTATGAATTGAATTCCAAAGTAGTTTAGAGATTATACCCCTTGAGCTTCAACTTGGGTAGAGCTTCCCATGAATTTCAGAATTCTCTCCCTCAATACTCATCAACACACTCACTATATGAAACTTATCAAGAGTTTAGCAACTTGAGTTTGTGAGGGGGAGCTTCCAATTTATAGAGAATTGGTTAACCATGCCAAAGCTTTGCACCATGAATTAAACTAATGGAAGAAGAGAAGAATTGTTGGGCAATAGATAGTTAGTAAATCCCATCATGAAGCCCACTCCCCCCATAATCATCACACTCATTGCTAGCTAGGAAGTTGAGAGATGAAGGAGATAGGCTAGCCTTAGGCCATTCACGTGAAGGAGAAGTTGGGCACTCATTGTGAGACAAATAATCTAACTCATCAATAGCAATTAGCAAATGTAATTCCACACTTGGTTACACACCTCTCTATATAATATATACACTTAGGTTATATAATTTATGTATACATTTCATCCCATATGGCTTAGGTTATAGGTACATATATACAAACCTACAAATATGTACACTCACACCTAATTAGGTATACTCATATTTTGAATATACACTACTATATATAATCATGTACCTCATGTACATAGGTTAAGTTAATATTCTAATTGGACTAAATATAATATGGTTGGGTACTATCATCCCACCATTTTCCATAAAATTATTATCGCAAATATACTCAAATATTATAATGATAATTAATATCAACCATTCATTTTCTTCTAATACTTCCAATTAAATCCCCTTGATTTAACTTCATTATTTATGCCACACACGACATAATTATGTGAACTTAGTACTTAATAGTCCACAAGTTTATAATAATATAATCTCTTAAAATAATATTATACTCAATGTTACATCTTATAATATGTTCATAAAGTAATACCATTACATTACTAATTACGTGTTCTCTATTATAATCAATCTATTACCCTCCTATGGGTAATACCCAATGGTCAAAGAGGAGTTGGTGGCTAACTCCACCAACTACTACTATTCATGGTCCTTCCTCATCATTACACCTTATAACATGCTCATGGTGTAATTACATTTTTTATTATATGCTTTCTTAGCAACAATGTAGTAATTGAATTAACAAACTCTACACACCAATGTATTGCATCTATTCATTATCAAGCTATTATTCTCCTATGGTTATTACCCAAAGGGCAAAAAGGGAAGTTGGTGGCTAACTCCCACCAACTACCACTATTCATGTACCCTAACCACTTAATTGACCATTATTGTTCTCACATGGACTAATTTGCAAGCTTATATCTAATAACTTAATGTTATTACCATATGATATGATAGGGTCACACATACACCCAATCATATAATCTATGTACATTTGACAATACCGAATATATTTTAATTGAGTAGTGTCACACCCCATTATTGTAACTTTATTATTACACTTAATCATATAGTTTCCTATATTATATAGTTTTCTTGAAGTGTCACACTTCATTCCATATTATATAGATGTAGCTACTATATAACTTATAATTACACATCATTGCACATAGAAATTTATTCACATAATAATAATAATTAATTCCATTAATTATTTATTCATTAATTTATTTAATGAATGTTTATTCCACCACTTTGCCACACTAGGCATATTTCACAAGCTTACCTTAAGCTTATTATCACTCCCATCACACTTTAATATTCTTTTAATATAAGGTTTGTGTGACACATGCACTTTAATGCTAAATTATTTAGCTACCTTGAACAATTATATGTATAACCTTTACACTAGAATAATTAATATTTACTCTATTAATTATTATAAAATCTACGATAAAATAATAACTTAAGTTATTTAATATATTGAAATAACTTAGTTTTTTTTCATTAATAAACTTTCTTGAAAATATATTAGGAATTATGTATTTTGCCATAACATAAAATATTATGTTTTCTCCAAATAAAGATATTCATTGTTAGGAAATAATTTACTTATTGTCTCAAGATATTATTCTTAATATAATATCTACTAAAATAATTACATGTATGGCACATGTACATACATTATATATAAAAAATAGGTAATAAGTTTATTTTCTATTATAATAATTTATTTCCATCAATTTATTTATATATAGCAAATATGTTTTAATGTATTTACCATATTAATTAATCACACTTATTACATCATACCAAAAACATATAGGGTAATATTATTATTCAAAAATAATATTTCCTCCTTTATTAAAATAATTCAATATTAGAATTTATTTTAATATCCTTTATAATAATTATTTCTCTTTCTTTTCTATAAATTGTTCCCAAAATAATTTCTTCAAATATTTATTTAAAGATATAATGATTTCCATTTCTCTTTAATAACGTATATATATCTATTAACGTTATTTGTATATTAGACTTTCACACATATTACCATTCTAAGTAATATATAGAAGGTACTAATTATAATCATATATTCAACATATATATTAATTCACTCCTTTACTTAAGTAAATTAAACACTGCACCATATTATTAAGGTTCAATATTAACATTATATTATTCCATAATATAACTCCCAACTTAAATTAACTAATATTTATTCTTATTAGTTAATTCCTTAACTAACTCATGCTTCACTATCCAAACCTATTCACGGATAGCTTAAGTGCTATTAATAACTTATATTATAAACATACTAGTTATTAATACACACACTCAAGAATATGGTGATTATACATTAAGGATATTTAATGTCACCAACTTACTATGATAAAATAATTCTATAAATTATTTAATATCGATAGGAATTTATCCACTTCCTTTATCTCAATTGAATCGTCTCTAAAATAAATAACAAATATATATTAATAATATATTCATTAATCACAAAAACACATATTACATAGTCCATATTACCCTATGTAATATAATACCACATACCTCATATCACATATATATCTTTTTATTCGAACCCATCTCACGGTTTAAGAATTTTATTTATTAAATCCTTATTTAATAATTTCTGAAAATTCGGGTTCTTACAGTTTCGCGAACTGGAAAAAAATTGGTTTTGCAGTCGAGCGATGTCGCATTGAGATTTTAAATGTACAGCTTGGAAGATGATAAATTAACCTATTCTAATGATCGTAATGAAACGTTAAACATGTAATAAGATATAATAACAAGTTGTAATCACATAACGTGATGTAATGTGATAATCAAACAGTAATGAGTCATACAATGGGATTAGTGTAAGCGATTAGTGTATCATATTTCATGACTAATCGATATATCTATATGATTTAAATGTGTAAGGTATTTAAAGGAATTCTGTAATTTTGTAGCGAACACTCAAGGCAAGTTTCCTAACATTTGCTTATACTTTAATGTTCAGCAAGGTTTCTTAACTCGTATAATGCTTATGTTCTTGAGCAAGCTTTCCAATTCTTTTCGAAAGTATTAATTCAATAAATAGCATTTATTCAATTATGAATCATTGTTGTCGACGTCGGGAAAAAATATTTGGTGACATATAATGTCATATAATCTAAAGGGTGAAGTTTTAGGAAAAGGCCGACATATAATGTCGACGATTTGAAAAGTTTGATTTTACAGAGTCGCCAGTTGGTATGTTTGAAATGGTTGTACTAACTCAACCGAATTTTATTTGAAAAGTTTTGCAAGTAGGCCCAATTACTAGACTCTGTTTAACTTGGCCTTGAAAACATAGATTCATAGAGTTCGGGGGCTTGATTAAGCGGGGGAAAGGTGTGAGGCACCCCCCGACTTCCGTGAAACACGATTACCGCGTCATTTCAATTTCTCTAATTTATTTTCAATGTGTGTGTGTGTGTGTGCTTGCAGTAATTGGGCCTAAGTGCTTTATTTAGAAGTAGTGTTGTGTTTCGTTGGACCTATATACGAAGGGTTTGATTTATTTGAAAAATCTATTTTTAGACAGGATATGAAAATGACGTTTTGGAAGATGGTTTTCAAACCATTTTGCTAACATAGGAATTGAAGCCTTTTGATACTTCTATTTTATTCTGCATTCGGCTGATTTTGATTTTATTGACGGAATGCTAAGCATCCTCGACCAAATAATATATATACAAGTGTCGAGCTCCTTATGGTCATGAAAGCCATCAAAGTGACCCGAGCACTACAAACCACGATTTACTAGGCTGAGACCTTAAATCCGGATAACAGTTTTAAGGTCTCTCTAATTTACATTTACAAAAAGACTGGCAAGCCGTATTTACAGTTTAAATTTATCCATAGTGGGAATCAGATCTAGATCCATGTGGTTAATCGTAGATCCCGTGATTCTTAGGCTCACAAAATGTTATCAAAAAGCTTGCACAACAGATATATTGAAATAAAATACAAATTAATATCTAGATATCGCAAAACAAAGGATTCATTAGTTAAATCCTTGCATGCACGTAGCCAAATCTTTCCGTTCCCTCTAGATACGAATCTAAGATCGCGTAGTTGTTTTAATAATTACAAAACTAGAAAGAAAACTAGATTTAAATAAATCTTCGTCATTCTAGCTCAACGGTTCTAGCTTTACAGCTTTTGAACCAATTAAAAATTAGATATGGTTAGATTTAGATAAATCTAGACTACAAACTTTATATCAGTACAGAGTTATATCAAATGAACAGTTAGAACAGATATTTAATCACATTGAATAAATAATATATATACTACTTATATATATATTAAAGCTGGAAAGAGCCACATATCTACAATCCAGGCGTGACTGATCAATGTAAATATATATATATTGAAGCTAAAAATGCCACGGATTAGCAATTCAGACCAAATGAGTTAGTATAAATCTATATATATATATATATATATACACAATAAGGATCTTAGGCTCATCCAAACTCACCCCCCTTTAGCGACGGATCGGACGACTGTTCGTCTGTCGCTATATATACAACCGACGTCTATATGTTGTCCATCGCTATATGTTGTTCGTCGCTAAAAGCTAAGACGACGGTTGTATATATAGTGACGGACCAAATCGTCGCTTTGTCCGTAGCTAAAGGGGAGTGAGTTGGGTGAGCTTTTAGTTGAATGAGCTTAAGATTCGGACCGTATATATATATATATATATATATATATATATATATATATATTAAAGCGAGAAAAAGTCATGTATTAGTAATCCATATTAAAGAAGTTAATAGAAATATATATATATATATATATATATATATATTAAAGCAGAAAAAGTCACAGATTAACAATACAGGCTAAATAACACTTATATATATATACTTATATATGATAGGTCTGTCTCCAAAATTTGGGTATTTTATTTTGATGATAACAAATTAGGTAAATAGGTCAAAAAGATAAAATCTTCTCCATAGAGTTAAAAGTGTTAAAATTAATTTTAATTACCTCGAATATTTTGACCAAAAATATTTATTTTCTAAACTTCTCTTGAATTTATTATATGACCTTGATAAAACCAATATCAAGTGTTAATAAAATGAGTTCATATAGTAAACATTTCCTAAGACAAAGAGATTCCTATTTCTTTTTCGAAATGATTTTAAAAATTTTATGGGCAAAAAGAATTTTTTTTATATATATCCGATTATATATATGTAAAGTATATATATATATATATATATATGATATATTTGTGTGTGCATGGGAGTGTGTGCCGAATTTATGTGTAGTGCATGTGTGTGCCGGATGTAGTGTGTGCATGTGTGTTGGTATGTGCACCGTGAATGTGAGAGTGTTGTGTGCCAAAGTAAAAGAAAGAAGGCATATGCCTTCTGTTTTGAAAGTGGGCAAAGTTTTGTGATGACTCACATATTACAAACAAATATGTTGGGCATGTGATAAGTCATAAGTTTCAAACATAAATGTTGGGCCAAATTTTTTTTCCAATCGGACAATTTACACTTGATCCGAGCCATTCAAATTCCCATCATGCAATCCGGACCTTCTATTTCAAAAATGAATTTCCAAAATTATGGTTTTGCCCTAACCTCAAAAATCTTATAAATAGGAAGCTTTTCCATACATTTCAAATTACCAATTTTACATATCTTAAAAACTTACTCTCCCTGCCTACACTCTGTCCGAATAAGCTTTTGCTCTCTTCTTCTAATCAAAATTATAATTCTACATTAGAAGAGAAAAATTGGTCAAAGTATCTGAGATAAGTTGTAAAATTATTATTGTTCATATTATCTCATACTTGCTTATATATATATAGATAATCAAATATAAACTGCGATACACATTTATATATAGCTATATTTCATCTATCATATCAAGTAAAAAGTCAGTACTTGGACACCAATATAATTCGGAAGTTATTTCTTTGAAATTCTCCGAACGGTCTTTAAAATCCCAAGTGGCCTTTTACTGATATAAATAATCTATATAAATATTATGTAATATTTATATACAATTATCAAGTTGTGAATCGAAAAATTTAGTCAGTACTTAGATACCGATATTCGGAGATATTTCTTAACAAAAAATATTATCTGGACGGTCTTTGAAATCTCAAGTGGCCAAATTATTCATAACGTAGATCAAATATAATATAATATATATAAGTGGGTGAAACAAGTTTGTTCAAGTATTATCTAAATTGATCATATTATTATACTTGATAAACTGTCATTAAATATACTGCTCATATAATTGTTCATAAATTATTGTTGCATTATATCAGTGTATATGGTTATTTAAATTCAAAGTTACATTTGTTTAAAACCATAGAAGCACACTCTTTAAAAAGAAAAAATCTTTTTCTTAATCCATAGAAAAATATTCTTTATTAAAGAAAAAGAAAATCTTTATTAAAAGTACTTAAATCTTATATCTACTTTCACAGAAGCACATCACATAAAAGTTTTTGAACTTTTATCATATACTTAACTTCTATATCTGCTTATCTGAGAAGTATCTGTTCTACAATTTTATCTGCTTACTATTAGAAGCAAATATTCAAACAAACTTTTTGTAAAAGAAAAAAGGTTGAGTTAGTTTATTTTATACTTGTGAGAAAGACAAGAATTCTTTGACCAAGACCAGAGTCTTAGAGAGGTTAGCTGGGAGTTGGGTCTCTAGTGTACTTGTGAGGTGAGGAAGAGATTGTTGTTTCAAGACCAACCTATATAATAGTTCTAAGCTCAAAAAGAAGATTCAACTAAGCTTGAGGAAGGAGATGGGAGTTCGTTGTCCAAGATAGTTAGTTGTGGATAGTTGTAAGTTTATCTTTAAAACTTTGTAAAGGCTTCTCTGCCTATTGAAGGAGTATTTATTACAGGGAGTAATAGGATCTCAAGTCCTGGAGAGGAGCTTGAGACTGGACGTAGCAACATACCCGAGCTGTATGTTGTGAACCAGATAAATATCTGTACATTGTGTGATTGAATTTTAATCTGCTGAATAATTTCTTAAAATTAACCCACTAAATTTCAAAAAGGCCAAAGATAATTTTTAAACAATGATAATCTATTCAACCTCCCTTTCTAGATTATTATTGGACTTTCAATATATATATATATTAAAGCGATAAAAGCCACAGATTTGCAATCCATGCCGAAATAACAATTATAAATGTCTATATATACTTATATATATATAGATTGAAGCCAAAAAGGCCACAGATTTGAAATTCAGGCGAAACTAAAAGCTATAAATATATATATGCTTATATATATATATATGTTAAAGTAGTAAAAAGCTTCATATCGCAAGAAATCTCATAATTTATAGCGCTAGAGGCTTTAAATCACTTTTGAGGCTTGAAAACTTCGTTTCCACCGATTAAAACTTGATATGTTGGTATATATGTGTATACAAATGTTTAGGAAGAGAAATATCAAAGTTTGGAGCACTGTAGGTAGGGTTAAGAGCTGAAATGGGCGGAATTTCCTCTCTTTTTCTATTTTTTTCTCTCTTTTTATGGTTGGTGGGGGGTCTTATTTATAGACCAGGGAGCCGCCGATCCACCTGTGGCTGACCCGAGTGTCCCCGGTCCCGTGGGTCCCATCGTCTCAAAGTACGTGCACTCCAACAAACGCGCTATTCGCTTAAACCTTCATAACCTTCAATCCAAGAATCTGATAGAGGCGTGCTATACCTTTCCGGAAAGCCCTTTCCGAGAGCTATACAATGACATGGGATTTGACCTTTTTCGAATCCGAAAAGATGGGTCCATGACCAGATCTTCGAGTATTCGCAGTTCATCCGTTGAGCTGTCTTGTGTTATTTTCACTAAGGATTGACGTTATGGTTCTGCATGACCTTCATGGCAATGATTTGACTTGAATTGACGTTAAGTTAGCAAAATGACTATTTTACCCTTCTGGGGGTTGTCTCCAGGACTGTCAGGACTTTCGACTGTTTCTCGAGGTTGGCTCCGAGGTTTGATCTCAGCTGACTCTGTTCTTCCTCAGGGTCGACTCTGTTATTCCTTAGGGTCGTCTCCGAGGGTTGATTTGAATATCCCAGGGTTGTCTCTGGGGATTGATTTGATGCTTCGAGGCTATCTTTGAAGGTTGATTTGATCTCTTAGGGTTTTCGTCGAGGTTGGATTTGATCTTCTGGGGTTGTCGCCGGGGTTGGACTTGATCTCTCGGTGTTGTCACCGGGGTTGGACTTGATCTCCCGGTGTTTTCACCGGGGTGGGATTTGATCTCCCGGTGTTGTCGCCGCGGTTGGACTTGATCTACCGGTGTTGTCGTCAAGGTGGGATTTGATCTCCCGGGGTTTGGCTTTGATCTCTCGGGGTTGTCGCCGGGCATTGGCTTAGTGATTTGAACTTCTAGGGTTGTCTCTGGAAGGTAAAAGATGAATTTGCCCTCCTACGGGATTGGTAACAGGAATGCAAAATTTCGAGTGTCTACAATTGTGGCTCTATCACTTATTGTTCCATGACTTATTTATGTACCTTTGTTCAAGATGATATTATAATTAAACCCTTTAATGTCTATCGAACCCTTTTGAATCGATTAGTGCATAGTTGATGAACGTTCAAAAATCTAGAATTCTTTTGAAGTTATTATAAACCAAATTATCTTTGGTATGGATTCTCATATTAAAGATGAGATGAATAACCCTATATTAGGGGTAAAGGTTATTGAAAACTATAATTCCGAGCTACACAATAGCGATGATATGTTTATGTATAATATAGTACAAAAGACTGATCACCTGGAGTACGAGATGGATGGTGTATAGTCTCTTGACTGTTAAAGGTTACAGTAGAAATACTTGATAACCTAGGATATAGTTTGTGGTCTTGTGACCCTCAATATACACCTTTGATCTTGATATCTAGATTTGATTGAATAGTCAATTATTCTATTAAAATCATAGTTCTTGATTTAAAGTTGGTTGATTCTAGTAAAGAATATATCATTTAGTTGAAGCTTATTCATTTGTTATTCATATATTGTTATAATTGTGAGCAAGTTGTTTGCTCATTCTTGCATAAAATATTTCAGCTAAGGTCGAGAATTTTGAGGAGCCGTCTACAAGTAAAGGCAAGGGCAAGATGCATAAGTAGATAACGTAGAGATTATATTTTATTTGAGTTGCTTTATGTAATGAACTTATTTATATTTTTCTCTGTTATGATGCAATGATAAAGGTTAGAAGACCTGGGATACGTTTAAGTATGTGATTTTTTTATAATATTTATTAAGCATGAAGTTTATTATTCTAGTTAATGGGTACATAGATGTTGTATATGTTGTATCGTGAGCACCAGATACAAGGGTTGAGGTTCCCGGATTTGGGGGCGTCACAAGTTGGTATCAAAGCTTTAGTTTATAAACCTTAGGTGGGGAAACCTTAGGAAATAGCCTTTCAGGAAATCAAAAATATAGCAGTTGATAAAACTCTTATCTAGTTCTAAGAAATGAATTAAGGAAATCATTGAAGATAAATAATAAAATAACTTATGTGATTACTTGTTGTTAATAGACTTATGTTTTCGCGAGTAGTAATCAAAACTTAAAATTTTGGTGGCAGGATGGCTGAGATAGGTGAACCCAGTCCGATTAGGGAGGAGGAGACCCGAGATATTGACACAGTATGTGAGCAGTTAGTATCGTGGGAGCCATATCCATTGGTTACTATTGTAGGCCCTGAGTATGAGCCTAAATCAGATCTTGTGGAACAATCTGAGGAAATAAAAGTAGAGGATGATCCTGATGAGATACCATTTAACTCAATCGGAGCAGAGATGTTTGACGAGGTATATGATCGTAACATTGAGTTACATGATAGAGTCAAAGAGTTAGAAGAGCAAGTATCAGAGCGTAAAACCGCTCCAGACCAGAGGGAGACGGTGGTTCAAGATCTTACCACACCATTTGCAGAGCTTGAGCAGAAGTCGACACAGTTCGAGTATCAGAGAGGACCGTTAGTGGCTGAGAAGTAGAACTTGCAAGAAGATTTGAGGGAGGAGTCAGCGAAGTGAGCGAGAGCTGAAGATGCATGGATGACTGTTGATCGACGCGTAGATCGTGATGAAGACGAGGTTCGGTCAAAGAAGGCCATGATGAATGAGATGGATTATGCGTTTCATAATGCAATTGGAAGAGATCATGATCGAGTCTATCATTATCTTGTGTAGTTTGAAAACTATCCTTGACACGTTATGGATCGTAGGGCAATGATTCGTATCATGGACCAGGAACGTGACGATGCTGTGCGACGTGGAATGCTGCTATAGGTCACGAGAAAAGGGATTATATGATAAATAAATATGAGGTTATTAATAAGATGTAAACCCCAATTGTTGATATAAGTAATGGGATATGATGATAATGTAATCTTGCTATAGCAGGATAGTGGATGTAGTTAGCAGATGTGCTACGTTTGTTGATGTTTTGAAATAATATATGAATATATATATATATATATATATATATATATATATATATGCTTATTAGATGTGTCATGTGTTATTTACAAGTGTTTAAGATAATTTTTGAATGATTTCAATAAATGAATAATGAGTTAATAACATAAAATTTTAACAGTAAGATGTTGCTAAGAAGGAGACAGCCGCGTTCACCAACCTCTGAGGGATCTTCTGATGGTAACGAGGAAGCCGACATTAACCCAATGTAGCAGTTTGTAAACCTGTTAATGGGCGCACTTATGAATCAAACTCCAACTCAAGCCACAACTTTCAAAGACTTTAAAGCTGTAGGACCTCTAGAGTTTCAAGGGACTACCAATCCAATTGAAGCCCAGATGTGGGTTATGGAAATGGAGAAGGTGTTTGAGGTTGCTAAGGTCGCAGAGGATCAAAAGACTGCTTTCGCTACCTTTATGTTGAAAGCAGAGGCGAGCTACTGGTGGTAAGAATATAAGTAACGGGAGGGTCAAGGATTCATTCTGTGGGAAAGATTCAAGGAGATGTTTTTTGAAAATTATTTTTTGCCAAGCATGAAGAATCAGATGCAGGTTCAATTTTTAGAACTCAAGCAGGGAACGATGACAATATCAAAGTATGCTCCAAGATTTAACGAGTTGGCACGATTTGTACCATACCAAGTCAATACTGATGAGATAAAGGTGAGAAAGTTTGAACAAGGACTGAAATCCTGACTTTACAGTCAGGTTTCAATGTTTCAATTGAATTCATTCGCAGCAGTGCTGGAAAAGGCAATCATCGCAGAGGGTGGAAATGAAGCTCTCACTTAGTATAATCAGGAGCAGAAGAAGAAGAAAGGTGAAGGAGAGTCTAAATCAGGCAGTAGTAGTGGTGGAAATGCACAGATGAGAAAGTGGAATGATAATGCCAATACTGAGAATCAACAAGGGAATTTGAAGAAGAGGGTATAGGCTTGAAACAACTGTGGAAAGAATCATGTGGGGGTGTGCATGAAAGGAAAGAGGGTATGTTATAACTGCGGGGTTAGATGATCATATCTCAACGAATTGCCCTATTCCAAAGAAAGGAGCATGTTTCACTTGTGGATCAAAGGAGCACTTGGCTCTAGATTGCCCAAAGAAAGTGGCAGGTGAAGCAGCGAAGGAAGAGGAAACATCAATAGTGGCAAGCTAACCATCAAAGGACCAGCACAGCAGACCCGACCAACCGCTCGAACGGTTAATATGATGGTGCAAGATGCTGTGCAATCGAAAGACGTGGTGTCAGGTATCATTCTGATCAATGATATAAATGCTTATGTACTGTTTGATTCGGGTGATACTTGTTCGTTTATATCCGATAAATTTGCTAGGAAGTTAAATTTTCCTAGAAGAGAATTAGATTATCCTATGAATATAGAAGTTGCAAATAAAGAGGTGATCCCTATTAAGTTCGTACACAGAAATTGTTGTGTAAATATTAAGGGTCATGTAATGTCGGTGGACTTAATTCCCATTAGACTTGGGGAGTTTGATGTTATCCTAGGAATAGATTGATTATTTAACCATGGAGCCATAATTGATTACCAGAAGAAATTTATTAACCTTATAACTTTGAATAATTCAAATGTAGTATTTATGGCAACAAGTCGTCTAGATAATCGAGTTATTTGACGATGTTGCAGGCCAAGAAATTATTAAGGAAAGGATGTACAAGGTATTTAGCTTACATCGTAGATACTTAGAAGGTGGGTGCAAAATCGGAGGATATACCAGTCGTAAAAGAGATTGCGAACGTGTTTCTAGATGATTTGCCAGGACTTCTGCTCGATAGAGAAATTAAATTTGTAATTGAGTTAGCACCAGGGATTTCCCGTATATCGAAAGCCACATATAGGATGGCTCTAGTTGAGATGAAGGAGTTGATGGTTCAATTCCAGGAATTGTTGGATAAGAAGTATATCCATTCGAACGTATCGCCGTGGGGAGCGCCAGTGTTGTTCGTTAAGAAGAAGGATATATCAATGCGACTTTGTATCGATTATAGAGAATTGAATAAAGTCACCATCAAGAACAATTATCCGTTACCAAGGATTGAAGATTTGTTCGATCAATTAAAGGGAGCGAAATATTTCTTGAAGATAGACTTAAGAAGTGGGTACCATCAGTTGAAGGTCAGAAAGGAGGATATACCGAAGACAACATTCAAAACTCATTATGGACATTATGAGTTTCTAGTGATGTCATTTGGATTAAGGAATTCACCTGCAACATTTATGGATTTAATGAATATGGTGTTTAAACCATATTTGGATAAATTTGTGGTGGTGCTCATCGATGGCATTTTGGTTTATTCCAAAACCCAAAAAGAACATAACATTTGAGAATGACGTTGGAGTCTTTAAGGAGAGAAAATTTGTACTCAAAATTTTCAAAATGCGAATTTTGGTTGGAGCGTTTGCAATCTTTAGGTCATGTAATTGATAAAGACAGAATTTCGGTGGATCTTGCAAAAGTAAAAGTTATAATGAATTGTCATCAGCCGAAGACACCGTAGGATGTGAGGATTTTCTTAGGGCTTGTAGGATATTATAGAGGATTTATTCAAGATAGTAACTCCGTTGACTAATTTGACGAGAAAAGCGGTGAAGCTCGTATGGACAGAAAAGTGCGTAGAGAGTTTCCAAGAATTAAAGAAAAGGTTGAGTACGACACTTGTGTTATCTGTTGGCTCCGTTTCGGTGTTAACAAAACAGATACGTGTGCAAGTATACACGGTTAACAAGTAATATATGATAAGTAAAGATCGTTCCCACGGAGAAAAGCAATTATGTTTAAACTATCATGCAACAACTTTATAGCTATTTTCGGCTGCTCAAACGAGTATCAAAGTGTAAATTACTGATTAGAATGATTATAAACTAAAATTAACTAAATAACAGACGATTGATTCAATTTGGAGAAATATGGGATCCTAACTTCACTCATTGCATCATTCAGAACATACACCTCTTATTAAGCATAATTAATTACTTAGGATTGCTAGTCGAGAGCACGAAGGTGAGAAATGGCTATCTTTCAATATACCAAGTCTATATCATATAAAATCCATAAAAGAGATAGAATTCATATGAACATCAATAAAACCTAAATCACTATATGTCTATGTGACTTACAAGCAATATCAATTTACGTGCAAGCTCTCAATTGACTACATATGGTAAGCCGGTATATGTCTATCCGGATTACGAATCACAAAATTCATCACATGCAAATTTCATGAACATATGCTAGCATAGCCAAATATGAGTTTATACTTCCTCTTTTAATTCCATATAAACTATTAAGGTAGATGGTGATCAAGCATCTAAATATTAAATACAACCATGTTAGGCAATCCATATATAATCAATCACATATAATGATAAGGTATAATAATCTGAAATAAATAATAAGATCCATCAGAATCCCATAATGGTGGTTAGTTCATGTCTAAACCTACAACCATTATGGGATTTGATCTAAACATTGAAAGCAAATAATGAAAGTAAAGAGAATAAGAGAGATGAAATTGCAAATCTGAATATTCTCCTTACCCAATAAGTCTTCAAGTTGAGTTCAGAATCACAATCAAACCAAATGTAAACCCTAAGAATAGAAATCTATTGAGAAACTAGAAGAGAGAAACCACAATGACGAAAAGAAACCCTCTAGCTCTCTAACCCTCAAAATAGAAATAAAAACTGTCGAATGAAAACTGAATGAATCGTTCCTTGCAAAAACACACCCATATATGGAATACAACAAATGAATTAATGAAAAGTCCACTATCTGCAGATTTTTGACTGGCGCGGCCGCACGGCCTCGTATGCAATTTGGGGCACGGGCACGCTGACCTCCAGACCGGCTGCCTCCTAGCGTGGGCGCGCTGAGTTTAACCTTCACTCTGGCTCGACCGCGCTGGCTTGATTTGCTGCAATCTGATACTGGTGCACTACTATTCCCTTACTGCTCCTTAGCTGCTGCATTAGTCTTCTTATTCTTTCACTTTCCATTGATTATAGGCTATGTTCGCATACCATATGCCATCTTCCACAAGACAGCTCACCACATGCTCATCATCTTGCCAATTCATGCCAATTTCAAGCCATCCTTATGCCATTGGAGTTTCCTCAATGCAACCTATAAAACAAAGATAAAAACATAAAAAGACACTAAAATACTTGAGAATTAAGCCGTAATTCTAGCCAGTTGATAGCCAATAAGTAGGTATAAAACCTACTTATCAAATACCCCTAAACTTGAACTATTGCATTCCCTCAAGCAACAAACGCAAATGCACACTACATGCTATGCCACTATACTAACATGAAAATGAATCCCAAAGTTTTAAGCCATGTTACGAATTCCAATAAGATATGCCTCAGAGAAATGACAAAATCTATGAACAAAGAATCAAACTAAGCTACAGTCATAAGGACTTACAATCTGAAAATCACAACCTGTTGATAAGATGTAGTGTGTGTGTGTGCTATATTATAAATAAGCTTGATAAAGGCAAAGATTCCATGTGCTATACTTCTAAGGAAGGAAAACTGAGGTTTTAAGTCAAGAATTTTTCACATATATGAAACAATGACCAATCCAACACATCGATACAAGCTAAGGTTCAACAAGGGTTTATTATGCTTTTATTCACACACGGAGGCGATATTCGCACTTTTCCATGGTTACACCCGCCTGTGCAATGTTAAGTCCTCTTAGGCTTTTCAATGATACCCATTTATAGAGCTTTCGACTAATGACTCCCAAACCATAAAGGCTTTAGGGCGCTGGGTGTAGAGACAATCCCCTAGGGCTTACTTGCTCGAGTATCAAAGGCCATAAGACTTAACTAGCCATAGTGTTTATTCTATTTTTTCTTTTTTCTCAATTTATTATCTCTTTTTTTCTTTTTCTTTTTCTTTTTCTTTTTCTTTTTAGCATGCATACCCAATGTTTACCCCCAGACTTGCATTTCTGTGTCATTAAGGCCATTATTCATTTTTTTACAAAATTCTATCATTAAAAACAAATTTTTCCCCTCAGAATATAAGCATGTGCTAATCTAACCAACAAGCAAATAATAACAATACCGTGCTATCAGGTAACATCAAAGCAACAGGTATAGACTACATCATGTATGAAGATATAACTAAGCTTAAACTATCAACTGAGTTCAAAAATCTATCACATTTCAATATCATCATTGGCCATACTGGAATTCAACAGACTAAAGCATGGGATTATGCTATGCAATGAAACTAAACACATACTAACTAAACAAAACAAAAGAAAACAGGAAAAAAATTTATGCAAAATTTAACTAACAAAATACTAAAATGCAGCTACTATGCAACCTAAACATGCAATAAACTATATGCAACTACACTACTAACTACACACAATACCCCCAAACTTAAAATCTTCATTGCCCTCAATGGAAGTAAAGGGTAAGGAAACTCCCCTATGTATCGGCATGGCCACCCTCCTTGGGTGGCGAATCTGGCGGCGGGTACGGCGTGGCAGAACCGAAGACGGGCCACTCCACTAGCGTTCCCTACTGTGCAAAAGCTTCACCTAGGGCTCGGGTCAGTCCATCTGCAAAAGCGGTGAAGTTTCCATGCAGAGCGTCCATTCTTCTCTCCAATCGCCTCATCTGGTGATCATGCTGTTCTGTATTGGCGGTGGAAGGACCGGCTACTGCTGCTGGCTGCGGTGGGGGAACTGGTGGAGGAGTCGGTAGGATGAATCCTTTGCCCCGCGGATGTGCCGTTCCACCAGCCCAATCTTTAAACTTCTTAATTATGGCGTGATTGATGTCCCCGCTCGGCATCTGAACCTATTTGTCTACCCACTCAAGGCCTGCCTCAGAACAAAGATGAGCCACCACTGATGCTTGTGGAATTCCCCCGGTGGTACTGCCACGTATGAAGCGTAACATGTTCTGATGGAGCAAATGTTCGACATCGATTTTCTTCCCAGTAATAATCCCCCACAGAATAATGGCCCTCTCGGCTGTAATTTTGTGCTGGTGAGTGGACGGCATCAGATTGGAGTAAAGAACAGATTCCATGCCTTGTCATATTTATTTAGAGCTGAGGCGGGGAAATTAGTGGGCTTATCTGTAATCTGCCTATACTTCCACTTCGTGCCTGGCACGCACAAATCAGTGAGCAACTCGTCCAGGTCAGTTTCAAAACGCTTCGCCTCGACCCAATTTACTTGGTCAGCCGGGATTGAAGGCACGCTTAACACCTCACGGATCGCCGACGGATGATAATCGACGTTTCTACCCGAAACAAAAGAGAAACCACTCTGTGTTTCCTTGGCGTTAGCATAGAATTTGCGAACAATGGCCAACGGGACAGGCGGCGGTGTTGCACAAACTCCTTGCCAACCCATCTCTCTGATCATGGCAAGCATTTGACCATCTTTGTAAGACCCCAACTTTTTTATGAATAAAATTGAATTTCCTCTATATATTATTTTGAATAGTAAGGGGTTGATTTGATAGATGTGGTAAGTTATGGGTAAAATGCGCAAATATTTCACAATAAGCAAGTGGTTATAAAATATTCATTGTTGTCGGGAAATGTTCGTTTGGTCGTGGAATATTCTTGTTGTCGGGGAATATTCGTACGACGGTGTAGCCATTTGTGGGCCCCATAACGGAAAAATGTCGAGTGAAGAAAACGACAAGAATAAATTTTCTGTATAATAACGGCGTAACAGTTACCGTTAACACCGTTGAAATACCCGGTGGTTAAAATAAAGTAATACGCGTTGTTGCACAGTAGCACACGGTATTACACAGTATTTTATATTATTGTTGTTTTAATAATTGTCACTGCACAACATTTTACATTATAAAATCAATAATTCATATTATTTGAATAATATTATTAGATAGCATTATTGACAATGTCTAGGAAATTCTGTTTAGGAAAGGGGTTAGTTAATCTAATTACGCGCCAGTAAGGAGAAATCCATATCGAAAAGCCCCTTCTTTCCTGTGAACGACCTGGTTGTCATTATTGTGATTCAGTAATATTATTTGTGAATACTTAATTATTAATAAAAATGATAAGAAAATATTTATTTAATAGAGAAATTTTTAAAGAGACAATTATTGCGAGTTGATATTTTATCTTCTTCGATAAAATAATTCATTCAAATATATTATTGTAATATTACATTATAAGTGTATAATGTAATAATATAATAATGATGATATTTTTACAATGAATGCACGATATGTGAATAAAATGAGGAGAAAGAGAGCAAATTGGGTTCGAAATATTTTTGTTACAAAAAACTTGTTAAATATGTTGGTGGGCCCTGTTTTTGACTGAAGTTTTATTATAGCCTGCAAATTCATCCGTATGTAAATTTGGGTCATTTTTCGTTCGGAATTTGAAAAAACTTTATTCTACAAAATTGTAGAGAATTAAATTTCCTATGACATGGACATAAAATTCGCATTTTTTTGATAAAAGGGCTATTTGTTATGAATTATTGAAGTTTCGGAATATTGGGTCTGAATTAATTTTTGGGGTTATAAATATTTTTTTTAAGAAAAACATTTTTTGTGGGTGGGACCCACTTGTGGAGTGCTGAGATTGTGATGTGGTGTGCGTAAGAAAAAAAAATAAAGTTAATAATATTTTATTAAATTTTCTGCTTTGGCGTCCTAAGTATTTTCCTATAAATAGGGTGCTTAGTTAGAATTTGAAAATCATACCAGAATCAGAAGTTTTCTCTCTCTATAATATCGAGCGTATTTTTGTGAGTATTTAGATACTTTGAGAGTTGATAAGCAGTGCAAGTTTTCTTTAGCATTATATCCGATATTCCGGTCAGAAATACTTATCTTTTGAGGTAAGGGATGTTATTTTTTTTTAAAATGATGTTATTTCTTTTAATATCATGACACCGCAATATTGGTATGAATTTTATTATGAAATATTTACCTTTTCATATTGGGGTTACTATTCACTTATACGACACTATTCATGTATACGACACTATTCACGAATACGGTACTATTCACAAAAAAATTAAATTTTCTTTTCTTTGTCCAAGTTGGCTATTATGGTTTCTATCTTTGATTGGATCCAAGTTTTGATCTTCATTCTTGAATTTTGCTCTACAATTAATTATTATGGAGTATTCTTGAACTTGGATAAACTAAATTACGAATCCCTAATTTTTGTCCTTTATCTCACTGGATTCGTTGTTTAAAATATTTTTCATCATCTTCAGTCTTAAATGGTGATACAAAAGAATATCTTTGGTCTGTAGTGCAAAGATGGATGATTATTTGATGAATATCTTTGGCCTATAGTGCAAAGATGGATGATTATTTGATGAATATCTTTGGCCTGTAGTGCAAAGATGAATGATTACCTGATGAATATCTTTGGCCCGTAGTGCAAAGATGGATAGGTGTTGAGATGAACATGACCAACTGGTGATACAAATGAATATCTTTGGCCGTAGTGCAAAGATGAATATTTGATTCAAGATATATATTGATTGATGTTACAGGGATAAAATATTGATTATAGACTTTTAAATCATAGAAAATAGTAGACATTATTTCCTACTTAACTCTTCTGATGCATTGTTAATTCTGCTGCAGTTGTTGATCTAAAACTTATTGCCCATAATATTTTATCTGATTTGTTGAAGACTAACGATAAATTATTCTGCATTATCTTAGTCATAATATTCTTTATTAGGCTAGTTGAGCTCACCCTTTTCATCTATTGTCCTCTTTAGGAAATGAGAATGTTGCAGAGACTAGTCGGGGAACAGAGTGATGGGCAGAGTTAGAGCAGTAGTAGTCCTCACTATTTTTGTATAATAGTGTGAAAATAATTGTAACTATTGAGGACTGAATTTGAGTGTTTATATTTCGTATTATATACGATTTGTATTGACACTCACAGCTTGTATGGTCGTCCTGCTCATGACCTTTTGATATAAAAGTTTGTATCTGGATTCTGTACCATGTGTTTGGCGACTCAGAATGGGTTGGGTTGATTGGACCTACTCTGGGGGATTCACAGTTGGTATCAGAGCTTAGCGATATTATCTCTGGCGGAGATCGGGAATAGAACTAGGAGGGGAGAGACGAGTAAATCCTTCACTAGTATGTCCTACCTAAGCTTATGTTGTATTTAATTGGTCGGTCGGAGTATAGGGTTAATATGTGATATGTTAATTTGTTTAATTAACCCTTGTTTTATGGCAGTATTTGAGAATGTCAGCTGAGAATGTTAACAATGGAGTGAATGAGATCGTTGAGACACCTTTAATCACCAACCAGGAGAACGTGCAACAGGAAGGCAATATTCCTACTGTAAACAACCCCACCAATCAAACGATGAATGATGGGATGTTTAGAAGCTTTTTACAGTTCATACAAAACCAGACGAGGGAGACTCATGTGCAAAATACAGGTGGAAATAATAGCAACTTGCAGCTTGTCACTGCCAAGCAATTCAAAGAGTTGGGACCACTAGAGTTTTTGGGAAAGCCGGATCCGATCAAGGCGGAAACGTGGGTGAAACAAATTACCAAAATATTTGATGTCTTGGGATGCACGGAGGAACAGAAGGTCCATTCGCCACCTTTATGTTCCGTGGAGAGGCAGATTACTGGTGGGAATCTGTGAAGCGTACCCAGCCTGCCGCACTCAAGATGTTTTGGGAAGCGTTCCAAAAACTGTTCAATGATAAGTACTTTCCTAAAAATATTCATCATATGAAAGAGGTAGAGTTTATCAAACTGGAACAAAACAACATGATTGTGTCCCAGTACGAGGCTAAGTTCGCGGAGTTATCCCGGTTTGCATCTCATTTGGTGGAAAATGAGAAATGTATGACGCGGATGTTTCTGAGAGGTTTGAAACCCGAAATTCGTCAATACCTCATTTCTCACAAATTTTCTCTATATTTTGATATTGTGAACAGGGCTCAATTATTAGAGCGGGATAATGAGTCTGTTCAACCGAGGGACCACAACCAAGGTTGTACCGGTGGCAGCAGTCATCGGAGCAATGACAACTAACGTGGAGGAAAGTATCATGACAGAAGCGGTAACTACTCTGGTGGTAATCGTGGCCTTGATAATAGAAGAAGTGAATCAGGGGGAGATTTCAAAAAGAGAAGGTACAACAATGACAACATGAAGACGTCAGCACCAGCATCAACTGTTTCTAGGGGAGGAGAACGACCACCGGTCGTATGTTTTAAATGCGGGAAAGAGGAACACATCAGCCCAAACTTCCCACAACAATTCAACGTGTGCTATAATTGTGGAAAGGAAGGTCATATAGCTCGGGAGTGTCCTGTAGCGAAACCAAATCCAGCGGGGATGGTGCCTCCAAAGGCTGTCCCGAACAAGTCGAAGTCTGTGGTTCCTGGAAGAGCGTTTGTCGTGACTGCCCAAAATGCGAAGAACCCGAACGAGGTGATCACGGGTAAGCTAATCATAAACTTTTGCGAAGTTTATACCTTATTAGATACCGGTGCTACCCATTCTTTTATTTCACCTGCTTGTGCTAAACATTTGAACTTGACATCTGAGAAATTAGACTTTGACTTATCTGTTGAAACTCCGTTGGGAGAAACCTTTATTACATCTACAGTTTACAAATCCTGCTTGATTCAAATTTGTACCCTCACCCTACCTGTTGATCTTATATCTTTAAAAATACTTGCATTTGACGTGATTTTAGGAATTGACTTTATCATGCCAAAATTGATTGTTTTCGTAAGGTTAAAACTAACCAACCTGTTGTGCGAATCCAAACAACCAAACCACTAAAATCAATCAATGTTATTTTAAGTCATACAACTATTTGTTTATTAAAAAATGGATGTCAATCTTTCTTAGCCCATGTCACTGATCTAAACCAGAATACGTCAGGTTTGAATGATATTTCTATTGTTAATGAGTTTCCTGATGTATTTTCCGAAGAACTTCTCGGTCTATCCCCAGAACGTGAAGTTGAATTCTTTATTGACCTTGAACCCGATATAAAACCTATTTCTAAAATCCCATATCGAATGACTCCTATTGAACTTCAGGAGTTAAAGGTCCAACTACAGGAGTTGTTAGACATCGGTTTTATTCATCCTAGTACGTCTCCTTGGGGTGCTCCTGTTTTATTCGTAAAGAAGAAAGACGGGAGTATGCAACTTTGTATTGACTATCGGGAGTTGAACCATGTCACCATCAAGAATAGGTATCCACTACCTCGTATTGATGACCTGTTCGACCAGTTACAAGGTGCACAATTCTTTTCAAAGATCGATCTTCGTTCTGGATATCATCAGCTGAAGATTAAAACTGAGGATATTCCGAAGACTGCCTTCAGAACTCGGTACGGGCATTATGAATTCTTAATCATGCCTTTTGGATTGACTAATGCTCCTGCTGCTTTCATGGATATGATGAACCGTGTGTTCAAAGAATATTTGGATCAGTTCGTTGTTGTCTTTATTGATGACATTCTCATCTATTCCAAAAGCTATGAAGATCATGAGCACCATTTAAAGCTGGTACTTCAAAGGCTTCGTGATAACAAGCTATATGCCAAGTTGAAGAAATGCGAGTTCTGGCTTGAGAAGGTAGCATTCCTTGGGCACGTGGTGTCAAAACATGGAGTATCTGTTGACCCGGCAAAGATTGAAGCAATACAAAGTTGGGAGCAACCGAAGTCGGTGACCAAAGTACGTAGCTTTCTGGGCTTAGCTGGTTATTATTGGAGATTCATGGAAGGATTATCTTGAATCACTACTCCATTAACTCAGTTGACTCAGAAAGATATAATATTCGTATGGAGCGAGGAATGCGAGAAGAGCTTCTAAGAGCTCAAGAGGAGACTTATCTCGGCACCTGTTCTGACAATACCATCTGGTTCGGATGGATTTGTTATCTACAACGATGCTTCGGGCAAAGGGTTAGGATGTGTTCTCATGCAACATGGGAAAGTCATAGCCTATGCCTCGCGACAACTCAAGGAATATGAGAGGAATTATCCTACTCATGATCTAGAGTTGGCAGCAGTTATTTTCGAGTTGAAGATCTGGAGACACTACCTGTATGGAGAGAAAGCGGAGATCTATACGGATCATAAGAGCCTTAAATATTTCTTCACTCAAAAGGAACTCAACATGCGACAACGAGGTTGGCTTGAGCTGTTGAAAGATTATGACCATACCATCCAATACCATCCTGGTAAAGCGAACGTGGTAGTTGACGCGTTGAGTAGAAGATCATATGCGGGAACGAATGCGATGATATCAACACAAAGTCCTATTCTATGTGACTTAAAAAAGATGGAGATAGAGTTCAAGACTCGGGGGACCCACATGATGATGCCAAGTATACGCGTAGAACCAGCTTTGATTGATAAAGTTAAAGCTGCTCAAGCTACAGACCCGGAGCTGATGAAGATGAGGAAGAAGGTGCTATTCAAGAAGTAAGAATCGATGAAGAAGGAATACTTCGAGTCAACTTCAGACTTTGTGTTCCTAACGATTCTGACTTGAAGCATAGAATCATAATGGAGGCACACAACACACCGTTTGCAATCCATCCTGGGAGTACCAAAATGTATCGTGATCTTTGACATACATTTTAGTGGAGCAATATGAAGAGAGAGATCGTGGAGTTTATCTCGAGTTGTTTAACGTGTCAACGTGTCAAGGCGGAGCATCAAGTGCCAAAGGGTCCATTGCAACCACTTGAGATTCCAAAGTGGAAGTGGGAACATATTACCATGGATTTCGTTACGGGTCTTCCCAAGGTTTCTCAAGGCATAGATGCGATTTGGGTTATTGTTGATAAATTAACCAAGTGTGCTCATTTCTTGCCGATACGGGAGACTTATTCGCTTGAGCGTCTTGCTCATATGTACATGAATGAGATTGTGAGGTTGCATGGCATGCCAGTATTCATAGTTTTGGATCATGACCCAAGATTCACTTCACGATTTTGGGTCAGTTTGTAGAAAGCTTTGGGCACGGATTTATGATTCAGTTCGGCATATCATCCTCAAACGGACGGGCAATCGGAAAGGACTATTCAAACTCTTGAAGATCTATTGAGACTCTGTGTTCTAGATTTCAAAGGGAGTTGGGATAAGTACTTACCATTGGTGAAATTCTCCTACAATAATAGTTATCAGACAAGTATAGGCGTGGCTCCATTCGAGGCGTTGTATGGGCGAAAGTGTCGTTCTCTAGTATGTTGGGATGACGTGGGTGAAGCAACATTATTGGGACCGGAGTTAGTACATATGACCACGGAAAAGATCCAAATGATTCGACAACGTATACAAACGGCACATGATCGACAAAAGAATTATGCGGATCTTCATCGAAAGGACATGGAATTTAATGTTGGGGATCATGTACTGTTACGTGTTGCTCTGTGAAAAGGAGTTACAAGATTCGGGAAAAGAGGAAAGCTCAACCCATGATTTATTGGTCCATTTGAGATTCTTGACCGAGTAGGAAATGTGGCCTATAGACTCGCTTTACCTCCAAGCATGTCTCGTATTCATAACGTGTTTCACATATCCGTGCTACGTAAATATGTGAAAGACCCAAACCACATTATTGAGTTAGAACTAGACGAGATAGCCGAAGATTTGACATATAAGGAGGTACCTGTCAAGATCTTGGATAGAAAGGAGCATGTCCTACGCACAAAGGTTATACCACAAGTCAAAGTTTTATGGAGGAATCATGCTATTGAGGAAATGACTTGGGAGTTGGAATCAGAAATGAAAGCGAGGTATCCTCACCTTTTTGAAACACCAGGTACGCACGTCAATTTCGAGGACAAAATTTTATAAGGAGGGGAGGTTGTAAGACCCCAACTTTTTATGAATAAAATTGAATTTCCTCTATATATTATTTTGAATAGTAAGGGGTTGATTTAATAGATGTGGTAAGTTATGGGTAAAATATGCAAATATTTTAAAATAAGCAAGTGGTTATAAAATATTCATTATTGTCGGGGAATATTCGTTTGGTCGTGGAATATTCTTGTTGTCTGGGATATTCGTATGACGGCGCAGCCATTTGTGGGCCCCATAACGGAAAACTGTCGGATGAAGAAAATGACAAGAATAACTTTTCTATATAATAACGGCGTAACAGTTACCGTTAACACTGTTGAAATACCTGGTGGTTAAAATAAAGTAATACGCGTTATTGCACAGTAGCAAACAGTATTACACAGTATTTTATATTATTGTTGTTTCAATAATTGTCACTGCACAATATTTTACATTATAAAATCAATAATTCATATCATTTGAATAATATTATTAGACAGCATTATTGGCAATGTTTAGGAAGTTCTGTCTAGAAAAGGGGTTAGTTAATCTAATTGCGTGCCAGTAAGGAGAAATCCTTATCGAAAAGCCTCCTCTTTCCTGGGAACGACCTAGTTGTCATTATTGTGATTCTGTAATATTATTTGTGAATAATTAATTATTGATAAAAATGATAAGAAAATATTTATTTAATGGAGGAGTTTTTAAAGAGACAATTATTGAGAGTTATATTTTATCTTCTTCAATAAAATAATTCATTCAAATATATTATTGTAATATTACATTATAAGTATATGATGTAATAATATAATAATATAATAATGGTGATATTTTTACAATGAATGCACGATATATGAATAAAATGAGGAAAAAGAGAGCAAATTGGGTCCGGAGTATTTTTGTTACAAAAAACTTGTTAAATATGTTGGTGGGCCCCGTTTTTTACTGAAGTTTGATTATAGCCTGCAAATTCATCCATATGTAAATTTGGGTCATTTTTCGTTCGGAATTTGGAAAAACTTTCTTCTATAAAGTTGTAGAGAATTAAATTTCTTGTGAAATGGACATAAAATTCATATTTTTCTGATAAAAGGGCTATTTATTATGAATTATTGAAGTTCTGAAATATTGGGTCTGAATTAATTTTTGGGGTTATAAATATTTTTTTTTAAAAAAATATTTTTTATGGGTGGGACCCACTTGTGGAGTGCTGAGATTGTGATATAGTGTGCGTAAGAAAAAAAAATTAATAATATTTTATTAAATTTTTTGCTTTGGCGTCCTAAGCATTTTCCAATAAATAGGGTGCTTAGTTAGAATTTGAAAATCACACCAGAATCAGAAGTTTTCTTTCTCTATAATATCGAGCGTATTTTTGTGAGTATTTAGATACTTTGAGAGTTGATAAGCAGTGCAAGTTTTCTTCAGCATTATATCCGATGTTCCAGTCAGAAGTACTTGTCTTTTGAGGTAAAGGATGTTATTTTTTTCAAAAATGATGTTATTTCTTTCAATATCATGACACCGAAATATTGGTATGAATTTTATTGTGAAATTTTTATCTTTTCATATTGGGGTTACTATTTATGTATACGGCACTATTTACGAATACGGTTCTATTCACAGAAAAATTAAATTTTCTTTTCTTTGTCCAAGTTGGCTATTATGGTTCCTATCTTTGATTGGATCCAAGTTTTGATCTTCATTCTTGAATTTTTCTCCACAATTGATTATTATGGAGTATTCTTGAACTTGGATAAACTAAATTACGAATCCATAATTTTTGTCCTTTATCTCACTGGATTCGTTCTTTAAAATATTTTTCATCATCTTCAGTCTTAAATAGTGATACAAAAGAATATCTTTGGCCTGTAATGCAAAGATGGATGATTATTTGATGAATATCTTTGGCCTGTAGTGCAAAGATGAATGATTATCTGATGAATATCTTTGGCCCGTAATGCAAAGATGGACAGGTATTGAGATGAACATGACCAACTGGTGATACAAATGAATATCTTTGGTCGTAGTGCAAAGATGAATATTGAATTCAAGATATATATTGATTGATGTTACAGGGATAAAATATTGATTATGGACTTTTAAATCATAGAAGATAGTAGACATTATTTCCTACTTAACTCTTCTGATGCATTGTTAATTCCGCTGCAGTTGTTGATCTAAAACTTGTTGTCCATAATATTTTATCTGATTTGTTGAAGACTAACGATAAATTATTTTGCATTATCTTAGTCATAATATTCTTTTCTGGGCTAGTTGAGCTCATCCTTTTCATCTATTGTCCTCTTCAGGAAATGAGAATGTTGCAGGGACTAGTCGGAGAACAGAGTGATGGGCAGAGTTGGAGCAGTAGTAGTCCTCACTATTTTTGTATAATAGTGTGAAAATAATTGTAACTATTGAGGACTGAATTTGAGTGTTTATATTTCGTATTATATACGATTTGTATTGACACTTACAGCTTGTATGGTCGTCTTACTCACGACCTTTTGATATAAAAGTTTGTATTTGGATTCTGTACCATGTGTTTTGCGACTCAGAATGAGTTGGGTTGATTGGACCTATTCTGGGGGCGTCACAATCTTCCCTCGTCGATTTTAGTCCCCGCTCCTTTACAAATGACTTGGCCGCGATCCTATAATATTCAAGTTGTGCCTCAAGGCTGATGAACCTAGTCAAATCCACAGTGTCCTCGCCCTGGTTACTCTGAGCGGGCGATCCGGGAGTGGCAGAACGTGCTCTCTTCGAACCCATGAGAATTTCAAAAAAATTTCCTTGAAAACCCTTAGAGGATGATTGTTGAAGAACACCCCCAAACTTGTATCTCTGCAAACTGATTGAACAAACCCTAGCTTTTGAATCCGAAGAATAACCCCACTTGCCTCTAAATCTGCTCTAGATCAAACCCTAGGTTGTGAACTGAAGATTTAAGAAGGATATGATGTAGTATTTGGAATTTATGTGTGGAGAGATAGGAGTTTGTATATGAAACAGAGAAGGAAGGATTTGTATATTGTGTAGAGATTAGGCTAGGCTTGTGAGAGAGAGTTGGAATAGGATTAGGACTTTCGAAGGTTATAATCTGAGAGGAGAAGTGTGCGTGTATCTTGAGAGAATGGGTAAATCAAATAGATAAAGAGTTAGGGCTTGAAACGAATTTTTAAAACTTCAAACAGGCAGTTCGCTGGGGCGCGGGCGCGCTAGGATTAGCTTTGAGTACGACGCAGGCGCGCTGATCCCAAGAAGGCTCTCTAGATTCTGCATCTTGGCACGGCCGCCCTGCATTTTGCCCTGAGGCTGGCGCGGCTGCGCTGCCCTGAGGCTAGCCAAAAATTTTGTTTTCTGCAGCATAAAATGAAGATTAAGCAGCAATTTGAATAGCATTCTTTTCCTGAAACACATGAATGCAAACAAATGAGATATAAAATAATCGAAAACCCAAAATTGGACTATGTATCTCTGCATCATGCTATATTGGAATCTGTCTATACTATATGCATATGTATTCATCGCAAAACTTTCAAAATTGTCATGATTTTCAAAAAACCAACATTCAATACTATGTGTATCATGAAAATCATATGTAAACTGATCACATACTTGCAATTGAACTATGTAAGATGTATATACATTTGAATCCTCAAAAATGCTATATGTGCAAATCATATAAACATGAATCCTCAAAAACACTATATGAGTGTATATACAATATGCTCACAATTCCAAAAATATATTCAATAAGTTCCTAACTCCAAAAATATCCGCAATAACTCCTAAGTCCAAAAATATATGCAATAAGCTCTTAAAACCAAAACTGTTCAAAAAAATTTCAAACTTTTCACAATGCTTAGAATTAAACATTGGGGGGGGGGGGAAATGGAGATATGTAACAAGAATTATATATGAGAGAGAAGAGAGATGATGGGGTGCCTCCCATCCAGCGCTTGTTTACAGTCCATTAGCTCGACTTTGTCTGAATTGGTCATGTGGTGGAAAGAATCGAGGCGACCTTCTCTCGATTGACCTCGCCTCCATAATAATGCTTCAACATCTGTCCATTCACTTTAAAAGGCTTATCTGGGTATTGGTCGAAAATCTCCACTGCACGATGTGGGAACACAGTTTTCACTGTGAAAGGGCCTGACCACCGCAATTTGAGCTTTCCAGAAAAAATTCTAAGGCGAGAGTTATACAACATCACCACTTACCCCGGCTTGAATTTCCTTTCCATGATCTTTCGGTCGTGCCACCTTTTTACCTTTTCTTTATACAGCTTGGAGTTTTCATAGGCCTGCAGTCTGAATTCGTCTAATTCATTTAGTTGGAGAAGCCTCTTCTCCCTTGCAGCCTTCAAGTCAAAATTCAACCTCTTTATGGCCCAGTAGGCCTTATGTTCAAGTTCCATGGGAAGGTGACATGCCTTCCCATACACTAGCTGATATGGTGACATACCCAGTGGTGTCTTGTAGGTAGTCCTATATGCCCACACTGCATCGTCAAGCTTGAGGGACCAATCCTTCCTCGTGGGATTTACAATTTTCTCTAATATCCGTTTCACCTCACGATTTGACACCTCGGCTTGGTCGTTTGTTTGGGGATGGTACGCCGTAGCAACACGGTGATTCACCCCATCCTTGGCCAATAGAGCAGTAAACTGACGGTTGCAGAAGTGGGTTCCTTAATCACTTATGATAGCTCAAGGAGTCCCGAAGCATGTGAATATACTCTTCTAAAGAAAGCGCAAGACCACTCTAGCATCATTAGTCGGTAAAGCTGCTACTTTTACCCACTTGGACACGTAATCCACTGCCAGCAAGATATACAGATTACCATATGACGAAACAAAAGGACCCATGAAGTCTATCCCCCAGACGTCAAATATCTCGACCTCGAGGATCATATTCAAAGGCATCTCGTTCTGTTTGGATATATTGCCCACTCGCTGACACCGGTCACATTTTCGGACGAAGTTGTAGGCATCTTTAAACAATGTCGGCCAATAAAAGCCTACCTGGAGTACCTTGGCAGCTGTCCTCTCGCCCCCGTAGTGTCCACTATAAACTGATGAATGGCAATCATGAAGTATGTTGTCCGTCTCACTTTCTAGAATGCACAGTCTGATCATCCTATCAGCGCATTGCTTAAACAAATACGGCTCATCCCAGCTATACCATCTAACATCATGTAGAAACTTCTTCTTCTGGGCTCTAGTCAAATCAGAAGGGATAATATTGCTCACTAGGAAGTTCGTAAAGTCCGCAAACCAGGGCATTTTGCCTTGTACCACAAACAACTATTCGTCCGGGAATGACTCATTAATTATCACTTTGTTATTTGTGTCCATTCCCGGTTCTCTAATCGAGATAAGTGGTTAGCCACTTGGTTTTTGGTCCCCTTTCTGTCTTTAATTTCCAAATCAAATTCTTATAGAAGAAGTATCCACTGAATGAGATGGGGTTTAGCATCTTTCTTTGAAATCAGGTATCGAATTACTGCATGATCGGTGTATACGACTACCCTTGTCCCAATTAAATAAGACCTGAATTTATCAAATGCGTACACCACCGCTAGAAGCTCCTTCTCTGTGGTGGTGTAGTTCAGTTAGGCATCCGTCAGGGTTTTGCTTGTATAGTAGATAACATGAAAAACCTTGTTTCTATTTTGTCCCAAGACAACCCCCACAGCGAAGTCACTTGCATCGCACATCAATTCAAATGGAAGAGACCAGTCAGGAGCTGTAATAATGGGTGTCGTAGTCAATTTCTTCTTCAAATGTTCAAAAGCCACCAAGCATTCCTTGTCGAATCTGAATGGGACATCCTTCTCAAGCAAACTGTATAGAGGCTTGTAATCTTTGAGAAGTCTTTTATGAAACGTTGATAGAAGCCTGCATGCCCAAGGAAACTATGGTCCCCTTTTACAAACGTTGGTGGCGGAAAACTTTCAATGGTCTCCAGCTTCGCTCTGTCCACCTCTAATCCTTTCCCTGAGACTTTGTGACCCAAAATAATGCCTTCCTATATCATAAAATGGCACTTTTCCCAATTCAGTACTAAGTTGGTCTCAACACACCTCTTTAAGGCCAATACCAGATTCTCCAAGCAGATGTTGAAAGAGTCTCCAAAGACGGAGAAGTCGTCCATGAAGACTTCTACATTTTGTTCGACCATATCAGAAAATATTGCCATCATACATATCTGGAAAGTGGCTGGATCCGAAAGACATCCTCCTAAATGCAAAAGTATCGTATGGACACGTGAAGGTAGTCTTCTCTTGGTCCTCTGGGCTATAACAATCTGGTTATACCCTGAATAACCATTCAGGAGGCAATAGTAGTCGTGTCCCGCTAACCTATCCAGCATCTGGTCAATGAACGGGAGAGGGAAATGGTCCTTCCTTGTAGCTTTGTTCAATCTGCGATAGTCCATGTAGACCCTCCAACCTGTAATGGTTCTGGTAGGTATAAGTTCATTCTTCTCATTTGACACGACTGTCATGTCTCCTTTCTTCGAAAAGCATTGCACCGGGCTCACTCAAGAGCTGTCTAAGATCGGATAAATGATTCCGGCATCTAACCACTTGAGGATCTCTTTTTTTATGACCTCTTTCATAATTGGATTCAATCTCCTCCGTTGCTCTACCGTGGGCTTACTGTCATCCTCCAGGAGTATCTTGTATATGCAGTATGAGGGGCTTATCCCCTTGATGTCAGCTATGGTCCACCCAATAGCTAATTTGAACTCTCGTAGAACCCGCAGCAACTTGCTTTCCTGACAGGATGATAGAGCAGAAGCAATAATAACCGGCAACGTGGAAGATTCCCCCAAATATGCATATCTTAGATGAGCAGGAAGAGGTTTAAGGTCAAGGGTGGGAGGCATCTCAAGAGAGGGGTTTAGTCGCTTTGATGTCTCCCCTGTATATTCGAGTGGTTTAATGGGAACCTTGAACTTTCTCATCTGAAGCACCGTGTTCAGAAGTTGTATATACTCCACCACATCTGTATCTTCCATGTCAGAGTCTCCCAATAGAGCACTCTCTAATGGATCCATGCTCATAACCTACTCAGCCTCTTTATGCAGTACCTTGTCGACAATATCAACTCTAAAGCATTCTTCGTCATCTGTGGGGAACTTCATAGCTTTGAAGACATTAAATGTGACCACTTGGTCCTGAACCCTTATAGTCAGTTCTCCCTTCTGTACGTCTATGAGTGTTCGCCCAGTAGCTAGAAACGGTCTCCCAAGAATGATTGGTATGTTCTTATCCTCTTCGAAATCCAGAATGATAAAGTCGGCAGGGAAGATAAACTTGTCCACTTTCACCAACACATCTTCTACAATGCCTCTTGGGTAGGTACTGGACCTATCGGCCAGCTGCAATGATATGCTTGTCTGCTTAGGAGCCGGCAATCCCAACTGAGTGAATACCGATATAGGCATCAAGTTTATACTTGCCCCCAAGTCGCATAAGCACTTGTTGAAGGACAAATTTCCAATGGAGCATGGTATCATAAAACTTCCTGGATCTTTGAGCTTTGGAGGTAGTTTTCTTTGCAAGACTGCGCTGCATTCCTCTGTCAAGGCAACTGTTTCATAGTTCTCTAGCTTTTTCTTCCTCGACAGTATGCCTTTCATAAACTTCGCGTAGCTTGGCATTTATTCCAAAGCTTCGGCGAACAAAATGTTAATCTGTAATTTCTTGAACACCTCCAAAAACTTCACGAACTGTTTGTCTAGTCTCTGCTTCTGAAGTCTCTGAGGATATGGGGAAGGAGGGTAGACCAGTTGTGGTGTAGCATTGGTTTTCTCAGCGGATACCTCCTTTTCTAACTCAACTGCATTGTCCCCATCTTTTCCATCTTTCAAAACTACATCAGCATTTTCTGCACATGGGCGCGTCCGCGCCAGGTTTCCTTCTTCCTGGGGCGCGGCCGCGCCAGTATCCAGATCAGTAGTTTGCTTCCCAGACCTTAGTGTAATGGCTTGACACTATTCCTTTCCATCCCGTCTTCCTGGATTTGCTTCAGTATTGCTGGGTAAAGTTCCTTACGGTCTGTTAATGAGTGCATTGGCAATCTGGCCTATCTGAGTCTCCAATGTTTTGATAGACACCGCTTGGCTCTTAACCAACAACTTGAGTTCTTCTATATCAGTTTTCTCCTTGAATTATAGAGTAGGAGCTGGATTGTGTTGATGTTGTTGTTGATGAAATTCGAGAGGATGTGACGGTCTAGGGGCATACTGTTGTTGAGACTGTTGTGGTTAAGATTTTTGTTGTTGGTATGGTTGGTATTGAGATTGTTGAACACTTTGGTACGGTTGTGGTTGAGGTTGGTATTGAGACTTTTGAGCATTTTGGTTATTACTCCAACTAAAATTTGGATGGTTTCTATTGTTTGAATGGTAGGAGTTCAAAAATTAATTCTGAGGCTTTTGATAGTTGCTGACGAATTGAACCGACTCTGTAGTGATGGCATATTGTTCTGTCGGATGTGATCCTGCACACAACTCACATACAAAAGCAACTTGTCGAACTCTGTTTTCAGCCATGAAGTCAATTTTCTTCAACATTGCTGCCATTTGAGATGAGAGTGTTGTGACGGCGTCCACATCGAATACCCCAGCCACTTTTGGTTGCGACATTCTAGATGTCGAATTCTGATATTCATTAGCCACCATGGTCTCTATTAAATCATAAGCTGTCTCATAGCTCTTGGCCCATATATGTAATACCCGTGAATTTTTGAATATTATTAAATGAATATATTAATAGAAATGAATATTTATCTGAATAAAAATATTTCTGCGTTCTGAGATGAGCTAACTCAATTATATTAAATTGAATAATAATAATAATAATTGAGAAAATATGGAGTTTGCGATAAACTCATTGAATGCCTTGTGTGGCACAGTGATGAGAAATATTAATGATTATATTAATTAATGAAGGAATTACTACGTGAACAATTAATCAAATATTAATTGTTATTATGAAAGATGGAATATTAATGGTGATTAATAATATGTTGATTATTATTATTACAAATAATAGAATAATAATAAACAACTTGTTTATAAATATAATAAGAGTTATATTTATTAATGTGATAATTAATCCTATGAATATTAATTAAGTGTTATTAATGATTACAAGGATATATGAGGGATGAATTAATTAATATTTTATTAATTGATTAATTGCCATTATGAATGATAAAACAAGTTATTAATATAATAAGATTATATTAATTCCTATGTGCAAGCATGCGATATTAAAAGTATAATGTATAGTAGCTAACTATATATTATACAAAGTGTAAAGTGCAATGTGACTATGTTATATATATATATATATATATAAACTCCATAGTAAAGCTTATTGAGTTGTAAGAGTTACATTAAATGTGTATGTGATAATTGTATGTGAAGTATACATTAAAATAATACATCATGAATATATATATAGTAAACAATTATAATTGATGATTACTTCAATATATAATTGAATAATAAATGTGATAGTATCCGATTAAATTATATCGGTAAGATAAAATGTACATGGATTATATGTGTGCAAATTACACTTACTACATTATATGAATTACATTATGTCATTAAAATTACAACCTAAGCATATATCATATGAATACAACTTAGGTATATATATGATAATGTAAGTGCAAAATGGCTTAAGTATTGTATATATTGCTAGAATGCTGAGATTTCTTTGCTTGTCCCACATTGATAGTCTCTTTCTCTCTTCACGTGTGCAAGCTCAAAGCTAGTCTCTTCCTATAACATCAAACTCAGCAACATAGACTAGAAATCATGCAATGGGGAGTGGGCATAATAGTGTAATTCAACTACCATCTAACTACTCTCTCTTAACCTTCATGTTCTTATGTCTTCCATTGGTTTGAAATGGTGTGGAAATGTAATGTCTGGATATCATTTTCTCTATAAATACAACCTATCTCCTTTAATTTGATTTGTTGAGAATTGCTTGAGTGTTGAGTTGATAGTAATATATATATATATATATATATATATATATATATATATATATTAGTATAGTAGCATTGTGAGTGGAAAGTAGCAGCAAGTTCATATTCGTTTGACAGAGGTATAACATACATTCCACATTCTTAAATTCATATTTTCTGTATTTCTGTCAAAATTCCATTTCTTGATTTTGGTTGAAAGGAATGTTAATTGAATTATAGAATGATTATTAATCATTATATTAGCTTATAATCATGTTAGTATTCAATGTGTTATGCTTGTAATCAAATTCGTGAATGATTTCTGTGTTTGGGCTGGATTTCTGCCGAAGCAGGAAATTCTTGGCATTGACCGAACACGGCACGACTGTGCCGGTTTTATACCAAGGCGTAGCGCAGCTGCGCCAGTCTCTGGTGTCAGTTGCTTGGCTGCTGCTGCAAATATGTTAAGTAATAGCTTGTTCATATAAGTTAGACAGGCATGATGACTAGTCCAGCATATGTATTGATGTACCTAGACCTAAAGAGAACATGTTTTATTATATTAGCATGCAAGATTTATGAAACGACTTATAGTTTTGAAATAAACCTAAAGTTTCCTAAACGAACCTTAAACGAACTCGATATGTATGCATGCCATGTTGAACATTCTGATTTTTGCGGGCATATTAGTATAACCTAGAAACACATTAAATGCATGTTAACTCGCGTATAAAAGTTTTATAATGAAATGTGAACATGCGAACCCGCTATGTGAACTTAGGATTTTAAAAGGAACTTAGAGATTATGAAAAGGGGACTTGGATGTGCTATAATTATATTCGAACTTTGAACATGTTAATATGACCTAGAAGTGCATGAAGAACGTGATACCATGTATATACATATTTCATGATATAACATGCACATGTTGGACTAATTAGTGAACATTACTAAATAAAATACAAACTTTGAACGTGAACGTTAACATGCTACTTTGAGATTTGAATTCTAAAATTTATGGACATATGTGATAGTACTCTTAACCTCATTAATGCCATACACGTACACATGCCAAGCTAGATGCCATGAAAACTAGTTGAGCACAAGTGAAGCATGATTTAAGCTAAGTAACAATACTAGTCATGTGTATATGAAGTAGAAATTTGCAACCATGCCTAAAGTGAGTTATGAGATCACCTCATATGTTTAAAATAACAAACATGATAGCTAATGTGATTTCATAACCTTGAATGGTCTTAAGTTATGAAAAGTGTTGACCTAGGACCTATAGCATGAAAGATTGAACTTGAAAGGTTAGACAATCATGGGAGGGCCCTTTAATAGGTATACGTGCTATGTGATATCATATGTTGATACTTGAACCCGACTTTGACGATTAACTTACAACAATGCTATAACTTGCTAAAAAGAGTATGTTTGCTATGTGTCGTAAGCTTATGTGATAATGATGATATATAAACTTAATTAACCCAAAAAGAGGAATGTTAAGGATAAAGACAATAAAAGTTATATTAATATGATACTATATATGGTATAACTGGGTAACTAGGTTAAAACTTAGTTTATGTGTTGATTGTATATCCAAGATAAAATATGATGTTGAAATATATGACTAATGGATATCATATGATAGGGTTTGAAAGTGTTGAATTACTTATCGTGGATAAACTACGTATAAGGCAAGTACTTGAACCCTACTCTTTATTGAGCATTACTGGAGCTTGTACTATTATTGGTTATACAAGTAAATAATTAAAAGCATGATTCTTATCCTATGACATAATGCTTCATAAATAGAATAGAGTTGTTTATTCTTGAACTTTGATTCGAGTATTGAACTTATAATTGTTCGCTTATTCATTTAAAGAGCCGTCTGTGCCAATTGATTCGGCTAGACTTATAACATGATTAGAAAGCTATCCGAACCAATTGAGTGGTGTGGAATTCTTGTGTTAACTGAGTTGAACAACCTTCTTTGAAGGGGATATATATTTGTCGAGAGACCGACGTGCGCACTTAAGTATGATTAAATGTTATGCATAATATAGGGTACTTTAGGCTGATCACCTGTTGTACTTGTTTTATTGGATTTTCAGTATATTACTGTTAATTCTAGTAAGAGTTCATAGTCCTTAGTGACTGCTCAGTATTCAGTTATCTTGAAATCTTAAATTGATTTAGTATTGAATCATATTATTATTATTCTGTCCTTAGCGACTGTTATTAAGAACTGTTGATATTCTTACTATCCTTGAATTATCATACCTTGCTATACCCTTTTTGAGATTCAAGAACTATATTACTCACCCTTGTTGTTATATTACTTGCTGAGTAAACTTGTTGCTCATTCTTGCTTTTCCTAAAACATTTCAGCTAAGGCAGAGCCGTGCGGACCCTCGAGTACCGACAAGGGCAAGGGAAAGGCTGCCGACTAGCTAGTCCCTTTTATGTTTTAAATATTATAATGTTGTAGTAAGATGATGTAATAAGACTGGATTTGACTATGTTTAAGCTTAAGTTAGATTATGTAATAAGTCGTTGTTTGATATTATTATGTAATCTATTAAGTACTGTAGGTTGCAAGACTTGGGGGAATAATTATAATAAATCATTATAAATTATTCTAGACTAGATTTTTTTTTCTGCTGTGATGGTGTCATTTTAGTTATTAGTGTATTACCATGAGAACGTGACGAACCGAATTCGAGTGACCAAGTGGCGGTCCGAATTTGGAGGCGTCAAGGTTGGTATCAAAGCTGTAGTTATAAACCTTAGGAGCGAGTGCCCTTAGATTATAACATAGGAGAACCTAGAAGTTAGAAAGGGATAGAACTCACATAGAGTTTTTCCCTATAGTGAGACTTAGCGTGTTATAAAATGTAACTTCATTCTGTACAATGAACTTATGTTTTATTTAACATTCTAATGGAGTTGTTGTCTATCTTGTGTTTGTGATTGTAGGATGGCAGACACAGGCGTACCTAGTAGAGTGGCCAAGAAGGAGCCCAGAGATATACACGTAGTATACGAAGCACCTTTAGAGGCTATGCCAGTGTAGACTGTTGCACCATCCAAGTCTGACGACGAGGATGAGATCGAGGTGGAGTTTGACCCCGAGGATGAACCTTTGGAGGACTAGCCTATTGAGGACGAGCCCATAGAGGACTCCTACGAGCCTAACCTAGAGGAGCATATACTGGGAGCCCATAGAGGACTCCTACGAGCCTAACCTGGAGGAGCATATACTGGAGTTGGACTGCAGAGTCCAGGAGTTGGAGGCTGAGGCCCAAGAGAGAGAGTCGGAGTTTCAAAAACTAAGGGACGAAGACCATTAGATGAAGTTGGCCATGCAGGAGCTGGAGTTAGAGGTTGCTTACCGCAAAGAGGTAGGGATCCAGATGGGAACCTTATTCCACAAGTCGGTATCCAAAAATGTAGATCTGGTAGGGAAGCTAGAAGAGGTCGAGCAGAGGGAGCTGAGTGAGAAGAGCGAGAAGGAAGTACTCTGTACTCAGCTAGAGTTGGAGATTATGGATAGGATACACTTCGAGGAGAAGTGGGAAGCGGCTAACGAGAGAGCTGACGACCTAGAGGATGAGGTCAGATGCAAGAAGAGGAAGATGAACAAGATGGGGTATGTGTTCCGTTCAGCTTTTGAGAGGGTGATTGATGGTGTGTACCACTACCCAGCGGAGCAAGGACAGACCCTACATACTTTGAGCCGAGAGTTGATGGCGTATATAGCACAGATCGAGTACAAGAGCGCTGTGGGGCGTGGAATGATGGGATGAGACCCTTAGTCAGTCTAGCTGTAGCTTAGTAGTATTTACTTTATGTGTTGTATATACTGTGTTGTAATCCCAACTTTTTGTGTAAAGTGTGGGATAATGATGTAAACCCCAAGTAAGCTTTTGATAGAGGGGTAGTATGGTAGTATGTTAGTGTTCCCCGTCTTTTGTGATATTAGGGGATATATGTGATAACATTTATAGAAATATGCTAGGGGAAATCATGTAATGAAACGATTTGGCATATGAATATAAATGAAGCTTATTTCAGAAATGTTTTATAAAATTTTATGCCTTTAGTATTAAAAGAAATACTTAAGTAATATAACTGAGTAATAATAAAATGAAAAATTATGATGCAGATAATGCCGCCCAGACGTAGATTGACTGTACTTGAGGAGTCAGTGAACAATGAGAGGGAACAAGTAGACCCGATCTAGAAGCTAGTAGATCTATTAGGAGAGGCCCTTAGGGGAAGGAACAACGAACCCGTTCACCCCAATCCTCAAGAAGTACCAGTCACAAACTTTAAGGACTTTAGGAGTGTAGGACCCCCAAAGTTCGAGGGTACTACCGACCCAATCATTGCACAGACATGGGTTAAGGATATCGAGAAGGCTTTCACCATCGCTCGAGTGGGAGAAGACCAGAAGACAGTATTTGCTACGTACATGATGAGAGGAGAAGCAAACTACTGGTGGGAGGCTAATCAGGAAAGAGCTGGAGAAGGGATAATAGCGTGGGATAGATTCAAAACTCTATTTTTCGAGAACTACTTCCCAAAAAGCATGAAGATAGGATGGAGGTGAAGTTCTTAGAACTGAAGCAAGGTGATATGACGGTGGTGTAGTACGCGGCTAAGTTCAACGAACTAGCGCGATTTGCAAAACACCTAGTTGGAGATTAGGAAAGAAAGGCGAGACGATTCGAACAAGGGCTGAAGCCGTGGCTGTTCAATAACGTATCAGTTCTTCAAATTGATTCCTGTGCGACATTGCTGGAGAAGGAGATCATTGCGGAAGGTGACAGTGAGACCTTAAGTCTGTACAACAAAGAGAAGTAAGGAAAGAATACCGGAGGAGAGAACCGTACTAGAGGAGCAGTAGTGGAGGAAGCAACTTTGGTAAAAGGAAGTGGGAGAACAACAACAACAAAAATAACAACAATCAGTCAGAAAATTTTAGTGGAGGATTTAAGAAGAGGGCAGAGGGATGCCCAAAATGTGGGAAGAACCATCAGGGTGAGTGCTGGAAGGGACGCGACACTTGCTACAACTGTGGCCAGGAGGGGCACATTTCGCCCAACTGCCCAAAACCAAAAAAGATACAAGGATGCTTTGCATGTGGCTCGATGGAGCACCAGATTAAGAACTGCCCGAAGAAGGGAAGTAGTGGAAGGAGCCAAAAAGGGGGAAACAAACTGATGATCGGCGAACAAGCACAATCCAACCGCCCAACCGCTAGGACCTTTAACATGACCGTCCAGGACGCAGTAGCTACGAAGGACGTGGTGTCAGGTATAATCCAAACAATGATATAAATGCTTATGTATTATTTGATTCGGGTGCCACCTGTTCTTTTGTATCTGAAGAATTTGCTAGTAAACTTAGTTCACCCCGAGAACGTTTAGACGATCCCTTGAACATAGAAGTTGCGAATAAGGAAGTAATCCCTATAGAATACGTTTATCAAAATTATCGCGCAAATATTAGAGAACATGAACTGAGCGTAGACTTGATTCCAATTAGATTGGGAGAATTTAACGTAATACTGGGAATGGATTAGTTGTATAACCATGCAGCGATAATTGACTGTCAGAGTAAAAGTGTGAACCTTCAGACTCTGAGTAAGTCTAAGGTAATGTTTTATGTTAGCTCATCGCTTAAGCAATCGTGTTGTTTTACGATGATGCAGGCCAAGAAATTGTTAAGGAAAGGATGTGTAGGTTATTTAGCTTACATTGTAGATACTCAAAAAAAGGGAGCAGAAATTAAGGATATATCCGTAGTGAATGAATTCCAAGATGTATTTCTGGACGATCTGCCTAGTCTTCCGCCAGACAGAGAAATTGAATTTGTAATAGACTTAGCACTGGGAACTGCACCGATTTTGAAAGCTCCATACCTTATGGCGCCAGTAGAAATAAAGGAATTGATGATACAATTGCAAGAGTTATTAGATAAAGGTTATGTACGACCAAGTGTGTCTCCTTGGGGAGCACCAGTGTTATTCGTTAAGAAAAAGGACGGATCGATGAGGCTTTGTATCGATTATCGAGAATTGAACAAAGTAACGATCAAAAAAAAATATCCGTTACCGAGGATAGACGACTTATTTGATCAACTAAAGGGAGTGAAGTATTTCTCGAAGATAGACCTACGGACAGGTTATCACCAACTGAAGGTACGAGATGAGGACATACCAAAGACAGCATTTCAAACCCGTTATAGACATTACGAGTTTTTGGTAATGTCATTTGGATTGACTAATGCTCCGGCAGCATTCATGGACTTGATGAACCGAGTTTTCAAGCCATACTTGGATAAATTTGTGGTAGTTTTCATCGACGACATCTTGATCTACTCGAAGACAGAAGAAGAGCACGCCGAACATCTGAAGATTGTTTTAGAGGCACTAAGGAAAGAGAAGATGTATGCGAAATTTTATAAGTGTGAATTTTGGATGGAGAAGGTTCAATTCTTAGGTCAAGTGGTGGATAAGAATGGAATCTCAGTGGACCCTACAAAGGTCGAGGCAGTAAGTAATTGGGAACAACTGAGAACACCAATGGAGGTGAGAAGTTTCTTAGGGTTAGCTGGGTACTATCGAAGATTCATCCATGATTTTTCTAAGATAGCAACCCCGTTGACCAATCTGACGAGGAAGACGGTGAAATTTGTATGGACAGACAAATGTGAAGAAAGTTTACAAGAATTGAAGAAGAGATTGAGCGAAGAGCTTATGTTGTCACTACCAAATAATGCGAGAAATTTTGTGGTGTATAGTGACGCATCGCACAAGGGACTTGGTTGTGTGCTAATGCAGCATGGCAAGGTCATTGCGTATGCATCACGACAATTAAAGGACTACAAAAAATGAAACCCTACTCATGACTTAGAGTTAGCAGCAGTAGTTTTTGAGTTAAAGATTTGGAGGCATTATTTGTACAGAGAGAAATATGAGATATACACGGACCACAAAAGTCTGAAATATATCTTCACACAGAAGGAGTTGAATATGCATCAGAAGAGGTAGTTAGAATTGATCAAGGATTATGACTGTGATATTCTTTATCACCCGGGTAAGGCAAACGTGGTTGCCGACGCTCTGAGCAGAAAAGGAAGGGAGAAACTGTTTCACTTGACGACTCAAGAGGAATTGATAAGAGAGATGGAGAAATTGAAAATAGAGGTGAAGGGACCGAAGAGGTCTGAAGAAAAGTTATTCGTAATGGAAGCTCGTCCGACATTGTTGGATAGAGTGATGGAATCACAAGATAAAGATGAAGAGTGCGAGAAAATTAGAAAGAGAATCGCAGAAAATAGAGAGGAAAGATTCAGAATGGATAAAGACGGTATTTTGAGATTCGAAGGAAGAGTGTGGGTGCCAGCGGTAACTGAGTTAAGAGAAGAGATTTTGCACGAGGCACACAATACGACGTATTCCATTCATTCGGGAGGCACTAAGATGTACTGAGATTTGAGGCAACACTTTTGGTGGCCCAATCTGAAATGGGAAGTCGCAGAGTGCATTAATAGATGTCTGACCTGCCAACGAGTTAAAGCAGAGCACCAGCGGCCGAGTGGTTTACTACAACAGTTGGAAATACCAGAGTGGAAATGGGAGCACATTACGATGGACTTCGTGGTGGGACTTGTAGTCACACAGAAGGGATATGATGTCATTTGGGTTATCGTGGATCGACTAACGAAGACCGCACATTTTTTACCAATCAAGATCCGCTACAGTTTGAACCAATTAGCGAGCCTGTACGTAAAGGAGATTGTTTCACGACATGGAGTGCCGGTGTCAATTGTCACTGATCGAGATCCGCGCTTCACGTCAAATTTTTGGAAAAGTTTGCAAGAGAGAAGGGGAATGCAATTGAGGTTGAGTACCGCTTATCATCCTCAAACAGACGGACAGAGTGAGCGAACTATACAAACGCTGGAGGACATGCTTAGGACTTGCGTGATGTACTTCAAGGGAAATTGGGACGACCACCTACCCTTAGTCGAATTTGCGTATAATAATAGTCACCATGCGAGTATTGGCATGCCACCGTACGAAGCTCTTTACGGAAGAAAATGCAGAACGCCATTATGTTGGGACCAAGTCGGAGAGCGACGAATACTCGGACCAGAGTTAGTTCAACAAACCGCAGACGTGGTGACATTGATAAGAGCCAGACTAGCTCAAGACCGCCAGAAAAAGTACACAGATTTGCATCGGCAGGACCGAGACTTTAAAGTCGGCAGTTTTGTATTCTTGAAGGTATCTCCATGGAAGGGAAAGATCCATTTCGGTAAGAAAGGAAAGTTGAGTCCAAGATTCATAGGACTGTTCGAGATTCTGAAGCTCGTGGGCGAAGTGGCATACAAAGTTGCATTACCACCCGAGTTGGAGCACACCCACAACGTGTTCCACATTTCCGTGTTGTGACCATACAAGGCCGACTACAAGCACGTAATTTCTTACGAGCCCATTCAAGTGGAGAAGAACTTAGCTTATGAAAAAATTCCTGTCCAAATACTAGATAGGAAAGAACAAACCTTGAGAAATAAAATTATTTCATCTGTAAAAGTACTTTGGCGTAACCACGATGTCGAGGAGGCTACGTGGGAGTTAGAAGATAGGATGGTGAAGAATTATCCCCATCTATTTGTGTAACCTTATAGCAATTCCGAGGACGGAATTTTTATAAGGGGGGAGGATGTAATACCCGAGAATTTTCGAATATTATTAAATGAATATATTAATAGAAATGAAAATTTATCTGAATATAAATATTTTTGTGTTCTGAGATGAGCTAACTCAATTATATTAAATTGAATAATAATAATAATTGAGAAAATATAGAGTTTGCGATAAACTCGTTGAATGCCTTGTGTGGCACAGTAATGAGAAATATTAATGATTATATTAATTAATGAAGGAATTACTACGTGAACAATTAATCAAATATTAATTGTTATTTAATTGTTATTATGAAAGATGGAATATTAATGGTGATTAATAATATGTTGATTATTATTATTACAAATAATAGAATAATAATAAACAACTTATTTATAAATATAATAAGAATTATATTTATTAATGTGATAATTAATCCTATGAATATTAATTAAGTGTTATTAATGATTACATGGATATATGAGGGAAGAATTAATTAATATTTTATTAATTGATTAATTGCCATTATGAATGATAAAATAAGTTATTAATATAATAAGATTATATTAATTCCTATATGCAAGCAATCGATATTAAAAGTACAACGTATAGTAGCTAACTATATATTATACAAAGTGTAAAGTGCAATGTGACTATGTTATATATATATATATATATATATATATATATATATATAAAACTATATAGTAAAGCTTATTGAGTTATAAGAGTTACATGAAATGGGTATGTGATAATTGTATATGAAGTATACATTAAAATAATACATCTTGAATATATATATATATAGTAAACAATTATAATTGATGATTACTTCAATATATAATTGAATAATAAATGTGATAGTATCCGATTAAATTATATCGGTAAGATAAAATGTATATAGATTATATATGTGCAAATTACACTTACTACATTATATGAATTATATTATGTCATTAAAATTACAACATAAGCATATATCATATGAATACAACTTAGATATATATATGATAATGTAAGTGCAAAATGGCTTAAGTATTGTATATATTGCTAGAATGCTGAGATTTCTTTGCTTGTCCCACATTGATAGTCTCTTTCTCTCTTCACGTGTGCAAGCTCAAAGCTAGTCTCTTCCTATAACATCAAACTCAGCAACATAGACTAGCAATCATGCAATGGGGAGTGGGCATAATAGTGTAATTCAACTACCATCTAACTACTCTCTCTTAACCTTCATGTTCTTATGTCTTCCATTAGTTTGAAATGGTTTGGAAATGCAATGTATGGATATCATTTTCTCTATAAATACAACTCATCTCCTTCAATTTGATTTGCTGAGAATTGCTTGAGTGTTGGGTTGATAGTAATATATATATATATATATATATATATATATATATATATATATATATATATATATATATTAGTATAGTAGCATTGTGAGTGGAAAGTAGCAGCAAGTTCATATTCGTTTGACAGAGGTATAACATACATTCCACATTCTTCAATTCATGTTTTATGTATTTCTGTCAAAATTTCATTTCTTGATTTTGGTTGCAAGGCATGTTAATTGAATTATAGAATGATTATTAATCATTATATTAGCATATAATCATGTTAGTATTCAATGTGTTATGCTTGCAATCAAATTCGTGAATGATTTCTGTGTTTGGGCTGGATTTCTGCCGAAGCAGGAAATTCTTGGCACTGACCGAACACGGCGCGACTGCGCCGGTTTTATACCAAGGCGCATCGCAGCTATGCCAGTCTCTGGTGTCAGTTGCTTGGCTGCTGCTGCAAATCTGTTAAGTAATAGCTTGTTCATATAAGTTAGACAGGCATGAGGACTAGTCCAACATATGTATTGATGTACCTAGACCTAAAGAGAACATGTTTTATTATATTAGAATGCAAGATTTATGAAACGACTTATAGTTTTGAAATAAACCTAAAGTTTCATAAACGAACCTTAAACGAACTCGAAATGTATGCATGCCATGTTGAACATTCTGATTTTTGCGGGCATATTAGTATAACCTAGAAACACATAAAATGCATGTTAACTCGCGTATATAAGTTTCATAATAAAATGTGAACATGCGAACCTCGCTAAGTGAACTAGGATTTTAAAAGGAACTTAGAGATTATGAAAAGGGGACTTGAATGTGCTATAATTATATTCGAACTTTGAACATGTTAATATGACCTAAAAGTGCATGAAGAATGTGATACCATATATATACATATGTCATGATATAACATGCACATGTTGGACTAATTAGTGAACATTACTAAACAAAATACGAACTTTGAACTTGAACGTTAATATGCTACTTTGAGATTTGAATTCTGAAATTTATGGACATATGTGATAGTACTCTTAACCTCATTAATGTCATACACGTACACATGCCATGCTAGATGCCATGAAAACTAGTTGAGCACAAGTGAAGCATGATTTAAGCTAAGTAACAATATTAGTCATGTGTATATGAAGTAGAAACTTGCAAGCATGCCTAAAGTGAGTTATGAGATCACCTCATATGTTTAAAATAACAAACATGATAGCTAATGTGATTTCATAACCTTGAATGGTCTTAAGTTATGAAAAGTGTTGACATAGGACCTATAGCATGAAGATTGAACTTGAAAGGTTAGACAATCATAGTAGTGCCCTTTAATAGGTATACGTGCTATGTGATATCATATGTTGATACTTGAACCCGACTTTGACGATTAACTTACAACAATGCTATAACTTGCTAAAAAGAGTATGTTTGCTATGTGTCGTGATCTTATGTGATAATGATGATATGTAAACTTAATTAACCCGAAAAGAGGAATGTTAAGGATAAAGACAATAACAGTTATACTAATATGATACTATATATGGTATAACTGGGTAACTAGGTTAAAACTTAGTTTATGTGTTGATTTTATATCCAAGATAAAATATGATGTTAAAATATATGACTAATGGATATCATACGATAGGGTTTGAAAGTGTTGACTTACTTATCGTGGATAAACTACGCATAAGGCAAGTACTTGAACCCTACTCTTTATTGAGCATTACTGGAGCTTGTAGTATTATTGGTTATACAAGTAAATAATTGAAAGCATGATTCTTATCCTATGACATAATGCTGCATAAATAGAATAGAGTTGTTTATTCTTGAACTTTGATTCGAGTATTAAACTTATAATTGTTCGCTTATTCATTTAAAGAGTCGTTTGTGCCAATTGATTCGGCTAGACTTATAACATGATTAGAAAGCTGTCCGAACCAATTGAATGGTGCGAAATTCTTGTGTTAACTGAGTTGAATAACCTTCTTTGAAGGGGATATATATTTATCTAGAGACTGAAGTGCGCACTTAAGTATGATTAAATGTTATGCATAATATAGGGTACTTTAGGCTGATCACCTGTTGTACTTATTTTATTAAATTTTCAGTATATTACTGTTAATTCTAGTAAGAGTTCATAGTCCTTAGTGACTGCTCAGTATTTAGTTATCTTGAAATCTTAAATTGATTTAGTATTGAATCATATTGATATTATTATGTCATTAGCGACTGCTATTGAGAACTGTTGATATTCTTGCTATCCTTGAATTATCATACCTTGCTATACCCTTTTTGAGATTCAAGAACTATATTACTCACCTTTGTTGTTATATTACTTGCTGAGCAAATTTGTTGCTCATTCTTGCTTTCCCTAAAACATTTCAGCTAAGGCAGAGCCGTGCGGACCCTCGAGTACCGACAAGGGCAAGGGAAAGGCTACCGACTAGCTAGTCCCTTTTATGTTTTAAATATTATAATGTTATAGTAAGATGATGTAGTAAGACTGAATTTGACTATGTTTAAGCTTAAGTTAGATTATGTAATTGGTCGTTATTTGATATTATTATGTAATCTATTAAGTACTGTAGGTTGCGAGACTTGGGGGAATAATTATAATAAATCATTGTAAATTATTTTAGATTAGATTTTTTCCCGCTGTGATGGTGTGATTTTAGTAATTAGTATATTATCATGAGAACGTGACGAACCGAATTCGAGTGACTAAGTGGCGGTCCGAATTTGGGGGCGTCAAAATAGAGCTCCTCCTGATGCGGCATCAATGATCGGCCTTGACTGCCATCCCAAGCCATTATAAAATGAGCTGATCACCATCCAGTCTGGCATTCTGTGATGCAGGCATTTTCTTAGCATCTCTTTGTATCGTTCTCATGCCTCATACAAAGATTCCCTTTGTTGTTGTGCAAACTGAGATAAGGCACTCCTCATCTGAGCAGTCTTAGCCACGGGAAAGAATTTGGCGAGAAACTTCTGTGCTAAGTCCTCCCATGTAGTAATTGAGCCTAATGGTAGTGAATGCAACCAACTCTTTGCTTTATCCCTCAAGGTGAATGGAAATAGTCGAAGCTTCATAGCATCGTCCGACACATTGTTGTACTTGAATGTGTCGCAAATCTCGACTCAGGATATGCTCATTAGGATCTTCTGTAGCTGCACCCCCAAACTGGACTGTATTCTGAACCATCTGAATTGTCCCTGGTTTGATCTCAAAAGTGTTTGCAGCTATCGCTGGCCTGACTATACTGGATTGTAAATCATTGATCTTTGGCATTGAGTAATCCCTCAATGCTGTCTATTCCTCTCTCTGTTCTTCGGCTGCCATTTGTACCGGCTGTTCAGGGTCCTCTTGTGTGTTAGTAGTTCTTGTGTTTGCTCCCCAAGCTCTACCGTTGATGTTTTCTTGTAGAGGCACCAATGCAGAATTTGTAGATCGAGTGTGCATATACTAACCACAAGTACCTGAAACAAAAATAAAAATAAAATAGAAATGAGATAAGATGTGAATTGTTCAAGTCAGACAAAGTTAACAAAAATTGATGTCAATAGTACTAAAAATAATAACTTATCCCCGGCAACGGCGCCAAAAACTTGTTGTCTCCGTTTTAGTGTTAACAAAACAGATACAAACGCGTGCAAGTATACACGGTCAACAAGTAATATATGATTAGTAAATATCGTTCTCACGGAGAAAAGCAATTATGTTTAAACTATCATGCAACAACTTTATAGCTATTTTCGGCTGCTCAAACGAGTATCAAAGTGTGAATTACTGATTAGAATGATTATAAACTAAAATTAACTAAATAACAGACGATTGATTCAATTTGGAGAAATATGGGATCCTAACTTCACTCATTGCATCATTCAGAACATACACCTTTTACTAAGCATAATTAATTACTTAGGATTGCTAGTCGAGAGCATGAAGGTGAGAAATGGCTATCTTTTAATATACCAAGTCCATATCATATAAAATCCACACAAGAGATAGAATTCATATGAACATCAATAAAACCTAAATCACTATATGTCTATGTGACTTACAAGCAATATCAATTTACTTGCAAGCTCTCAATTGACTACATATGGTAAGCCGGTATATGTCTATCCGGATTACGAATCACAAAATTCATCACATGCAAATTTCATGAACATACGCTAGCATAGCCAAATCTGAGTTTATACTTTCTCTTTCAATTCCATATAAATTATTAAGGTAGATGGTGATCAAGCATCTAAACATTAAATACAACCATGCTAAGCAATCCATATATAATCAATCACACATAATGATAAGGCATAATAATTTGAAATAAACAATAAGATCCATTAGAATCCCATAATATTGGTTAGTTCATCTCTAAACCTACAACCATTATGGGATTTGATCTAAACATTGAAAGCAAATAATGAAAGTAAAGAGGATAAGAGAGATGAAATTGCAAATTTGAATATTCTCCTTCCCCAATAAGTCTTCAAGTTGAGTTCAGAATCACAATCAAACCAAATGTAAACCCTAAGAATGGAAATCTATTGAGAAACTAGAAGAGAGAAACCACAATGATGAAGAGAAACCCTCTAGCTCTCTAACCCTCGAATTAGAAATAAAAACTGTCGAATGAAAACTGAATGAATCGTTCCTTGCAAAAACACACCCATATATGGAATACAGCAAATGAATTAATGAAAAGTCCACTATCTGTAGATTTTTGACTGGCGCGGCCGCGCGACCCCGTATGCAATTTGGGGCGTGGGCGCGCTGACCTCCAGACCAGCTGCCTTCTAGCGCGGGCGCGCTGAGTTTAACCTTCATTCTGGCGCGACCGCGCTGGCTTGATTTGCTGCAATCTGATACTGGTGCACTGATGTTCCCTTACTGCTCCTTAGCTGCTGCATTAGTCTTCTTATTCTTTCACTTTCCATTGATCATAGGCTATGTTCGCATACCATATGCCATCTTCCACAAGCCAGCTTACCACATGCTCACCATCTTGCCAATTCATGCCAATTTCAAGCCATCCTTATGCCATTGGAGTTTCCTCAATGCAACCTATAAAACAAAGATAAAAACATAAAAAGACACTAAAATACTTGAGATTTAAGCCGTAATTCTAGCAAGTTGATAGACAATAAGTAGGTATAAAACCTACTTATCATTATCTCTACTAGATGATACGGGAAATTTTGTGGTGTATAGCGACGCATCGTACAAAGGACTAGGCGATGTGCTTATGCAAAACGACAAGGTCATTACGTAAGCATCGCGGCTGTTAAAAGATTATGAGAAAGGATATCCAACCCATGATCTAGAGTTGGTCGCAGTAGTGGTTACCCTGAAGATTTGGAGGCATTATCTTTATAGGGAGAAATGTGAGATATATACGGACCATAAAAGTCTGAAGTATATCTTCACCTAGAAGGAGTTGAATATGCGTCGAAGGCGATGGTTAGAGTTGATCAAAGATTATGATTGCAAAATTCTATACCATACGGGAAAAGTGAATATGGTTGCCGACACCTTAAGCAGAAATGGTCGGGAGAAGTTGTCATTGTTAACTGCTCAATAAGAGCTAATTGCAAAGATGGCCAAATTGGAGTTAGAGGTAAAGTATCTGAAGGAGTTAGAGGAAAAGTTATTTCAAATGGAGACTCGTCCAACCTTATTGGGCAGAGTAAAGGAAGCACGACTCCAGGATGAGGAATGTGAAAAGATAAGAAAGAGAGTGTCCGAAGGGGAGGGTGTTAAATTCAAGATCGATACCGAAGGATTATTGAGGTTTGAAGGAAGAATTTGTGTTCCGCCAATACTAGAAGTTAGAGATGAAATTTTTCATGAGATGAAATTTTTCATGAGACTCATAGTTCGAGATATTCGATTCACCCAGTGTTGGGTCTCTAACTTTTAAGTTTATTTTGATGATAACAATAATTAGTAAATAGATTAATTAAAAGGGTAAAATCCTCTCCATATGATTTATATTATAATTGTTTTAATTATCCTATTTCTTTGACCAAAAGTATTTTCTAAATCTTATTGAATTAATATTTTCTTGACCTTGATAATTTCCTAAGGCAAGGAGATCTCCTATTACTTTTATAAAATAATTTTTTTTCTCTAAATTACTATTTCAAAATAAAAAAGATTTTTTTATGCATGAGATAAATATAAGTTATGCATGTGTATGTGTATGCAAAATCGTATGTATATATATATGGCATATGTATGCATAGAAAATATTGCATTAATGGAAAAAATGAGAGAATGTAACATGGGCCGAGGACTAAATATTGCATTAATGGAGAAAATGAGAGAATGTAACATGAGCCAAATTTATTGATCTTGTCTGCCAATCCGTGTGATCCATGAATACTCAATCTGATCCATCCATTTTAATTCAAAGCAATCCAAGCCCTTGATTTCAAACTAAAATTTCTAAAATTCTGAGATTACCCCTAGCCAGAATTTCCTATAAATAGGGGAGCTTTTCTTCGCTTTTAACTTGCCAATTTACAAGAAAAGAAAAGCTCATTCTTCCTTGCCTACATACTCTCTCTCTAAATAAGCTTTCTCTCTCTTCTACTCAAAGCTCTGATTTCTTAAAGAAGAGAAAAATTTACAAATTATTTTGAGATAAGTTTTTGAATTACTTTATTTGATATTATCTCATACTTGTGTATAAATATAGATATACAAATAGAAATTATTATACATATATATATATATATATATATTTCATCTATTCATATCAATAAAAAGCCAGTTTTAGGTGCCGCTATTTAGAGATATTCCTTAAGAATATCATTCAAACGACCATTAAAATTCTAAGTGGCTCTTTATAGATATATAATTTATTTATATAAATATCGTAAAGTAAATCAATTTTAGATACCGCTATTTGGATGTATTCCTTAAACAAGAATATCATTCGAACGATTTTGAAATGCTAAGTGATCTATCGAAAATATTTATACAAATATAAATTGTGAAACTTTAAATTTGGTCAGTTTTAGGTGCTGCTATTTGGAGGTATTCTTTAAACAAGAATATCATTCGAACGGTCATTAAAATTCTAAGTGGCCTTATTTAATATTCACGGGATAGATAAAATATATTATTATATATACTTTCGAGTATAATAAATTTATTTGTCATATCAAGTATTACTTAATTTTTTTATTCTATTATACTTGATATCTGTTTTTTATTCTATTATACTTGATATCTGTCATTATTTGAACATTCATAATATACTTGTTGTATAATATAAAAGTTATTTAAACTTTTATATCACGAACTTATGTGAATTTATCTGCTTAAAAAGAAGCATAATTATAAAAGTTATTTAAACTTTTATATTCGTAATTAAATTTAAAATTGGTTTTCATAGAAACACATCCTTTATTTTATAAAGAAATTTAAATCTTTATAGCATCTGAACTAAAGTCATATATCTGCTTATACAAAAACACTTTTCAATCAAAGCTTAAATTCATATACTTGTTTGTTCAAGAAGCACTTCTTACACAAAATAAAAATGTTATTTAAATTTTTATAATAGTGCATAAAATTACACATTTGCTTACATAGAAGCTGTAACAATCGAGAAAATCTGAGTTTTATGTGAATAAATTTTATTTGAGTTTATTGAACAAAATTTGAATATATGTTTATTAAACTGAGTAAGCTATATGAAGGTCGTTTTATGACCTAGAATGGTGGGATGATCGTAGGATTCTGGCTATATGCTAGAAATAAATGTTTTGAATTTCCAAGATGAAAATAAAGGCTTTCCGAGAAATTTTTGAAAAATTACTATTCATCCGAAACTACTCGGGAATTATTTTTGGATTTCCAAGAAACGCGTAATGTTAGAATTCTGATACAAGATGGAATATCCAATAATATTTCAATTATGACTCACAAAGTTTTTGCCTGAGGACTTAAAACCCTAAGGGTTAGAAAAAGTGAAACCGAAGAAGAAAAGCTTAAGTGTAATAATAATGACTATTATACATGATGAATATGAGTATAATACTAGTTATTATACGAGTATAATACGAAGATAATATGACGTATAATACGAATGTCATACGTGGTATATACGAAGAGAATACGAGAATCGTACGGTAAGAATACAAATAAAACCTAATGGACTTTAACTATTGGACTTAGACAATTGCCAAGCCCAATTGAACCAATGAATGAGGCCCAATGATAAATTATATCAAGGCCCAATGATAAGTTGAATCAAGCCCAAGATTAGGCCCAATTTGAATAAATTCTAAGCCGGAACCAAGAATCGAACCCGTGGATCAAACCAATGCATCTACGGGATAAAACCTATGGGGCAACCCATGTGGGCCCCCCATGCGGTGTGGTAGCCGGCCAAAGGGAGTCACCAAGCTTCCTTGGGAAGCTTGGTGAATAATAAGAAGGTGAAGTTGTGGAGGTTTGCTAAGGAGGTGCCATTTAATGCCAAATGATGACACAAAAGGTGTTTTGGGTGGAAATGAATGGTTGGATGACATTTAAGGGTGTTTGAAACTTGAGGGTAGTGACCATAATTGACCATAACTCAAGTGACCAAAGAATGAACCAATACAAAGTGGTCTTCAAGACTATTTTGCCCTAAACCTTGGATTTCTATAAATACCAAGCCTATTCAAGCATTTCTCTCGCCTATCCATCAACTTATTCCACCACAAAGCAAGAGTTAGACACTAAATAGAGAGAGAATTCAAAATTTACTAAGGAAAGAAGAGAAAGGAAGCTAGCTAAACCAAACTCAAGAACAAAGTCAAGAACATCAAAAGGTATACATATTTAACCCTAATCTTCATCTTCCTTCAATAGGTAATTGATAGAGAAGTGAATTGGTGGAGCATGTCTCAACTGAAGTAATAAGGATGGCTATGTAGTGGACTTTAAACATTAATAAGCCATGAACAAGTGAAACCATAATGATTGATTAAGCATTTAATGAAGAAAAACATCAAAACTTAGAGCTTGTTGTTGATGGATAAATTGAAAACCATCGTGTATAAGTTAGATGCAAAAGTGTTGTTAGGATGTGGATGATGAACCAATGGATTTATTCCATTTGGTTTGGTATAAAAATCTCGCATAACGAAGTTATGGCAAAAATTTTAGTAAAAGACGTTAATCGTCGAAATCATAGTTAACTAGGGTTTTTGGGTGATAATGGAATGTTAATAAAGAACCTAGAAAGCTAGGGTTTCATAATCATATTGTAGAACATGGAGTTTATGGAACATAGGCTCAAGAACGAAGGAATTCGGATGTAAAATGAATAAGATACGAACGAATGAATGAAAATGTTAAAATGTTGCAAGGTTGGATTTTAAAACCAATTAAGCGCTTAATTAAGATGTTCAAAAATTGGATTGCTCTAAGGTGGGTTGTAGAGGGAAATCTAAGCTTTCCAACGCATCCGAAATGGACTCATTCTGATAACTGGAGTGAAAGTTATAACGCCGCGAAGTTGTTTGTCAAAAAATAAAATTGAGGCAGCACTTTGCCGCGGCCAGGCGGGAATTGGGGCGGGCGCTCCAAAGGAGGCAGGGATTCGCCACGGTCTGGGCGTAGATGCATCGACGCTAGCCGGACGTAGACGGGACACGCGTGCTGGCGGCGTGTGGGCGGGGCAGTGGATGTCAGGGCTTGACTTCTGACATTCGACGTCCAATTTTAAAACTAACGTAACTTGGTCATACGAACTTCGAATTAGATGATTCAAGATGATCCAGAAATACAAAACGACCTATCATTGTAGATGGTTAGGTTTAATATTTGATGTCAATATCAAGATTGAAAATGAATCTCTATAAGAGGAAGCATTTAACTAAACAAATGTCAACGAACTTAACATCTAAACCAAGTTTGATGAAAGGAACGGTATTCATATATGATGAAAATATAAGAATGAATAACTTGAACATTTACTTAATGAGTGTTGGATAACTTAACGGAAGTTATTAGTTTAATAATTCGACTAAGCTATGTAAGAAGGAGAAGATAGTTTACATCATATGTATCAATTGTGGTAACCTAATTGGTATGTTATGTGTTTATATCATGTAGAATCTATAAGGACTCAAGTAAAGTAGACTTAAAAGTTTGAAGACGCTTGAGACAAGTTTTCTAAACCCTTGTCTACACTTTAAGTTGGACAAGCTATCAATATGCATGATTTTCTTATGCATGAACTGTTATTGAATAGTCGAAGCCATTTGGTTCGGCTAAAATGAGACTTTAATTATTTTGGTTGATTTTTCCATAAATCTTTCCAAAATATTCATAATGTTGGTATCATATGCCAATTGCTTTGATACGGATTCAAAGGTAAGCCTGAGTATGAATACACAAAGGTTTTAACGTCGTTAAATCGACGGGAACATGAAGTTGCCAAAACTTAAACGTAAATATGTTTAATAAATGAATGTTGATCAACATAGAGTACTATAGGCAGATCACCTAGATGTGCTCGTAAGCTATAATGAACTTGCGGTCTTAGTACCGGATTGTTCTTTTTACGAATGAAACTAAAGGGAATGTTCATGGTCATTGACCTACTCAAATTTATTAAGTCACTATAAGTCCTTGGGAATGGTTTTAAAAGAATCAAAATGTTATTTTGATTATTCGTAGTACTTCATAACTATTGTGCAGTTATCAAAGATTAAATCATATGATTCTTGCTTTTGTGGTTGCAGTATGTAATGTTTAAACTTGATGAGCTATTTATCCTTATTCTTGCTTAAATTATATGATTGCAGCTAAAAGCGAGCGGACAGAAGGATCTGGTAAGAATAAGGACAAAGCTAAGATAGATAAATAGATTATCCTTGTAATAGCATAGTATTATGTTTGTAATGAATGATATTATGATACAGAACGAATGTAATGGTTACAAAGAACCTGGGAAGGGATTAGTATGATGTAATATTTAGTAAACTTATGCTTATCATTGAAGTCTTCAATTGAATGTATGAGTAGATAGTAGCACCGTGTAGCACCACATCCGTGGGTTGAAAGTACCCGGATTTGGGGGCGTCATAGAAGTATTATTTGATCTAAAGCATAAATTAATATCTGCTTACAAAGAAGCATATTTTCTCAAGTATAAAAGTCTTTGAACTTTTATAAATATATCTGCTCTTTAACTGATATCTGTTTATCTTAGAAGCCTTTTGATATAAAAGTTATTTAAACTTTTATCTGTACTAAATTTTATCTGCTTATTTAAGAAGCAAAATTCTGTCAAACACTTTGTAAAAGGAAAAAGGGAAGAGTTAGTTTATTTTATGTACCTGTGAGAAAGACGAGTAATTCTTTGACCAAGACCAGAGTCTTAAAGAGGTCAGCAGGGAGTTGGATTTCTAGTATACTTGTGAGGTGAGGAAGAGGCTGTCGTTTCAAGACCAGATCATAAAATAGAACTGAACTCAAAAGAAGGTACAACTAAACTTGAGGAGGTAGCTGAGAGCTTGCTGTCCAAGATAGGTAGTTGTGTATAGTTAAAAGTTTGTCTACAAAACTTTGTAAAGGCTTCTCGGTTTGTTAAAGGAGTATTTATTCTAATAGTAATAGGATCTCAAGTTCTGGAAAGGAGCTTGAGACTGGACGTAGCAACATACCCAGGACGTATGTTGTGAACCAGACAAATCTCTGTGTATTGTGTGATTAAATTTTTTTATTTTCTTGCATATTGATTTTAACACTACAAATTAATTAACTAAAAATTCAAAAAGGCCTAGGATATTTTTTTAAACGGTAATAATCTATTCAACCCCCCTTCTAGATTATTATTGGACTTTCACCCAAGAAGCACAAAAATGTATAAAGACCTTCGACAACATTTTTGGTGGCCAAATATGAAGTGAGAGGTTGCGGAATATGTTGCAAAGTGCTTAACTTGCCAGAAGATTAAAGCAGAGCATCAGAGGCCAAGTGGTCTATTACAACCTTTGGGGATACCATAATGGAAGTGGGAGCATATAGCGATGGATTTCGTGGTAGGTCTTTCAACTACTCAGAAAGGTTATGATGCGAGATGGGTCATTGTGGATCGATTGACAAAATTAGCACATTTCTTGTCGATCAAGATTAGGTTTAAGTTAGATCAATTGGCGAAGTTATATGTCAAATAAATTGTTTCAAGGCACGATGTACCGATATCAATTATATTAGATCGAGATCCACATTTCACATTAAATTTTTTGGAAGTGTCTGCAACTGAGCACATCATACCATCATCAAACAGATGGGCAAAGCGAAAAGACAATTCAGACATTAGAGAACATGCTAAAAGCGTGCGTCATGGATTTTAAAGAAAATTAGGACGACCATCTACCTTTAGTAGATTTTGCATATAATAACAGTGTTCACGCAAGTGTTGGCATACCGCCATATGAAGCATTGTACGAAAGGAAGTGCATGACTCCATTGTGCTGGGACGAGGTAGGGGAGCGTCAACTCCTGGAACCAAAATTGGTGCAACAAACTGCGAAAATTGTCAAAGTAATAAGAGCAAGATTAATAACTGCTCAAAACAGGCAAAAGAAATATACGGATCAACATCGACAGAAGCAGAAGTTTAAAGTAGGTAGCGACGTGTTCTTAAAAGTATCTCCCTAGAAGGGGAAGATAAGATTTGGCAAAAAGGAAAAATTGAGTCCGAGGTTCGTTGGGCCTTTTGAAGTGCTGAGAAGGGTAGGAGAAGTAGCTTATAAGGTAGCTTTACCTCCAGAGTTAGAGCACATCCACAACATATTTCATATTTCTGTACTTCAACCGTACAAACCTGATTTTAAGCATGTAATACAAAATGAACCCTTACAAGTTGAGAAAGATTTAACATATGAAGAAATTTCTATTCAGATAGTTGACAGAAAAGAGCAAGTTCTCATGAATAAAGAAATACCTTCTGTAAAGGTAATATGGAGGAACCACAATGCCAAAGAAGCTACGTGAGAACTCGAAGATAAAATTATGAAGAATTATCCCTAACTTTTTGTTTAATCCTTGTCTCCTGATTCTGGGGACAAAATCCTTATAAGGAGGGAGGAATGTAACGATTGTAATCATGTGTCGTGATTCTAGGAACAAAATTCTTTTAAAAAGGGAAGAATGTAACGAATATAAATTTAGTAAAAAGAATTTTAAATATTTATTGAATAAAATAAATATTTTGATGAGAATTATTTTTTTGAGATAATGTATTTAGTGTAACTGTGTTACCAAAATATATGTGGGTTGATTTTATATTTTAGTCCGTATTTTAGTACGCTAATGTGTTAGAATATACTAATTTAATTAAATAATTATATTAGTGGGCTAGTAAATGGCTAAATAAAAATTATAATAATATTGGTAATGTCTGAATATGTGGGAATTAAAATGTTCAATTTAATTTCTTAATAAACATAATGTAATCCAATTTAAAATATCAAAATTGGTTTAATGGGTAGATAAATGGGGAATGTAATTATCATCATTTAGAAAAGAGTATTTGGTTAAATAAATTAGTTAACAGAATAAAAAGATGTTAGCTAAATAAAACCAAGGATGAAATAATACATCTGTTGAACAATTGCAGAGGAAGAGAGTGCAACGTACAAACTAAACCCCTGAGAATCCAAAATTGTCAGACCCTTCTTCTCCCAGTAACTTTCAATTAACCCAAAATAAACTCACGTAATGCCTCATTCCTCATCAGTTCATTCCTCGTTCAGTTTAGAAACACAGAGTTCATATAGAGAGTGAGAGAGAATGAGTTCTCTGTGAAAATTGGAGAAGAGCTTTGGAGATCAAGAAGGAAAAGGAAAGGGTTAATCAACATTCTTCATCATCTAGCTAAGCTAAAGAAGGTCTAAGAGGAAAGAAAAGAACTTCAAAACTCCTAATTCTTATTTCCTAAATTATAATCCATTAAAAGTTGTTTGATTGTATAGTTTGGAAAAGAATCCAAATTATATGGTTTCAGTGGTTTAATAATTTGATATTATCATTCACACGTGAAATTAGAGTGATCAAATTCGAATTTGGGTGCAAAAGATGAAGAAATAGACTTTGGTCTAATTTTAGATATTTTGGGTCTATTTTAGTGGATAAATTAGTTCTAATCATATGTTTAAGTCTAGAATTGATGGTTGTATGTTATACATTTCTAAAATACGAAAATAACCCAATTTGAATGAATCAAAATGAATGTAAAACGAATTCGTGATGGATGATTTCGTAAAATATGTAAGAATATGAAATTTTAGCTTGAACAATGAATTTGAATCCTTGAATTAGTTTGTTGAAGTTGTCTAAAATGTTAGAATTATTTTATAGATGTTTAGTTTTGTATTTATTAAGTTTATAGCATCTGAAATTGGTTAATTTGAAGTTTGGACGAGGAAATTGGGAATTTTGGATGAAAGTAGAGTCTGTTTCGGGAACTGAAAAAAACATGGTTTTGCAGTCGAGAGCTGCTACGCTGAGATTTGGAGTCGCCGCGCTGCAGCGCGGTCGTACTGGTGCCAAGAAAAAAAGTGGCGCGGTCGCGCCAGTAACAAAACAGACCCAACAATGAGATTTTAAATGTACAGCTTGGAAGATGTTAACTTAACTTATTCTAATAATCGTAATGCAATATTAAACATATACTATGATATAATAATAAGTTGTAATCACACAACGTGATGTAATGTGATAATCAAAGAGTAATGAGTCATACAATGGGATTAGTGTAAGTGGTTAGTGTATGATATTTCATGACTAATCGATATATCTACATGATTTAAATGTGTGTGGTATTTAAACTAATTTTGTAATTTTTTTAGCGAACGCGCAAGGCAAGTTTCTTAACCTTTGCTTATACTTTAATTTTCAGCAAGGTTTCTTAACTCATATAATGCTTATGTTCTTGAGCTAGCTTTCCAATTCTTTCAGAAAGCATTAATTAAATAAATAAAATTTGTTTAATTATGAATCATTATGGCTCTATCACTTATTGTTGCATGACTTATTTATGTACCTTTGTTTAAGATGATATTGTAATCAAACCCTTGAATGGCTATCGAACCCTTTTGAATCGACTAGTCCATAGTTAATGAACGATCAAAAATCTAGAATTCTTTTGAAGTTATTCCAAACCAAATTGTCTTTGGTGCAGATTCTCATGTTAAAGCTGAGATGAACAACCTATATTATGGGTAAAGGTTATCGAAAACTATAATTCTGAGATACTTAATAGCGATGATATGTTTGTGCACAATACATAGTACAAAGGACTGATCACCTAGAGTATAAGATGGATGGTCCATACTCTCTTGACTGTTAAAGGTTATAGTAGAAATACTTGATAACCTGAGGCATAGTTTGTGGTCTTGTGACCCTCAGTATACACCTTTGATCTTGATATCTAGATTTGATTGAATAGTCGATTATTCTATTGAAATCACAGTTCTTGATTTAAAGTTGATTGATTCTAGTAAAGAATATATCGTTCAGTTGAAACTTATTTATTTGTTATTCATATAATGTTTATTGTATATTTTTATACTTTTGAGCAAGTTGTTTGCTCACTCTTGCATAAAACATTTCAACTAAGGTCGAGAATTCTGAGGAGCCGTCTAAAAGTAAAGGCAAGGGCAAGATGCATAAGTAGATGGCGTAGAGATTATATTTTATTTGAGATGTTTTATGTAATGAAATTATTTATACTTTTCGCTGTTATAATGTAATAATAAAGGTTAGAAGGCTTGGGATACATTTAAGTAGGTAATCTCTTATAATTTTTATTAAGCATGAAGTTTATTATTCTAGTTGATGGGTAGATAGATGTTGTATGTGTTGTATTGTGAGCACCAGATCCGAGGGTTGAGGTACCCGGATTTAGGGGCGTCATAGTCGTAGAATCCAATACTCATCCATCTTCATTATAATCACTCTTAACTGTTAAAATAACTTCTTCTTCATTTTCACTAAACAAATTAGCATCTTTAACTTTCTCTTTGTCATTCAATTTTTCTTGATACTTCCTTAAATTCTTCATGTCCTCCCTTAATGTTCTGCATCAGTATTAGATGTGACCATTCTCTCCACAATAGTATCACTCTCTATCACTTCATTAACGTCTCCCTCAATTAGACTCCACGATTAGCGTTTGCTCACCAATGTTATTGCTCTCTTCTGCCATCAACTTTTGACTTTCTTGTAAAATAAAAACCACCTCATCTAAAATCAAAGTTGATTTTCATACCAAAAGTGTTTGCACCATCGACTTATAAGACTTGGGCAAAGATGACAATAAGAGAAAAGATTTCTCCTCATTTTCTAATTTTTCACCTGTATTCAATAATTGAAATACTAACATGTTAAAAGCATTTAGATGATTATCAAGATTCGTCCCTTCATCCATCTTCAAGGAGTACAATTTCATCTTCAAGCACAATCTTCTGGTTAGCGACTTCGAAGCATAATCTTCTCGAGTTTTTTTCATAATTTTTTCGGATCAATCTTTTTCAACACATCATACTTTATCTCAGATGCTAACGGCGAACATATTGTGCTTACTGCCTTCTTGCGAATTATCTGTCAATTTGCATCTTTCACCTCGTATGGTTTTTTCTCCTCCAAAGCTTGATCAAGTCCTTATAACACCAAAAGATCTTGCACGCAACTCTGTCACAGTGTGAAATTTGTTTTCCCATCGATGATTGAAAACTCAAATTTACCCAAATTCGTCGCTATCATATTACGTGAAATAATTCCCTCTAACTCGAATCCAATCAACCTAGCTTTGATACCACTTTTTGGGAATTAAGTCACGTAAAATAAACAATAACACTTGAGAAAAAATAACATAATATTTAATTTGGTTTGGTCCTCAATGACCTAATCCACAAAGCCAACTTCAATATATTAATCTCCACAGTACAACGTTTTGCAAGAAATAAAAGTTAAAAAAACCCTTCCTCACACAACAACCCAAGAACCAATTACACCCTCTTTCTCAACTCTCTAGGATGTTACTACCTCTTGATTGTGTTTTACTTTTCTCTAAACACAAGACTCTATTTATAGAGTACCCACAACTCCTTTTTTCTAAATTAATTAGGAAACTCTCATATAATAAATATACTGTAAGACCCCAATTTTTTATGAATAGGATTTAATTTTCTCTATATATTATTTTAAATAGTAAGGTGTTGATTTGATAAATGTGATAGTTATGGGTGATATGTGCAAATTTTATATAGTAAGCAAGTTGTCATAAGATATTCGTTTGGTCGAAGAGTATTTTTTTTATCGGGATATATTCGTATGACGACGCAATCATTAGTGGGCCCCATAATAGAATAACTGTAGGATATAGAAAGCGACAAGAATAACTTTTTTATAAAATAACGGTAAAACTTTTATCGTTAACTGTTGAAATACCCGGTGATAAAAGTACAGTAATACGCGTTGTTGCACAGTAGCACACGGTATTGCACAATATTTCTAATTATTGATTTTTACGTAAGAAGTCACTCATTCAATAATTGTCACAATAACCACTGCACAGTATTTTACATTGTTAAATCAATAATTATCACAACACAGTAACTCATATTATTTAAATAATATTATTAGATAGCATTATTGGTAATGTCTAAAAAGTTCTGTCGAGAAAAGGGGTTAGGCTATATAATTGCACGCCAATAAGGATAAATCCTTATCGGAAAGCCCCCTCTTTATTGGGAACGACCTGGTTGTCAATATTATGATTCTGTAATATTAATTGTGAATAATAATTGATGAATAAAAATTATTGATAAATATGATAAGTAAATATTTGTTCAATTTTGATATAAATGGAGGAATTTTTAGCATGAGACATTTGTTGAAAGTTGGCATTTTATCTTCTCTGATAAAATAATTCATTTAAATATATTATTATAATATTACATTATAATAGTATAATGTGATAATATAATTTTATAATTTTATAATTTTAAATGATAATATTATTATAATAAATTTATGGCATAAGAATAAAATGAGGTGGAAGAGAGCAAATTGAATTTGAATCCTTTTTAACAATTATAAATGTTTTTAATAAATTTAAAACATGTGAGTAAATGGTGGAGGTGGGATGTTTGGTTTGATTTCCTTCTTTTCAAAAGTGGTATGCTGCAAATCATCCGTAGGTACATTTTGTCAAAGCTGGTGTGCTACCACTTTCTTATAAATAGGTTGCTTAGTTAAGAAATGAAAATCACACCAGAATTAAAAAATTCTTTCTCTATAATATTGAGCGTATTTCTTTTGAGTATAAGGATACTTTGAGTATGGATAACAGTGCAAGGTTTTTTCAACATAATCTCTGTTATTCCAATCAGAACTACTTTCCTATTAAGGTAAAGAATATTATTTTTCTCATAAAGGATGTTATTTTCTTTCAATATTCGTAAATGATATTATTTTATACTCGTAAGGGATATCATTTTCTTTCATACTCCATATTATGTAAGTGATATTATTTCATTTCATATTCCTAAATTTAAACTTACTATGGTAAGTATTGCTGCTATAATTCCTGAAATAATTAGAAATTCTTTAAGGTTTGCGCTTCATCTAATATCATTTCACTGGAATATTGGTCTGAACTTATGAAATTTTAATCTTTTCATGTCGGGGTACTATTCATACGGTACTACTCATGAGTACTATGCACAACGAAATTAAAATTTTCTTTTTTTTGTCCAAGTTATCTTTTATGAATCTTATTCTTGAAATTGGATCCATGTTTTGATCTTCATGTTGACAATTTGGACATTCTTGAACTCTGAATAAATTGAATTTTAAATCTCTAATATTTATACTTGATCTCACTAGATTCATTCTTTATATCATTGTCATAATCCTCAAACTTAAATTGTGGTGAAAGTTATCTTTGGCCCGTAGTGCAAAGATGAACTGTTGATTGATGAATATCTTTGGCCCGTAGTACAAATATGGACAGGTGTTTGGCATGATCATGACCACTAGTGATACAAATGAATATCTTTGGCCCATAGTGCAAAAATAAATTATTGCTTTGAAATATTTATTGATTGATGTTACAGTGATAAAATATTGATGATGGACTTTTAAATCATAGAAGATAGTAGACATCATTCTCTACTTAACTCTTCTAATGGATTGTTATTTCTGCTGCAGTTGTTGATCTAAAACTTGTTATCCATAATATTTTATCTGATTTATTGAAGACTAACGATAATTTATTCTTCATTATCTTATTCATAATAGTCTTTACTGGGCTAGTTGAGCTCACCCTTTTATTTCATTGTTCTCTTCAAGAAATGAGAATATAGCTAGGACTAGTCGGGAAATAGAGTGATGGTCCGAGATAGTGCTATAGTAGTCCTCACTATTTTATAAAATAGTGTGATAATAATTGTAATGAGGACTTAATTTGAGCGTTGATATTTTCGACATAATATCTGTATTGAAGCTCACAGTTTGTGTGGTCATATTTTGCACAACAGTTTAATATAAAAATATTTGTATTTGAATTCTGTATCATGTATTTGACGACTCAAAATAGGTTATGTGGGCCTATTTTGGGGACGTCACATATACATACTACAAATATGACTACTTCCAAAATAATATTAAACTGCGAACGCTATGTGTCCTTATGGAAGCGGAATGATGTCATTTTAAACTTTAAGTTTCGTCTGCAGTTTAATACTGCCGACGCTAGGACTCCTAAATTTAATACGACGTAGTACTTTTGCAAGGTTCATGCTTCGTATAATGACTTTTCTAGATGAACTATTTTTGACAATAGTGATCTGGAGAAGTAGAAGAGTTCGAATTAAGGATCAAGAATTTTTTATCTCTTCTTTCGTACTTCTATAATTGTATGTAGCTGAATTATGTGATATGTGTGGATGAGACAAATTCATGGCTAATAATAGGAATGATATATTGAAAACACTTCACCCCATTGGGGTGTGTGTGTGTTTGTGTGTGTGTGTGTGTGTGTGTGTGTGTATATATATATATATATCCATTCTTTCATTTGTTTAGCCATGAATGTATCTCATCATCCCAGATTACTTGAATCTATAACAACTAACAATAATATGCAACAGAAATAGATTATTTTTAGCTTTAATAAGTTATATATATATATTTGGATCTCATCTCATTTTTACAGTGTCAATCTGGGACAAGTATAGTTTGATTTAAAGCTATTAGGTTTTCTATTTTTTCTTGGGTATTCTTATCATCATCCTAGATAAGATAAATCTACAACAAGAATACTGAGGAGAACTGGAAGACTAATATTTTTAAATTGGATTGTTCTCATTTAAAGTCCCCATCCACAGTTTAATACTGTGGACGTTGGTTTAATATTAAAACGGTGTCGTTTTTAATAAAAACATAAGTCCACAGTTTATGTTTGTGACGACCCGAGAATTCATATAGCATTGAAATTAGGTTTTTTCGATAGGAATATCAAATAAATAAAATTTTATTGATATTTGATAGACACATAATTCATACATTTTATTATCCCTAAATTTTGTTCTTTTAATTATATTAGTTTATTAAATTAATATATTTTATTTTATTTTGTAGGGTTTAATATTTATTGCAATAAAATCAAAATCTTGGTGATCAAGCGATATTTAATGCTCTTATTCATGTAAGAAATATCCAAGAAGAATCCTGCAAGGAGAAGAAAAGAGGTAGAACAATCTTGGTGTGCAAGTCAAATCCAACAAGAGAAAGAAAAGTCTATCTAGAAGATCTCTGTGAGAAGTTGATTGCCACTAGGAAGTTAAAACCTACATGGGAACAAAAGTGTCCAAGTTCAATGTATCTAAATTAGGGCACAAATTTATTTTTTCTATAAATAGGTCTCTTGTTTTAGAGAGAAAGGATTATTAGGTATTGTATTAGTTTAAGTTAGGAGTAGAAGTAGATTAAATTACTTCTTCATTATACGCTTGTTGGAGAATCATCAATAAAGGGAGTTTTCTTATTTTATTTCTTCTTCTTTATTTTATTTAGTTAATTTATATTTTTCATGTCTAGTTAATTTCTTTAATCTAGGATGAAGATGAAATTAAATAATTATTCATGATAATATTTTTCATCTCTTCTATTATTTATACTTTTATGTTTAATTGATTTCGCCTTCATGTTTCGTTATTGGAATACCTTCGTTTTATAGTTCTCATGTAATTTTAAATTAATTAAGAGGTTTTGATAGATTATTGTTAAGACATGAGTTTTTCATAATCCATGCTTGATCAAAGAAGTTTTGATGGGTTATAGTTAATCCTTAAATTTTCATAATCTATGCTTGCCCACGTTAATTATAAAATTACTAAATTAAAGGGAAGGGAGATCAAAATCATAATTAAGTTATAAAAATAGAATAGATTGAATTATATGTTATGTTTATTATTTAATGGATTCGGATTCCTAGATTGTTTTCTCATTATTAGTTTTCATATTCTAATTAATTAACTCTCAATATTTATTTCTAATTCGCTTAAAATAGATATTAAGGATATATTAAAATTAATCTAGTCTCTGTGGATTCGACCTGTACTTGCCAGTTCTTCAACTTGACACTGTGCACTTGCAGTTACATATTTTTATCACATCAAGTTTTTGGCGCCGTTGCCGGGGACTAGATTTAATTTTTTTTTTCTTAATTTTTATTTATTCGAATTAGTTTTTAACTCTAACATTTTTTTTATTTTTTCAAGATTATTGAACCGGATCAAAGGAGCGAAAAGATAAAGATTTTGTTGCTGTGCTTTCTTTGGTACTTTGTATCTTCATTTTTTTTAATAAAAATAAAATAAAATAAAATAATAAGTAACTTAGTTTTTCTTTTTTTTGTTAGTTAGAAAACTAATTGTCGCATTCATGCATTCACTCACGTAGAGCACATCCTATTTAGGTTTTTTATTTTATTTTATTTTACTTAACCCTAGAATTAGGATTCTTATTTTTTTTATTTTTTTTTTTGTGACTTTCGTGGTTAGCTGTTTATTTGTTTTGTGATTTGTGGAAAAATGGATTCTTATTATAGTTGGAATAATAATTTTGTTTGGCATCAAGAACCATATGAAAATTTTAATTCACACCAAGTAAATAAATTTTTTCCAACTTATGAAAATCCTTATCTAAGTTCATATCCATATCCATACTCATATTCGGATCCAGAACCGCAATATCCACAAGAATTATCAAATGAAGAAGATGAAAGACTTAGTGTCTTAGAGAAAACTATGGAAGTTTTAATGGAAAATAAATTTAGCGTGGATCAAACTATATCTCGTCTAGAAATTCAAATGAGTCGATTAGCAACCATAATAAATGAACAAGAGGTGGGTGAATTTTCTAGTAACTTTGAGGTTAATTTTGAAAATCTTGATAGTTGTGGAAATGATGATGAAAACAAAAAATTTGTATTCAATTCTACACAGTTTGAGTCAAGCGAATTTGAGGAATCTAAAAATTATGAGTCTATGCCTAAAATTGATCATGTCACATTTAATGAGTCGGTTGAAAAAGTCTATAAGCCTAAAGTTCCGTACCCTGAAAGACTTATTCCAAAAAAACCACCTAGTGATTTTTTGGACCAACCCATTAAAGTAAATATGATCCAAGAGTTGTCCATGACCCAAGAAATAATTGAAAATAGACTTTTGATTGAAAAAGATCCAATTGATTTTTTCTTAAATCATCTTCACCAAAATTGGAATGAATCTGAATATTTAGATAAGGTCAATAAGCTGTTGAGATCCACTACAAATAAGTCAACTAAACTAGAACATGTATGTGAACCAATTCTTCCATCATTTGAACATGTTAGTGAAAATTTTCTTGAGGTAAATTTTAAGAATAATTATGATGAAAATTCTGACTATTTTTAATTTTCTAGACCTCCTGAAAATCATGACAAATTCACACTCACTTACCCATTTGTATCATTTATGTATAGTCATATAATATTTAAGATTTATAAAATTCGTAGGTATGTACATTTATTTTCTTTCTCACCACATTTTCTTGCAAAACAAATGCCCCGCATACAAGGTACAATTCTTTCACATCAAGTTTTTGGCGCCGTTGCCGGGGATCGAACCCGGGTCACCCGCGTGACAGGCGGTAATTTAAGTTTTATTTCACATCTTTGTTCTCTTTTCTTCATTTGCATACATTGAGGACAATGCATAATTTAGGTATGGGGGGAGTTTGTTTATTGTATTAGATATTTTTTTTCTTTTTAGGAAAATGTTGTTTAAAAAAATAAATAAATAAATAAATAAAATTAAAAATTTTGTTTGACTTTTTATGGATTGAATTTATTCTAATAAGTGTCCGTGGAGTTAAAAGTCATGAGTAAGATAGAAAGATTTAAAACTCTTAAATCTTTGATGAAGTACGAAATCTTAGTTTGAAATACCATCTGGACTAAAATTGATTTCAAAAGCATTTTTGCACTTCACGATTACACTAACTCTTAGTTGTGGATATAAACTATGATTCAAGTAATTTCAAAAAAAAATGGAAAGGAAAAAAAAAGAAAAAAATTGAAAAAAAAGAAAAGAAAGAAAAAGAAAAAAGGAAAAAATTACTGCTTCAATGTCCATTGAACGAAATAACTGGGTATCCAAGCCTTAGGAAGCATCGAAATTCACGCTGAAAAGTGTGATGGATATAAGCAAATTGACTAGTCTAATTTTGTGGCCTTTGTTACTCGAGTTAGTAAGCCCTTAGGGGTGTCTCTACACCTAGTGCCCTAAAGCCAACTGATTTGGGAGTCATTGGTCTAACGCTCGCTACATGGGTAACTCTGAAAAGCCTAAAAAAATGAGACATTGCACAAGTCAAGAAAAAAAAAGGAAAATTTTTTTTAAAAAAAAAAAAGAAAAATGAGTTTGCTTGATTTTCATGGTAAAATCCCTACTAAGAGTTACATCATACACACATGCATGCATCACATGGAATTAATATTATGAAGGATGGTGTCTAGAATGAAGATTGAATATTTTTGATAAGGTGAAAGTGTGATTTTGAATTTAATTTTGCTTATGTATGCCCATGGATATTTAGAAGTTTTAATTCAATTTCATGACTTGTTGAACTTCAAAAATATTTTTAAATTTTGTGGGTATATTCACTGCAAACCCTCACGAGACACAACTCGTCCACTTGGGATAACCTTGGAGTTTAAAGGCTTGTTGCACATGCTAAGTGCAATCGTGTCTCCTACGAAAATGGGATAGTATAATTTTTATTTTTATTTTATTTTATTTTTATTTTACTCGAGGACGAGCAAAAGCAAGGTATGGGGGTATTTGATAGACACATAATTCATACATTTTATTATCCCTAATTTTATTCTTTTAATTATATTAGTTTATTAAATTAATATATTTTATTTTATTTTGTAGGGTTTAATATTTATTGCAATAAAGTCAAAATCTTGGTGATCAAGCGATATTTAATGTTCTTATTCATGTAAGAAATATCCAAGAAGAATCCTGCAAGGAGAAGGAAAGAGGTGGAACAATCTTGGTGTGCAAGCCAAATCCAACAAGAGAAAGTAAAGTCTATCTAGAAGATCGCTTTAAGAAGTTGATTGCCACTAGGAAGTTAAAACCTACATGGGAACAAAAGTGTCCAAGTTCAATGTATCTAAATTAGGGCACAAATTTATTTTTCCATAGGTCTCTTGTTTTAGAGAGAAAGGATTATTAGGTATTGTATTAGTTTAGGTTAGGAGTAGAAGTAGATTAAATTACTTCTTCATTATACGCTTGTTGGAGAATCATCAATAAAGGGAGTTTTCTTATTTTATTTCTTCTTCTTTATTTTAGTTAGTTAATTTATATTTTTCATGTCTAGTTAATTTCTTTAATCTACGATGAAGATGAAATTAAATAATTATTCATGATAATATTTTTCATCTCTTCTATTATTTATACTTTTATGTTTAATTGATTTCGCCTTCATGTTTCGTTATTGGAATACCTTCGTTTTATAGTTCTCATGTAATTTTAAATTAATTAAGAGGTTTTGATAGATTATTGTTAAGACATGAGTTTTTCATAATCCATACTTGATCAAAGAAGTTTTGATGGGTTATAGTTAATCCTTAAATTTTCATAGTCTATGCTTGTCCATGTTAATTATAAAATTACTAAATTAAAGGGAAGGGAGATCAAAATCATAATTAAGTTATAAAAATAGAATAGATTGAATTATATGTTATGTTTATTATTTAATGGATTCGGATTCCTAGATTGTTTCCTCATTATTAGTTTTCATATTCTAATTAATCAACTCTCAATATTTATTTCTAATTCGCCTAAAATGGATATTAAGGATATATTAAAATTAATCTAGTCTCTGTGGATTCGACCTGTACTTGCCAGTTCTTCAACTTGACACTGTACACTTGCAGTTACATATTTTTATCACATCAATATTATTATGTGTTATGTGATTTAGGTCGATTAATGACCTAGTTTGCGTGTTACGTGATTATGTATGAGTGTTAAGAGTTTTTTGGGAGAAAATAAATTTTTCCGAGAAAAACGCTAAAACAATATTCATAAAACTCAAAAAACGCTAATAACGTTATTTTTCGAGAATTTTGAATTTCGCAGTAGAGCTTATTTAAGATGGAGCGATGAAATCTTTAATATAAAAAATTCGAGAAAAAGTCGTAAAAAATACTATTCACGAGAAAAACATTTTTTTGTTTTTTTTACTTTTCGAAGAATGACATAGTGTTTATTCAAGAAACGGGGATCTGTGGCGAAATTAGATTTTTAAAAATTGAAAGTCGATTTTTTGGCTAATCGAGTGTGTTACGAAAAAGGTTGAATGACACTTTTGACCCTCCAAGTTGCCACCCACTTTTAAAGTCATTCCTAAATTTTATTTTTCGTCAATTAGGTCCTTAAAATGAAATTGTTTGGCATTTCTGTTACTTTTTCCGGATTTGATCTCAACCCGATTTATTTTTACCAAATTTTGGCCCATCCCGACCCGGTTTGAACAAAACCCAATTTTGGTTTTATTTTATTTTTTAAAAAAATAAAGTTTTAAATTATTTTAAAAATTATTTTTATTTCAAAATTATTTTATTTTAAAATATTAAAAATAATTATTATGTTTAATGTTTTTGAAAATAATTATTATTTTCAGGAAAAATATTAGAAACTTTTATTTTTTTTTCATAAAATGAGTAATGTTTCATAAAATATAGATTCCAAAATATTAAATAAGAAAATAAAACTATTTTTTCAAAAAAAAGAAGAATAGATTTTCAAAAAAAAATTATGTCTTTACCGTTATTATATGTATTCTGAATATTTGAAATTTTAAAAACAAAAAGTGAAAATAGAAATTAAAATACAAAAAAAGTAAAAGATAAATAAAAAAAACGAATTCAGTTTTTTTTAAAAAAATTATTATTTTCAGGGAAAAAATTTTAATTTTTTTTTTGAATCTATACTTTATAAAATTTTACTCATCTTTGAAAAAAAAATTCTAATATTTTTTCATGAAAATAATAATTACTTTAATTAATTTTTAAAAATAAAATTTTATTTTAAAATTTTAAAAATTATTATTATTTAAAGAATAATATTTTAAAGTTTAAATTTTTTTCCTAAAAACAATAATTATTTTTAAAACTGTTTAATTTTTTTATAAAAATTGAATCAGTTTTTTTATTTTTCTTTTATTTTTTTTTTGTATTTTAATTTCTATTTTTAGTCTTTGTTTTTAAAATTCCTAATATTAAGAATACATATAATAATGGCAAAGACATAAAAAAATTCCGAGAATAAAGTTTTACATAAAAATTGAAAAAAAATCTAATCTTTTTTTTGAAAATAATGTTTTATTTTCTTATTTAATATGTTGGAATCTATATTTTATAAAACATTACTCATTTTATGGAAAAAAAAGTTTCTGATATTTTTTCCTGAAAATAATAATATTTTTAAAAATATTTGAACTAATAATTATTTTTAATATTTTAAAATAAAATTTTAAGGTTAGAGATATGACATTTACACATATGACTAGTAGAGTCACACATGTATCTTAATTTCTACATTGTTAACATGTAATATTGGATTTACACTTTGTGATTTTGATGGTGCAAATTATGTTTGTAATTTGATATATGTTGTTTGGGAATATTCTTCATTATTTGATGTTGGTTGTGATCTATGTAGTTGGTGAATATTCTTCATTATTTGATGTTAGTTGTGATATGTCATTTAAAGTTTAAAAGCAAACAGGGGGGAACCACCTAAATCCATACAGGAAGTTAAAAAAAATAAAAATTGGCATCCGCAATTTAATACTACGGAGCCTGTAAGTGGCATACAAGAACTTGATTAAAAAAATGAAAAAAAATCCACATTTGACATCCGAAGTATTAAACTGCGGAACCTGGAAGCACATCTGCATTATTCAAACGGTGTTGTTTTCATTTTAAACTAGAGTCCGCAGTATTAATGTAATATCTATGAATTTTATGAATAATATTAATAATTAAATTAATAAAGGTTTGAATATTTATTTGAATATAAATATATATTGTTGTAACATGGAATGTGATAATTCAATTAAATTGAGTTAAGTATATGATAAGCGGGAAATATGATGAAAAGCTTAGATTAAACTTGTGAGACTTGCCTAGTGTGGCAAAGTGATGAAATAAGTAAGTCATTAACTAAAATGGTAAAAGAGTAATTAAATGTGGTGATGGATTAATTAGTATTATTTTATTAATTGTTATGGGCAAGTTACATGTGTTGTGTGATTATATAAATAATTAATACAATAAAGTTACTTCATGCATAAAATAGAGTATGGGATGATAGGGATGACATGATAATATGTGAATAATGGTTATATGAAACTATATGATAAAATAAGCTTAAGTTATGTAATTTATTAAGCTTGTATAAATAAGCCTTGTGTGACATTATGATGTATGGTGAATCAATTAAATGTGTATTTTAGAAGTATGGGGAAAAATAAATTTGAAGTAAATGAATACTTGAAATTAAATAATTATTTCGATATTTTGGTATTATTAAAATAATAAATTTTATAAAAAATAATGAGTTGCTAGTACCCAACTAAATTATATTCTAACCTAATGTAAATATTATTTGGACTAACCTCAATATACATGAATTATATGATTATGGGTATATGTACCCCTAACTTATTATATGGTAATAACATTAAGTCATTAAATGTAAATTTGTGAGTCCAAAAGGAAATAAACCTAGGCATGCTAGTACCATTTTGCTAATGCTGAGTAACCAAATGGGTTTTCCCAAAATCATAGTCACCTTAGTTTATTTCAGCTTGCTCAAAATCATATTTTTCAAATGATGAAGGGGGAGTGGGTTCAATAGTGTAATGGAACTATTCTACCAAATTTTCTTTGCCCATCATCTTCTCCTTCTTCTTGCTAGTTTGAAATGGTGGACAAAACTTTTGTATGGGTATTGCATTCTCTATAAATTGAAGCTCCCCTCTTCATTCTTTATGTTGCTGAGTTTCTGTTAAGTCAAATTAGAGAGTGAGTTTCTGAAATTAGAGTGCAATCAGAGGTTTGGGAGCAAGTTTAGCAATTTCAAGCTTCAAGAGGTAACATTACATTAACTATGTTCTTAATTTCAAGTTTGATAAGTTTTTGGGATTTCTTAAATTCTTGTTGATTGAGTTGGAAGTTGATATCTATGTGTTATTTGAGTTTTTATGCATGTATGGAAACAATGTGATTGATTTTAAGCATGTTAAATGAAGAATCTCTTGTTGGTTGCTGAGTTCTGCTGATGCAGAGCCTTTCCTGGAACTGTTCAGGAAGGGCGCAGCTGCGTCCATTCTGCAGTTCAAAACGGCGCAGCTGCGCCGTACACCAGAACTTGATAGTGAATTCTGTTTCAATGTGATACCACTAGCATGTTAGTTTGACTTAGTTATGCATGAAAATAGGTCTGACTTGTAGTTTTAGGTTCATTTGCATAGCATGAGTTTGCTCTAGCTTGTTTTAGTATACGTTTTCTAAAGAAAACTTAGAGTTTTGAAAATGAACTTTGATGAAGCTTGTGATATTTAAGTTCTGAATTTTAGCATTTGCATACGGCTGGGTTATGTGTACTAATGAGCATGAAATGTAGTTTAGAGTTGCTTTGCCTGCTTTGACATGGTTTAAATGACTTTTAAAGGCAAACTCGAACATTTTGCAAACTAAGTTTTATAAACATTGTGTAGTTATATTCTGAACATATAGGATGACATGCTAGTACTCTTTATGTCCCTAAACATAACCTATATGTTTGCATATCGAGTTAGACACAAGATAAGTTATTCAAGCATGTGTTTAGACAAGTTTTCAAGTGATGAATGATACTAACTATGTGTAAATGAATTGAATACATGTGAACATGCGTATTACAGATTGTATAACATCCTTACGTGGTTAAATGGTTAATGTGGTTAGCCTTTTTATTTTGTGAACTTAGTTGACCTTAATTCCATAGAAATTCCAATTAGTATCATAATGTGTAAAAGTGAACGTAAAATGATCCTAGGAGAGGCCAAGACCTCTTAAGGTGTATATTTGTTATGTGTTAACACCCATGCATGCTAGATAAGAAGCTAGAACCAGAACAATCAAAACTCAAATTTGATCTGGGCAGGGAGTTGCGCAGCTGCGCCCCTCCCAGGCCAAACTGCAGCGTAGCTGCGCCGCAAGGCAGTGATGTCTGACTTTTTAAATTTTGATTTGAGACTTGTAACATTTGTATGATACTACTCTAAGTTATAATATATGATTATAATTAGGTTTTAAGTGTTCAAGCATGTGATGACTAGATAGAACCAATTTAATTAGAGTTTTCAAAAGCTAAGGCAAGGTTGATCAAACCAATTGGTGACTTGAATGCATATTAAATACATGACTGATCATATGCATACGATGTACATGATTAAGTATAGCTATTATTGATGTGTGAGATTGTTAGTGTATATATATCGAACTTGTATAACTAATATATATATATATATATATATATATATATACATAAATAGGATACTATAAGACTTTGTAGTGACGTTAAGCTTTAGATTTATAATCTACGCGAGAGGGAAGTTCCCTAACTTCATTCTTATCTTGAATGCAAGTTTCTTAACTTCATTTAATCTTCGTATTGAATGTAAGTTCCCTAGCTTACACAACTTGAATAATGTGCAAGTTTCGAATTATTGTTAACGATCATATTCATATTAAGCAAACAATTATACTCGTATGAATTGCTATTCATATTTTGAAATTTGATTTAAACTATATATCTTGAATCATGTTGCGAACTCGAATTTATTATTCTTAAATGTATTAAGAAAGGTGTCTAAGCCACTTGATTCGGCTAGACAAATATCTACGAGTTAGAAAACTGTCCAAACCAATTGCTTTGGTGTGAAAATCTTATAAATCTATTGAGATGAACAACCCTCATTGAAGGAAAAATTATATAACTGTCGGGGAACCGACGTGCGCACAAACAACATGTTTAAATATTATGCATAATATAGGGTACTTTCGGTTGATCACTTGTTGTACTTGTTTATATTGGATTTCCAGTGAAATATTGTTAATTCTAGCAGGAGTTCTTAGTCCTTAGTGACTGCTCAGTATAAAAAAATCTTTTCTATTGGAAAATGTTGGAACATTTGAATTCTTTTGTTAATATCTCGATCTATAATGACTTTCAGTTTACAATTCAAAGGACAAATTTAGAACTATTAATATTTCTTGTTTAAAACATTATTCTTTAAACTCTCGAACTATCCTACATCATTATACTTTTGGGATTTCTATCTTGATACTTATGCCTGTTCACCCTTATTGTTATATACTTGCTGAGCAAATTTGTTACTCATTCTTATTTTTTTTTAAACATTTCAATTAAGGCAGAGCCATGTGGACCTCAGGCAAAGATGAGGGAAATGACAATGCTATGGATTAGCTTTAGTCCTCTATGCTAGAAGTTTATTATTATGCTTGTAATAAGACTTGTTTAATCTTATATATTAAGATATGTTTGCTTTAAGTTATGTATTTAGTTATGGTTGCGAGACCTTGGGACTAGAATAATTATATCAAATCAATGTAATTTATTCTATTATTCCACTGTACGAGTTATTAGTATGTTATTAGAGTTAGATCGTGAAGCACCGAATTCGAGATATTAGTGTTTGAATTTGGGGGCGTCACAATTAAACTGCAGATGAGAATTACTTATTAACGACGTCGTATTCCCATTGGGCATTTAAATCAACGTTTGCAATATTAAATTACGAACACAAATTACTTATTAACGACGTCATTTCCCACTTAGTCATACCTAGCGTCCGCAATGTGAGTTTTGAAGAAGATGGTCATCCCATTTGTATGTAGCTGAATCATATTCAATCCAGCCACCACTATGGTATTTTCACTATTGATGTTCAAATCTTGTTCCACTATATCATCAGTAAAATACCACTATTATGTTGTTTGCTTGGCTAAATCCATTGCAGATGAACTCATCAAGCATGAATGAAGTATTTATTGTGAGGAAAATGAAAGATTTCAAAAGTATGAGCAAATTTGGCATGGTAGAAAGAGAGATTTTGGGATAAAGACATTTCTTCTCCTTACGACATCGTTTTGTTTCCATAATGAAACATAGCGTACGCAGTTTAATACTGCGGACAGAGACTTGTAAAGGAGAATATTTTGGATATTTGTTCCGTCCGCAGTATTAAATTGCAGAATACTGAAAATTAAACTGCAGAATACTGAAAATTAAACTGCGGACATGAGCTTTATCAATCGTTCGATATTCGAATGAACGCTTAAGATCTGTTACAAGGTTAACCTTAAATTGACAACGTTAACTATGGATCAATCCCCCCCCCCCCCCCCCCCCCCCCCCCACACACACACACATATATAGTTTTGCAATTCTAAAGTACTTATCAGAAAGTAAATATTATTATACAATTATACACCATTCTTGGCACTGAAATCCTTTTATCAAATTGCTCAAAATGCTGCTGCTTTTTTCTTCTTTTTTGCTAGTTTAAAAACACACCCTTCCTTAGAGTTGGTAAATTATAGTAGATGATATTTAGAGAATCAGATCACATTTCTCCAGGAAGCATAGTGTCTTCGGGTAGATCACACACAGCAATGCCCTGATAAGAGAAAAAGTTGCTTGTTGAACTACTAATAACAATAATATGAGCAACAGTGTAAAAATATGATACTGACCTCCCCTGTAAGATGAGCCACACATCTCTTCTCAGCAAGCAACTCAGCTTCACTCTGCATAAACAAACATTGCAAGTCCCATCATACTGTGAATTGTTTCAACAAACTATGGCCAAACATAGAAATCAACAAAGAAATTAAGACAACGCAAGATTTACGTGAAGAATTCAAATTGGGAAAAACCACGGGCAGAGCAGAAGATACTACTATATCAAAGTGTGAAAAATGCAATCTGTGAAAAGAACTCTTACCCCCCAAAACCCGAATACAACCAATTTTTTTTCTCTTTGAAGGCGGCTAAAAACTCAAAAGAAAATAATACATAAACCTTAACTACAATAACATATATCTTGCCAGGTTAAAAACATAAGAGGCCCAAATAACATAACAGGTCCACTACCACTAAACTACATCTTTTTTTCCTTCGGGTCACCGCAAAAATATAATTCGGGTTTGGTTTACAGACCCATACTAAAATTCGAGACACGCATAACATGAATGCATGCCAAAAATTTCACCTGGATATGACATGGAGTGTTCGGACAATAGAGTAATACTTTATCTTGTTTTTGGAACAAAAATTAAGAAAATTCATTTTTTCTTCCCCCAACCCCCACCCCCCACCCCGTGAATGTGGGATGTGTTAAAATATGTCATCTGCGAAACCAAGAAGAAAATTGACAACTTTAAAAAGAACTTTGAAGTTTCGAGTCAAATTCGGCTCGTGTAATTTAACATGAGGACAGAGGGTAACTTCAGTTGCCAATGGCAAAAAATAAACTAAATCAATAAAGGTAAAGTATACCAGAAGCAGATCTTACAACTCCCTGTTAGTGACTATTGGTGGGGGGAGCTGTAAGATCTGCTTCAGGTAGTCTATTGCTTGCTTAGCAGTACATTTATCTCACAGATTTTGGCATACATGATATTGGGGTAGGGGAGTTGTCTGTTTCGCTTAAAAATTATGGACAAGGTACTAATATGATAAACAAAGTACACCTTTTTTATTCGCTTGAAAAGGTAGTCGTCAAATATTACATCCTTGACAAGTTCATAATCACCATCACCCTGTAATAAAAACATTCCTCGGAGATTACATAAAGTTTGGGTGATAAAAGTGCCAAAACTCAATAATTGATGACTAACTTTACCTTTGATCTGCATGGGATGCTGAAAACAATATCATCTGCTATACCATAGGGATTTCCACTTGTATAAACCTACGCTTGCATATTAAATGCGAGAAGATCAACATTAACTTTTATGCAATAGCCACAATCAGCAATCATGTTAGTGATCGTAAAACAACTACTAGTGCATATTATGAGCTCTCCAAGCAAATGGTTAGCTTTGCCTATTTTGGTGTTTATTGAATTTACGATAGAACTTCAACAGAACATTACATATTTACATGTCTTCTTTCCAGAAGGAAACAAAAGGATAATAAACGAAACAAATGCAACTCAAGCGAACTATGTAATGTTCATAATTTACTATCGGCCTTTATCTCTCTATCTCCAAACAGAAGGATAATAAATGATTCAAATGCAAGTACTCAAGCGAACTATTTAATGTTCATAGTTGACTGCTGTTCTTTATCTCAATCTCTGAAAATATGTAACATTCATACTTTACCTTAAGGCTTTATAATCTTTCTATAATTTTTATGGGTTTTCCTATTTTAGTTTTCTTTTCTCTGTAAGTATAAATAAAGTTGACATATATATGATTGTTTGCAAAGTTATGTCATGTTTAACTGACACAGCCAAAAAAAGAAATAATAGACAAATTTAAAGATTATTTTTGAGTGCTTTCGACAAGATATCCCAGCAAAGATGAACTTACCCCAGAAGAAAACCAATCACCCACAGGAGTGGGAGTTACGAGAGACCTTATGGCATCAACAATCGACACAGCAGTTGATGCAGCAGAAGATCGTCCCCATTTTTTAATTAAAACGCCACCTCTCTACAAATCAATGTCTTTCCAGTTAGAAACCACACACAGATAAATCTAAGCCAAGCTTGGCAACAAAGCATTTTAAAAACAATATTTTTTGACGTTTTCTTTCAAATCTAACCATATACATGATGAAAACATGAAAAACATAAGTGATATTATAATTTTTTAGTAACTTTTATAAAGTAAGACCCTCTTATTTAAAATAAAAAAATTAGTAAATCTATGCCATTGAAGTTATACTGAAATTTCAATAGACAGATCAATGGATTCACCAAGTAGAATTACTTAAAAACTAATAGACCACTTATTTATTCATATTTTAATTATCTATACAATTGGATTTGAAAGAAAACATTAAAATGTCATTTTTATAGTGGTTTGTAGCCAAACCATACATGATAAATCATACCGTCTGGACTTTTTCGGTGAACTCTTCCTCTAACCACTTGGTATCCCTGATGACCTCTTTGACAGGTAAGCCATAAATTCTAGCATTCAAAAAGTCCGGAACCTGATAAAAATTAAGCAAAAATTACTGTTAAGGGGAAGCAAGGAATTCGTAAGTATTCACAATTTCAAAAATCTATTTTAAGGACCTGAGTGGTTGAGTGGTTTCCCCAAATGGTCATATTAGAGACTTTGTCATAGAATACTCCTGCTTTGAGATCCAGCTGCAGAAGCAGCCATAGCATGAGCATAGAATATTTGAATTATCAAATACTCCCTCCATCCCAGAATTATTGACACTTTATTTTGGTGCGTGTGGCACGGAGTTTAAGATGAACCAAAAACAAATTTAGATAATATATTTTTATGCATATTTGTATGTTTTGGTACATTTATATGTTATATTTTTGTTTATATTGCAAATTTTTTAGTAATATAATATTTAAATATAATTTTGGCATGTCTTAAAATTCATGCCACACACTAAAAGAAGTGTTTAACGGAGGGATTAGATAACATCCATGTGTTACTTATACCTGGCACTTTGCTCTATTCTCATCTAATCTAGTCAAGGCATGAAAATTCTTAGCAGGAATATTAGGAGCATTTTTCAAGCAGATCAACGCACTGTAATAAAGAAAACAAAATGAGTGATTACGGTTTCACTTAAATTACATTGCGTGTAAGAAATCAAGCAACAGAACAAATGATTATTACTTGGTGTTACAAGGGTTGCCCACTACCATCACTTTGACATTACGTGAAGCAACAGCATTGAGAGCTTTTCCCTGTAAAGTTTCAGGCAGAAACTTTATAAGAAAAAATACAAATTTATTCTACAGTTCCAATTGACGCCAAGAATTAACAGAACCTGCTCAGCAAAAATCTGGCCATTTATGTCTAATAAGCCGGCACGTTCCATTCCGGGTCCTCGGGGCTTTGCGCCAATTAAAAGTGCCCATTCGGCATCTTGGAACACCTCATAAGGATCTATGCCGATACTTACCTCTCTCAACAATGGATATAAGGAATCCTCTAGTTCCATAGCAACTCCTGCATCGTTATGGCATCATTTTAATTGGCAGTGCTTAGCTTCGTATGCTTTTGTTTCCCAGTTGCTAGCATCAAGGTATGTACACTGATACTAGCAACAGGGAAACAACTGGGAACTTAATTTGTACAACTTAGTTTTGTATGCTTTTAGTTCTACAGTTTCGTATACTTTTATTTTTTGAAGTATAAATACCTCTTTTGGATTTTTATACTCATGTATACTTGTTGTTTAGATGGGTTTGGCATTTGGTTTCATTTACTTATCAAAAAATATTTTGGCATCAGTTACAAATTCTGATTTACATTTATAAAAAACAGAACATGTATATGGATCTTCTTTTATATTTATATATAAAGGTGCAACAGGAAGTATTATTTTATCCCACATTAATAGCATTAATAGACTTTTTCTATTGATTAATCAAAAGGCATGCATACTCCAATTATTCCGACTCTAATAAATATTGTTTACCGAGCAGTACTTCAACTATTTGAGATACTGAATATATTGCTTAGTTTGTCAGCTATATTGCTTAAATGATATGCATATTGGTCCATAAATGTCACAACAACAATTAAGAGATACCTTCAAGGGCTTGTAATGACCTTTCAGATCCCAAGAGTTTTAATGCAATAGGTTGATCTGGACCAAAAACTTCACCGGAAGCGAGCTGACATAATAAAATAAGTACCCTCTTCTTATATTGGAAAATGAAGGAGGAAATGAGGCAATACTAGCATTTAGAGCTACTCTATTCAACGCAAATGTGCTGTTAAGTTGCACGATAAAAGATAATTCTACAGTAGAAGGAAGAGCCTAAATCGACATAATTTAGCGATCAATAATAATCAACCTACTTAAATTAGTCTCAAGATCATCATTTTCTGTAAAATATCAAGTAGTACATTCATAATAGGAAATTAGCCATCCTGAACTGAAAATATTGAATTAATTCATGTGCTGATAATGTTCAAGTTTTAAAATGGAAGCTACAATGCTTCAGCTGTGCAGGATAGGTAAAATATCTAAACATAAAAAACCATACATTCATATTCGACTCCTTAAATTAATCAATCCTCTACTTGGAGATTGTAAGAAAGCATATTCAAAAGTTTCTTCATAACCATTTTAATTTATCTGAAGTTGGAACTTTATGACTGTACAGTCTGTCCTTATATTAAACTATATTTCAAAGGTCTTATCATAAATGTCTCTATGAACCAACTGGAGATTTCGATATAAAATAATTCAATAGCAATCATGGAAACACTAATTTCTTACTTTGAAAAGTAGATGATTAGATATCATCCCAGCGGCACCTGAAACAGCAATATTGATTAATTTCTTCCAGGATTTTGTCTCGTCTTCCTGTAAACATTATTAAAGAATGAACATTTATATCATAAGTCAGTTCAATCACATAATGCCTTACCTGTGCTAAAGATAAAAATGGAATAAAAAATAAAAAAGAAGAAGAAAAGCTCTGATCTCGGCTAATATTTTCTTCTTCTTCTTCTTCCCTGTCCCCCCCCCCCCCCGGCTGAAGTAGTCCCCTTTAAGTACAGTGAGTTAAATTGACAACTTTTGCATACTTTCTTGGATCCTTGAAAAGTTCAACCGATGACATTCACATAACAGCATAAGGTAGGAAGCCTCGAGGCAAATGATTGTTCTCTCATTTCTGGTCCTTGCATACCCTCGCTAACTATTTGAGTGGTTTACAGTCTCTCTCAGTGTTCTAAGAAAAATCCCTGCCTAGGTCCACTTAATCCCATCCAGGCACTATACAGTTCCTCTACCGCCTAGATTTGATTGGGCGCCTAGACCCCTACTAGGTTGAATCAACCTCTACCGCATCGATTTAATAATGATTTTGAACCTCTACAATACTTGAAATGAATTTGTCAAGCCTTTAAAGATTTTTTTTTTAAAAAAATCATGTAAAATTTTAGAAGTTACATCTCGTATAACATAACAAGTATGTATAATAGAAAAATAAATATTTGAGACCGCTAAAGAAAACGCCTAGTCCGCCTAGGATAACGGCTAGGCACCGTCTAAGTAGCCTACGCATTAGGCTCCCCTTTCGCCGACTAGGTCCACCTAGCAATTTTTAGAGCATTGGTCTCTCTTCTAGGAAAAAAAACTTTTATAGAATTGAAATTGGAGGAACATATCATAAGCATTTATGTAAGGTGACACTTAATAATGAATCTATAGCTAAGTTCTCTCTATAAATCTGAATAAGAACTATCAACCTCGTCTCTGATCTGAGTTTTTTAGCATGTTCATTTATACTTATCTACAGAGCATTCTCACTATAAATTTGAATTAAGACTATTCTGGATGTACAATTCAATTTTGGTAGTTATATTCCATTTTGGTAGTTATGTACATGGGTCCTGTTTGTCACTTTATGTTCCGGAGTGTTGGAACAAATGGTTTTTCATGCAAGACTCGTTCGGATAAGGGAAACAGTTAGATAAAGTTCCCCGTCCCTTTCGTTTTCTAAATATTTGGACAATGCATCACTCATTTTTGCCTATGATTAAAGCCTCTTGGGAGGGTGTGGTTAATGGTAGGACTCACTCAAGGGCGGTTCGGTTAAGATTAAGAGTTCTTCAAAATATTCTTGGATTTAGAAATGAGAAACTACAACTCTTGCTCCAAGATCTGAATATGGATGCTTTTCCTACTATTCAATTAATGTTAAAGCAAGAAGCGCCAGTCCTATAAGAGTTCTGAAAGGAGTAGTTTTGGAGGGCTAGCAAGGTCTATAACTCGGCCTTGATTTAACCACCTGCACTGATCGACTTCCTAGAAATGAGAAACTACAACTCTTGCTCCAAGATCTGAATATGGATGCTTTTCCTACTATTCAATTAATGTTAAAGCAAGAAGCGCCAGTCCTATAAGAGTTCTGAAAGGAGTCGTTTTGGAGGGCTAGCAAGGTCTATAACTCGGCCTTGATTTAACTACCTGCATTGATTGACTTCCTCTCTTGGACGGGTACAATTTCCTTTCGATTTCTCCTTTGTAGCCATTACCCGAATTCGTGCAAGTGTATCCACACCCCCCAAACTGACTTGACGAGGAATCCATTCTCTCGAACAAACACAACCCCTACACACACCTAGGAGTACCCCTTCTTGCACTCCCTTTGACTGAGTGTTATTTCTATAAAAAAAGATTGAGAAGAACTATCAATCTTGTCACTGATCTGAGTTTTTAAACATGTATATTTATACTTATCTACAATGCAAACAAAGCTTGATGAGCTAACTAAAATGTTCAAACAAATTACCTTAAGAAAGAATTCCACATTAGGTCATTAATCAGGTTGTCCTATTAACAAAAATGCTATCACTAATGTTGCTTGGATAGTGATTCGATATGGTACGTGGAACAAAAATGAGAACCGAAAGTGTGGCATGAAGTACAATAAGGGTAGGTTTCTTCAAATTGCTTAGTTGGTATGAAATATATTTATGCGAAATGTGGTACAATGAGTATAGCTTTTTAATAGATATGGATTAAAACTAGTTTAGTTGTTTCTGAGTATAGTAATGTTATCTCTTATTGGAGGCCCACAAGACGTCTTTATTACGTTCCACTAATTGGAATTTTCTAAAATCTTGTTGTACATATAAAGGATATTGAAATCCTAGATATTTTAGAGAAGAATTTTAGGCCGTCGATCTTAACTGTCCATTAGATTTGATTCTAACCACTAGTTGTATGGTACAAGGATTATATAAGGGGATGTCACTCATTTATAAATCATAAAGTATTTGTGATGTGCAATAGAAAAAAATAAGTTTTCAGATTATCAAATTTAGTGTTTCAGAACTAAAATTTACCATGTTTTAGAATATTAGAACAAAAATGCAATTCTCTACTGTTTTAGTGTTTTTCATTAATCTTAAACCATATATAAAACTAAAATTTGTTAGTTATCCAGCCTCATAAGCTTTTTACTTCCAATGGGAATGAATCCAAGATGAGTTCTCACTCGGTCATCCAATTACATATATTTTATTTTTTAGTTTAGTGTTATGAATGGAAACGCATCAACCGGAAGATTAATGAGAGTATTGGAAGAGTTTATGAAGATAACAAATTCATTTATATCAATGCCTTAACTAAGTATAATAACATTCTAATTAGCCCCAATTTAAAACAATAAACAACTAATTTTAATGTTCCTGTTTGGTAAAACTTTTAGCATAAACTAGAACTTATTATCAGCATAAAGATTAGGGGAAACAAAAACATAGGCAAAACTTGATAAAAAACAAGATTAAACATGTTAGACATCTTACACTTGTTAAAGTATAATTTGTCACCAACTGAAGTTATACAATGAACATACACAAAAATGACATCACTCTTCAGTTTTCAATATCAACGATCTTAGTGTCATAAATTTCAAAAGTCATCCTTACCCCATCTAACAGCATGCGAAGTCAAGACAATGTCGTATCGAAAGGAAAAAAAAATATTTGGTTAAAAGAATAAGTACTAACATTCTCTCACATCAAAGAAAGAAAGGAAATAATCCACAACCCATGGCTCAATACCACAGTTCCATTTCAAAGCCTAACTTGATAAGGTGATTGACATTCTTCTCTTGTATGAAAGCAATATTTGCAATATCTCACTAATTTTCAACTTGCAATTGCCAGCCAGTTGGTTGACGAAGTCACAATTAAGTACAAATAGTCATCTAAAAAGGATGAATGACATTTTTTACCCTCCAAGTTGCCACTCACTTTTAAAGTCGTTTCTAAAATTCCTTTTTCGTCAATTAAGTCCTTAAAGTGACATTTTTTTTTGATTTTGTTCCTTTTACTCGATTTGACTCAAACCCGACCCATTTTGACCAAATTTTGACCCAAAATAAACCAGTTTGACCCGACCCAAATTTCACCAATTCAATTTTTTTTATAAAAAAACTAAAAAAGTTTTAAAAAAATTATTTAAAAAATAATATTTTATTTTAAAATATTAAAAATATATATTATTTTCAGGAAAAAATATTAGAAACTTTTATTTTTCAAAAATGAGTAAAATTTCATAAAATATAGATTCAAAAAAATTAAAGTTTAAAATTTTAATTTTTAATTATTTTTATGAAAATTTACACATCTTTTAAAAAAAAAATCTAATTTTGTTTTATGAAAATAATGTTTTTTTATTTACTTTTTTTGAATCTATATTTTATGAAACTTTACTCATTTATTAAAAAATAAAATTTTCTATTTTTATCTAAAAATAAAGTTTTACTTTTGTTGTTTAATTTTTTTGAATCTATATTTTATAAAATTTTACTCATTTTTTTAAAATGAAAAATGTTCTAATTTTTTATCCTGAAAATAATAATTATTTTCAAAACCTTTTAATATCTTTTTTTTTATATAAAAATGAATCATTTTTTTATTTATCTTTTACTGTTTTTTGTATTTTAATTTCTATTTTCAATTTTGTTTTTAAAACTTCTAATATTAAGAATACATATAATAATGGTAAAGACATAATTTTTTTTCCTAAATATAAAGTTTTACATAAAAAAATGAATAAAATCTACTTTTTTAAAATAAAGATTTATTTTCTTATTTAATTTTTTTGAATCTATATTTTATGAAACTTTACACATTTTATGAAAAAAATAAAAGTTTCTAATTTTTTTCCTAAAAATAATAATTATTTTTAAAATAGTTAAAATAATAATTATTTTTAATATTTTAAAATAAAATACTATTTTTAAAATAATTTTAAAACTTTTTAGTTTTTTTTAAAAAAAAATTAATTGCTGAAATTGGGGTTGGGTCAAACTGAGTCGGGTTGGGGTCAAATCGAGTAAAAGAAACATAATAGATAAAAAAATGTTACTTTAAGGACGTAATTGGCAAAAAATGAACTTCAGGGGTGGATGGCAACTTGAAGGGGTCCATCTAAAAATATTGAGGGCCCAATCACAGTTTGTCAGACAAACACCTTGCTATTAATATAGTACAAGCTACTCACAAAGCTACAGGGCAGGGCAGGGCAGGGCAGGGCAGGGCAGGGCAGGGGAGGGGAGGGGAGGGGAGGGGAGGGGAGGGGCGGGGCGGGGCTCGAGAATTTTCAAAAAATGTCCTAAATTAAGTTAACTTTCTCAATTACATCTATTTTGTTGGACTTTTCTGAAAATGGGCTAAAAGCCAATTGAATTGGCTTTTAATTTGAAATTCAATGCCACTTTTGGAATATTAAACCCCAAATTATTGTTTTTTGATTATCTTAACCATTTTTTTAAAAAAAAATTAAAACAAAAACTTCTCATATTTTTTTTTGAAAAAAAACAAATTTATTTTTAAAGAAATAAAAAAAAATTCAACGCCAAACTAACTGGCGTCCTAAATTTTTTAATATAATTTGTCAGTGCTTCATTCACCTCCTTAATATATGTCAGATGTGATACATATATGTATACCTTTCATGCCAACGCCAATCGAACCCGCATTGAAAACTTTTTTTATTTTATATTCATCATTAATGAAACTTTCCTAATATATACTTTCTTAATAAATTTTTGTACTTTTTATAAAACAAATTTTAAAAAAAGTTATTATAAAGTAAATAAAAAAAATCAAAAAGGAATCTAACGCCAATCTGACTAGCATGGGATATGATTTTTTTTACAACTAACAACTTATAAAGTAATTTTTTTTAAAAAAAAAATCAAAAGTACAAAATCTAACTCCGAGTGACGTTGGATTTGATATTTTTTTTATTAATCTAGAGCTGCAAACGAACCGAACCGAACCGAACTGAACTTTGTCGAACTCGAACCGAACTCGAACACTTTTAGTCGAACTCGAACATGTTCGAGTAACTCGATCGAACCAACAACTATGTACGAGTTCGAATCGTTTGGTGTTCGCGAACATGATCGAGATCGCGAACAAGTCGAACATAAGCTTGTTCGCGAACACAAATTATGTTCACGAACACAAACTTGTTCACGGACACAAACTTGTTCACGAACACAAACTTGTTCACAAACACAAATTTGTTCACGAACACAAACTTAGAATTCTAAATCAAAAAATAGTTAAATAAATACAAAAAATGTCTTCTCTAAGAGTTTAAGTATTCAATCAAAAATTAGACCAAATATTATAATCATCATTCATCCAAAAAGACCAAAACTAAAAATGATTACTTAGAACTTAGAAGTTATAATTAACTTAAAAGTTAAGTACTTAAAATTTTTTGATTTACAAATATCAACAATCAAATATTAATATCGAAAAGTCTTTCAACTCTTCAAGGTCTAACCACTTCAAGCAGAGTCTACAAACAAATGATTATCAAAAATTCACAATTTAATATTAGTAATGTATTTCTTTTGTTGTCATTTTTAATTAATATTCAATTTTTTTACAATTTTTAAATTTAATATCTAGTTTTTATTTTCGATCTTCAAATTTATGTATAGTTTTTTAAAGTTTCAAAATTATTCAGTAAATAATTTAATAATTATTACTCTATTACCGAAGTCTCGATAAGTACATTGAAGACTTGATTTCTCTATTTTCTATCTCGATTTGATAATTTCAATAACTGATGTACATGTAAGCAATTGTATTGTATCATTTTTTAATTAATGTCAAATTGTCATTGCATGATGATTAATGACTTTATTTATGTGCATTATGACATGGGTTATAATTTATTAAATTATTTGGGATGTAATTATAATAATCCAACAATCATTGTTCAAAATTTTATGAAAATATTAAAATTATTTTAATTAAATTAGAATTTAGAGGTAAAGAAGTACACATTATTATTTATTAATTATTTAATAAAAAAAGTTTACTTATAATAAATTATTAAAAAAACAAAAAGATATTTAGGTAATAAAAAAAATAACTACAAATTTAACAATTATTAATAAGACAAATTTTAGAATTTAATATGAAATAACCAATTATTTGAATTTATAATTTTAGAAATAATTTAAACATGTAATTAAGAAATCGAACTACTCGAACCGATCTCCAACTTATCGAACCGAACTCGAACTTATCGAACCGAACTCAAACTTATCGAACCGAACTCGAACTGTTCGCGAACAAAGACGAACCGAACTATATGGTTCGCGAACATGTTCGATTGAGCAATCGAACCGCACACTCTATGCGAACTCAACTCGACTCGACTAGGCGAGCAAGTCGAACTCGAACTGAACCAAACTCGAACTGAACCGAACCGGTTCGCGAACAGTTCGGTTCGTTTGCAGCCCTATTTTTTAACAACTAATGACAATTTGATTTATAAAATAAATTTTAAAAAAATAAAAAGTACAAATACTAATCCTTTTTTCAAATCCAACACCACTTAGATTGACGTATTTGTAGTATTTGTTTAAAGAACAAATATTGTTTAGACAAAATCCAACACTTTTTTCAAATCCAACGCCACTTAGATTGGCGTATTTGTACTTTTTTGTTTTTTTTAGAATTTATTTTATAAATTAGATTGTCGTTAGTTGTTAAAAAAAATATCACATCCAACACCACTCAGATTAGCATTAGATTTTGTACTTTTGATTTTTTAAAAAAATTTACTTTATAAGTCGTTAGTTGTAAAAAAAAAAATCAAATCCAACGCCAGTCAGATTGACATTAGATTCCTTTTTGATTTTTTTTATTTGCTTTATAATAACTATTTTAAAAAAAATTGTTTTATAAAAAAATTATTAGGAAAGTATATATTAGAAAAGTTTCATTAATGATGAATATAAAATAAATAAATACAGTTTTGAACGCCGGTTCGATTGGCGTTGGCTTGAAAGGTATACATTAGATATATGTATTACATATGACATATGTATATATCAATGAGGTGAATGAAGCACTGACAAATTGTTAGTAAATCTGAATGGAAAGACTATATATATATATATATATATATATATATATATATATAAACTTATCTCAAATAAGCAGAAGTTAATTTGTCAAGGCTAATACTTGGTACTACGTCTTTAGGACAATTATGCACTTCTTACGGTGCTCAGAGTTGATAGCACTTGTCTCCTAGGATACAATGACAACATATAATATAGTAGCACTACAAATAGTATACTCAATGAACCAAAATAAATGCTCCGACTCTTTCTCTAAAATAATTATGAAATACTGATAAACAAATGAAGACTTGAATGACTAATAAAGCTTGAATGCTTGTGAATTGGATGAATGAAAAGGTTGTCCCCTCCTATCTATTTATAAGAGGGATTAGTGACCCATCAGAAAGGACATAACCATTTGAAAAGACACTATTAGCCAAAAACGACGTAGTTTTTGGCTTTAGAATAAAGGACGCGTCCGTTCGGACCAAAAATGACGTAGTTTTAGGCTCAGCAGAACAAAAACGACGTAATTTTAAGCTTAAGAAAAAAGGCGCGTCCGTTCAAGCAAAAACGACGTAGTTTTGGACGTCCGTTCAAGCAGATAGTCTTTTCCAAAACGACGCAGTATTGACGCTTCCCAAAACGACGTAGTATAATAATAAATATTGTTTTATCAAAACAACATAGTTTTAATAATAGAACTAACATAAAATTTAAATAAATTTTACAAAAAAAATTATATACAATGACTCAGACCCACGAATCGCGAGCCTCAATCGATCGGCGGCGCGAGTTCGAACCAAGCCTTGGCTAGGTCCCCTCTCTTCCACAAAAGTGGGGTACCCCTTGGGGCCCAAACCCAATGGCAACTTTATTGTATATAAAACATTTAATATTTAGTTCTTAACCGATGTGGGACTTAACTTTCCACAAATATTTATTATCATTTTCAAAATATTTGGGAGTTAATTTCTCATTCATTATTCCATGAATTTGAGCTTCCAAAAACTTAATTTTAATCTGCTGATGGAATAAAACACATTGATATGTGAATTCATTTCAAATGATTAATGAAAAACCATTTCAATTTTTGCTCAAAATCTAACACAAATTATATTAAAAAATTTACAACGCCAGTTTGTTTGGCGTTGATTTTTTTTTAAAAAATTCTTCAAAAATAAATTTGTTTTTTTTTAAAATCCGATGTGTTTTTTGTTTTTTTAAAAAAATTCTCTTTTAAAAAAAAAGTTGGTTAAGATAATCAAAAACAATAATTTGGGGATTAACATTCCAACGCCACTTCAAGGGGCGTTGAATTTCAAATCCTCTACTCAACGCTAATTCAATTGGCTTTTAGCCTATCCTCAGAAAAGTCGAACAAAATGGATGTAAGTGAGAAAATTGAATGTAATTTAGGCCAGTTTTAGAAAATTCTCCCTAATATAACTTCATACCAAAAGTTTTAAGTTAGTGATATATTATTATCTCATAAAAATAACTTAAAAAGAAAAAAAATCACTAGCAAGAGGATCCTGTTTGGATTATGTGCATAGATGGATTGAATGGACAGATTGGGATTGGGAAAATTGTGAAATTTTCCTAGTTAAAATATCGTAACACTTAAATTTTAAGAAAAAATATACTACACGTTGAAACAAACATTATAACTACTACTTAGATTGCACAATATGAATATTTAAGTAATGCAGAGTTGTGTAAAATCTTTTAGTCATTAAAATAAGATAACTAGTTTTTTTTAATAGAGCCACGCCAGCTAAAATCAAGAAGCCCACAAAGAATACTAAAAAGGAATTAAAGAACAACTTACAGCCATGAGATCATAAGTAAGGCAGAAAACACCAAAGCACTCAGGTTTCTTCTTTGGGTCTTCATGATTTACAGCAATGGGTGCTTCAACTAACCTGGGTATTTATGAAGAATTAATACTGAAAACACAAATACTCCCTCAATTTCTAAATTATAAGACCATCACTAACTTTTTCCGTTCAATTTCAAACATTTTCAAACTTAAATTTAACATAAATTTATTAAATTTTAATAAATACAATGATGAATATAATAAGCTATCTAAAAAATACTATCAACTATAAAATTCATTATTTTATAACTTTAAGAAATTATATTAAAAATTAGTTGAAATTATCTCAAACTGATTTTTAAAAATAAATAATGATTTTATAATTTGGAATCGAGGTAATTATAAAATGAATAATTGAAAACAATCTTACTTGGATGTAACACATCTAGAAATCCTTGGGACTGGCCTTCGAGTGAAATGCCGGAAAATGAGTTGTTTATGAAAGGAAGGGCGGGTTAATGATTTATAGGAGAGTTGTTCAGTTCTTAAACTGGATTCTGCGTATGCTGGAGATAGCTCTGCTACTGCCATGGCAGCAATGCAATGTGGGTGTGGGTGTGGGTGTGGGTGTGGGTGTGGGTGTGGGTGTGGGTGTGGGGGTGTGGGGGTGGGGGTTGGGGGGGGGGGGGGGGGGGAGGAGAGAGTGAGAGAGTGAGAGAGTGAAAGATGTTTGGAGGGTGAGTGAAGAAGAAAGGCAAAAAAGGGGGTGTGGGATGGATTATATTATGATTCAGTTTGAAATATGGTTAATATAAGGTATAAGGCCATCCATATGACACTTGTCAATGCTGCCTTATCCAAAAAATCTCACTATCTGAAAATTTTTATTTTATTTTAATTTTTTTTCCCACGATCTTTGTGATACAAAGGAGTGTTCATATAATACGGACAAATGTTAGACTTTTCATATTCTCTAATTTCTCATTAATTTTTGGGTGTAAAAAATAGGAGGTGGTTAAGATTGAAACCCTCACATTGTGACTACAACAATTACACATATCTGAGCTAGGTGAGAATCGAACCCAAACACTAAGCTGGAAACTAACCACTTTATTTAACTAGTTAAGTATTCCGTGCGAAGCACATGATTATTTTGTAGATAAAATATTTATTTTATTTTTAAATATTATTAATTTATTCTATATATGATTTTTATTTATTACAGATTTTGTTTTGAAAACGAATAAATACATTCCATATATAATTGTTGATGACTCACAAGTAAATATTAATATTGTGATTTTTGATAAAATTTTAATTTATTAGTTAATTTATACATATATTAATCTACTAATAAGTCGTTTCATGGCAGTTCTGTCTATCACTTTATTGTGAAATATCAGATTGGCCCGTTCTGCCATAAGTACCTCCATATTCCGCTGAGTAGGATTTGACAATGGGCTTGAGTCGGTGATTGGAAAACTTCCTTTTCTCGATCTTGATTCGCGTAGAAATTCCGAAATTCTGCTCTTAGTTGAAGCAGAGCAGAGAGACCTAAATTCTAATTATGTGTTGTATTTTATTATGTATAATTGTACTATCTCTGTTTTGTAAAAAGAATTATATAAAATGCTATAAAATTAAAATATAATTGTACTATTATGTCATTATTACTAAATTAAATACTTAGTTATGACCTCATAAATTTAGTAGGTGTTCCTATGGAATAATTTCTAAGAGTTATTTTTTATATGCAATTGAAGTTTAAAAGGTAAAAAACCCAAAACCCAAAACCCAAAACCCAAAAGTAAACGAAACTACCTTAACATCTTTTGTTCTAAAAACCAACAAATCCACCACTCCAATCGGCAATCACCACCGCTATAGGAGCTCCAATATATGACTATGTATGATGGAGGTGTACAATTATGGTCAAGTATTTTTCCTCCTTTCTTTTCTCATTCTTTCTTTGCACATTAAAAAGTGTATTAATTGTAATTAAATTTTAGACCTATTTAAAAAAAAAAATTAGAGAGACTTTAATAAGTGTTTTAGCAATAGTTAAATTTTAATCTTATACCAAAGACGAAAGTCAAAAAACTAAATTTTGTCAAATTATATATGTATATAGATTTTATATAATATTTTATATTTTATATCATAACAAACAACAAAATTTAGAGAAATCACATTCACTTATCATTCGAGGAATATGTGAATTTTTAATTACAATTTGAATAGTTTAGAATTGTTTTTAATTTTCAAAAATGAATTTTTTTTCTAATAATTCTTATTTTTTGTAGAATGATTACGTCATTGTGATCTTTTCACTGAAAAAATTAGATTTTTAGTAGAAAAAATACATGAAAAATAAATATTTATATAAGATTGAGGGAACTTGAGAAGAAGGATAATAATGGAGAGAGCCAATCAGCCAACTTCCTCTTTATTCTCTCCCCTAATTACATTATTAAAATATTTTTTATAATTTTATTGTTAATGAATACTTGTAGTGCTGAAATGAATTTTAAAATGTTTTATAAACATATTTACGAAGGAGTATCATTTTTTAAATTTTCATGTATAAGTTATCACTGAATTTTGACTTGAAAATTCAGTTTCCAAACATCTTTTACCCTAACTATTCAATTTAGTACCAAGCAAGCATTTATTTGTTTGCTTCTTTTTCATCAAGTACAAAAGTTTAAGATGGATGGGCACTTGGTTAACTGATACGACTCACTTTTATCAATATAGAGATTGAAGGTTCGAATATTGTTGACAACAGGTTATTATGACTTTTATCAATATAGAGATTGAGGGTTATAATATTGTTGACAAGAGGTTATTATGAAGACAGATTCAGAAATCTAGAAAGCGACAAATGAAAACAATAAGTTATCTCTTTGCCACTTAAATCTCTCGCCCTAAGTTGGGATAAATTATTGTAATAGATTCTTAAATCCTCTCCCTAATAATTGTAGGTCAGTGACTACATAAAGAATCTTTGATTTTGATCTGCTTTAGTGTTGTGAATGTTTTATATACTCGCAAGTGCACGAATCGAATACTTAGTATAGCTTACAAGTGCGAGGTCAAACTCTAAGGACTTGACGGATGAAACATATTTATCTCACTCACTAATTCTAATTAATTCTTAATCTAGCTTAAAAATTTTGAGAGAATTTTCTTATCAACTAAAAATACACGAATAAAATAATTAATAAAAATACTAGGGTGGCAGAATCATATATTAGATATCAATTTTTTAATATTCATGCCTAATAAACTCTACTTTATATCTCGCACTAATTTGGTCTCTCGAATTTATTAGATGCGGAAAATAAAATTAATTAAGTCCAATTAATTTTTAAAATTAGATTGTTAATTCTTTCATAGCCAAACATATGTATAAAATCAAAACACTCATTATATCCATCAAAACACAGTTTATATCCGCTTTGACCAAATCATAAACTGAATCCAATAAATAATAATAAGAATCCAACCTTATTTTTTTATAGTAAAAAATAGGCATCCAATCGAAAGAATATTTTTTTTACGTTAAAGCACTAAATTGATAGAATCAATTGGCATGAATAGGTGCAATAGAATCAATCAATTATACTCAGCCCCTAGAAAATAATCTAGCATAGCATGCTTGAAATTGGAACACAAAACATAATAAAATAATACATAATTAAAATTTGAATGCAATGGTTCTTTTCTAAAATATGATTCCCCTTTATTCACCAATGTGAATAACTTAACAAAGACATCAAACCACTCACATGCTAGGCAATATGACACACATGTAACATCAAAGTTCTCAAACTAGCAAGATTAATAAGAATATATCATTATCGACAATCTCATTGTGAGTGTGTGAATTGACAACAACATAACATCTTTGATATCAAAGTAAGCAAAACTTTCAAACTCTATCCAAACTATATTTTGACTCAACTCCTCACTTGGCATACACTCAACAAATGAAACACTCAAGAATAGGGTGTAAATGCTCTCATTACATGCGGGCTATAAAGAGTAAATGTATTCAAATTCAAATGCGTCTCACATGTATGTATAAAAAAAATGCTATAAATGAAAGAACAACAGTCTCATGAAAGGATAAATCCCACTAGAAAAGCGAAATGCATAAATGAACCCCCTCCACTACTCTCACCTTTAAACCATATTCTAAATGATCATTAGGTCTTTTTAGGGTTATAATGCAAGGCTTATGAAACGAATGGACATATAGGGAATTCAACGATCTAAGAAACACGTTGAGATATAAAAGTAACACTTTAGACCTTTGTGTGTCCCTAGTAGGAGGAGTTTTGTCTTCTGGTAGTTAACATTGAATATACCAACAAAATTTGAATGCAATGGTTCTTTTCTAAAATATGATTCTCCTTTATTCACCAATGTGAATAACTTAACAAAGACATCAAACCAATCACATGCTAAGGCAATATGACACACATGTAACATCAAAGTTCTCAAACTAGCAAGATTAATAAGAATATATCATTATCGACAATCTCATTGTGAGTGTGTGAAATGGCAACAACATAACATCTTTGATATCAAAGTAAGCAAAAACTTTCAAACTCTATCCAAACTATGTTTTGACTCAACTCCTCACTTGGCATACACTCAACAAATGAAACACTCAAGAATAAGGTGTAAATGCTCTCATTACATGCGGGCTATAAAGAGTAAATGTATTCAAATTCAAATGCGTCTCACATGTATGTATAAAAAAATGCTATAAATGAAAGAACAACAGTCTCATGAAAGGATAAATCCCACTAGAAAAGCGAAATGCATAAATGGATCCCCTCCACTACTCTCACCTCTAAACCATATTCCAAATGATCATTAGGTCTTTTTAGGGTTATAATGTAAGGCTTATTGTGACGGCCCCCAGAATAGGTCCAGTCAACCCAACCCATTCTGAGTCGCCAAATACATGGTACAGAATTCAAATACAAACTTTCATATCACACGGTCGTGCAAAATACGACCACACAACTGTGAGTGTCAATACAAATATGTAAAAATATTAATAATCAAACTAAGTCCTCATTACAATTATTCTCACACTATTTATTAGAAATAGTGAGGACTACTACTGCTCTAACTCGGACCATCACTTTGTCCCCCGACTAATTCCTACGACATTCTCATTTTCTGAAGAGGACAATAGATGAAAAGGGTGAGCTCAACTAGCCCAGTAAAGAATATTATGACTAAGATAATGGAAAATAAATTATCCTTAGTCTTCAACAATTCAGATAAAATATTATTGACAACAAGTTTTAGATCAATATTCGCAGCGGAAATAACAATTTATTAGAAGAGTTAAGTAGAGAATGAAGTCTACTATCTTCTATGATTTTAAAAGTTCATCATCAATATTTTATCCCTGTAACATCAATTAATATACATCTCGAATCAAATATTCATCTTTGCACTACGGCCAAAGATATTCATCAGGTAATCATTCATCTTTGCTCTACAGGCCAAAGATATTCAGTTATATCACCTTTTAGGACTGAAGATGATGAAAAATATTTTAAAGAACGAATCCAGTGAGATAAAGGACAAAGATTAAGGATTCGTATTTTAGTTTATCCAATTCAAAAATACTTCGTAATAATCAATTGTAGAGCAAAATTTAAGACTAAAGCTCAAAACTTAGATCCAATCAAAGATAGTAACCATAACAGACAATTTAGACAAATAGAAGAAAATTTAATTTTTTTTCGTGAATAGTGCCGTATACGTGAATAGTGTCGTATACGTGAATAGTAACCCCGACGAAAAAAGTAAGAATTTCATAATAAAATCCATGCCAATATTTTGGTATAATGACATTGAAAAGAATAACATCATTTACAAAAGAAAATAACATCCCTTACCTCAAAAGAATAGTACTTCTGGCTGAAATATCGGATATAATACCGAAGAAAACTTGCACTGAATAGTAACACTCAAAGTATCTAAATACTCACAAAAATACGCTCGATATTATAGAGAGAGAAAACTTCTGATTTTGGTGTGATTTTCAATTCTAACCTAAGCACCCTATTTATAGGAAAAGCTTAGGATGCCAAAGTAGACTTTTTAATAAAATAATATTTTTTTAAAATTCCAGCCGCCTGTTGAAAGCCATCAGCCACCAGCCACCAGCCACCAGTGGGGCCCACCTCCCATTAAAAAAATATTTATTTTCCAAAACTTCAATAATTCATAATAAATAACCCTTTTGTAAGAAAAATACAAATTCTATGTCCTTTCTATAGAAAATTTAATTCTCTACAACTTTGTAGAAGGAAGTTTTTCCAAATTCCAAACATAAATTATCCGAAATCCATAAACGGATGATTTTCACACCAAAATACTGATAAAAACACATCAGCACTAATTCCTTCTTTTATATCCACAAAATAAATATTTCCTTATCATATAAATCAATAATTAATTATTCACAAATAATATTACATAACTACAATATTGACAACCAGGTCGTTCCCTGGAAAGAGGGGGCCTTCCGATAAGGATTTCTCCTTACTGGCGCGCAATTAAATAACCCCTTCTAGACAGAACTTTCTTAGACATTGTCAATAATGCTATCTAATAATATTATTCAAATAATATGAATTATTGAGTTGATAATGTGAAATACTGTGCAGTGACAATTATTGAATCAATAATACAAAATATCAATGGTAGCAATTATTGAATCAATCATATAAAATAACAACGTAGCAATTATATCAACGTAGCAATTATTGAACCAATAAAATATCATACAATTATTGAATCAATAATATAAAATATTGAACAGTAATTACTATAACAATAATTGAGTAAGTGCCTTCTCACGTAAGAATCAATAATTCAAAATACTGTGCAATACCGTGTGCTACTGTGCACAACGCGTATTACTGTATTTTTATCACCGGGTATTTCAACAGTTTAACCGTAACAGTTTTACCGTTATTTATAAATGGTTATTTCTGTCGCTTTCTATATCCGACAGTTATTCCATTGTGGGGCCCACAAATAGCTGCGCCGTCGTGCGAATATTTCCCGACAACAAGAATATTTCACGACCAAACGAATATTCCCCGACACTAATGAATATTTTATAACCACTTGCTCATTTTGAAATATTTGCACATTTCACCCATAATTTTTCACATTTATCAAATCAACACCTTACTATTTCGAAATAATATATATAAAAAAATTAAATATTTATTCATAAAAGTTGGGGTCTTACAACCTCCCCTCCTTATGAAATTTTGTCCTCAAAATTGATGTACGTACCTGGTATGTCGAAAAGGTGAGGATACCTCGCTTTCATTTTCGATTCCAACTCCCATGCCATTTCCTCAATAGCATGGTTTCTCCACAAAACTTTAACTTGAGGTATAATTTTCGAGCGTAGGACATGCTCCTTCCTATCCAAGATCTTGACAGGTACCTCCTCGTACGTTAAATCTTCGGCTATCTCGTCTGGTTCTAACTCAATAATGTGGTTTGGATCTTTCACATATTTACGCAACATGGATATGTGAAAAACATTATGAACACGAGACATGCTTGGAAGTAAAGCGAGTCTATAGGCCACATTTCCTACTCGGTCAAGGATCTCAAATGGACCAATGAATCATGGGTTGAGCTTTCCTCTCTTTTCGAATCTCGTAACTCCTTTCCACGGAGCAACACGTAATAACACATGGTCCCCAACATTAAATTCCACGTCCTTTCGATGAAGATTCGCATAACTCTTTTATCGATCTTGTGCTGTTTGTATCCGTTGCCGGATCATTTGGATCTTTTTCGTAGTCATACGTACCAACTCTGGTCCAAATAATGTTGCCTCACCCACCTCATCCCAGTATACTGGAGAACGACACTTTCTCCCATACAATGCCTCGAATGGAGCCACACCTATACTTGCTTGATAACTGTTATTGTAGGAGAATTCCACCACTGGTAAGTACTTATCCCAACTCCCTTTGAAGTCTAGAACACAGAGTCTCAATAGATCTTCAAGAGTTTGAATAGTCCTTTCTGATTGTCAGTCTGTTTGAGGATGATAAGCCGAACTGAATCGTACATCCGTGCTCATAGCTTTCTGCAAACTGATCCAAAATCGTGAAGTAAATCTGGGGTCACGATCCGAAACTATGGATACTGGCATGCCATGCAATCTCACAATCTCATTCACGTACATATGAGCAAGACGTTCAAGGGAATAAGTCTCTCGTATTGGCAAGAAATGAGCAGACTTGGTTAATCTATCAACAATAACCCAAATCGCATCTATACCTTGAGAAACCTTGGGAAGACCCGTAACGAAATCCATCGTAATGTGTTCCCACTTCCATTTCGGAAACTCCAGTGGTTGCAATGGACCCTTCGGCACTTGATGCTCCGCCTTGACACGTTGACACGTTAAACACCTCGAGATAAACTCTGCGATCTCTCTTTTCATATTGCTCCACCAAAATGTATGTCGAAGATCACGATACATTTTAGTACTCCCAGGATGGATTGCAGATGGTGTGTTGTGTTCCTCCATCATGATTCTATGCTTCAAGTCAGAATCGTTAGGAACACAAAGTCTGGAGTTGACTCGAAGTATTCCCTCTTCATCGATTCTTGTTTCTGGAATGACACCTTCTTGCACCTTCTTCTTCATCTTCATCAGCTCCGGATCCGTAGCTTGAGCATCTTTAACTTTATTAATCAAAGCTGGTTCTACGCGTATACTTGACATCATCGCACTCGTTCCCATATATGATCTTCTACTCAATGCGTCAGCTACCATGTTTGCTTTTCCAGGATGGTATTGGATGGTATGATCGTAATCTTTCAACAGCTCAAGCCAACGTCGTTGCCGCATGTTGAGTTCCTTCTGAGTGAAGAAATATTTAAGGCTCTTATGATCCGTATAAATTTCCACTTTCTCCCCGTAAAGGTAATGTCTCCACATCTTCATCACAAAAACGACAGCTGCCAACTCTAGATCATGAGTAGGATAATTCCTCTCATATTCTTTGAGTTATCGCGAGGCATAGGCTATGACTTTTCCATGTTGCATGAGAACACATCCTAACCCTTTGCCCGAAGCATCGCTGTAAATGACAAATCCATCCGAACCAAATGGTATTGTCAGAACAGGTGCCGAAATGAGCCTCCTCTTGAGCTCTTGGAAGCTCTTCTCGCATTCCTCGCTCCAAATGAATTTTGTATCTTTTCGAGTAAACTGAGTTAATGGAGTAGCAATTCGAGAAAATCCCTCTACGAACCTCCGATAATAACCAGCTAAGCCCAGAAAGCTTCGTACCTCGGTCACCGACTTAGGTTGCTCCCAGCTTTGTATTGCTTCAATCTTCGTTGGGTCAACAGATACTCCATGTTTCGATACCACGTGCCCAAGGAATGCTACTTCCTCAAGCCAGAACTCGCATTTCTTCAGCTTGGCATATAGCTTATTCTCACGAAGCTTTTGAAGTACCAACTTCAAGTGGTGCTCATGATTTTCACGGCTTTTAGAATAGATGAGGATGTCATCAATAAAGACAACAACGAACTGATCCAAATATTATTTAAATACACGGTTCATCATATCCATGAAAGCAGCAAGAGCATTAGTCAATCCAAAAGATATGACTAAGAACTCATAATGCCCGTACCGAGTTCTGAAGGCAGTCTTCGGAATATCCTCAGTTTTAATCTTCAGCTGATGATATCCAGAACGAAGATCGATCTTTGAAAAGAATTGTGCTCCTTGCAACTGGTCGAACAAGTCATTAATACGAGGTAGCGGATACCTATTCTTGATGGTGACATGGTTCAACTCCCAATAATCAATACAAAGTCGCATACTCCCGTCTTTCTTCTTTACGAATAAAATGGGAGCACCCCAGGGAGACGTACTAGGACGAATAAAATTGATGTCTAACAATTCCTGTAATTGGACCTTTAACTGCTGAAGTTCAATAGGAGCCATTCGATATGGGGTTTTAGAAATGGGTTTTGTACCGGGTTCAAGGTCAATAAAGAATTCAACTTCACGTTCTGGGGGTAGACCGGGAAGTTCTTCAGGAAATACATCAGGAAACTCATTAACAACGAAAATATCATTTAAATCTGACGTATTCTGGTTTAGATCAGTAACATGAGCTAAGAAAGCTTGACATCCGTTTTTCAATAAACGAATAGCTTGTGACTTGAAATGATATTGACTGATTTTAGTGGTTTGGATTTGCACAACAGGTTGATTAGGAATATAAAAACTAACAACCTTACGAAAGCAATCAATTTTGGCATAGTAAGTGGTTAACCAATCAATTCCTAAAATCACGTCAAATGCAAGTATTTTCAAAGATATAAGATCAACAGGTAAGGTAAGGGTACCAATCTAAATCAAGCAAGATTTGTAAACTGTGGATGTAACGAAGGTTTCTCCTAACGGAGTTTCAACAGATAAGTCAAAGTCTAATTTATCAGAAGTCAAGTTCAAATGTTGAGCACAAGTAGGTGAAATAAATGAATGGGTAGCACCGGTATCTAACAAGGTGTAAACTTCGCAAGAGTTTATGATCAGCTTACCCGTAATCACCTCGTGTGGGTTCCTCGTGTTTTGGGCTGTCACGACAAACGCTCTTCCAGGAATCCCTGACTTTGACTTGTCCGAAATCGTCTTGGGAATCACCACCCCCGCTGGACTTGGTTTCGCTGCAGGACAATCTCGAGCTATATGTCCTTCTTTTCCACAGTTATAGCATGCTTTGAATTGTTGTGGGCAGTTTGGGCTGATGTGTCCCTCTTTCTCGCATTTATAGCATACGACCGGTGGTCGTTCTCCTCCCCTAGAAACAGTTGATGATGGTGCTGATGTCGACGTCTTCACGTTCTCATTGTTGTACCTTCTCTTCTTGAAATCTCCTCCCGATTCGCTTTTTCTATTATCATGGCCACGATTATCACCGGAGTGGTTACCGCTTCTGTCATACTTTCCTCCCCGCTGGTTGTCATTGCTCCGATGACTGCTGCCACTGGTACGACCTTGGTTGTTGTCCTTTGGTTGAATATAATCACTATCTTGTTCTAACAACTGGGCCCTGTTCACTACATCCAAATATAGAGAAAATTTATGAGAAATGAGGTATTGACGTATTTCGGGTTTCAAACCTCTCAGAAACATCCGCGTCATACGTTCCTCATTCTCCACCAAATGAGGTGCAAACCTGGACAGCTCCGCGAACTTATCCTCGTACTGAGACACAGTCATGTTGTTTTGTTCTAGTCTGATAAACTCTACCTCCTTCATATGACGAATACTTTCAGGAAAGTACTTGTCATTGAATAGTTTCTGAAACGCTTCCCAAGACATCTTGAGTGCGGCAGGCTGGGTACGCTTCACAGACTCCCACCAGTAATCTGCCTCTCCACGGAACATAAAGGTGGCAAATGGAACCTTCTGTTCCTCCGTGCATCCCAAGACATCAAATATCTTGGTAATTTGCTTAACCCACGTCTCCGCTTTGATCGGATTCGGCTTTCCCAAAAACTCTGGTGGTCCCAATTCTTTGAACTGCTTGGCAGTAACAAGCCGCGAGTTGTTATTATCTCCACCTGTATTTTGCACACGAGTCTCCCTCGTCTGGTTTTGCATGAACTGCAAAAAATTTCTAAACATATCATCGTTTATCGTCTGATCAACGTTGTTTTCAGGATGAACATTGCCTTCTTGTTGCACGTTCTCCTGGTTGGTGATTAAAGGTGTCTCCAAGGTCTCATTCACTTCATTGTTAACATTCTCAGCTGTCATTCTCAAATACTTCCATAAAACAAGGGTTAATTAAACAAATTAACATATCACATATTAACCCTATGCTCCGACTGACCAATTAAATATCACAGAAGCTTAGGTAGGACATACTAGTGAAGGATTTACTCGTCTCTCCCCTCCTAGTTCTATTCCCCGATCTCCGCCAGAGATCATATCCCTAAGCTCTGATACCAACTGTGACGCCCCCCAGAATAGGTCCAGTCAACCCAACCCATTCTGAGTCGCCAAATACATGATACAGAATTCAAATACAAACTTTCATATCACACGGTTGTGCAAAATACGACCACACAACTGTGAGTGTCAATACAAATATGTAAAAAATATTAATATTCAAACTAAGTCCTCATTACAATTATTCTAACACGATTTATTAGAAATAGTGAGGACTACTACTGCTCTAACTCGGACCATCACTCTGTCCCCCGACTAGTTCCTGCGACATTCTTATTTCCTGAAGAGGACAATAGATGAAAAGGGTGTGCTCAACTAGCCCAGTAAAGAATATTATGACTAAGATAATGGAAAATAAATTATCGCTAGTCTTCAATAATTCAGATAAAATATTTTTGACAACAAGTTTTAGATCAATATTCGCAGCGGAAATAACAATTCATTAGAAGAGTTAAGTAGAGAATGAAGTCTACTATCTTCTATGATTTTAAAAGTTCATCATCAATATTTTATTCCTGTAACATCAATCAATATACATCTCGAATCAAATATTCATCTTTGCACTACGGCCAAAGATATTCATTTGTACCATCCGTGGTCATGTTCATCTCAACACCTATCCATCTTTGCACTACGGCCAAAGATATTCATCAGGTAATCATTCATTGCTCTACAGGCCAAAGATATTCAGTTATATCACCTTTTAGGACTGAAAATGATAAAAAATATTTTAAAGAACGAATCCAGTGAGATAAAGGACAAAAATTAAGGATTTGTATTTTAGTTTATCCAATTCAAAAATACTTCGTAATAATCAATTGTGGATTCAAGAATAAAGCTCAAAACTTAGATCCAATCAAAGATAGTAACCATAACAGACAATTTGGACAAATAGAAGAAAATTTAATTTTTTCGTGAATAGTGCCGTATACGTGAATAGTGTCGTATATGTGAATAGTAACCCCGACGAAAAAAGTAAGAATTTAATAATAAAATCCATGCCAATATTTTGGTATAATGATATTGAAAAGAATAACATCATTTAAAAAAAAAATATCCCTTACCTCAAAAGAATAGTACTTCTGATTGAAATATCGGATATAATACCGAACGAAACTTGCACTGAATAGTAACACTCAAAGTATCTAAATACTCACAAAAATACGCTCGATATTATAGAGAGAGAAAACTTATGATTCTGGTGTGATTTTCAATTCTAACCTAAGCATCCTATTTATAGGAAAAGCTTAGGATGTCAAAGTAGACTTTTTAATAAAATAATATTTTTTTTAAAAAATTCTAGCCGCCTGTTGAAAGCCATCAGCCACCAGCCACCAATGGGGCTCACCTCCCATTAAAAAAATATTTATTTTACAAAATTTCAATAATTCATAATAAATAGCCCTTTTGTCAAAAAAATACAAATTCTATGTCCTTTCCATAGGAAATTTAATTCTCTACAATTTTGTAAAGGGAAGTTTTTCCAAATTCTAAGCATAAATTATCCAAAATCCATAAACGGATGATTTTCCACACCAAAATACTGATAAAAACACATCAGCACTAATTCCTTCTTTTATATCCACAAAATAAATATTTTCTTATCATATAAATCAATAATTAATTATTCACAAATAATATTACAGAACTACAATATTGACAACCAGGTCGTTCCTAGGAACGAGGGGGCCTTCCGATAAGGATTTCTCCTTACTGGCGCGCAATTAAATAACCCCTTCTAGACAGAACTTCCTTAGACATTGTCAATAATGCTATCTAATAATATTATTCAAATAATATGAATTATTGAGTTGATAATGTGAAATACTGTGCAGTGACAATTATTGAATCAATAATACAAAATATCAATGGTAGCAATTATTGAATCAATCATATAAAATAGCAACGTAGCAATTATATCAACGTAGCAATTATTGAACCAATAAAATATCATGCAATTATTGAATCAATAATATAAAATATTGAACAGTAATTACTGTAACAATAATTGAGTAAGTGCCTTCTCACGTAAGAATCAATAATTCAAAATACTGTGCAATACCGTGTGCTACTGTGCACAACGCGTATTACTGTATTTTTATCATCGGGTATTTCAACAGTTTAACCGTAACAGTTTTACCGTTATTTATAAAAGGTTATTTTTATCGCTTTCTATATCCGACAGTTATTCCGTTGTGGGGCCCATAAATAGCTGCGCCGTCGTGCGAATATTTCCCGACAACAAGAATATTTCACGACCAAACGAATATTCCCCGACACTAATGAATATTTTATAACCACTTGCTCATTTTGAAATATTTGCACATTTCACCTATAATTTTTCACATTTATCAAATCAACACCTTACTATTTCGAAATAATATATATAAAAAAATTAAATATTTATTCATAAAAGTTGGGGACTTACACTTATGGCAAGGGTTATGAAACGAATGGACATATAGGGAATTCAACGATCTAAGAAACACGTTGAGATATAAAATTAACACTTTAGACCTCTGTGTGTCAATAGTAGGAGGAGTTTTGTCTTCTGATAGTTAACAGTGAATATACCAATAAAATTTGAATGCAATGGTTCTTTTCTAAAATATGATTCCTTTTTATTCACCAATGTGAATAACTTAACAAAGACATTAAACCACTCACATGCTACGACAATATAACACACATGTAATATCAAAGTTCTCAAACTAGCAAGATTAATAAGAATATATCATTATCGACAATCTCATTGTGAGTGTGTGAATTGACAATAACATAACATTTTTGATACCAAAGTAAGCAAAACTTTCAAACTCTATCCAAACTATGTTTTGACTCGACTCCTCACTTGGCATACACTCAACAAATGAAACACTCAAGAATAGGGTGTAAATGCTCTCATTACATGCGGGCTATAAAGCGTAAATGTATTCAAATTCAAATGCCTCTCACATGTATATATAAAAAAATGCTAAAAATGAAAGAACAACAGTCTCATGAAAGGATAAATCCCACTAGAAAAGCAAAATGCATAAATGGATCCCCTCCACTACTCACCTCTAAACCATATTCCAAATGATCATTAGGTCTTTTTAGGGTTATAATGCAAGGCGTATTTCAACGATCTAAGAAACACGTTGAGATATAAAATTAACACTTTAGACCTCTGTGTGTCCCTGGTAGAAGGAGTTTTGTCTTCTGATAGTTAACAGTGAATATACCAACAAAATTTGAATGTAATGGTTCTTTTCTAAAATATGATTCCCCTTTATTCACCAATGTGGATAACTTAACAAAGACATCAAACCACTCGCATGCTAATGCAATATGACACACATGTAACATCAAAGTTCTCAAACTAGCAAGATTAATAAGAATATATTATTATTGAAAATCTCATTGTGAGTGTATGAATTGACAACAATATAACATCTTTGATATCAAAGTAAGCAAAACTTTCAAACTCTATCCAAACTATGTTTTGACTCAACTCCTCACTTGGCATACACTTAACAAATGAAACACTCAAGAATAGGGTGTAAATGCTCTCATTACATACGCGCTATAAAGAGTAAATGTATTCAAATTCAAATGCCTCTCATATGTATGTATAAAAAAATGTTATAAATGAAAGAACAACAGTCTCATGAAGGGATAAATCCCACTAGAGAAGTAAAATGCATAAATGGATCCCCTCCACTACTCTCACCTCTAAACCATATTCGAAATGATCATTAGGTTTTTTTAGGGTTATAATGCAAGGCTTATGGCAAAGGTTATGAAACGAATGGACATATAAGGAATTCAACGATCTAAGAAACACGTTGAGATATAAAATTAACACTTGGGCTTAACTTGACTTCTTTTGAGCTTTTCTTGTTTCTTTTTCACATCTTTTTCTCTCTCTTTTTTCATGCAATCTTTTCCTTCTTTTTGAACTTTAAAAGAGATTGCATCACCTTTTTTTTTATTTCTTTCATTCTTTTTAAGCTCACTTTTCACTTCTGCCCATACATCGAAATAATCTTAACACATCTTTAGATACAGGGTAGGCTATAAATATGGTTTGCACTCCAAGCTCGAGTAGGGTAAGGATATTGGGCTACTAAAGAAAGGCTATATAAAAGGCTTAAAGAGTGACTAGCAATATATGTAAAGGTAGGATTAGGCTCACATGTCAGCTACTAAAGATGACTTAAATCACTTCCTAAGGTCTTGAGTTCTTCAGTTTAAGCAATATTAGGAATCCTTCAAAAGAAATTACGTATCATGAGCGTACCTTTTTAGTTTTCAATCAAAGTAAAGAATAATGAGACTACTCAACAAAATACGATTTTAAAAAAATTAGAGTTGATGTAGAAACCCTTAAATGGGACGATTGGCTCAAATACTCACAGGTTACTTAGTCACTACATTTAAGTTTTTCAAGAAATTTTAAGTTATACTCACTCATCCATATAGTCATGCATTTGTTTTCTTATGTGCTAAAACAAAATGAGGATTGATGATCATAAAAATTTCTCTTAATAATGATAGTATGAGAACTAAGCATGCACATGTAAAGCATTAAAACGAATGCGTCATCGTTATTGCATCAGCTAGACAAAGGGAAACTTAATATCAGACCAAGAACCATTGCATAAATTTATTTTTGTTATATTCTATTTTTTTTACTCATATTCTAACAAAGTGTCATATGTGAAGTGCATGGAATAATAATGTCAATAAATCCCACCCCCAACTTAAAACTTACATTGTCCGTAATGTAAAAAGACAAGTAAATAAAAAAGGAAGAATAACACCTGGATATGATGAAGCTCCAATCAAAAAGATATACTTGCACATTTGTTAGAAATAGAACAAAGAAAAATAAAATAGAAAATCTAAATATACAATAATATACAAGAATCATGGTCGCAAAAATCAATCCCGATAAACGGGATCCTCCAGAAGCATAATTTCAACTTCTGGATTTTTCAACTCCAAAAATGGTTTTAAACGATGACCATTCACTTTAAATATAGTACCATCTTTGGTATTTTGAACCTCAATGGTACCGTGAGGATACACATGATGGACTATTGAAAGTCCAATAATAATCTAGAAGGGGGGTTGAATAGATTATTATAGATTAAATAATTATCTTAGGTATTTTTAAATTTTTAGATAATTAATTTGCAGTGTTAGAAATTAATATGCAAGAATAAATATTCAATTACACAATGCACAAAGATTTGTCTAGTTCACAACATACATCTCGGGTATGTTGCTACGTCCAGTTCCAAGCTCCTCTACAGGACTTGAGATCCTATTACTATCAGTAATAAATACTCCTTCAACATGCGAATAAGCCTTTAAAAAGTTTTATAGATAAACTTTCAACTATTCACAACTATCTATCTTGGATAGTAAGCTCCCAGCTCATTCCTCAAGCTTAGTTGTACCTTCTTTTGAGTTCAGTTCTATTCTATGACCTGGTCTTGAAACAACAGCCTCTTCCTCACCTCACAAGTTCACTAGAGACCTAACTCCAACTGACCTCTCTAAAACTCTGGTCTTAGTCGAAGAATTACTCTTTTTTCTCACAGGTACATAAAATAAACTAACTCTGACTTTTCTCTTTTTACAAAAGATTTTGATACATATATGCTTCTAAAATCAGCATATAGCAATTTAAGATCAAGTAAAAAGTTCAATAAATTTTATATGAGAGAGAAATGCTTCTGAGTAAGCAGATATAATTTTAAACTTGTTGATATGCTTCTTGATTAAGCAGATAAGAATAGTTTAAGTGTAATTTGAAAATGCTTTTGAATAAGCAGATATAAAATTTAATGCACGTTTATAAAGAATTGTTTATTCTTTATAATAAAGAATGTGTTTCTATGATAAACAAATAAGACTTTAATTTTTGATAAAAAAGTTTAAATAACTTTTATATTATGCAACAAGTATTTTTATGAATAAATGAATTTATGATCAAATACTTGTGATGACAAATATCAAGTATAATAAATAAATGAATTAAGAAATACTTGATATAATAAATATATTAGTTTAACTCAAAGAATATATAAAAATATTTTATCTATTATGTGAATAATATATAAAGAAGGCCACTTGGAATTTTAAAGACCGTTTGAACAATTCACGCTATCCTTTGCTCAAGGGTGAAAAAATTCAAATTATTTCGGTATCTAAGTACTAACCAAATTTATACTTTTCACTCTTTTATATTTATATAAATATTTTCGATAGTCAACTTGAAATTCAAAGACAGTCCAAATAGTTCTCTATTTGAAGTATCTCAGGGTCGTTATATAAATATCAAGTGTTAATATATGATATTTATATAAATAATGGAGATATATAAATTACTTATATAAATATTTTCGATAGATAGATCACTAAGAAATTCAAAGACAGTCTGGATAGTTCTCTATTAGAAATATCTCAGCGTTATTTTAACGATCAAAGTGTAATCTACTTTACGATATTTATATAAATAATAAATATATGAAATACTTATATAAATATTTTCGATCGACCTCCTTGAAATTCAAAGGCTGTCCGGATAGTTCTCTATTAGAAGTAACTCAGGGTCATTTTGACGATCAAGTATGCGTCTACTTTACGATATTTATATAAATAATAAATAGATGAAATATATAAATATATATATATATATATATAATTGTGTAGAACAATGTATATTCTTATATCTATAACAATAAACAAGTAAGAGATAATTTAATCAAGTAATTTAAACAACTTATCTCAAGTATTTGTGACCAATTTTTTTTTTCTTTCAAATAATCAGAATTTTGAAGTAACAAAGAGAGATTAAAGCTTTAGAGAGAATGTAGGCAAGGAGTAAATTTTTTCTTGATAGTAAATTGGTGAGTTTGGAATGAAGAAAAGTTTCCTATTTATAGGATTTTCGAGATTGGGGCATAATGGTCTTTTGAAAAATCAAAGGCTGAAAATTGTTTGTTTAAAATGGAAGGCTTGAATGAGAGTATATCAAATATAGGCGCATGGATTGCCCAACTCAACAGACCAACGAAAAAATTGCAAGTCTAGGACCTTTGACAATTTGACCTTCTTAGCTATCATTAAATGCTTTAAATGAGTCACATGTTCATTTTTCAATTCTCAATTTACATCACATGAACAGATCAACAAGTATTTGTCCGAAATTGGATGTCTCCTTTCATTTGGTCAAATGGATATTAAATGCTAGCTTTTACTTTCCATTTTGCATAAACCCACGGATGCACACTACAAGAAACAGGCCTATTAGCGACCAATATTATCTGCGACCACCATATTCGGTCGCTAATATCAGACTTAGCAACCGATAGTAGCGACGGTTATCCAAAGTGGTCGCTATTTGGAATTAGCGACCACCATGCGGTCGCTAACCGGTCGCCGAGTTGAGTTTGTCGCCTTGAATTTTGGAGCCTGAGTTAGCGGGGGAAATAAATTCAAGTTTGCGACCGCAATTAGTCGTAGATAGTGGTCGCAGAATGGTTTGACTTCCTCAGTAGCTCGACCGTCAAGTCAATTAACAAAGGCAGTCGCTTATTCTTTGTAAATACGATCACCTCGGTATTCTGCAGAAGATGCTAACAGAAGAGAAAGAGGGAGGGAGGAGAGAAAGAAGGGCGACGCCAGCCGCCTCCGCCGCCCGCTGTACACTAGCCGCCGTCTGCCGTCGCCGCCGGCAACCCCATCTAGGTACCATTCAATCTCTCTCTTTCTTTACTTTAGTTTATATATATTTTTAATTTGGATTTGATTTGAAATTATATATATTGCATATTATGTGTTTATATGTCTTTGATTTGGCTATTTAGTTTGAATATGGGTTAGATTTATATATATGTGATATTTAGTTTTAATTTGTGCAATTTGAGTGCATGCATGTTCATAATATGATATTGAGGCTTATGTTAATTTATTATTATATAATATTAATTACTAAAATATATAAATTAAATATTAATCTACATTAAATTAAATATAATAACATATAAATATAATAAAATAACAAAAAATAATACAAACTAAAGTAAAGAAAACAAAAAAATAAATTTCACTACTAAAATCAACTAAGTAGCATTTACTTAGTTTTCACTACAAAATTTATAACTATTTAGTTTGAATTAGTATTAATATTACTTAGTTAATATTACTTAATTAATATTACTAATTAGTTTCCTAATATTAATTTACTTAGTTAATATTACTTATTATATACCCAATACTAATTAAAATAAATTAAGTAGTATTAATTTACTTAATTAATATTACTTATTAGTTTCCCAATACTAATTAAAATAAATTAATTAGTATTAATATTACTTAATTAGTTAATATTATTTAATTAGTTAATATTACTTATTAGTTTTCCAATACTAATTAAAATAAATTAAGTAGTATTAATTTACTTAGTTAATATTACTTATTAGTTTCTCAATACTAATTAAAATAAATTAATTAGTATTAATATTACTTAATTAGTTAATATTACTTATTAGTTTCCCAATACTAATTAAAATAAATTAAGTAGTATTAATTTACTTAGTTAATATTACTTAATTATTAGTTTCCCAATACTAATTATAAAATAAATTACGTAGTATTAATATTACTTATAAAATAATGCTACTATCACATAATTTGGGTCACATAAAACTCATATACACATAGTATGCATGTGTGTGTATGTAAGAATTATGTGACCCAAAATTATGTGAAAGTAGCATTATTTTATAATATATTACAAAAAAATAACTCAAATGACAACGATGTAATTAAAAAAAAAGAATGACAATGATTTAATTAAAATAAATAAAAGAGAGAACATACTCTATCAATAACTCAACTGCAACATCCTTAAGACCGACTTATTTCGAATGTTTTGTAACCAAATATCAGCATTTTCTTGGAAAATACTTTCTCTCACAATCTCTATCATCATGAAAGTATATATAATATGAATCTGCGATCAATTAACGTAATTAGTCTTGAATCTGACTCCACAAAGCAGTATATATACAACAAAATTAGAGAAAGATGAAAGTGTGCACTTGCTGAAATATAACTTGTCATAATTAGATGAAAACTTCAAATTATATATAATGTAACACAAATACGTACCTTCATCATCGCCCATGAGTAATGATTGCTAAAATAAGAGTCAAGAACTTCCTTGTATGCAGGATTTGACAAAGCAGTTGCAACTAATACTCCAACAGGCTCCTCGGCAGCCAAAAAAATAGGGTCGTGTAGTTCCTGTTTGTGTTCCATACTTGAATAATAAGTTAATTGAATTACTGCGGATATTCCTCATTGTTCCATCATAACAGAAGACAACATCCCGAAAGAGGGCCATTAAGCTGTTGAACAGAATGTCCCACCTACTTTTCCGTGAGAACTACCCATCTGAGGAAATCAGAGTGGTTAGAAGTTATTTATTTCATGGACTGGACCCATATCAAGCAATGATTTATTTCATAGATATGAATCATCGCTTGATATGGGTCCAATCCATTACATAAACAGCTTCTAACCACTCCGAATTACTCAGATGGGTAGTTCTCACATAAAAATAGGTGATACTACTATGTTCAACAACTTAATGGCACTACTTAGGGATGTTGTTATCTGTTATGATGGAACAGTGAGAAATGTCTGCAGCAATTCAATTAACTTATTATTCGAGTATGGGATACAAATAGGAACTACACGACCCTATTTTTTTGGCTGCCGAGGAACTTGTTGGAGTATTAGCTACAACTGCTATGTCGAATCCTACATACAAGGAAGTTCTTGACTTTTATCTTAGCAATCATTACTCATGGGCGATGATGAAGGTACGTATTTGTGTTACATTATATATAATTTGAAGTTTCCATCTAATTGTGATAAGTTATATTTCAGCAAGTGCACACTTTCATCTTTCTCCAATTTTGTTGTATATATTTCGGAGATACTGCTTTGTGGAGTCAGATTCAAGACTAATTACGTTAATTGATCGCAGATTCATATTATATATACTTTCATGATGATAGAGATTGTGAGAGAAAGTATTTTTCAAGAAAATGCTGCTATTTGGTTACAAAACATTCGAAATAAGTCGGTCTTAAGGATGTTACAGTTGAGTTATTGATAGAGTATGTTCTCTCTTTTATTTATTTTAATTAAATCATTGTCATTCTTTTTTTTAATTACATAGTTGTCATTTGAGTATATAAACATATATATCTTTCTGTATTTTATATACACATCTTGATGATATTATATTTTGTGAACAAACAGATTGCAACTTCTGATCATTAACTATATATAGATTCAAGACTAGCACGATAAATTTCCCCCCTATACTCCTTGAGAAGTGTAAAAGCTGGTTTGTCCCACCTCTCCATGAAATCGGGAAACATCCTCGGTTTTAAAGTCTTAGGCCTTTTAGTTGTTACTCATTTTTTTGCAAAATCAACTGCCATAGAGTGAAGGGTTGTCAACTGAGATATTTTTTACTCATAGTCTTATCTGACTCAAGGTTTGCATGTAATAAGAGAGACTCCTTGAGCATGAAATTTAATAGTTCCCAATAAGTGGTTCAATTAATTCAACTGTACTTCCTGAATAAAGTGGTTAATTAACGGTTCGGGAGTGAATTAACACTTTGTTCGGGAATTAACCACTTTGTTTTGGGAATTTAAGAGGAAGTACAATATGGTGAAATACTTATTGGAAATTGTTGAATTTCATGCAGCTCTTCCTTTGTCTCTCATACCTTGAGTCAGATAAGATTACGAGTAAAAAATGTCTAATTTGACAACCCTTCACTCTATGGCAGTTGATCTTCCAAAAACAAGAGTAAAGCTGAAAGGCCTAGGACTATAAAACCGGGGATGTTTCATGATTTCATGGAGAGGTGGACCACAACTAGCTTACACTTCTCAAGGAGTACTGGGGACAAACTTTATCGACGACGACGACCGACGACTATCAAGATCGTAATCTATTTCTTACACTTGGCGCGGGCATTAGCTAGCTTATGCAGTGGCGAACGTTAACACAACACAACAAGATATCGATGATGATGCCGAGATAATTTTGTCATGAATTTAGCTTTATGCATGCATGTTTAGTTACTTATGGTTTTTCTATTGTATCTTTTCTTCAGGAAGTTGTTTCTCTTTGCAGGAGGTTATAAATATGACTGGTAAGAGTTTCTAATCGTTTGCTTGTTGAGTTGTTTGATGTCAAAGGCAAACGTCCATAATTATAGTTTTAGATTCAATATATATAGTTTATATAAATTTTAGTCGCTCGAGCGATTTGTTTATTGTGTTGGTTAATTTATGGACGTGGATCGATTAATTTAAATAGTTTTGGTGATTTATATATACTACTGTGTGTTGATGAGATATAAAATAGGTACAAACAGATATAATTTTTTTGGAAAATCCACAAAACATGCATTTTTTTTATTTTATTAATCAGCGACCGCATCCGGTCGCTGATACGTATCATCGACCGGGGTGACTTAGCTATATTAGCGACCGGCGGTGGTCGCTAATGGTGGTCGCGGACACGTGGACCACGTCAACAATGAGACGCGACTCAGCTTAGTGACGACATCGGTCGCTATCTGTCGGTCGCTGACACTCCGGTCGCTAAAAGTGGTCGCCGCTGTGCAGTCAGCGACCAGATAATATGCGACCACTATCTGCGACCGAATATGGTCGCAGATGGGCGGTCGCTAATAAGCCTTTTTCTTGTAGTGGCACACACACGCATAACCAAAAATATAATTTTGATAAAGAAAAATATTTTTGCCCCTTTTGAGAAAATAAATTTTGAAAGCTGGAATACAAAATTTTGAAAGAAAATAGGAATACTCCTTGCCTTGGAGAAATGTTATTATGTGAAATAATATTTTTAACACTTGATATTAATTATCAAGGTTAGAAAAATATTAGTTCAATTTCGAAAACATTTTTAGTAGTTCAATTTAAAAACCATTTTTGGTCCAAGTAAATAAGATTTGACACACAAATAAAACCTATGGAGAGAATTCTAATTTAATTACCCATTTTCCTAATTATTGTTATCATCAAAATAAATATTAAAATAAAGACCTATCAACTATGAAAGGACCGAACCATTTATACTTCAACTTCCTTGGGAATAAATGCAAACGACTATTATATAGAAGAACTTTCTGGCTAAGGTGAAAGGATTTCCTAAGAATCATTTGATCATGCACCCTTTTCATCCTCTTCTTGTACGATTTTGCACATTCATACGCCTTATCTCTTCAAGCTCAACAATTTGAAGTTTTCTATGATTTCCTGCTTGGTAGAAATCAAAATTCAGTTGTCTAACATCCCCAAAAGCTCTATGTTCTAACTCAACAGGTAGATAACATGCCTTGCCATACACTAAGAGGTAGGGAGACATTCTAATAGGAGTTTTGTACGTAGTACGGTATGCCCATAAAGCATCTGTCAGTCGGACTGACCAATCATTCCTGTTGGGATTTACCATATTCTCTAAGATATACTTAATCTCCCTATTTGAAATTTTAACTTGCCCACTAGTTTGTGGATGGTATGTGGTTGACACTTTATGAATTACTCTGTGCTTCTTCATTATATCTTTAAATGGTCTATTACAAAAGTGTAACCCCCCATCACTAATGATAGCACAGGGTGTACCAAATCGTGCAAGAATATTCTCTTTTAGAAACCGAACCACCACTTTGTGGTCATTTATTCTACACGTAATAGCCTTTACCCACTTTGACACATAGTCAACAACTACCAAAATATAGAGATTGTCAAACTAGTTAGGGAAGAGTCCCATAAAATATATCCCCCGCACATCAAAAATCTCCACTATCAAAATGGGAAATGAAATTAAGGGGCATCATATTTCGTCACATAAGACTACCTAACTTTTGACATCTCTCACAAGTAACACAATAGGCATGTGCATCACGAAATAAAGAAGGCCAATAAAATCCACACTGCAAGACTTTAGCAACTGTCTTCTTTCCACTAAATGGCCTCCACACGGCTGATCATGACAAAAGGAGATAATTTACATTTGATCCTCCTCAGGAACACATCTCCTAATTACCTAATCAGTACAATACTTGAAGAGATAGGGATCATCCTTGTAAAAGTGCTTCACCTCGGACAATAATTTACACCTATCTTGCTTAGACCAATGATTTGGCATTTCATGTGTGACAAGATAGTTAAAAATGTTCGCATACCAAGGTAACTAGGAAACATGCATAAGTTGCTCATCATGGAATGTCTTTGCTATGGGCAAATGATCACTTGAGAACTCAACTATAAGCCTAGATAGATGGTCTACTACAACATTCTCAACTCCCTTCTTATCTTTAATCTCCAAATCAATCTCTTGTAGCAACAAGACCCACCGAATAAGCCGCGACTTTGCATCTTTCTTGGAAAATAAGTCTTTCAAAGTGGCGCGATCTGAATAGACAAGGACTTTAGATCCCAAGAGATAGGACCTAATCTTGTCTAGGGCAAATACGAATGCTAACAACTCTTTCTCTGTGCTAGAGTAATGGAGTTGAGCATCGTTCAAAGTCCTGCTTGCATAATAAATCACATGAGAGACTTCATCGATTCTCTGAACTAAAATTGCCCCAACTGCATAATCAGAGGCATCACACAAAATCTCAAATGGAAGGCTCTAGTAAGTGGACCGGATGATAGGTGTAGAGGTCAGAGTAGATTTCAACATCTCAAAGGCTTTTTGGCATGCTTCATTGAAGATAAATGGGGCATATTTTGCGAGGAGATTGAACAAAGGTCTAGCAATCTTGCTAAAATCCTTGATAAAACGCCTGTAAAAACCAGTATGGCCTAAAAATGAGCGAATCTCCTTAACTGTCTGTGGGGGCGCCATGTTAGGGATTAACTCTACTTTAGCCTTTTCTACTTCAATTTCCTTTTTAGAGATGCCCAAGAACAATTCCCCTTTGTACCATAAAATGACACTTTTCCCAATTAAGCACTAGATTTTTCTCTCTACACCTCTCTAAGACTAGAGCTAGGTGTTTCAAACATTCTTCAAAAGAAGACTCAAACATAAAAAAATCATCCATGAAAATCTCTAAAAATTGCTCTACCATGTCTGAGAATGTGTAAATCATACACCGTTGAAAAGTGGCAGGTGCATTGCATAGCCTAAAAGACATGCATCGGTAGGTGAATGTACGAAAAGGGCACGTGAATGTTGTCTTCTCTTATTTAGATGGATTGACTAAAATTTGGTTATAGTCGGAATAACCATCAAAAAAGTAGTAATAAGCATGACCGACTAACCTTTTCAGCATTTGGTTAATTTAAAGAAGGGGAAAGTGATCCTTCCTAGTCATTAAATTCAACTTTCAGTAATCAATACAAATATGCCATCCCGTCTAAACATGAGATGGAATTAAATCATTATGCTTATTGATTATCACTTTAATCCCTGACTTCTTAGGAACTACTTAAACAAGGCTCACCCACTCACTATCGGATATCGGGTATATAATACCCACATCAAAGAGTTTGAGTACCTCGGCCCTGACTACTTCTTGCATTAATGGATTCAGCCTCCTTTTTGGTTCACGAGAGGGTTTTGCATTCTCCTCTAAGTGAATCTTATGCATGACAGCTGACGGGTTGATTCCTTTTAAATATTTGATAGACCACCCAATAGCTTCTTTATGCTCGTGAAGGACTTCAAGTAATTTCTTCTTTTGAACATTATTAAGATTAGAAGTTATTATAACAGGCAACGACTCTGCTGGACCTAGAAATGCATACTTTAGATTATCTGTCAAGGGCTTTAGGTCCAACTTCGGTTGTTCTTCAATAGAAGGAGGTCGGGGAGTTGATGAGATATTAAGAGGCATTGGTTTTGGTTGGAAAGAATATGTACCCATGGCAGTCACTAAATCTAAAAGCTCATTGACTTGCTCTATAGTTTCATCAATAGTGAAATCACAACCAAAATAGGGCAAACAAGCCTCTAATGGTTCCTCTTTGCAAGTTTGTAAGAAAGATTCCTCTATTAGACTATCAATCAAATGAACTTGTCCGAAATCACTATCATCGGTGTCTATCTAGTTCTTGATGATGTCAAAAACATTTGGCTCAGTTGTGAGGTTCCCAAAAAAAAAATTCATCACTTCATTTCTATAATTAATGAGAGCATTGGATGTTCCAAGTAATGGTCACCCTGAAATCACATGAATTTGGCTCTTGTGTTCTGAACAGCTTGAGTATGAAGGACAACAAAGTCCACAAGAAAATAGAAAATATCTACCTTGACCAGAACATCTTTAATGACACCCCTAGGAATTTTCACTGACCTATCAACAAGTTGGATTGTCATTGGTGTGGGCTTTAACTCTCCTAAATGCAACTGCACATACACATAATATGTCAGTAAGTTCACACTAGCCCCCAAGTCTACTAAAAATCTCTCAATATGATGATCTCTTAACTTGCATGAGATTGTCGGACATCCAGGGTCCTTATATTTGATAGAGATCTTGTATTGAATAATGGAGCTTACAAGTTCAGCTAAGAATGCTTTTTTCAGAACATTTGTTCTCCTCTTTTGAGTGACCAAGTGATGAGTGAGTTTTATACATATTATTTGGATACTTTTAGATTTAGTATTACGCTATCTTTAATTAATTTTAGTGTATTTTATTTTTTTATGTTATTTTGTAAGAAAATGCAAAGGAGGGACGAATTTGGAATTTTTGAGAAAGTGGTGGTATTTTGGTAAATAAGTTGAAGTTGGATGTCGGGGCTTCCATTTGGACGTCGGAGCTGCCAAGAGCAGAATGTTGACGGGTTATTTTTGCAGTTGGGTAAATTTTTGGTGTTTCCTAGTTGGATTTGGTTGTTCTAATGCCTACTTTTTGCATGAGAATTAATAGCAGATTTGAAAAATGAATTGTATTATAGAAGTCTATTAAAATTAGGATATTATGTATGTAATTTTTAATTAGGAATGTAATTCTATAAGGGTTAGAAAAAATAAACTCTTATAAATAGTCTTATTTTGGGATTGTAAAAGTTGTTGGGAAAAAGGCCAATGAACACCATATGAGGCTAATTATCTTCCAAGTTCAAGAGCAAGCAAGATATCAATGAAGATGGAGGTCATGGATTGATGAAGCTTGGAGATAGAAGACTTGCGGGAGATAGTTTTTCTTCTCTAAACCTTTATTTATTTTTGTCTTTCATTGATGTGGAATATTTTGTGATTATAATTTTATCTGCTATCAACATGTTTTAATTTAAGTTTTTAATGGAATCCCATATATACTTTGAATTGAATATCTTTTTATTTGATTTGCACCATATGGATTGGCTTATCATATTTTGTGCATATTGATTAATTGTCTGGCCAACAATTAGCGTAATACTTTAGATGAATTCGGGAGATGAAATCTAGAGTTAGATCTGATATGATTACATATGTTTGTGTTTTCTGCATTGGATGAAGTTCATGATTCGTGTATATGATAGGGATATACCTATAATGACATTGTAACCAATTGGAGAATTTATGCTTAAAATCCTTATTAATTTAATTCACATAAGAATATAGTGAGTTATTTAGCTAGGATGTTCCTTTCCGATTATATTTCCATTGTGGTGGATTTAGAAAGGATATGTTTATATGTCCATCAGAAGAGGCATATAAATACTAACAAATTCTCGGTTAACAATTCATCGTGACCGCATAATTAAATGGAGAGTTATGATATTTGAATGAAGAATGTGATGAAATTGAATTCTTAAATTTATTTATCTATGTAATTATATTTTATTATTTAGTTATTTATGTTTAGTTAAATTATTCATTTTAATTAATTCATCTGTTTAAATAAGGGTGACTTGATATAAAATTGGTACTTGGAAAAGCGTTAGAATTAATTCCTCGTGAGAACGATACTTTACTTATTACTTTATTACTTGTTGACCATGTATACTTGCGTGTAATTGTCAATATCAAGTTTGGACAACAAGTTTCTGGCGTCATTGTCGGGGAGTTATTTTTCTAATGTTTTTATAATATTGATTTCAATCATGTTGGTCTTAATTTAAACTTGTACTTTTGTTGTATTTAATTTGTTTTTTTCCTGGTCATGCATCTTAGCAGATAAAAGGAGACGGTTGCGGAGAACAATAATTGACCTCTTTTCAAATACGTTCTTCCATTAATTTCTTTTATTGCATACTTTAAGGATAATGTCAGTTTCAAGTTTGATGGCATTCCTATACTTTGTTTTAATGTGTAGATCTATGTTGTGATTTTATTTTATTTTTAAAAAAATTTATTTTAAATTTTATGGGTATATTCATCGCAAACCCTCACGAGACACAACTCGTCCACTTGGGGTAACCTTGGGGTTTAAAGGCTTGTTGAACATGCTAAGTGCAATCGTGTTTCCTACGAAAATGGGGTAGAATTGTTTGTAGGTAGTGTCTTTTGGGCAATGAATTAATTTTAATGTTTTTGGTGAACGATGAAATTTTAATTTTTATTTAATAATTCTTAGAAAAAGAATAAATATTGCTTAATCTGAATTTTGGTTTTTTGTTAGTTTTTATTTTATTTGAGACCCTTTAATTATTTTATGCACATATCCATTTGATTGAGCTAGTTTTAACTGAGGAAGTTTATATGTTAAATGCTTATGGAAGATATTTATGAACTTTATATCTTGTTTGATCATAACTTTAACTGCAATATGAGGTAAAATATAATTTGGGGAAAATTTTGGTTAGTTGGATTTTTTTATAGAAATTTTGAACCTTTCTCATTGAAGAATGGATCATGTGATGGGTTGAGATGGAGCGTAAAAGGCACTTACTCATAAACTCGTGCAACGAGATGGAGCGTAAAATGCACTAGATCCGAATATGATAACATATGTTTATGTTTTCTGCATTGGATGAAATTCATGATTCGTGTATAGGATAGGGATATACCTATGTGTCATGTGTAACCAATTGGAGAATTTATGCTTAAAATCCTTATTAATTTAATTCACATAAGAATATAGTAAGTTATTTAGCTACGATGTTCCTTTCTGATTCTATTCTCATTGTGGTGGATTTAAAAAGGATATGTTTATATGACCATCGGAAGAGATATATAAATACTAACAAATTTTCGGTTAACAATTCATCGTAACCGTATAATTAAATGGAGAGTTATGATATTTGAATGAAGTATGAGATGAAATTGAATTCTTAAATTTATTTATCTATGTAATTATATTTTATTATTTAGTTATTTATGTTTAGTTAAATTATTCATTTTAATTAATTCAACTGTTTAAATAAGGTTGACTTGATATAAAATTGGTACCTGGAAAAAGTTAGAATTAATTACTCGTGGGAACGATACTTTACTTATTACTTTATTACTTTTTGACCACGTATACTTGCGTGTAATTGTCAATATCAATTTTGGACAACAATTTTTTGGGGCCGTTGACGGGAAATTATTTTTCTAATGTTTTTGCAATATTGATTTCTATCATGTTGGTCTTAATTTAAACTTGTACTTTTGTTGTAGTTAATTTTTTTTTTGTTTTTTTTTTCCGGATCATGCATCTTAGCAGATAAAAAGAGGCAGTTGCGGAGAGCGACAACTGATCTCTTTTTAGAGAAGTTCTTGCATTAATTTCTTTTATTACATACTTTAAGGATAACGTCAGTTTCAAGTTTGGTGCTCTTCCTATTCTTTTTTTTGATGTGTAGATCTCTGTTGTGATTTTATTTTATTTTTTAATTTTTTTACTTTAAATTTTATGGGTATATTCACTGCAAACTCTCACGAGACACAACTCGTCCACTTGGGTAACTTTTGGAGTTTAAAGGCTTGTTGAACATGCTAAGTGCAATCGTGTTTCCTAGGAAAATGGGGTAGAATTGTTTGTAGATAGTGTCTTTTGGGCAATGAATTAATTGAATTTAATGTTTTTGGTCAACGATGAAAATTTGATTTTTATTTAATAATTCTTAGAAAAAGAATAAATATTGCTTAATCTGAATTTTGGTTTTTTGTTATTTTTTAATTTATTTGAGACCCTTTAATTCTTTTATGCACATATCCATTTGATTGAGCTAGTTTTAACTAAGGAAGTTTATATGTTAAATGCTTATGGAAGATATTTATGAACTTTATATCTTGTTTGATCAAAACTTTAAGTGCAATATGAGGTAGAATATAATTTGGGGAAAATCTTGGTTAATTGGAATTTTTTTTAGAAATTCTGAACCTTCCCCAGTTGAAGAATGGATCATGTGGTCGGTTGAGATGGAGCGTAAAAGCACTCACGCATAAACTAATGCAACGAAATGGAGCGTAAAACACACTCGTTCAACGGAAAGTGAGATGGAGCGTAAAACGCACTTCCTAAAAAGAAAAAAAAGAATAAAAAGTAAAATTATTTTGTGTGTTTGAATTTCTGGAGAAGGGTTTAAATTGGGGCTTAAATGTATTAAAACCTTGTGATTCTCAAGTTATGTTTATCTTTATTCACTTTTAGTTGTGCAAAATAAGTGTATAGAGTTCTTGTTGTAATACTAACCTTTTTTGATATCTTTTATATATGACGCGTTTGATTATATGAGCTTCGTTGAGTTTTTTTTTGCGCTAGCTTGATACATTTGGATTCACACACTCACAAAGGGTCTTGAGTAAAAGTATGACTAATAGGATGTTGAAAATTTTGGCTTTGCATATTTTTGAAATTTCCTAGGAATTATTATTTAAAATAAAATATCTTTGCGACCATGTTTAATTTCAAATTATTTCAATTGGTGTGTAGTTGGTTATTGGTTTTATTTTTATTATTTTTTTGTGCGTTTTTCTTGAGTACAAATAAATATTTAAGTTTGGGGGTATTTGATGAGTGAATTTTATATCTATTATTTGGATACTTTTAGATTTAATATTATGCTATCTTTAAGTAATTTTAGTGTATTTTATTTTTTTATGTTAGTTTGTAGGAAAATACAAATGAGGGACGAATCTGGATTTTTGAGAAAGCGGTGGCATTTTGATAATAAGTTGAAGTTGGATGCTGGGGCTTCAATTTGCAAGCCAGGGCTTCCAAGAGCAGAATGTTGACGGGTTATTTTTGCAGCTGGGTAAATTTTTGGTGTTTTCTAGTTGGATTTGGTTGTTTTAATACCTACGTTTTTCATGAGAATTAATAGCGGATTTGGAAAATTAATTGTATTATAGATGTTTATTAAAATTAAGATATTGTGTATGTAATTTTTAGTTAGGAATTTAATTCTATTAGGGTTAGGAAAAACAAACTCTTATAAATAGTCTTATTTTGGGATTGTAAAAGTTGTTGGGAAAAATTCCAATGAACACTATCTGAGGCTAATTATCTTCCAAGTTCAAGAGCAAACAAGATATCAATGGAGATGGAGGTCATGGATTGATGAAGCTCGGAGATAGAAGACTTGCGGGAGACAGTTTTTCTTCTTTAAACCTTTATTTATTTTTGTCTTTCATTGATGCGGAACATTTTGTGATTATATTTTTATCTGCTATGAACATGTTTTAATTTAAGTTTTTAATGGAATTCCATTTATAGTTTGAATTGAATATCTTTTTATTTGATTGGCACCATATGGATTGACTTATCATATTTTGTGTATAGTGATTAATTATCTGGTCAACAATTAGCGTAATACTTTAGATGAATTCGGGAGATGAAATATGGAGTTAGATCTGTATATGATAACATATGTTTGTGTTTTCTGCATTGGATGTAATTCATGATTCGTGTATATATAGGATATGAATATACCTATATGCCATGTGTAACCAATTGGAGAATTTATGCTTAAAATCCTTATTAATTTAATTCACATAAGAATATAGTGAGCTATATAGAATGATGTTCATTTTCGATTCTATTCCCATTGTGGTGGATTTAGAAAGGATATGTTTATATGACCATCGGAAGAGGCATATAAATACTAACGAATTCTCGGTTAACAATTCATCATGACTGTATAATTAAATGGAGAGTTATGATATTTGAATGAAGCATGTGACGAAATTGAATTCTTAAATTTATTTATCTATGTAATTATATTTTATTATTTAGTTATTTATGTTTAGTTAAATTATTCATTTATATTAATTCATCTGTTTAAATAAGATTGACTTGATATAAAATTGGTACTTGGGAAAACGTTAGAATTAATTTCTCGTGAGAACGATACTTTACTTATTACTTTATTACTTGTTGATCTCGTATACTTGCGTGTAATTGTCTATATCAATTTTGAACACCAAATTTTTGGCCCGTTGTCGGGGAGTTATTTTTCTAATATTTTTACAATATTGATTTCAATCATGTTGGTCTTAATTTAAACTTGTACTTTGTTGTAGTTAATTTGTTTTTTTTTTTGTTTTTTTTCGGGTCATTCATCTTAGTAGATAAAAGGAGACGGTTGCGGAGAGCGACAACTGACCTCTTTTCAGATAAGTTTTTGCATTAATTTCTTTTATTGCATATTTAGGGATAATGTCAGTTTCAAGTTTGGTGGTCTTCCTAAATTTTGTTTTGTTGTGTAGATGTATGTTGTGATTTTATTTTAAATTTTGTGGGTATATTCTGTAATACCCGTGAGTTTTATAAATAATATTAATATTGATATTAATAAACCTGTGAATATTTATTCTAATATAAATGTTTATGTGGCATGAGATGGGATAACTCAATTAAATTAAATTGAATTTATGATAATTGAGAAATGTGGAGAATTTAAGATGAGCTTATGACGAGGGACTTAGTGATGGATTAATTAAATCAAAGAGGGAATGATTTAAATAGGTGAAGAATTAATTAATATTATATTCTTTAATTAATTGTGGTTATGAGTCATAGCATATTAATGAGTAAATGATATGATAGACTAATATTTATTATTATTAAAATATTGCTATGAACAATAATGTGTAATGTTTGATCATATGTTATAACGTGACTACATCTATTTAATATAAAATAAGGTGTGACATTACAATGCAATTACATGATACATAAAACTATATAATAAAATTAGGTGAATCTTATAATTGTATTAAAGTTACATACATGAGCTTATGTGACAACATGATGTGTGGTGGGTAAATTAAATGTGTACTTAACGTTATTAGAATAAAAAATATTTATTATTAAATAATTATTTCAATAATTATGTGTAATTGAAATAATAAAGTTTAGTGGAAATAATGGGTTGCTAATGTCCAACTGAATTATATCAGACCGATCGTAAATATTATTGGGACTAACCCAATGTATATGGATTATATGACTTTGTGTATTTATATCCTCAACTTACCACATTGTAATAATATTACCTCATTAAAATTATATTTGTATACCCAAAAGGAATTAAAACTATGTAATCATTTTGCAAATGCTGAGAGTAGGAGAACTTGTCCCATAATCTTTGTCCCTTTTGCACTCTCAGCCTTATACTAGGCCAATGGCCTATGTCCCTCTCATCTCAATTCCCAGCAAAATCAAATGACGAGTGGAGTGGCTCTAACAGTGACAATGGAACTATTACACCAAACCTCCATTAACCATCATTTTCTTCTCCTTCTCGTTGGTTTGAAATGGTAGGCAAAACCATTGTATGTGTAATCACTTTTTTATAAATTGGAGTTCCTTTCCTTCTATATCCACTGCTAAAATTTTATGATAAGTTAAAGTAGAGTGTGAGTATACTGATTTGGAGATGAGACTAAGAATTGGATTTAGCAGTAAGCTTAGAATTTCAGCTTTAGCAGAGGTAAGAATACTTCACAGAGTTCTTATTTGATATTGAAGAATTCTAGAAATTACTTGTTAATTGAATTGTAAGTTGACATATATGGGTTATCTAAGCTTATATGCATGTTATAAATACAATGTGATTGAATTTGAGCATATTACGTAAAGATTTTCATGTATGGGTTTGAGTTCTGCCGAAGCAGAGCCATTCCTAGAACTGTCCAGGAAGGGCTTTTACAGTTCAAAGCCAGTGCAGCTGCGCCGATTGCTAACTCTGAGCCTGTTCTGGAGCAGCGCAGCTGCGCCGCTCCCACAGTTTAGAGCAATGCAGCTGCACTAGGCACCAGTCAGGAATCCCAACTCCTGTTATAATATGACAAGTTCTAACGTATTGCTATGACTTAGACATGCATGAAAACAAGCTTGACTTGTGGACCTAGGTTCCTTTGCATAGCATGAGTGTTATAGCTTGCATTAGATGTGTTTTCTAAAGAAAACTATGTTTTGATGATGAGCATTGATGAGACTTGTGATGTTAAAGTACTGACCTTATTAGCATGCACACATGACCTTAGTACAAATGAAATATAATTCAAAGTTACTTCATAGATGCTAAAATTTCTTTGACTTGGTTTAAACCAACTTTTAAAAGGAAAACTTGAAAGTTTTGCAACTAGGTTTGTGGACATGATGATGTTTACACTCTGATATTTTTGGACATGCATGTTAGTACTCTTAATGTCACTAAGCTGGCCTATATGTACACACACCTTGTTAGACACCATGAAAGTTAATCAAGTATGAATTTAAGTAAGTTTCCAAGTTATAAAAGATGTTAGCTATGAGTAAATGATGTGAATATATGTAAGCATGCAAGACCCTTAAACATGTGTATGTGCTATGTGTTAATGTATATATAGGCTAAGCAAGGAGACAGAACCAAGAGAGCAAAAGCTCAACTCTGGTCTGGCCAGGGGACAGCTCAGCTGCGCCATCCCTAAGCCTAACTAGAGCGCAGCTGCGCCCTCCTGCAGGCTTGTCTGACAGTTTTATTTATGTTCTAAAAATTGTAACATATATATAATACTACGTTAAGTTATAATGCATGATTACTATGAGGTGTAAAAGTGTAGTGGCCATGTGGAACTAAGAATCTAAAGGTTTTTACAAGTTTTTCTAAATAAGCTCTTAAAAGGAAAGTCGTTGGTAACTGCGAACCTAAGGTGCGCGATAATGTGATATATGTGGTCTGATTGTACGACTAAGCTAGAACCTAATGTATGTGTTTAACTTACGTATCAAGTATATGTATTCAACTTAAACTAATGAATATACCTATTTACGTAACTATGTTACAATAGGATTTCAAAGTGTTGATAAGCTATAAATTGGTAGACTACGCTTAAGGCAAGTTCTCTAACTCTCCTAACTTTACATATGGTGTAAATTCGAATTGTTGTTATATCAACCATATATACATCGAGAAAATATCTGTTACTATTCAAAAATCAATTTTATATCTTGATGCTGTTGCATGCATTGAACTTATCGTTCCTAAATGCATTATAAAAGTTGTCTAAGCTATTTGATTCAGTTAGACCAATATTATGTGTTAGACAGCTATCCAACCCAATTGACTTAGTGCGGACTCTTATAAATCTACTGAGATGAACAACCCTCATTGAAAAGAAAATTATATATAACTGTCGGGGAATCGACGTGCGCACATAAAAGTATGATTAAATGTTATGAATAAGTAGAGTACTTTAGGCTGATCACCTGTTGTACTTGTTTATTTTGGATTTTCAGTATAATACTGTTAATTGTAGTAAGAGTTCTTAGTCTATAGTGACTGCTCAGTGTTCATTTTTCTTGAACTTCGAAATTATTGAACTTTTAAATCTTATTGATATCTTTCAGTCAATAGCGACGTTTATTGAAAACTAATGATACTTCTTGTTATTCTCGAGCTATCATTTACTGTTATACCCTCGAAATTCGAACTTTGTAACTGTTCACCATTATTGCTATATTACTTGCTGAGCAAATTTGTTGCTCATCCTTGCTTTCCTTAAACATTTCAGTTAAGGAAGAATAGTGTGGACCCTCAGGCAAAGATAAGGGAAAGGGCAAAGCTACGGATTAACTTTAGTCCTCTATACTAGAATTATGATTAAGTTGTAATAGTAGTTAATTATGGTTTATGTATTAAGCTATGTTATGGATTTTATTATGTAATGACTTAGTAACGGTTACGAGACTTTGGGACGCGAATATTTATATTAAATATATATAAATTATTCTATTATTCCATTGCATGAGATTTTAGTATGTTATTAGAATTAGTACGTAATGCACCGAATTCGAGATACGAGTGGTCTGAATTTGGGGGCGTCACATATTCACTGCAAACCCTCACGAGACACAACTCGTCCACTTGGGGTAACCTTGGATTTTAAAAGCTTGTTGAACATTCTAAGTGCAATCGTGTTTCCTACAAAAATAGGGTATAATTGTTTGTAGGTAGTGTCTTTTGGGCAATGAATTTTTTGAATTTAATGTTTTTGGTCAACGATGAAATTTTGATTTTTATTTAAAAATTCTTAGAAAAAGAATAAATATTACTTAATCTGAATTTTGGTTTTTTGTTAGTTTTCATTTTATTTGAGACCCTTTAATTATTTTATGCACATATCCATTTGATTGAGCTAGTTTTAATTGAGGAAGTTTATATGTTAAATGCTTATGGAAGAAATTTATGAACTTTATATCTTGTTTGATCATAACTTTAAGTGTAATATGAGGTAGAATATAATTTGGGGAAAATCTTGGTTAATTAGAATTTTTTTTAGAAATTTTGAACCTTCCCCAGTTAAAGAATGGATCATGTGGTGGGTTGAGATGGAGCGTAAAAGGCACTCACTCATAAACTCATGCAACGAGATGGAGCGTAAAACGCACTCGTTCAATGTAAAGTGAGATGGAGCATAAAGCGCACTCACTAAAAAGGAAAAAAAAGAATTAAAAGAAAAAGAATTTTGTGTGTTTGAATTTCTGGGGAAGGGTTTAAATTGGGGCTTAAATGTATTAAAACCTTGTGATTCTCTAGTTATGTTTATCTGTATTCACTTTTAGTTGTGCAAAATAAGTGTATAGAGTTCTTGCTGTAATACTAACCCTTTTTGATATCTTTTATATATGACGCGTTTGATTATATGAGCTTTGTTGAGTTTTTTTTTGCGCTAGCTTGATACATTTGGATTCACACACTCACAAAGGGTCTTGAGTAAAGTATGACTAATAGGATGTTGAAATTTTTGGCTTTGCATATTTTTAAAATTTTCTAGGAACTATTAGTTAAAATAAAATATCTTTGCGACCATGTTTAATTTCAAATTAATTCAATTGTTGTGTAGTTGGTTATTGATTTTATTTTTATTATTTTTTGTGTGTTTTGCTTGAGGACAAGCAAATATTTAAGTTTTGGGGGTATTTGATGAGTGAGTTTTATACCTATTATTTGGATACTCTTAGATTTAGTATTGTGTTATCTTTAAGTAATTTTAGTGTATTTTTTTATGTTATTTTGTAGGAAAATGCTAAGGAGGGATGAATTTGGAATTTTTGAGAAAGCGGTGGCATTTTGGTAAATATGTTGAAGTTGGATGTTGGGGCTTCCATTTGCAAGCCGGGGCTTCCAAGAGCAGAATGTTGATGGGTTATTTTTCCTGCTGGGTAAATTTTGGTGTTTTCTAGTTGGATTTGGTTGTTCTAATGCCTACTTTTTGCATGAGAATTAATAGTAGATATGGAAAAGTAATTGTATTTTAGATGTTTATTAAAATTAGGATATTGTGTATGTAATTTTTAATTAGGAATATAATTCTATTAGTGTTAGGGAAAATAAACTCTTATAAATAGTTTAATTTTGGGATTGTAAAAGTTATTGGGAAAAAGGCTAATGAACACCATATTAGGCTAATTATCTTCCAAGTTCAAGAGCAAGCAAGATGTTAATGGAGATGGAGGTCATGGATTGATGAAGATTGGAGATAGAAGACTTGCGGGAGACAATTTTTCTTCTTTAAACCTTTATTTATTTTTGTCTTTCATTGATGTGGAATATTTTGTGATTATAATTTTATCTGCTATCAACATGTTTTAATTTAAGTTTTTAATGGAATCCCATGTATAGTTTGAATTGAATATCTTTTTATTTGATTGGTGTCGATGTCAGTGGAAAAATTTGGGTCGGGTCCAACCCGGATATTCCTCTCTTCCTAAGTTATCTCTACCCTTACTCTTTTTATTGTGAAAAAGGTTTTGAAGGATTTTTTTAAGAAAAGGCCAACATGTATCATGTCGACGATTTGAACGTTTTACAGAGTCGCCAGTTGGTAGTTTTGAAATGGTTGTACCAACTCAACCGACTTTGTTTGAAAGAGGCCCAATTATTGGACACTGTCGAAACTTAATCTTTGAAAATAAAGTTTTGAGTTCGGGGGCTTGGTTAAGTGTGGGGAAGGTGTTAGGCACCTCACAACTCCCGTGTAAACACGGTACCGCATCTTTTCAATATTTTCCTTTTAAATCTGTAATGTGTGTGTGAATGCTGGAAGAAATTGGGCCTATGTTTGATTGATTGAAAATATGTTTATGCATCGTTGAACCTATATACGAAGGGTTTGATTTGATTTGCATAATTCTTTGATTTGATTTGTAAAAGTGTTTGATTTGATTTGCAAAAGCTTCCTTTTTCGATAAGATTATTGAAATGATGTTTTGAAAGCAGGTTTTCAAACCCTTACGCTAACATTGGAATTGAAACATTTCGATACTTCAGTTTTATCTTGTTAGCCTTTTGGCTCAATTTGAATGATGATTGTCGATCTGCGAAGCATCCTCGACCACATAAATATATACAAGTGTCGGTCTCCTCATGGGCATGACAGCCAACGGAGGGACTCTGACACGACAAACTATTATTCTCATTATTTTGAGACCTTAAACCCAGATAACCGTTTTAAGGTCTTTCGGATGTACATTTTACAGAAAAACTGGCAGGGTACATTTGTAAGATGGAGTTTGTCCATCGTGGAAATCAGATTCAAATTAGTTTGATCGTGAATCCCACGATTCCTAGGCTTACATAGGGAGGCCAATAAACCTGCACAACTCAAAATATTCACAGAAAATATATATCTACATCCAGATGTCGACATAACCAAGGATTCATCAGTAAATCCTGGCTTACACATGGCCGAAGCATCTCGTTCCCACTAGATAGGGATCTAAGGGCCGTGAGGTAGCTTTTATAACTGAAACTAGAAAAATACTAGATTTAAATAAATATTAACCATTCTAGCCTCCCGGTTCCGTCTGGACCTATTTTGAACCGTTTGAAAGCTAGAATTAGTGAGATTTAAATAAATCTAGTTCGTCCGCAGAAATGTCAATGCCGATTCATATCAAATGAATATTTAAAACAATAATTTAATAAAAATGAGTAAAATAATATATATATATATATAATTATATATACGAAAGCTTTAAAGGGCGATGGGCTTTCACTCCGATGCCCGGACTGGAATGTAAATATATATATATATATATATATATATATATATATATATATATTTATAAAAGCTGTAAAAAGCCACAGAGTAATCCAGGCATGACAGAATGAAATATATATATATATATATATATATATATATAAAAGTGGACTGAAATTGAAATATATATATATATATATATATATATATTTATAAAAGCTGTATAAAAGCCACGGAATGATCCAGGCAGAACAAAATGTAAATATATATAGAAAAGCAATAAAGGGCGGTGGGTTGTCACTCCGATGCCGGACTGGAATAGAAATATATATATATATATATATATATATATATATTTATAAAAGCTGTATAAAAGCCACGGAATGATCCAGGCTGGACATAATGTAAATATATAGAAAAATAGTAAAGGGCGGTGGGTTTTCACTCCGATGCCCTGACTGGAATGGAAATATATATATATATATATATAAAAGCTGTATAAAAGCAATGGAATGATCCAGGCTGGACATAATGTAAATGTATATATAGAAAAACAGTAAAGGACGGTGGGTTTTCACTCCGATGCCCGGACTGGAATGGAAATATATATAGTTAAATATAGACAAAAAAATAGCCAAACCGGGACTGGGAAGATAACCCAGTCCAGTGAAGGGTGCATATATATGTATATATATATAAAAACAGTAAAGTACCGCGGATTTGACATCCGGGCTTGACAGAATTGAAAAGTTAGTATATATATAGTTAAATATATACAAAAAAAGCCAAACCCGGACTGAAAGATAACCCAGTCCGGAGAAGTTGCTAAAAACGCAGATATAAGTATATAAAAGCTGTTAGAAGCAACGGATCATCAATCCAAGTTGTAGAAATACCAGAAAATGAGTTTATGTACTAAAATGTATGAAAATGTAAGCCAAACGGCCACGGAACTGAGTTCCGGGCATAATCAGAAAGTGAAACTTAACGTGCAAGTGTATAAAAATGCAATCAAGTAATACAAACTTCCTGATCGTAAAAATACTCACAATGAACAGCTACACGGGCTTCTTGCCAAATCGTAGTCTTTAAACGTCCGAATCTACCGGTTAATTTTTGATATGTGGTAATATGTGGGTATATCTACGTGTTAGAGTGAAAAAATTTGGATTTGGAAGACAAGAATATGGTTGAGAAACCAAACGAGCAGGGGTTCAAAGCATTTTTGAATTGTTGAAATGAGCGGGGAGTGCACTCATATATATAGACCCGGGAGAAGCAGCTCTACCTGCGGTAGCCACAGGTAGAGGTGTGGCTCCACGTGGCGGGTCCCATTGCATCAAAGTACGTGCACTCCGAGCAACGCGAGATCGAATTCAAAACTTTCTAACTTTTGATCGGAGCGTCCGTTTAAGGCGTACTGTACCTTTCCGGAAAGCCCTCGCCTAGAGTGTTGCAATGACATGGGAGAAAACCTTTTTCGAGTCTAAAAAGATGGGTTCATAACCAGGTCTTTGATTCCTCACAGTTTATCCGTTGAGTTGTCTTGCGTTGTTTCCACGTGGGATCATTGTTATGGTTTGTTCTAGCCTTAGTGGCATTAATTTGGCTTGATTTTGACCGAATCGACTTAGAGTTGGTAAAATGATCATTTTGCCCCTCCAGGGGTTGCCTTCAGTGTTGGCATGGCCTTCGGTTGACTTCCTGGGATTATTTCCAAGTTTTTGATCCCAGTTGATTCTGTTTGTCCTCAGTGTTGTCTCTGAGGCTGACTTGGTCCTTCCAGGTTTTCCTCTGGAGATGTTGTGATGCTTCAGGATTGTTTCTGAAGTTGACCTGACCACCCGGGTTGAGACCGGGGCTGACCTGTACTTCCCGGGTTGAGATTGGGGCTGACATGTACTTCCCGGGTTAAGACTAGGGCTGACCTATACCTCCCGGGTTGAGATTGGGGTTAACTTGTACCTCCTGGGTTGACACCGGGGCTGACCTGTACCTCTCGGGTTGACACTGGGGTTGACCTGTACCTCCCAGGTTGAGACCGGGGCTGACCTGTACCTCCTGGGTTGAGATCGGGGCTGACCTGTACCTCCCGGGTTGAGACCGGGGCTGACCTGTACCTCCCAGGTTGAGACCGGGGCTGATCTGTACCTCCAGGATTGAGATCGGGGCTGACCTGTACCTCCCGGGTTTAGACCGCGACTGACCTGTACTTCTCGGGTTTAGACCGGGGCTGACCTGTACCTCCTGGGTTGAGACCGAAGTTGACCTGTACCTCCCGGGTTGAGACCGGGGCTGACCTGTACCTCCCCGGGTTGAGATCGAGGCTGACCTGTACCTCCCGGGTTGAGACTGGGGCTGACCTATTCCTCCCGGGTTAAGACCGGGGCTGACATGGTGGAACGATATTGAGATCGGGGTTGAATTGGTGGCCCGGTATTGAGACTGGGGTTGAATTGACAAGACAGTCTTGCCCTCCTACAATGTTAGTAACAGGGAAACTAAATTTCGAGTGTCTACAGATGCCCCTCTTTATCATGTTCATGCAATGCAGTGGAATGAACAGGATAAAGATTGCTAGATGCTAGAAATGCAAATGCAAAGGTAAGGCAATGCATGGCACGATATGTAACGAATGTTAGATACCTTCGAGGGGTTAGGATTATCATTGAATTTTCACGTCACTCTTTGCTGAGGATAGCGTCATTCATGATAACTTTTGGGGTAGTATTGTCATGCGATTACTGGTAGGATATCAGATTTAAGCTATCACAAAATGTTCTTGTCACTTTCTACTAGGGATGACGTTATCCGTGATAGCTTGGTTGACTCTGATGGGGATGACATTATTGATGCTACCTTGGTTTGAGACCAATGGTTTCCCACGTCTGTCAATAATCTCTGTAGTGCATATTTTCATTCAGCTGATGCCGCTGTACATTTCTGAAGGTTACTCCGCTGGGGATATATCTCGGTTACCGAATTACCTTAGTGGGTGCTTCTGATGCCTATCTTGATCATAATTTACACCAGTAGTTTGCAACAGGGGGTTGAATCACCAATCCTTCTTAGTACTCCCTCTGAGGATGTGTATAACAGATTTCATCATCGGGGATGGATTATTATATTGTTTCCATCACCGGATCACTTCCGATGCTTCGCGGGGATTGCGCCAACGGCTGAGACGTCGTTGGGGTTGAGCCAACGGCTGATACTTCGTTGGGGTTGAGCCAAAGGCAGAACTGTCACCGATCTGCACCCGACGCTTTGCTAGGGTTGTGCCAACGGCTGATCTGTTATCAGTGAGTACCCGACGCTTCGCTGGGGTTGAGCCAACGGCTGAACTGTCATCAGTCAGTACCCGACACTTCGCTGGGGTTGTGCCAACGACTGAACTATCATCGGTCAGTACCCGACGCTTTGCTGGGGTTAAGCCAATGGCTGAACTGTCATCTGTCTGTACCTGACGCTATGCTGGGGTTGTGCCAACGGCTGAACTGTCATCGGTCAGTATCCGACGCTTCACTGGGGTTGAGCCAACAGCTGAACTATCATCGGTTTATACCCGACGCTTTGCTAGGGTTGTGCCAACGCTGAACTATCATTATTCAGTACCCGACGCTTCGTTGAGGTTGTGCCAATGGCTGAACTGTCAACGGTCAGTACCCAACGCTTCGCTGGGGTTGCGCCAACGCTGAACTATCATCGGTCAGTACCCGACGCTTCGCTGGGGTTGTACCAATGGCTGAACTATCATCGGTCAGTACTTGATGCTTCACTGGGGTTGCACCAACGGCTGAACTGTCATCGGTCTATACCCGACGCTTCGCTGGGGTTGTTCCAACGGCTAATCTATCATCGGTCAGTAACCGACGATTTGAAAGTGGCAGTTTTTGGCTGAACTGTGCAGTTTTTTAGCAGTCTTCATCATTGGTCCCCGGACATTGCTTTGGGATAAATACCAATGGCTTTCATTAAGTTCCTCTTTCTGTCAGGATTCGCTGCTTAAACGTAGGATTTCAGGACAAACCGCTCAATCGCGTAGCGATTTTTTCTTAGATTTGACTTTTCAGCTCATATGAACTTCGTTTCAACTCAAACTGGACCGAGCTGGAGGGAGCGGGGCCTACCTTAGGGAGCCGCAGGTAAGGGTGTGGCAGCCGCAGGTGGGCCTGCTCCTTCCTACGGATTTATATTGGGCAGCGGGGAGTTCATAATTTCAATTTTAGTTTCGAGTTTTAAACGGAATCCGATTTTCTTTTTCAGGTCTACGGAGTTCGGGCAACTTTTTTCAGATTTCGCCAGCGGCTGCCCGTTTTGCACACTTCAGGTAACGTTTTACATCCTTTTTTCGCAAGTTTTGACCGTTAAAAGTATGTAAACCACATAGGGTGCTTTTAGACGCAATGTATGAAAAATGTATGCCTATATGACCTGTTAAAAATTTTCTGACTTCATAAGTGTGCATATTTTACTGTAATACACGTTTTGACGTAAGAAAATTCAGATTCTGAGACAGTCAATTTTTGTTATTTTTGATCAGTTTACTCATTCTTTTTGAGGCCTAGGGAGCCTCGATTTTCAACTAAAAATGTCCATGGTAATTTGGCTACCATGTGAAGTTTACTTTTGATTTTATTTCATAAATATGAACTGTTCCTGCTTTTAGGAAGGTGTGCTACTGAATGACCACCCAGACATGCCTGTGTGTTTGCCGACAATCCATTTTACAAAGGAGACTCAGGCGATTTTTTTAAAAAACATGCAGTTTTGACTCTACTGGGGATTTTTGACTAACCCATGCATGTTTTTAGGATTTATCTTTTTGAAAAACATGCAGTTTTGACTCTACTGGGTATTTTTGACTGACCCATGCATGTTTTAGGACTTAAAAATGCATAAAGTATTGATTTAAATTAAGAAGCCACATGTTTTAGGCTTACCACACCCTTTCTGAGGTGATTTGGAGACTTTTTCTAGGTGATGGACCGAGACAGACCTGACAGTTCTAGCAGGGTAGTTTCAAGAGTTAGGCGAAAGTGAGCTTCTGATGTTCCTCAGGCACGTCCAGCTCGGCCGCCTCGCAGGTTAGCGGATTTGGTGATTAGTTCTGCCCGAGATGAGCCGTCGGTCGATATAGATGATGAGGATGTTCCATTTGCTGCTCCTACCCTGGCGCAGGCTGATAAGTAGGTTTTATACCTACTTATTAGCTATTAACTTACTATAACTATAGCTTAATCTCAAGTATTTTAGTTACTTTTTATGCGTTTTATCTTTATTTTGTAATTTGCATGGCAAAAACTCTATTGTTAGCATCGTGAGTGGAAATGGCATGGAACCGGCATGATGGCAAGCTTGAGGCTTGTGGTGGAGTGAAGGTGGAACCGACATATGATAGTGGTACGTGATATGGCAAGTGAAGGAAGAAAGAAGATGAAAGCAAAAATAGCACACCAAAAGCACACCAGCAGGAAGATTTCAGAATCTGCAGAAAAACCCAGCAGTGCGGTCGCGCCCTCTTTAGGCATATACATCGCTCGCCCGCGCCACACCAGAAGAAGATTAGATATCGGCGAGCCCGCACCCCAATTGGCTTACGGGGCAGCGCGACCGCGCCAGGCTGGTCAATGGCAGAGTTGACTTTTCATTAAAAATCCTATTTACATATTTTTCCTATAAAAGGGTGTATTTGCAAGTTGAGAGACTATCTTATGAACGTTATTCTTACTATTCTAGGGTTTTAGAGAGACTCAGAGAGTTCTTAGCCTCCTTCTCCATAACTTTGGCTTCTCACTTGATTTCTCTTAGATTTTTATACATTTTGCATAGATTAGGGTTTTGATTGGATGTTTGAAGAACTTGGCTCCACATTGATGGTTAATCATTGAAGTAGAGATTTCAGATTTGCAATTCCTATCTCTTAGTTTCTCTTTACTTTATTAATTGCTTTTCAATGTATGAACAAGTTATGATTATGGTTTTTGTTTCAGTTATGAACTAATCTCCATTATGGGATTTTAATGGATCTTTTTGCATAATTTTAGATTTGTATGCCTCTATGTTAAGCTTTAGTTGATTATGTATGGATTGCCTAGTATGGTTTATTTTGCTTGTTTAGATGCTTGATCACCATCTACTGTTATTAACTTGTATAAAATTAAAAAATGGATGATAAGTTGAGATATGGCCATATTAGCACGTGTTCATGACCTTTAAATGTGATAGACTTCATAATTTGTAATCCGAATAGACATATACCGTATTACCGCGTGTAGTCATTTGAGGGGGCTTGTGCTTAAATCTATATTACTCTCAAGTCACATAGAAATATAGTGGTTTAGGTAATATTGGATGTTCACATGTATTCTATCTTTTGTGGATTGTGTGTGATATGAGCATGGTATATCGAGATATAGCCATATTTTACCTTTGTGCTCTTGACTAGCAATCCGAAGTAATCAATTAGGCTTAACAAGAGGTGTATAGTTTAAATAAGGCATTAAGTGAAGTTAGAAACCCATATCTTCCTAATCTGAATCATTTACTTGTTAGTTAGTTTATTAGTTGATAATCATTATTGTTAGATAATTCCTATCTTAATCATTAGTTTAAGCAGACCGAAATAATTACAAAATTATTGCATGTTAGATTAGAAATACTCATTTTTCTCTGTGGGATCGATACTCTACTTACCGTATATTACTTGTGGACCGCGTGCACTTGCGTGTATATGACTGTTTTGTTAACACCGAAATAAGCCAACAAGTTTTTGGCGCCGTTGCCTGGGAATTGTGATTATTTTTATTACTTTCAACATCAGTTTAAGTTAAATTGGTCTGACTTAGACAATTCACATCTTATCTCATTTCTATCTTATTTTTCTTTTGTTTCAGGTACTCTTGGTTAGTGTATGTGCACTCGATCTAAAAATTCTACTTTAGTGCCTAGAGAGGATAACATCAACGGGAAAGCTTGGAGATTGAATACACGTACTGCTAATACACAAGAGGAAATTGAAACACTGGTAGAGATGGAGGCCGAAGAATATAGAGCATTAAGGGATTATTCTATGCCGAAAATCAATGGGCTACAGTTGAGTATAGTCAGGCCAGCAATAGACACAAATACCTTTGAAATCAAACCGAGGATAATTCAGCTAGTTCAGAACATGGTTCAGTTTGGGGGTTCGGCTACTGATGACCCTAATGAGCATCTTCTAAGCTTTATTGAGATTTGCGACACTTTCAAGTATAACAATGTGTCGGATGATGCGGTGAGGCTTCGGCTCTTTCCTTTCACCTTGAGGGATAAGGCGAGGAGTTGGCTTCACTTTCTACCACCGGGTTCTGTTACTACTTGGGAGGACTTAGCACAGAAGTTTTTAGCAAAATTATTTCCTATGGCTAAGACTGCAAAGATGAGGAGTGCTCTCTCTCAATTTGAGCAACAACAAGGAGAATCTTTGTATGAGGCTTGGGAAACATACAAGGAGATGCTAAGAAAGTGTCCACATCATGGGATGCCACAGTGGATGGTAATCAATACATTCTACAATGGTTTGGGATGGCAATCTCCGCCGAGCATTGATGCTGTCGCGGGAGGAGCATTATGGGCAAAGAGTTATGAGGAAGCTTATGATTTGATAGAGACCATGGCACCAAATGACTTCCAAAATCCATCATCTAGAATGCCTCAACCAAAAGTTGCCGGAGTATTGGAAGTGGATGCCATCACAGCATTATCAGCTCAACTAGCGGTGATGTCAAAGAAGATTGATTTTATGGCCGAATCCAAAGTACAGCAAGTTGCCTTCGTCTGTGAGCTATGTGCGGGTTCACACCCGACGGATCAATGTGCTATCACTGCAGAGTCGGTTCAATTTGAGAGCAACTACCAAAGGCCACCCAATCAATTTCAGAACACGTACCATCCAAATAATAAAAATCATCCCAACTTTTTTTGGAGTAACAATCAAGGTTCTCAACAACAACACCAACCTCAACAACCACAATACCAACCTCAACAACACCCACAACAACAATATGCTCCTAGACCGGCTTACCTTCTAGGATTTTAGCACCAACAACATCAACATCCTCAAGCTCCCGCTCCGCAACAAGAAAAGAAATCTGAGATGGAAGAGTTAATGTTGATGTTAAAGAGCCAAGCGGTGGCTATCAAAACTTTGGAGAACTAAATGGGCCAAATGGACAATATGATGAGTAATAGACCATAGGGAGCTCTACCAAGCAATACGGAGGATAACCCGAGAAGGGACAGAAAGGAGCAGTGCTAGGCCATCACTCTAAGGAGTGGAAAGTAGACTGCAAAAATTGGGCCTGGCACGGCTGCGCCACAAGAAGAAGGAAACATGGCACGCCCGTGCCAATATGCAAAAAATTCTGAGCATGTTTTGACTGAGGAGAATGATGTAAAGCAAGTATCTGAGGCAGAAAAGAGGGAATTAGCTGAGAAATCAAGTAGCCAACCACCAGTTGTGTACCCACCTGTGCCATACCCTCAAAGACTCCAAAAGCAAAAACTAGATAAGCAATTTACCAAATTATTGAAGGTGTTTAAGAAGCTGCAAATTAATATACCATTCGTAGAGGCTTTGGAGAAAATACCGAGCTATGCTAAGTTCATGAAGGGTATTCTGTTGAGGAAGAAGAAACTGGAAGATTATGAAATAGTTGCCTTAACTGAAGAGTGCAGTGCGGTTTTGTAATGAAAGCTACCTCCTAAGCTCAAGGACCCAGGCAGTTTCACGATCCCTTGTTCTATTGGGGGACTGTCCTTCAATAAGTGTCTATGTAATTTGGGGGCAAGCATCAATCTTGTGCCTTTCTCGAAATATACACAGTTGGGATTGCCGGCTCCTAAGCCGACCAACATATCATTGCAATTTGCCGATAGGTCCATCACATATCCGAGGGGTATTGTAGAAGATGCCCTTGTAAAGGTGGATAAGTTTATATTTCCTGCCGACTTCATTATTCTTGACTATGAAGAAGACAAGGACATCCCGATCATTCTAGGTAGACCCTTCTTAGCTACTGGACGAACTCTCATCGATGTACAAAAGGGAGAACTTATGATGAGAGTTCAGGACCAAGAGGTTACTTTCAATGTATTCAAGGCTATGAAGTTTCCCATCGATGAAGAAGAATGTTTCCGAATTGATGCAGTTGACAGGGTATTGAATTAAGAGGCCACAAAAGTGATGACCAGTGACCCTTTAGAGAGTGCTTTATTAGGGGACTTTGGCATGGAGGATATAGAGGTTGTTGAGTATGTGCAAATTCTGAATACAGTGCCACAAATGGGTAAATTCAAAAGTTCGGCTGAACCACTTGTTCACACAGGGGAGTCTTCTGAGCGCTTAAAACCGTCTCTGGAGATGCCTCCTACATTGGAGCTGAAACCTCTTCCTAATCACTTAAGGTACGCATTTTTGGGTAATTCTTCCACGTTGCCTGTTATAATTTCCTCTGCACTAACATTTTGACAGGAATGTAAGTTACTGCGTGTATTAAGGGAATTCAAATCTGCGATTGGGTGGACCATAGCGGATATCAAGGGGATAAGCCCCTCATTCTGCATGCATAAAATACTTCTTGAGGATGACAGCAAGCCGACAGTTGAGCTACAGAGGAGACTAAATCCCATTATGAAAGAAGTGGTCAAGAAAGAGATCCTGAAGTGGTTAGATGTCGACATCATTTATCCTATATCAGACAGCTCATGGGTAAGCCCGGTGCAGTGCGTACCAAAGAAAGGAGGCATGGCAATAGTATCCAACAAAAATAATGAGTTGATACCTACCAGAACAGTCACAGGATGGAGAGTTTGTATGGATTATTGCAAGCTGAATAAGGAGACCAAAAAAGAACATTTCCCTCTCCCATTCATTGACCAGATGTTGGACAGGTTGGCTTGTTATGAATACTACTGTCTCCTAGACGGATACTTGAGGTATAATCAGATAGTTATTACCCCCGAAGATCAGGAAAAAACTACCTTCACGTGCCCTTATATAACTTTTGCGTTCAAGAGGATGTCTTTTGGCTTATGCAATGCTCCGGCCACATTTCAGAGATGTATGATGGCTATATTCTTTGACATAGTTAAGCAAAATGTGGAGGTCTTCATGGACGACTTTTCAGTCTTTGGGGACTCATTTGACATATGCTTGGAGAATTTGGTTATGGTGTTGAAGAGGTGTGTCTTAACCAACCTAGTGTTGAATTGGGAAAAGTGCCATTTCATGGTACAAGAAGGAATTATCCTCGGGCACAAGGTTTTAGGGAAAGGATTGGAGGTTGACAAGGCAAAATTGGAGACTATTGAGAGCTACTGCCACCGACGTCAGTAAAGGTCCGCAATTTTCTCGGACATACTGGTTTCTATCGTCGATTTATAAAGGACTTCTCCAAGATTTCAAAGCCTTTGTGCAGTTTACTGGAGAAGGATGTCCCTTTTAAGTTTGATGAGGATTGTTTGGCAGCTTTTGAGCAATTAAAGAGGAAGTTGACGACATCGCCTATTATCACAGCTCTTGAATGGACTTTACTGAGTTGATGTGTGATGCTAGTGACTTTGCAGTGGGAGTTATTTTGGGGCAGCGCAAGGACAAGATATTTCATGTCATCTACTATGCTAGTAAGACCTTGACGGATGCACAACTCAATTATACAACCACTGAGAAGGAGTTATTAGCAGTGGTGTATGCCTTCGACAAGTTTCATTCATACTTGATTGGCACGAGAGTAGTAGTGTATACAGATCATGCTGCCATCCGATATTTGATTGCTAAGAAGGATACCAAACCCTGTTTAATTCTGTGGATTCTACTTTTGCAGGAGTTCAACTTGGATATAAAGGACAGAAAGGGTACCGAGAACCAAGTGGCGGACCACTTGTCCCGACTGGAGAATTCGGGGAAAGACACAAATGATGGAGTTTTGATCAATGAGTCTTTCCCGGATGAGCAGCTATTTGTGGTCCAAGCAGAAGTCCCATGGTTTGCCGACTTTGCAAACTATTTGGTTTGCAACATTCTCCCTCCTGAGTTGACAAGGCCCCAAAAGAAGAAATTTCTGCATGATGTAAAATGGTACATGTGGGATGAGCCATATCTGTTCAAGCAGTGCGCAGACAAAATGATCAGGCGGTGTATCCCACACAATGAGATAGAGAGCATACTACAGGGTTGCCATGCATCAGTCTACGGGGGACATTATTGGGGAGAAAGGACAGCGACCAAGGTTCTTCAAGTAGGATTCTATTGGCCAACACTCTTCAAGGATGCCTACAATTTTGTGCAAAAATGTGATAGATGCCAGCGGGCAGGAAACATCTTCAAGAGGAATGAGATGCCCTTGAACATTATCTTAGAGGTTGAGATATTTGACGTTTGGGGTATTAACTTTATGGGGCCATTTGTTTTATCTTGCAAAAATTTATACATTCTACTGGCAGTAGACTATGTTTCCAAGTGGGTTGAAGTAGCAACTTTGCCAACGAATGATGCAAAGGTGGTCATGAGATTTCTATAAAAGAGCATATTCACAAGATTCGGGACACCTAGAGCTATCATCAGTGACGAAGGCACTCACTTTTGCAACAGATAGTTTACAGCATTATTGGCTAAGTATGGGGTGAATCACCGTGTCTCCACAATCTACCATCCCCAAACTAATGGCCAAGTTGAGGTCTCCAATCGTGAAGAAAAGAGGATCCTAGAGAAAATTGTCAATCTTACGAGGAAAGATTGGTCACTCAAACTCGATGATGCAGTGTGGGTCCATAGAACTGCTTACAAGACACCACTGGGGATGTCACCGTACCAGTTGGTATATGGGAAAGCCTGACATCTTCCCATGGAACATGAGCATAAGGTATACTGGGCAATTAAAAAGCTGAACTTTGACCTCAAAGCCGTAGGGGAGAAGAGACTTCTCTAATTAAATGAACTTGATGAATTCCGACTGCAGGCTTATGAGAATTCAAAACTGTACAAGGAGAAGGTGAAGAAGTGGCACGATCAAAAAATTATTGAGAGAAAGTTTGAGCCGGGGCAAGCCGTGTTGTTGTTCAACTCACGTCTTAGACTTTTCCCGGGCAAACTTAAGTCTAGATGGTCGGGGCCATTCACGGTGTAGACCGTGTATCCTCATGGTGCAGTTGAGATTATCGGTCAAGACCCGGACAAGCCGTTCAAGGTTAATGGGTAGAGGTTGAAGCACTATTTTGGGGGTGAAGTCGACCGACAGCAGGCCTCCTTGATCCTTTCCATTCCATGAGTATATCTGAGAAAGTCGAGCTAATTGACTATAAACAAGCGCTCGATGGGAGGCACCCCATCCATTCTCTTCTCCCTCTCGTTTAATTCTTGTTACATATCTATATTTCCTCCCCCTATGTTTAATTCTAAAAATTTTAAGTTGAGAACATGATGCATATAGTATAGAAAGGTTGCACATATAACATTTTTGATAATAGTTACATTTAACTTACATAGTCCAATTTTGAGTATGGAATAAATTTATGTCTCATTTGTGAATGCCTTTATTGCAGGAAATAATTCGCATGCAAGTTGGTTGCTTAATCTCATTGTGCTGCAAAAAGTTTCAGGACAGACACCAGGGTAATGCGACCGCACCCTCCTCAAAGCCAATATCAGCGTGCCTGCGCAGACCAGATTTTATGCAGTAGCTCTTTTGCCCCAAGCGCGGCCGCGCCTCTTCAAGCTTACATCCCGGCGTGCCCGTGCCAATATCCAGAAATCTGCCGGTTTTTAAAGTCTTAAAAAGTCGACCCAATCCTTATATCATATATCCATTTGACCATAACTCCTCATATCAGCACAAATCAATATACGAGCCCTCTATTTTCATTCCTTTTCCTTCTCAAAGCCTAACCAAATCAAAACCAAATTCAATCCTTCATCTTCATCACATCCCCACGATCTCCCTTAAAGCCCTTCATTATCTCCACTACATCAGAGCACTTATCTCCACTACCTCTTAATCAAAAATTCTCCATAAAACCTAACCCTAACCACTACCTCATCATCATTCTATCTCTAATTTTAGCAGAATTAGGGTTTGCAACGAGAGGGATTCAGAGACTAAGGTTGGGGGTTGTTAATTGCATCAGTTAGGGTTTGATTTTACAATCTTCCGCAGAATTCATGGGACCAAAAAGAGCTCGATCAGTCACTCCATCCTCGTCCTCTAGCAGCAGTCAGGGTGAGGATTATCTGGACACATCTAGGTTCATCAGTCTGGCAGCCCAAACTCACTATGCCAAGATCTTGGTATGAAAGTCATTCATTTTGGAAAGAGGCCTCAGGCTGACCAAGGAGGATGGGGAGATGCTTGCTGTGACTAAAGAGAGGGCTTGGATTAAGGTTGTGGCAACCCCTTTGGCTGCACCTATAGCCATAGTGCGAGAACTCTACACAAATGCTAAGGAGACACAGAGCGGCATCTCCTTCGTACGGGGTAAACAAGTGGATTATCGTCCTAATGCCATCACTGAAGTGTTCCATATGTTCCCCCTGTTCCTGAGGATGACAACTGGGTTGTGGCGGATAGGTTCGAGATAGATTTGGATATGGTTATGCTGCGTGCCAGGAACCAAGTTGGCTATTAAGCCAGGCACAGATACGAAGATAAATTTCTCGCACGCAGCACTGAACAGATATGCCAAGGCCTGGAATCACTTCATCTGCACCACTATTATGCCTACCACTCACCAGCATGCCGTTACGGCAGATAGGGCTATCATCTTATGGGGAATCATCACCAAAAAGTACATTGACATTGGACACTTGATACATCAGTCCATGCTGCGATATATACGAGGCGGTACCACTTTTAGGATTCCGTATGCCTCTATTGTGGCTCAGCTGTGTTCACAAGTGGGGGTTGAATGGGATGACGAGCAGGTGAAAATGCCAAACCATGACATCACCCATGCCACAATCAAGAAATATTCAGAGTGGGCCGGTGGCAAGGCACATCCTCGAGGCTATGGTTACATATTGCCTACCCTTCCAGCAGCGGCTCCACCACAATTTTCTGAGGCTTCTGAGGCACAAGTACCTCCTCCAGCCAGTACAACAAGACAGGATCGCCAGATGAGGAACTTGCAGGCGAGGATGGACGCGCTGCTCTTCAACTTCCAAGCTTATATTGATGGAATGTCAGGTGCCCTAGCCGAGGTGTTTGCTCAGCAGGGGATTGTAGTGCAGTTTCCAATTTTTGGCTCCGCCGTACTGTATCTGCCGCTAGATTCATCACCCGAGTCATAGTTGGGTGGCCACGACGATACTTAGGGGAGTTTTCTAACCCTTTATCTCCATTGAGGACAATGTATATCTTAAGTTTGGGGATATTGGGTTGTATTTAGTAGTAGTGCATTGTAGTTAGTTGCATATAGTAGTAGTGCACGTTTAATTTACATTTTAGTACGTGTTAGTTAGTATTGCATGTTTTAGTTAGTTTTTAATCTTTTTTTTTATTTTTGTCATTAGTTATCTTTTTAGTTGCATTGCATTGCATGATCCCATGTTTTAGTTTATTGAATTCCAGTTTGGCCGATGATGATATTGGAATTGTATAGATTTTTGAACACTGTTGATAGCTTAAGCTTAGTCATAGTTTCATACATGATGTGATTTTTTCCTGTTGCTTTGATGTTACCGGATAGCACGATATTGTTATTATTTGCTTGTTGGTTTAGATTAGCACATGCTTGTCTTCTGAGGGGAAAAATCTATTTTTAATAATAGAATTTTATAGAAAAAGAGTAATGACCATAATGACACATAAATTCAAGTTTGGGGGAAAACATTGGGTATGCATGCTAAAAAGAAAAAGAAAAGAAATTGAGAAAATGAGAAAAAAAATAGAATAAACACCTTGACTAGTTGAGTCCTGTGGCCTTTGGTATTCGAGCAAGTACGCTCTAGGGGATTGTCTCTACACCCAGCACCCTAAAGCCTTGTGGTTTGGGAGTCATTGGTCGAAAGCTCGTTACATGGGTATCATTGAAAAGCCTAAGGGAGCTTAGCATTACACAATCGGGTGTAACCACGGGAATGTGCGAATATCGCCCTCGTGTGTAAATAAAAGCATAATAAGCCCTTTATTGACCCTTAGTTTGGATTGATGTGTAGGATTAGTTGTTGCTTCATATGTTTTCAGTTTTCTTGACTTAAAGACTTATTTTTCCTTCTTAGAAGCATAGCGTGTGGAATTTTTCCCTTTATCAAGCTTATTTGTGGATATTAGCACACACACACACTACATCATTGTCAACATGTTTTGATTTTCAGATTGTATGTCTTTATGACTTTAGCTTGGCTTGATTCTTTGTTCATATATATATCTTGTGATTTCTCTGAGGCACTTCCTATTGAAATTAATATTTGGCTAAAATTTGGGATTCATGTTCATAGTAGCGTAGTTTGCATATCATGCAGTTTGCATTTGTGTTTGTTGCTTGAGGGTAAGCAATAGTTTAAGTTTGGGGGTATTTGATAAGTAGGTTTTATACCTATTTATTGGCAATCAACTTACTATAACTATAGCTTAATCTCAAGTGTTTTAGTTACTTTTTATGCATTTTATCTTCATTTTATAGTTTGCATAGCGAAAACTCTATTGTTAGCATCGTGAGTGGAAATGGCATGGAACGGGCATGATGGCGAGCTTGAGGCTTGTGCTGGAGTGAAGGTGGAACCGGCATGTGATATGGCAAATGCAAGAAGAAAGAAGATGAAAGCAACAATAGCACACCAAAAGCACACCAGTAGTAAGATTTCAAAATCTGCAGAAAAACCCAACAACGCGGCCGCGCCCTCTTTAGGCATATACATAGCGCGCCCGCGCCACACCAGGAGCAGATCAGATGCCGGTGCGCCCGCGCCCCAATTAGCTTACGGGGGGCAACGCGGCCATGCCAGGCTAGTTAATGGCAGAGTTGACTTTTCATTAAAAATCCTGTTTACGTGTTTTTCCTTTAAAAGGGTGTATTTGCAAGTTGAGAGACTATCTTATGAACGTTATTCTTACTATTCTAGGGTTTTAGAGAGACTCAGAGAGTTCTTAGCCTCCTTCTCCATAACTTTGGCTTCTCTCTTGATTTCTCTTAGATTTCTATACATTTTGCATAGATTAGGGTTTTGATTGGATGTTTGAAGAACTTGGCTCCACATTGATGGTTAATCATTGAAGTAGAGATTTCAGATTTGCAATTCCTATCTCTTAATTTCTCTTTACTTCATTAATTGCTTTTCAATGTATGAACAAATTATGATTATGGTTTTTGCTTCAGTTATGAACTAATCTCCATTATGGGATTTTAATGGATCTTTTTTGCGTAATTTCAAATTTGTATGCCTTTATGTTAAGCTTTAGTTGATTATGTATGGATTGCCTAGTATGGTTTGTTTTACTTGTTTAGATGCTTGATCACCATCTACCGTTATTAACTTGTATGAAATTGAAAAATGGATGATAAGTTGAGATATAGTCATATTAGCATGTGTTCATGACTTTTACATGTGATAGACTTCATGATTTGTAATCCGGATAGACATATACCGTATTACCGCTTGTAGTCATTTGAGGGGGCATGTGCTTAAATCTATATTACTCTCAAGTCACATAGAAATATAGTGGTTTAGGTAATATTAGATGTTCACATGTATTCTATCTTTTGTGGATTGTGTGTGATATGAGCTTGGTATATCGAGAGATAGCCATGTTTTACCTTTGTGCTCTCGACTAGCAATCCGAAGTAATTAATTAGGCTTAACAAGAGGTGTATAGTTTGAATAAGGCATTAAGTGAAGTTAGAATCCAATATCTTCCTAATCTGAATCATTTGCTTGTTAGTTAGTTTATTAGTTGATAATCATTATTGTTAGATAATTCCCATCTTAATCATTAGTTTAAGCAGACTGAAATAATTACAAAATTATTGCATGTTAGATTAGAAATACTCATTTTTCTCCGTGGGATCGATACTCTACTTATCGTATATTACTTGTGGACCGCTGCACTTGCGTGTATGTAACTGTTTTGTTAACACCGAAATAAGCTAACACAGACCCCATATGCGGAGCTTCCAGGCATTGTTGTGCCGACCCAGGAGTTGTTGTGAGACTTGAGTCATCATCCTTCAAGATTTCTTCATGCCAACGAGGTGACTGAAGCTTTCTTCTCTCTGAATTCTCTTTCTTTCTTTTACTATTCTCGGGGCACATATTTTTGATATGGATTGGCTTTTGATGTAGGTTCCTGGCTTTACACAGCCTCGAGGGAACTAGTTCAATGTGCACTTTTTGTACCACACCCTTCACCAGGACTGCAGGGCCATTATTGATACATGGGGGTTTCAGGCATTCTTTTCTATTCTTCCCCGCCGTTGCCCCTGGGGTTACATGAGGTCTTTGTCTGAGCGCTGGTTCTACTAGACTCAGTCTCTTTATTTGTTAGACTGTGAGGTAATGATGACCCCTATGGACTGGAGGTTCATCACCGGCATAGAGTTCGAGGGTGAGCCAGTGCCTGTCATGGATGACATCACACCTACTGCCGTTCGGTCCCTGCTGGGAGTTCCTACGACGGTGATCAAGAATCAGACGGTTCGATCGGAGCATAGATGCCCAGAGTGGGGCTTTACTTGAGCCTCTACCTGATGATCAGAGGGTTAGGGATCGCATCTTGAGGCGACTGTTTCTGGTAATCATCAGGGATTGTTTTCTGGTGTACAACTCTGCGATGGTGTCCTTTGCTCTGGTCAGCGCCATTCGATATGTAGAGCCCCTCAGTGACTTTGATTGGGGTACCTACACCTTTGCCTATTTTCTTCGGGGCATGTGCATGCGCTCAGAAGGTACGACTGAGGCTTGGCTAGAGTTCTACCCATTTCTACTGGTGAGTACATCTTTCTTGTACCTTTTTGATTTTTGCATTTACATTTATCAGTCTTGGTCACTGAGGATTTTTTATATTTACATGGCCAGTTCTGGGCGTATGAGAGGCTTCCTTACCTTCATCCTGTTACTACTTTAGGCCTGGAGACTTATCCCCGGGGACGACGTTGGCATCACTCCACTCTGACGGAGGTCCCTGTGGCTGAGGGCTTTACCCATTCCCGCCTGCAGTTGGAGCTTTTGATAGCAGGGTCGATCTCGTGGATCCCATATACCTCTGAGTTTTTAACTATTGGATTTGAGGGAGGCCTCCCCACTGGTCGAGAGTTTGCATTGTCGACCCGTAGAGTCCCGTTTTTGATAGAGGGAGGCTGGGAGCTCTATCTAGGAGAGCGTGCTATTCGGAGTATCATGGGTTAGATCCATATTCCCTTTGTTCCTTCAGCTTGGCATCATTGGCCACTAGTCCAGCCCCTCACAGACATTCTGATGGAGGGCGTAGATGGCTTTACCCTGTCAGAGGGTCTATATAGCCAGGAGGCATTCAATAGCTGGTGGAGTCCTCGCAATATTGGGGCTCAGACTTGTGCTACCCAGTTTATGGCAGATATGGTGTCGGGGTCTGTGATGATGATAAACTGGATAGCTTGCCTCAGCGAGCCTACTCATTTGAACCAGATTATAGGACTGACCCAGGAGTTAGAGAGAGCTCATTTGTTCATCAGGCATCTTGGCCGAGATCCCTCAGAGGCATCTTCTTTTGATCCATCTGGCTCTGAAACGGGCCCCTCATCAGGTCTATTTTTTAGTAGTTTTGCAGGGGCTGATCCTCCCTTGTACGGCCCTGACATTCCTGATGGTCGAGACTTTGTTTACACGGAGGAGATGGAGCAGGTTAACTACCTGAGCGTAGATGTTTTGGATCTTTTTGGATAGCTATTATAGTTATATCTTTTGGTCGGCCACTGTTTTGGCTGTTGGGCAGCTGTGCCCCATTTTGATAGACCACTGCTAGTAGTTGGGTGGTGGTGCCCCATATCCCTGTACTTTTTATTTTGCACTTTATTAGCAGACAATGATGATGCTTGCAGTAGATAGTTTATCGTATATATGCATGATATTTCCTATCTATCACATTATGTTTATCATTGTCATTATGCATGTATTATGTTATGTGTATGCATTTAGACAGATGAGTTCATATTTGACCCCTGGATGGTCTTGTGATACGGTGATACAGATGTCGTTGTCTACCGTCAGCCGTATTGAGCACTCGTCACCTTCTGTGGTGACATCATCCTTGAGATCGTGGTATGAGAGCCTGCCCTTCCCAGCCAGAGGGACAGTGGAATATATGTTATGGCATTCATTATCCCTTATAGACTTTAGGTCCCATATGGGTTCGTGGATGGCGTCTTATCCTGTTGGATACCTGAGAGACAGGTTTTCCACTTTGGGTGGCACGAGCTAACTCCGACTTTAGAGGAGTATGAGCGGTTTACTGAATTAGCTTTAGACTTGCCCTGTGCTCGTACTGCGATCAGCGACATGAGGAGACCGTTCTTATGGATGTCTGGTCTACGTCAGAGTGTAGTCTCGGATGAGATCATTTATGGACATATGGTTTCTATAGATTTCTTGATCGATCGTTTTGTAGGCTTGATAGTTACGATTAACATGCTGGGGATTTTATTGTCTTAGCAGAGGCATGGCATTTGGCCAGGATAGATTTTTTGCTGATGTGCATAGTAGCCAACATCTATATGCTATTTCACTTGGACCACTTGGATGTCGGATTGATGGTCGTGGTTCGGGCCCTTAGACAGGGTTGCACCATCTTGCCGATGATATTGGTTGAGACGCTGAGAGCAGCTACCTACTGCAGTACCCATCCAGAGGGATTTTTTTAAAGGTAGCTCTGTCCTGTTGTACGTGTGGCTCATTTCCCACTTGTGCCCGATAGGCTTCTTTAGACATCAGGGGTATTGCTTCACCCATGAGATAGCTATGTCTTATTCCTTTCAGCCAGCGGAGTGTACCGATATAGAGACATGGTCAGCATTTCTGTCTGACATTGCGCATCTTTTTTCCATTTTTCCCTGCGCAGGACTAGTCTCCCCCTATAGCTTCATTACCCATGCATTCGGCATAGATTACTTTCCCCTAGCAGGATTGAGGGGAGTGACCACTTACTATCCTCTGGCAGTTATGGGTCTGTTCGATCAGTTCCAGAGCCTGCATCAGTTTGAGGGGGCTATTAATCAGAGGATATCAGCTTCCTCTATGTCGTCTGCTAACTTGATCAAAGTTTATGAGTGTTGGACTCATAGAGAGAGGGCTGATTTCTCCAGTAGCCATCCGGACCGTTCTTCAGAGTGTTCGACATGGTTGGAGGCTGATATATCAACAGCGGCAGTCATCCATTCAACTCCAATTGTGGACTCAGATGAGGAGGAGCCTATGGAGGATCCTGATCTCCCACTAAGGATGAGTTATTTATAGGTCTGACAGCAGCCTTAGTTAGTGACCCGTCGATCATTCTTGCAGGGATAGATCCATCTTTGGCAGACTCACTAGCTAGGATGACCTTTGAGAGAGATCAGGCTAGAGCGCTGATGTTGACTGCTATGTCTGGTAGAGATATAACTTTTGCTGAGAGAGATGCGGCTCGAGCCACTCGGGATATAACATTAGTTGAGAGTGATAAGGCTCGATCTTCTTGAGACGATGATTTTTTCGATATTGAGGAGAGTTTGATTGCTAGGGACATAACTTTTGCGGAGAGGGATGATATCTGATCTGCCAGAGATGCAACCTTTGAGGAGATTGAGGAGGTTTTTATTGCCAAGGATGCTGCTTTTGTGGAGAGGGATGAGGCTATAGCTTCCCGGGATTTTCACATTGCCGAGAGTACTGCTCTCTGATCTTATACTCATGGTCTGGTTGCCGAGATGAGTGTTTACATTGATGATCACAGCAAGACTATGCAGATGGCTGTGGATGTTCTGACTCGTATGGAGGCTGAGGGTATTGCGCTTGCAGTGGCTCCTCCATCTTCAGAGAGAGATGCCATGTTGGCATTTTTGTCCCGTTTATCCGTGGGTCCATAGACTAGCTTCGTTTTTCCTGCACATACTAGATCAGCCATTTTTGTCATATATAGGACACTATGTATATATCAAACAGTATTATATATCAGAGAAATATATTTTGATTCACTTCCCTGCTTGGATATATATTGTCATTGCTGAGTGATTACCACTTCTTTCACGACTTGCTGCTGTTGATGTATCTTGAGCTTCTCCTTGATGGAATGATAGTTAGATGTCAACGAATATCTCAGATGGGCTTGTTGACCAGGGTAGCTGGATAAAATTTATGTTTCATATGGTTTCGGTGTCTTGGGATTGGTTTTTATTAGTTTTTGTTTTTTCTTGAAGGTCAAACCGCACCGTGAATGGCTGCCTACGTACTCCCGGGTGTAAGGAGATCAGGTCATTCGTAGTTCAATTTTTCTTTCGTGAGAGAGGCTGGAGAAGTGTCTCTTTTGAATTTGGTTTGATGAGTTTTTGTTTGGTTTGACTGTACCAGAAATGGGTGCCTACGTACTCCCGGGTGGAGGGAGATCAGGTCATTTGTAGTTCCGATTTTAGTGAAAACCGAGCCTGATTTGATTTGTAGGACCAGGAGGCGGGTATACATATGTTTCAGACATAGTACCTTTTTATGGTGTCTGAGTTGATGAGTTGGGGAAATTCATTCCCGTCCATTTCTTATAATCTGATAGCTCCTCCTGTCAACACTTCTTTGATAATGAAAGGGCCTTCCCAATCAGAGGCGAACTTTCCTTTGGCTTCGTCTTGATTGGCCAAATCCTTCTTCAGCACCAAATCATTTTCTTTAAATTGCCGTATTCAAACTTTCTTGTTGTATGATCGAGCAATCCTCTGCTGATATAATTGCCCATGAAAAATGGTTGTAGCCCTCCTTTCATCTATCAGAGACAGTTGGTAGTACCTATCTAATAACCACTGGTCTTCCTCCATCTGAGTGTGCCATAGACCAATGAGTAGAGGGTAGCCCCAGTAGAAGTGCGCATTGACGTCCTGTAGGCTAACAGGGTTAGAGGCAACAGGTCAGGCCATTCTTTGTGATTGGCGAACATTTTCTGCATAATCTTTTTGATGTTCTTGTTGGCCGCTTCGACAACACCATTCATTTTGGGCCGATAGATGATGGAATTGAGATGCTTGATGTGGAACGTGCTGCATAGTTCTCTCATCATCTGATTGTTCAGGTTCCTGGCGTTGTCTGATACGATCACCTCCAGTTGTCCATATCGACAGACGACATTATTTCTGATGAAACCAATGATGACCTCTTTGGTAACTTTAGAAAAAGAGGTAGCTTCAACCCACTTGGTGAAGTAATCGATCATGGTGAAGATGAATCGATGACCATTGTTGGCTCTGGGTTCTACTGGGCCTATTTCATCCATTCCCCACACGGAGAAAGGCCATGGTGAACTCATGTTGTGCAGCTCATTTGGAGGAGCGTGTATGGATTTCTATGTACTTGGCATTGAAAGTATCTCCTGACATGATCGTCGCAGTTAGCTTTGAGAGAGATCCAATAATGCCCTGTTCTCAGTATTTTCTTGGCCAGTAGATGACCGCTCATGTGAGAACCACAGATTCCGCCGTGGACTTCATCCATCAGTCTTTGGGATTGCTCTTTATCAAGGCATCTTAAGAGCCCTATTCCTGCATCCCTTTTGTAGAGTGCATCTCTGCTCAGATAGAACTTCATGGCCATCTTGTGAATCCACTTTCATTCGGAGTGGCTTGCCCTAGCGGGTGTAGATCCATCTCAGAGATATTCCTTGATGTCTTGATACCAAGGCTTATTGATAGGATGTATCTCATCTGATACTTCTCTAATATAATTCCCATATGTCGGGGTCTTTTGGCTTGTGAATTTGATATCGGGAATCCCACTCCTATTGGATATACAGATCAAAGAAGCCAACGTCGCCAATCCATTAGCGAAGTCATTCCTACCCCGAGGAATATGGATGAAGGTTATGTCTTCAAACTCCATCGATATTTTGACGACCTGCCGGTGATAGGGCAGCAAATGCAATTCTTTAGTGTGATATGCCCCGGCGGTTTGTCTGATAACCAATTCAAAGTCTCTAAAGACCAATAGATGTTTGATACCCATGGATTGGGCTAGTTTCAACCCCATTATGCAGCCTTCATACTCAGCTGTGTTATTGGTGTTGACAAATTATAGCTTGGTAGCCACATGATATTGTTCTCCTGTACCAGAGATAAGGACTGCCCCAGCTCTGGCACCTTCCATGTTTACTGCTCCATCGAAATACATTCTCCATGGCTGGAATGTATTCTCTGGAAGACCTTGCTGAATTGTCACGATCCCATCATCCGGGAAGTAAGTCTCCAGAGGTTTGAACCCTCATGATGGTGCTTCGGCTAGTTGATCTACAATGCCTTGACCTTTGATGGACATCTGAGTTACGTAGACAATGTCGAACTGTTGTAGGATCAACTGCCATTTGGACAGTCTAAAATTCAATATTGGCTTGTTGAATACGTATTTCAGCGGATCCATGCGGGATATGAGGTAGGTCGTGTGCCCATGCAGATAATGTTGCAACCTCATGGCGGCACATGCTAACGCACAACATGTCTTTTTAATTAGCGTGTACTTTTGTTCACCGCTGCTGAACCTTTTGCTGATATAGTAAATAGCTCTCTCCTTGCTACTATCATCTTTCTATCCCAACATGCAGCCCATTGCATTGGAATTGACGGACAAGTATATAAACAGGGGAACTCTGTCCCTTGGGGGTACCAATACTGGTGCTTTGATCAGCTGCTTCTTGATGGCAATGAAGGCTTTCTGACAATCCTCATTCCATTTGGTGGAGGAATTCTTCCTTAGTAGCTTGAAGATGGGTTCACAAGTTGTTGTGAGCTGGGAAATGAACCTACTTATGAAATTGATACTTCCCAGGAACACGCATATCTCTTTCTCTGTTCGGGGTATGGGCATCTCAGTGATGGCTTTAATCTTGGCAGGATCCAGCTCAATGCCTCTATTGCTCACTAGGAATCCCAACAACTTGCCCGATTTTACACCAAAAGCACACTTGACTGGATTTAGCTTGAGGTTGCACTTACACAACTTGTTGAACAGCTTTCTGAGATGGTCAATGTGATCATCCTCCTTCCGGGATTTGATAATGATGTCATCCACATAGACCTCTATCTCCTTATGCATCATGTCATGAAACAGGGCCATCATGGCTCGCTGATATGTGGCCCCGACATTGATGAGGCCGAAGGACAAACATCTGTAATAGAAGGTTCCCCAAGGAGTGATAAAAGCTATTTTCTCCCTGTCTTCTTCAGTAACCATAATTTGATGGTAACCAACAAAGCAATCCACAAAAGAATACATATCGTACTGCGCCGTGTTGTCTATCAAGATGTGGATGAAAGGTACCGGGAAATTATCTTTAAGGAAGGCTTTGTTCAAATCCCTGTAATCTACACATACTCGTACTTTCCCTCCAGGCTTAGGCACGGGAACTATGTTTGACAGCCACTCCGAGTAAGTTGATACCATGATGATGCCGACTTTGAATTGTTTAGCAACTTCTTCTTTGACTTTCAGACTCCATCATCCGTTTCAATCGCCTGAGCTTTTGTTTGACTAGCTTGAATCCATCTTTGATGGGCATGATGGATGACAATGTCAATAGACAAGTTGTGACGCCCCCAAATTCGGACCACTCGCGTCTTGAATTCGGTTCATCACTTTTTAAAAGCTAACATCTCACGCAACGGAAATATAGAATAAATTACATTTATTTAATATAATTATTCAGGTCCCATGGTCTCGTAACTTAAACATAGCTTCGACGTCTTAAACATAGCTTAAATATAGTGAATACATAAATATGAATTAAGTCTTATTACATCACCATAATAATTATAACTAAGTACAAAGCTACTCTGTAGCCTTGCCCTTGCCATTATCTGTGCCCGAGGGTCCACCCTGCTCTGTCTTAACTAAAATGTTTTAGGGAAAGCAAGAATGAGCAACAAGTTTGCTCAACAAGTAATATAGCAATAAAGGTGAATAATATAAATTTCAAATCCCAAGGGTTCAACAGTAAATGATAGTTCAAAATAACAAGAAGTATTAATAGTTCTCAATAATGTCTCTATGGACTGAAAGATATCAACAAGATTTCAAAGTTTAACCATTTCAAAGTTCAAGAATAATGAACACTGAGCAGTCACTAAGGACTATGAACTCTTACTAGAATTAACAGTAATATGCTGATAATCCAATAAAACAAGTACAACAGGTGATCAGCCTAAAGTACCCTACGTCATGCATGACATTTAATCGTACTCATGTGCACACGTTGGTTCCCTGATAATTGTATATAATTTCCCCTTCCATAAGGGTTGTTCATCTCAGTAGAATTATAGGAGTCTGCACCAAGTCAATTGGTTTGGATAGCTTTCTAACATACGATATTAGTCTAGCCGAATCAAATGGCTTAAGACAACTTTTGTAATGCATTTAGGAATGATAAGTTCAATGCTTGCAACAACATCAAGATATAAAGTCGATGTTCGAATAATAACAATATTTGTTTGACATGGCAACAATTCGAATTTATACAATATGTAAAATGAAAAGAGTTAGGGAACTTGCTCAATAAGGAGTAAGGTTCGAATACTTGCCTTATGAGTAGTTTATCAACCTTTAGCTTATCAATACTTTGTAATCCTATTGTAATGTAGTTACGTATATAAGGATATTCATTAGTTACATAAGTCGAATACATATACTTGATATGTAAGTTAAACACACATAAGTTCCTAACTCTAGTCGTACAATCCTACACGTATGTCGTTACATATCTTACGTACACATAGCACATAATCAGTTTGTATGTTATTACGTAATCAAATGACTTAGTTCTTTCTCATCACCGTCTTAGCGTTTGAAAGTTTATAAACGCTTATCCATTATATGGTTCTATCGTTAACATGCTCATTAACACTTGAACATTTCACTAAACATGTATTGCAGATTAGGATAACAATATAAGCATGCTAGCAATTTTAGATTTCAATTAACATGATCAGTTCATTCTGCAAGGTGGCGCGGCCGTGTTGGTTTTGAACTAGGGAGTGGTGTGGCCGCGCTGCTCCCAGTTCAAACCAGGAAAGGCTTGCTCCTGCAGAATCCAAGCTCGTCCAATAACGTACTTAGACAGTGATATATGTAAAACACACATGTTATGAGATTTTATTATTAGGTTCGATTTCCATTTTACCTTCATCATAGTTTTATATCACTTCTCATTTAACAAGGCTTAATGAGTTCAATTAACAAGACTTCTCACGTTTAGTCATTATACATACGTGATGAGGTCAATAAACCTCAATCATACATGTCCAAGTTATCCTAGTCATGTATTTCAAAGTAGCATAGTTTTACTTCTTTAAAACTCATTTGAACAATGTTCTACTAGTTTGTAACGTTCATGGCTAGTTAGGCATACATGTCAATCGTGTCTCCATGCATACGATATCTTATCATGATAGTCATAAATTTCAGAATACAAATATGGTAGTTATTAACATCGTTAGTTTTCAAACTCTTAAGTTTTCCTTAAAAATCTCATGTTAAACCAACCAAGCATGCAAAGTAACCTTACATACTATATATCATACTCATGTACACACATAACTAGACCACATAAGCATGCTCATAAGTTCAGAACTTAAAGTGTACTTAGTTCATCAAGTTCGTATTTTGAAAGCTCTAAGTTTCCTTTAAAAATAGTTTAAAACCGAGTTAAGGTAGGTGATAACATGTAAGGCCTCCTATATTAGCCTGTCAGGGACATAAATAGGCATAAATAAGTTATACTAGTATGCTCCACATTACAGAAACCACAAAAGTCACTATTTGGTTTTGCAGTTTGGCGCGTCCATGCCATGTTTGTACTAGGGAATGGCGCGACCGCGCCACTTCGGTTCCAGCCAGGAGAGTTTTTGTAATAGCAGAGCTTCCAAACCCATTTCGAAATCCTTCATGAAATATGCTTGAATTCAACTACATTACATATATAACATGTATATAAACTTAACTAACATGCTAACATCATCTCACATATCAATTCTCAACCAATTTATGCAATTTCCTACGAATTACAATTGTTTGAATTTCAAAATGTGTTTAAGTATTATACCTCTTGAAGCTTGAATTGGACAAGGCTTGCTCTCAATTTCAGATTATTCACTCAATACACTCTCTATATCACTTTAGCCACAATTTAGCAAAATGAAATGAGAAGAGAAGCTTGCTATTTATAGAAGAATGAAAATCTATGCCAATGCTTTGCACATAGAATTAAACCAAGAGGAGGAAGAAGAACACATTGGGCAATAAAGGTTTGGTGAAATAGTGGCCAACAACCCCATCACCCACTCCATTCTTCATCATTTGATTGAAGCTAGCATTCTTGAGTTTGGTATATAGGAGTAGTATAGGCCTATTGGCCATTCATGTGAAGAAGAAAATTGACATTCATCATGGGACAAGTTTAATTCTCAGCATTTTGCAAAATGAAATACCAACATACTTAGGTTTAAATATGCATACACATATTCTTCCCACACAAATGTATATAAGCATACCTAGGTTTATTTCTCCTTTAAGTTACAATGTAATGTTAATGTTATAACATTGTAACAAGTTGGGGGTATTATATATACACATCATTATATAATCCATGTACATTTGATAATACCGAATATAATTTAGTTGAGTATTATCACTCCACATTATCATAAAACTTTATTATTTCAATTATACTTAATTATTGAAATAATTATTAAATAACAATTATTTATATAGTTTAATTTAATATTTCACAAAGTACACATTTAATGTATCCACATATAACATGTTGTCACATAAGCATCATTTATGTAACTTATATAGTTCATTTAATCTTACTATATAGTTTTATATATTATATAGTCTCCTTGTAGTGTCACACCCCATCTTATATTAAATGAATGTAGGCATCATATAATATGCAATCACTCATCACATATTATTGCACACAACAACTAATTGAATAAACATTAATCTTATTATATTAATTAATTATTTACTCTTTAATATGTTATTATTCATAATAACAATTAATTAACAATATTATTTTAATTAATCCTTCACTTATAAATTCCTCTATTTCTTAATTTAATTAATCCATCATGATTTTCATCATTGTGCCACACAAGGCATTCCACGAGCTCATCATAATTCTCCACATTTTCTCAATTATCATAAATTCAATTTAATTGAAGTACTCATCTCATGCTACATAAACGTTTATATTGAAATAAATATTCACACGTTTATTAATATCAATATTAATATTATTTATAAAATTCACGGGTATTCCACAGACCAATCATGTCTTTATGTGACCATGCAAACACATCCTGGAACTGCGTTAGGAGTTCGATCAGATCGATTTTTTGGTCTTGGGTGAGGTCTAAGCCTATCTGAATTTCTTTGAGGTTTTCGGAGGTTCCTATGGATATAGTGGTGGTTTCGTCGAGGTTTGGTTTGGGTTTGTCTTCGAACCATTCTTTGATTTCCTCTGGCACCTCATAGTCATCTTCCTTCTCTTGATCAATATCCATCAAGTCGAAGTTCATTTCTACATCAAAGTTGTAGTCACTGTGACAGGTTGGCATCTCATCAGCAGTGACAAACAAATCCAACTCTAGAGTCCTAAAAACAAAACGCTTTCACTTTAATATATGCAACTACTTAAATATACAAAGTATTTGGCAAAGCATGGCAAAAGTTACTGCTATAGCTGTGCAATCAAAATAAGCAGTAAATGAAAGCATGTTATAGGGCAGATGGAATTTCTACCCTTTTACCCTTTTGGAATGAGGCAAGGGACACTGCTCCAGTTGTCCAGGGTTAGATCCTCATGAACAGGGAGGATCAATGAATTATGCTCGTCTGCCTCATCTCGGATGATGACTAAGGCATCCTTTACAATAGGGTCGGGGTTCTTCTTTGCACTGCCCACCTTCTCCTTCTTAATGCGAGGAATTTGGATCTGATCCTCGTCGTCACTGTCTGGGATATCATCATTCATACCCACGTAGTTTATGATAACCCGCATGTTAGCAAATGGGACTCGTCCTTCGTACAAGATCTTTTCTTTTCCTTTTTTGCTATTTCCCTCAGGCTTTGGGGATTTTCTTTCATCGATATGTATGATTGGAGGAAACAGCATGGCTAATACAATAGCAGGGATCTTCCTCATTGGCTTTACAAAACCATCATCAGCGAGGTTTGGTAGTAGTATGGTGGAAGCACAAGCCTTAGGGTTCTTGTGTGAGTTTCGGTGGTTTGACCCGGATAAATACCCCAATCCAGCTCTGCCAGACTGGCTCGGGATTTGCACGGGTCTTTTGATTCCCTGTTGATTCTTTCCTAACCCTTCTCCAGGTTGGAAACCCAAAGTCACCATCTCCTGACCCACTGTCATCACTTTAAGGGAAACCTTTGGCTTCAGAGCTGGTGCCCCAACTGGTAAGTATTGAGTATCGCTCACCTCCAAGGCTTGAAAACTAGCATGGACATCTAGAATGTTGCGATGATCCACCGATGATAAGACCAGATCTAGAATGGACATCTGCTTGGGTGCATCTTTTAGGCTTTGCACCACTTTGATTTTGTTGTGTCCCATTTTATTGAGGAACTCTTCTATTTTCTCTTCAGTCACCTTCCCTTTAGCTTTGATAACTGAATTGATCACCCGCTGAGGCAGGTACAATGGATTCTCCTTGGATATGCTGGCAATGTGGTTTGAAGTTGACCCTTCATCTTTCCCATAGTTCTAGGGAACTCTTTTCAGACTGGTCACTGGAGACTGGGGTCTAAAAGGCAAGATTAAGGGCTCGGGTGCAGCCACCTTCATAGGATTCTGTGCTTCTTGGACCCCTTTGCCAGGCAGTACTAAGGGTGTTCCGGCTAGCTCCTTCTAACAGGAGATAACAGTCACTGTTTCCTGACTCCATGCAGCGGGAATAAAGAGAGTTTCTTCATCTGGGAGGCCATAATACCGATTCCCTCTTATCAGTTCACCGCTTTTAATCATATTCTGAATCAAGTTACGAAGTGCCCAACAATCCTCAGTATCATGGTCGGGTGCATTAGAGTGATACTGGCAGATTTAGTTAGGCTTGAATTTCCTAGATCGAGGATTCAATGGAGGTAATAAATCTGCAACCATTCCCTCGTTGATTAGCATTTGGAGGATCTCTTTCATAGGTTGATTCAAGTTGGTGAAATTCCTTTGAAAAGCGAATTCCCGGCCAGCATGGAACTTCTCCTCCTTAGCTCTCTGTCGGCCCAAGGCTCATGCTCATGAGACTGGTAATGATCTCTCATGGGAATGGGACTGATCTCCGGTGTGGGAGGATTTGCATCAGACTGGTTGGTCTGGTTTATCAACTGTCTGGTGATTTGATGTTGGTATATAACCAGCTCTGCTAACTGTTTAATTTGTTCCTTGATAGACTTAATCTCCTGCTCTATCAGGAATTGCCTTTCCGAGACTTCCCAACTGTCTGGGCTGTTATTGCTAGATGGAGTCGACTCTCCTATATAACGGAGGTATTTGGATCCTTCTCCATTTCCTGTGTTGATCATGTTGACATTTTCCTCTTTGTGCTGAGGGAGGGGATTATCCTGCACGTGTGGTTGCTCGGGCTTTGTCACCACAATCTCTCCATTGTCAAACAAGTCTTGAATTTTGTGCTTGAGAGACCAACAATCTTGTGTATCATGTCCTGGAGATCCAAAATGGTAGGCACACTTCTTACTTGGGTCAAAATTCTGTCCACCGGTATTGGTTGGTGGAAGGAGTTGCACAATCTTCTTCTGTGCGATTAACAATTTCAGCACATTCTCGAGTGAATCCCCTAATGGGGTGAATGTTCTCCTACGTCTGACCTCCATAGTTTTCTGAAATAGAGGGTTTGCAGGTTGTGCAGGTGCTTGAAAAGGGGTATAATTCCTCCTTTGAATGGGCATGTTGTTTAACTCGCCCCTTGGATTTTGTCCTTGCAACACTAAGGACACTTCTTCATCTTTTTTCTTATGTGATCTCTGGGGATTACTCCCATAATTTTTGGACTGGATATGTTCAGCAACAGCTTCTAAGGCGGTCAGGTCCTTGATCTTCCCAGACTTCAGCCCCATTTTGGCCATCTCACCGTGCTTGATCATCTCAGAGAATGGTTTTCCTATGCCTGCTAGGACCCTCTTGTAATATGGAGCTTCTTAAATATCGATGAAGGTCATAACTATCTCAGACTCAGTCATGGAAGGGGTGACTTGTGATGCAACCCGCCTCCACCGTTGAGCATATTCTCTAAATGACTCAATACTTTGTTTCTTGATTTTGGTTATCTGGTATCTGTCTGGAGCCAACTGAGACTGGAAACTGTATTGACTGAGGAAAGCTTGGGCCAACTCTTCCCAACTGTGAATCTTGAAATTATCCAGACAGGCGTACCAGGCTCTAGCCTCCCCGGTCAAACTTTTTTGGAATAACTACATTCAGAGTTTCTCGTCCTCTGCATAGGATCCTAGCTCTCCAATGAACAGTTTTACGTGAATGTAAGGGTCTCCTAATCCATCATATTTCTCGAAATCAGGGACTTGAAATTTTTCAGGATAACGAGCCCTCGGAAATATGCACAAGTCAGAATAATGACACTGCTAAATGCCCCGGTCCCTTTGATAGCCTGAATGGTTTCTTCCATCTGTTGTACTTTCTTCAGAATGTCACCAGCTTCTTGTTCTTTGTTGAGGGTGGTGATTTCAGGGGTTTTGTTGATTCTGTGGTCCAAGGATCTGAGTGTCTGTCTTTTCAGTCTCTTGACTGTCATCAGGTGTTCCTGGTTTTGTGTGACCCTGTGTTTTCTTCCCTTTAAGAGCTTGATTACTTTGTTCTCTCAGGAAATCAGCCAATTCGGCTATTTGATTTCTCATTCCTTCAAACTCTTCCCTAGAGACAGGGGTGGATTCTGGCTGAGTACTGGAAGTCATGTCCGGAGATGGAATTAGTGCCTTTTTAGACTTAGATCTAGTGACAGGACTAATTTTTCACCTACAACAAAACGTATGCGTGTTAATTTCCTGAGGTAGGTAGGGATAGGATGCATGCCATGATGTGTTTTTATGGTTTTTTAATCTTATCCTGCAAAATAGAGGTTAGTTGTTTTGATGACAGGAAAATATGACAGGATGTACAAAATACAGAATGTACATTTACATTATGCTATTTACATAGGAATTGAAAACTTGGCATTGAATTGGAGAGAGGAAGGCATGATGAAGCTTCCCTTCAGTTTTGGTTAATCGGAGGCTGACCTATCTTAGGCTACTCTCGCGGCTTTTTAGTTATGAATGTCCTCAGATCATCGCAATCTACTAGAGGGAAAATTAATTCTATCTTTCAACTGGAGCGAATCTGAGTGGTGCTTTTTCATGAGCCCCGAAGACTTAGTCGTCCTTGAAGACATTACTTATCACCTACGGGTTTGCCTTCTGGTGGAGGAATCACACAACATACATTCACATACATCGTTCCTCACCGTTATGCATATGATGACATGGGTGCGAAGCACTAATATGGGTGCGAAGCAATAAAAAAGCAGGAAAGCATTCATTCACATTCATTCAATGTAAAGACGCAGCATTCACACATTCATTCAATGTAAAGACACAGCATTCACACATACGCAGATATGAAAGTGAAATTTTTGAAAAGATTTTGAATGCGGCCTAAGCCCTCTACTGTCCCCAGCAGAGTCGCCACCTATCGACGTCGGTGAAAAAATTCGGGTCTGGTCCAACCCGGATCTTCCTCTCTTCCTAAGTTATCTCTACCCTTACTCTTTTTATTGTGAAAAAGGTTTTGATGGATTTTTTAGGAAAAGGCTAACATGTATCATGTCGAATATTTGAACGTTTTACAGAGTCCCCAGTTGGTAGTTTTGAAATGGTTGTACCAACTGAACCGAGTTTGTTTGAAAGAGGCGCAATTGTTGGACACTGTCGAAACTTGATCTTTGAAAACAAAGGTTTGAGTTCGGGGGCTTGGTTAAGTGTGGGAAGGTGTTAGGAACCCCACAACTTTCATGTAAACACGATACCGCATCTTTTCAATATTTCCCTTTTAAATCTATAATGTGTGTGTATGTGAATGCTGGAAGATTTTGGGCCTATGTTTGATTGATTGAAAGTATGTTTATACATCGTTGAACCTATATACGAAGGATTTGATTTGATTTGCATAAGTCTTTGATTTGATTTGCAAAAGTGTTTGATTTGATTTTCAAAAGCTTCCTTTTTCGATAAGATTATTGAAATGATGTTTTGAAAGTAGGTTTTCAAACCCTTACGCTAACATAGAAATTGAAACATATCGATAGTTCAGTTTTATCTTTTCAGCCTTTTGGCTCAATTTGAATGGTGATTGTCGGTCTGTGAAGCATCCTCGACCACAGAAATATATACAAGTGTCGGTCTCCTCATAGACATGACAGCCATCGGAGGGACTTTGACACGACAAACCATTATTCTCATTATTTTGAGACCTTAAACCCAGATAACCGTTTTAAGGTCTTTCGGATGTACATTTTATAGAAACACTAGCAGGGTACATTTGTAAAGTGGAGTTTTTCCATCGTGGGAATCAGATTCTGATCAGTTTGATCGTGAATGCCACGATTCCTAGGCTCACATAGGGAGGCTAATAAACCTGCACAGCTCAAAATATGCACAGCCAGAACCAAGGATTTATCCGTAAATCCTGGCTCACACATGGCCGAAGCATCTCGTTCCCGCTAAATAGCGATCTAAGGGCCGCGAGGTAGCTTTTATAACTGAAACTAGAAAATTACTAGATTTAAATAAATTTCAGCCATTCTAGCCTCCTGGTTTCGTCTGGACCTATTTTGAACCGTTTGAAAGCTAGAATTGGCGAGATTTAAATAAATCTAGTTCGCCCGCAGAAATGTCAATGTCGATTCATATCAAATGAATATTTAAAGTAACAATTTAATAAAAATGAGTAAAATAATAATAATAATATATATATATAATTATATATACGAAAGCTGTAAAGGGCGATGGGCTTTCACTCCGATGCCCGGATTGGAATGTAAATATATATATATATATATATATGGAATTTATTAACATGTGCCCTTAGGGCACATTCTAAGCACACAGTTCAAGGGAATATTCTCTTGAACTGTGTGCATATTCCCTTGAACTTGGTGCAAATACAAAAATCAAGAAAATATGCACACAGTTCAAGAGAATATTCTCTTGAACTGTGTGCTTAGCATGTGCCCTAAGGGCACATGTTAAGAGAACCCTATATATATTTATAAAAGCTGTAAAAAGCCACAGAGTAATCTAGGCTTGACAGAATGAAATATATATATATATATAAAAGCGGTAAAGGGCGGTGGGTTTTCACTCCGATGTTCGGACTGGAATGAATATATATATATATATATATATATATATATATATATATATATATTTATAAAAGCTGTATAAAAGTCACGGAATGATCCAGGTGGGACAGAATGTAAATACATCTAAAAAAGCAATAAAGGGCGGTGGGTTTTCACTCTGATTCCCGGACTGGAATGAAAATATATATATATATATATATATATATATATATATATATATATATATATATATATTTTATAAAAGTTGTATAAAAGCCACAGAAAGATTCAGGCTGGACATAATGTAAATATGTAGAAAAATAGTAAAGGGCGGTGGGTTTTCACTCCGATGCCCTGACTGGAATGAAAATATATATATATATATATATATATATTTATAAAAGCTGTATAAAAGCCATGGAATGATCCAGGCTAGACATAATGTAAATGTATATATAGAAAAACAGTAAAGGGCGGTGGGTTTTCACTTCGATGCCCGGACTGGAAATATATATAGTTAAATATAGACAAAAAAATAGTCAAATCGGAACTGGGAAGATAACCCAGTCCGGTGAAGGGTGCATATATATATATATATATATATATATATATGTATATATATATAAAAGTAGTAAACTACCGCGAATTTGACATCCGAGCTTGACAGAATTGAAAAGTTAGTATATATACAATTAAATATATACAAAAAAAGCCAAACCCAGGCTGGGAAGATAACTTAGTCTGGCGAAGTTGCTAAAAACGCAGATATAAGTATATAAAAGCTGTTAGAAGCGACGGATCATCAATCCGAGTTGTAAAAATGCCAAAAAATGAGTTTATGTACTAAAATGTACGAAAACTTAAGCCAAACGGCCACGGAACTGAGTTCCGGGCATAATCAGAAAGTGAAACTTAACGTGCAAGTGTATAAAAATGCAATGAAGTAATATAAACTTCCTGATCGTAAAAATACTCACAATGGACTGCTATACGAACTTTTTGCCAAATTGTAGGCTTTAAACGTCCGAATCTACCGGTTAATTTTTGATATGTGGTTGTATGTGGGTATATCTACGTGTTAGAGTGAAAAAATTTGGGTTTGGAAGACAAGAATATGGTTGAGAAACCAAACGAGCAGGGGTTCAAAGCGTTTTCGAATTGTTAAAATGAGTTGGGATTGCACTCATATATATAGACCAGGGAGAAGCAGCTCTACCTGCGGTAGCCGTAGGTAGAGGTGAGCCTCCATGTGGTGGGTCTCGTTGTATCGAAGTACGTGCATTCTGAGCAACGCGAGGTCGAATTCAAAATTTTCTAACTTTTAATCAGAGCGTCCGTTTGAGGCCTAATGTACCTTTCCGGAAAGCCCTCTCCGAGAGTGTTGCAATGACATGGGAGAAAACCTTTTCTGAGTCCAAAAAGATGGGTTCATAACCAGGTCTTTGATTCCTCGCAGTTTGTCTGTTGAGCTATCTTGCGTTGTTTCCACTCGGGATCATTGTTATGGTTCGTTCTGGCCTTAGTGGCATCAATTCAGCTTGATTTTGACTGAATCAGATTAGAGTTGATAAAATAATCATTTTACCACTCCTGGGTTGCCTTCAGTGTTTGCATGGCCTTCGGCTGACTTTCTGAGATTATTTCAAAGTTTTTGATCCTAGTTGATTCTGTTTGTCCTCAGTGTTGTCTCTTAGGCTGACTTGGTCCTTCCAAGTTTTCCTCTGGAGATGTTGTGATGCTTCAGGATTGCTTCTGAAGTTGACCTGACCTCCCGGGTTGAGACCAGAGCTGACCTGTACTTCCCAAGTTGAGACCGGGGCTGACTTGTAATTCCCGGGTTAAAACCGGGGCTGACCTGTACTTCCCAGGTTGAGACCAGGGCTGACCTGTACCTCCTTGGTTGAGATCGGGGCTGACCTGTACCTCCAGGGTTGAGACCGGGGCTGACCTGTGTGACGCCCCCAAATTCTAGGACCGCCACTTGGTCTCTCGAATTCGGTTCATCACGTGCTCATGGTAATACATCGCAATAATAATAACTAAATATCACACAATCACAGCGGAAAAATCTATTCTAGAATAATTTACAATGATTTATTATAATTATTCCCCCAAGCCTCGCAACCTACAGTACTTAATAGATTACATACTAATATCAATTAACGACTTATTACATAATCTAACTTAAGCTTAAACATAATCAAATTCAGTCTTACTTCATCATCTTAATACAACATTAAAATATATAAAAAAAACATAAAAGAGACAAGCTAGTTGGTAGCATTGCCCTTGCCCTTATCAATGCCCGAAGGTTCGCCCTGCTCTGCCTTAACTGAAATGTTTTAGGGAAGCAAGAATGAGCACAAGTTGCCCAGCAAGTAATATACGACAAGGGTAAGTGATATAATTCTCAATTCTTGAAAAGGTATAGAAAAGTTTGATAGTTCAAGGATAGCAAGAGTATCAACAGTTCTCAATAACAGTTGCTAAGGACAGAATATTATCAATATGATTCAATAATAATTCAATTCAAGATTTCAAGATAACTGAATACTGAGCAGTCACTAAGGACTATGAACTTCCACAGGATTTGACAGTAATAAACTGAAAATCCAACAAAAATAGATACAGCAGGTGATCAGCCTAAAATACCCTTGTTATGCATAACAATCAATCATACTCAAGTGCGCGCGTCGGTTCTCCGACAGTTATAGTTTGTTCTTCTCAGTCAAATACAAGATCCCGCACCAATCAATTGGTTTGGGTCGCTTTTCAATAATATAAGTCTAGCCGAATCAAATGGCATAGACACTTTCACAATATTCAAGAACAATACTAAGTTCAACATGTATAATAGCTTTAATGAATTAAGAGTTCAAGTATGCTAATTCAATTCAACGATTTAGTAAGAAACTAGTTCACAATATACAAGGATAGAATACTTGCACCGTAAAAGAGTGTAAGTTAGGAAACTTGCCTTTAGCGTAGTTTATCCACGTAAAGTAATTCAACACTTTTGAATCCTATTTATAGTGTATTATAAGTATAGGATTTTCATTAGTCATTTATGCTCACATATGATATGTAATTTTAAACGCACCCATAAACGTTTAACTTAGTTGCATACTATACACATACTTCATCATATACTTTTGCGTACATATAGCACATTTCAGTTTACAAGACATTATGAAGTCATCAGATAGTTTTTAATCGTTGCTTTATAGTCCCCAAATACCTTTGGACTTATCCTTGGGAAGTTTATAATCAAACATTCAATTTTATCACTTAGCATGCCTCTTAACACATTTCTTAGAATACTGGTCATATATTACAAGTTAAAGTAATCGCATAAGCTAACTGTCAAAAATCAGATCAACAACTGGCTCAATTTTGATTCCAGACTGGCGCAGCTGCGCCATGGCTAAGCCTAGGGCCGGCGCAGCTGCGCAGCCCTCTGGCTAAGCCATGGCTGATATGTGCCTTGTGGTTTCTGTTCGGTCATGCAAGCTAACATTCACACCAGGTATACTGACATGTTAAAAGTCCTTTCGTGTTTTCCCAAGGCAATCTAGGTTCCACTTTCCATAACATGATTCTAGACTTACATTTTAAACAATTCAAGTCCTTCCAACATCATAAAATCATGCAAGCTATCATGCTCGTTAATTTTAAATATACGAGGTGATCATATAACTTGATTTAGGCATGCTCACAAGTAGTTATATCATACACGTATTCAAATCTAAATTTATCTTTACATATTAGGGTCTTAGTGTAGGATTTCTAAGAGCTTAAGGCCAAATGTGGCCATGCAATCACAACGTATACAATTAAACCATAGATACATGCGAGAAGGTCATACAAATTGTAATATACATGCTTGCGATTGCCCACATCATTTATTCATAACTATCATTGTTTGTTACTTTAGAAACATGCGTAAACCCGTGCTTGGTTAACTTATTATTGAATTTTAACAAGCGAGTACACACGTATGGTATACTAGTGATGTTATATTCATTATTAAGCATGTTAAAAATATCAGAATATGGATTCTAATACAACATGTTAAGTCCATGTTCAAAGTCCATGTTTCGTTAGTAAGTTCTATTAACGAAGTCTAACATGTTCATGTTACCTTAAGATACATATATACACAAGTTATCACATCCTTCATGAATCTCTAAACCATAATAACATGCATCGAAAGTCAGAATATAAGTATAACATATTCAAGTCTCTCTTTATAACTTTAAGTTCCTCTTTAAACATATACGTCGTTTCGTCAAAAAGGTATACCATCTTGGTTTAAACATGCTTACGTTAGGCCTATGTACTCATACATATGTTCTACTCATGTTCACGTGCTTGCCTTATCTATACAAGTAACTACCACATAGCAGTTTTAGGAACAAAATTAGATTCTGGTTCCAGAGGCCGGCGCAGCTACGCTGCGCCTCAGTAGTAAACCGGCGCAGCTGCGCCGTGCTTCGGCCAGCACCAGTGAGCTCCCTGCTTCGGCAGTTCCCAGCCCAAACATAAATTTACTTCACGAACTTGATTGTGATCAGTCACATTGGCTTATTAACACATGTATAAGATTATATAACAACTAAACAATTATTCTATACCCCAATTATAATCCAATTTGGCATAATCAAGAATTGAAATTTTTGACAGAAAATGAAAATGAAGAACATGAATCATGTAATTATACCTTTGCTACGAATTAAGCTTGCTGCTATCTCACAATGCTATTATACTGATATATGTATATGCTCTCAACTTATCAACTCAAACAAAATCTCAGCAAGGTGAAATGAGAAGGAAGGAAGCCATATTTATAGAGAAAACAAAATACAGACAATGCAATTGCCTACCATTTCAAACTAACGGAAATTTGAATTGCATACTAGATAAGAAGAAGTTGGTAGATAGTTGGTGGAATGCATCATGAGAGCCACTCCTCATATAATTATGAGCTAGGATTGCTTGGGAGAAGAATGAGGAAGTAGACTAGCCTTTGAGGTTTTCACGTGTATGAGAGGAAGGAGGAATGGACAAGCCATATATCTCAGCATTTTATTAGTACACAACACTTAAATTATTATACACACATAACATACTTCCTACTCTTATGTTATATTATATATACCTATTGTCCATACATAGGTTATAACTTAATGTCACAATATAAATTTGCATAAGGAATACTTCAATATAGTGAAGGTAACTTGTACGCATATAATCCATGTACATTCTGTTAATACCGGATATAATTTAATCAGGTACTATCACATTATTAAATTCTACAATCAATAATTGATTACAATATATTCATGATATATTATACAGTGTATACCCACATATTTATTGTCGCATAAGCATTATCATGAATTCCTAACATATAGTTTTAACATCACATAATCACATTATGCTTCATGTAATATATGGTTTCTATGTGTAATATATTCGCATTGCATTATATAACATAGTTTATGTATATACATGCATGGTCACACTTGAGTGTCTCTCTATAATATAGTTGTATTCCATATACTTTATATATTCAAGTATTGCACTTTTGCACATATTAATTAATATAATCTTATTATATTAATCACTCACTTATTTGTTTTATTATTCATAAGGTCAAATAAATAGACTATTTATCTCGTTGATTAACAATAATATTAATTAATTTATTTCTCATTGATTATTAATTATACCAAATTAATAATCATAGGATTAATTATTACATTAACAAATATAAATCTCAGCACAATTATAATTAAGTGGATTATTATTATTATATTTCTTGCAATAATAATCACATATTATTAATCAACCATAGTTAATATCCCACAACAATCAATTAATATTCTCTAATAACAATTAATAATTAATTAATTGTTCACTTAAAAATTCTTCGTCAATTAATATAATTATTAATATTTCCCATCACTGTGCCACACTAGGCTCTCAACGAGTTTATCGTAAACTCCACATTTTTCTCAATTGTCATAGATATTCAATTTAATATAATTGAATTAATCATTCTCATAACACAAAATCATTTATATTCAAATAAATTCTCATTTTCATTAATATAATTATTTAATAATATATGAAAATTCTCGGGTATTACAACCTGTACCTCCCAGGTTGAAACCGGGGCTGACCTGTACCTCTCGGGTTGAGACTGGGGCTAACCTGTACCTCCTGGGTTGAGACCGGTGCTGACCTGTACCTCTCGGGTTGAGACCGGGGCTGACCTGTACTTCCCAAGTTGAGACCGGGGTTGACCTGTACCTCTCGGGTTAAGATCGGGGCTGGCCTGTACCTCCCGGGTTTAGAACGGGGCTGACCTGTACCTCCCGGGTTTAGACCGGGGCTGACCTGTACCTCCCGGGTTTAGACCGGGGCTGACCTGTACCTCTCAGGTTGAGACCGAGGCTGACCTGTACTTCTCGAGTTGAGACCGAGGCTAACCTGTATTTTCTAGGTTGAGACCGGGGCTGACCTGTACTTCCCGGGTTGAGACCAGGGCTGACCTGTACCTCCTAGGTTGAGACCGGGGCTGACCTGTACCTCCTGGGTTGGGACCGGGGCTGACTTGTACCTCCCGGGTTTACACTGGGGCTGACCTGTACCTCCCGGGTTTACACCGGGGCTGACCTGTACCTCCCGGGTTGAGCTTGGGCTGACCTGTACCTCCTGGGTTGAGACCGGGGCTGACCTGTACCTCTCTGGTTGAGATTGGGGCTGACTTGTACCTCCCGGGTTGAGACCGGGGCTGACCTATACCTCCCGGGTTGAGACCGGGGCTGACCTGTACTTCACGGGTTGAGACCGGGGCTGACCTGTACCTCTCGGGTTGAGATCGAGGCTGACCTGTACCTCCCGGGTATAGAACGGGGCTTACTTGTACCTCCCGGGTTGAGACCGAGGCTGATCTGGTGGCCCGATATTGAGACCGGGGTTGAATTGACAAGGAAGTCTTGCCTTCCTACAATGTTAATAACATGGAAACAAAATTTCGAGTGTCTATAATTGGCACCATATGGATTGACTTATCATATTTTGTGCATATTGATTAATTGTCTGGTCAACAATTAGTGTAATACTTTAGATTAATTCGGGAGATGAAATCTAAAGTTAGATCTGAATATGATAACATATGTTTGTGTTTTTTGCATTGAATGAAATTCATGATTCGTGTATAGGATAGGGATATACCTATATGACATGTGTAACTAATTGGAGAATTTATGCTTAAAATCCTTATGAATCTAATTCATATAAGAATATAGTGAGTTATTTAGCTATGATGTTCCTTTCTGATTCTATTCCCATTGTGGTGGATTTACAAAGGATATGTTTATATGTCCATCGGAAGAGGCATATAAATACTAACGAATTCTTGGTTAACAATTCATTGTGACCGTATAATTAAATGGAGAGTTATGATATTTGAATGAAGCATGTGATGAAATTGAATTCTTAAATTTATTTATCTATGTAATTATATTTTATTATTTACTTATTTATGTTTAGTTAAATTATTCATTTTAATTAATTCATTTAAATAAGATTGACTTGATATAAAATTGGTACTTGGGAAAACGTTAGAATTAATTCCTCGTGGAAGCGATACTTTACTTAGTTCTTTATTACTTGTTGACCACGTATACTTGCGTGTAATTGTCATTATCAATTTTTGACAACACTAAGTTTTTGAGAAATTTGGCACAAGAAGGTACTTGCTTAATGGCGTCAAGTAATGGAATGTTTATCTGAACTTACTTAAACACTTCCAATTTTTTTTTGAATTGAATACCCTTCCTATTTTCTTTTAGCCTATGAGGAGATGGGGCTTTAGAGCATTCACAATAGTTTTCTTATCTCTATCTCTACTTTGCAGTGTTATTGTGTTATTTAGCACGATAGAGATTCATTTTTTTTACTATGTATCCAACAGGTTCCTTATATTGATTCCTTAAATATTGAAATTTGAAATTTAAAAGTTAAAATTTAAAAGTTCCAATAATCAAAGCATGTTTTGACCGTTGTAATTATTTGACCTTTGTATTGGCTTCATGCGTTACTTATTGATAGATGTAATATACTACACCCTCTTATTTTTAATTATAAAATCGTTATTAGTTTATTAATCTTTTTTGAAGTAAGTATGTGATATTTTTAAATTTAAAATTAATATAAATTTAATCAATACATATTGTAACTTATTTAGAAAAAAAATACTATTATATATAATTTATTTACTTCTGCAATTCTTAGCAAAATTATTAAGTTTGAGATTGCATCAAATTGACTTATAAAAATTAATAATAATCTTATAATTTATAAAAGAGAGTATAATTTATCAATTGTATTCCACTGTAAAATAACTTTTATTTTATTTTAAATTTTAAGTATTTTATGGAGTGAGTATTGAATAGATTGTAGTTGCAAATGTACATAAGATAAATATTTACTTTGAAAAAGTTAATTTGTGATATTTTAAATTTAAAATTAATATGATTTATTTAAATTTTAAAAATAATAAAATTTATAATTGATAGTACTTTTATAATATTTATAATTATATGGATATAAATTAAATAAATTTATATTAATTTTAAATTTGAATACGTTTGAAATTAATTTTTTAAAAATAATATTAATTTTATAATATGAAAATGAAAGTAGTAAAAAATTCATGTGACAATAATATCAAGATGTGTATGATTGATGAGTTGTTCACTTAAATGAGGGTGTGAAATATCATTTTGCGTAAGACACCAACTTTTATGAATAAATATTTAATTTTCTTTATATGTTATTTTAAATAGTAAGGTGTTGATTTGATAAATGTGGTAAGTTATGGGTAATATGCGCAAAGTTTACAAAGTAAGCATGTGGTCATAAAATATTCATTGTGTCGGGGACTATTCGTTTGGTCGAGGAATAATCTTTCTGTCGGAGAATATTCATACGACGGCGCAGTCATTTGTGGGCCTCGTAATGGAAAACTGTCGGATGAAGAAAACGACAAGAATAAGTTTTCTAAAAATAACAAAAAAACTGTTACCATTAAACTGTTGAAATACCCGGTGATTAAAGTACAGTAATACGCGTTATTGCACAGTAACACACGGTATTGCAAAATATTTAAAATTATTGATTTTTACGTAAGAAGTCACTCATTCAATAATTGTCACAGTAACCATTGCACAGTATTTCACATTATTAAATCAATAATTGTCACACATATTATTTAAATGATATCATTATTGGCAATGTCTAAAAAGTTCTGTCGAGGAAATGGGTTAGGTTATTTAATTGCGCGCCAGTAAGGAGAAATTCTTATCGAAAAACCCCTTCTTTCCTAGGAATGATATGGTTGTTAATATTGTAATTCTGTAATATTATTTATAAATAATAATTTATTATTGATAAAAATGATAAGTAAATATTTATTCAATTTTGATATAAATAGAGGAATTTTTAGCAAAGGAGACATTTGTTGGAAGTTGACATTTTATCTTTTCTGATAAAATAATTCATTCAAATATATTATTATAATATTACATTATAATAGTATAATGTGATAATATAATAGTATAATTTTATAATTTAAATGGTAATATTTTTACAATAAATTCATAATATATAAATAAAATGAGATGGAAGATAACAAATTAGATTTGAATTATTTTTGTTGCTATAAATGTTTTTTTGAATTAAAACATGTTGGAGGTCCCCAGTTGTCCTTTTGTTTGTAAAATGCTAATTTTTGGTTTGGCCAAAGTTGGTGTGCGGAGGAAATCGTCTGTTATTAATTTTTTCAGCTTTGGTGTGATAGCATTTTCCTATAAATTGGGTACTTAGTTAGAAATAAAAATCACATCAGAATCAAAAATTTCTTTCTCTATTATATCAAGCGTATTTCTTGTGAGTATTTAGATATTTAGAGTGTTGATAACAGTGCAAGATTTTTTCAGCATAATATTCGTTATTCAAGTCAAAAGTACTTTTCTATTGAGGTAAGGGATATTTTTTTTTCTCGTAAATGATGTTATTTTCTTTTAATATTCGTAAAGAATATTATTTTCTTTCATATTTCATATTATGAAAGTGATAATATTTCATTTCATATTCCCAAACTTAAACTTACTACGGTAAGTATTGCTTCTATAATTCCTGAAATGATCAAAAAAAATTTGAGTTTTGCATTTCATCTAATATCATTTCACCGGAATGTTGATATGAACTTTCTTATGAAATTTTTACCTTTTCATGTCGGGGTTACTATTCATCCGTACGATACTATTCATAAATACGATACTATTCATACGTACGACACTATTCACGAGTACTATTCACAAAAAAATTAAAAAAAAAAAATCTTTGTCCAAGCTATCTATTATGGTTCTTATCTTTGATTGGATCCATGTTTTGAACTTCATTCTTGAATTTTGCTCCACAATTGGTTATTATTGAATATACTTGAACTTGGATAAATTAAATTACGAATCCCTAATATTTGTCCTTTATCTCACTAGATTCGTTATTTATATTATTTTTCATCATCCTCAGTCTTAAATTGTGGTGAAAGTTATCTTTGGGCCGTAGTGCAAAGATGAACTGTTGATTGATGAATATCTTTGGCTTGTAGTGCAAAGATGAATGATTAATTGATAAATATCTTTTGCCCGTAGTGCAAAGATGGATAGGTGTTGGTATGATCATAACCACTGGTGATACAAATGAATATTTTTGGCCCGTAGTGCAAAGATGAGTATTTGATTTGAATATATTGATTGATATTACATGGATAAAATATTAAAGATAGATTTTTAAATCATAGAAGATAGTAGACATCATTCTCTACTTAACTCTTCTAATGGATTGTTATTTCCGCTGCAGTTGTTGATCTAAAATTTGTTGTCCATAATATTTTATTTGATTTATTGAAGACTAACGATAAATTATTCTTCATTATCTTAGTCATAATATTCTTTACTGGGCTAGTTGAGCTCACCATTTTCTTTCATTGTTCTCTTTAGGAAATGAGAATGTCGCAGGGACTAGTCGGAGAATGAAGTGATAGTCCGGGTTAGAACAGTAGTAGTCCTCACTATTTTGTAAAATAGTGGGATAATAATTGTAATTAATAAGGACTAAATTTGAGCGTTTATATTTCATATTATATACAATATGTATTAAAGCTCACTGGTCGTATTTTGCACGACCGTTTGTTATAAAAGATTTGTATTTGGATTCTGTACCATGTATTTGGCGACTCAGAATGGGTTTTGTATTGGACCTATTTTGGGGGCGTCACAGTTGGTATCAGAGCTTAGGGATATGATTTCTGGCAGAGATCTGTGAATAGAACCAGGAGGGGAGAGACGAGTAAAACCTTCGTTAGTGTGTCCTACCTAAGCTTATTTGGTATTTAATTAGTCGGTCGAAACATAGGGTTAATATGTGATATGTCAATTTGTTTAATTAACCCTTGTTTTATGGAAATTTTTGAGAATTACAGCTGAAAATCTAAACAATGGAGCATTTGAGACCACTGAGACATCGCTAATCACCAACCATGATAATGTGCAACAAGAAGGCAATAATCCTCCTGTAAACAACACCACCGATCAAACGATGAACGATGGAATGTTTAGAAGTTTTTTGTAGTTCATGCAAAACCAGACGAGGGAGACTCGTGTTTAAAATACAGGTGGGAATAATGGTAACTCGCGGCTTGTCACTGCCAAGCAATTCAAAGAGTTGGGACCACCAGAGTTTTTGGGAAAGCCAGATCCAAACAAGGCAGAAACGTGGGTTAAGCAAATTACTAAGATATTTGATGTCTTGAGATGCACGGAGGAGCAAAAGGTTCCATTCGCCACCTTTATGTTTCGTGGAGAGGCAGATTACTGGTGGGAATCTGTGAAACGTACTCAGCCTTTCGCACTCAAGATGTCTTAGGAAGAGTTCCAGAAATTATTCAATGACAAGTACTTTCCAGAAAGTATTCGTCATATGAAGGAGGTAGAGTTCATCAAACTGGAATAGAATAACATGACGGTATTCCAATACGAGGCTAAGTTTGCGGAGTTATCTCGATTTGCATCTCATTTGGTGGATAATGAGAAACGTATGACACGGATGTTTCTAAGAGGTTTAAAACCCGAAATTCGTCAATACCTCATTTCTCATAAACTTTGCTTGTATTTAGATGTTGTGAACATGGCTCAATTATTGGAACGAGATAATGAGTCTGTTCAACCAAAGGAGAACAACCATAGTCGTACCGCTGGCAGCAGTCATCCGAACAATGATAACCAGCGTGGAGAAAATTATCAGGCCAGAAGCGGTAACCACTCTAGTGGTAACCGTGGCCGTGATAATAGAAGAAGTGAATTGGGGGAAGATTTCAAAAAAAGAAGGTACAACAACGACAATGTAAAGACGTCGGCAGCAGCACCAGCACCAACAACTGTGTCTAGGGGAGGAGAACGACCACCGGTCATATGTTATAAATGTGGAAAAGAGGGACACATCAGTCCAAACTGCACACAGCAATCCAAGGTGTGCTATAACTGTGGAAAGGAAGGTCACAAATCTCGAGTGTTTCCTGTAGCGAAATCAAGTCCAGCTGGGACGGTGGCACCAAAGGCTGTCCCAGACAAGTCAAAGTCGGTGGTTCCATGGAGAGCGTTTGTCGTGATTACCCAACAAGCGAGGAAATCGAACGAGGTTATCACGGGTAAGCTAATCATAAACTCTTGCGAAGTCTATACCTTATTAGATATCGGGTCTACCCATTCTTTTATTTCACCTGCTTGTGCTAAACGTTTGAACTTGACTCCTGAGAAATTAAACTTTGACTTATCTGTTGAAACTCCGTTGGGAGAAACCTTCGTTATATCCACAATTTACAAAACTTGTTTGATTCAAGTTGGCACCCTCACATTACCTGTTGATCTTATCTCTTTAAAAATACTTGCATTTGATGTGATTTTAGGAATCGATTGGTTAACCACTTATCATGCCAAAATTGATTATTTTCGTAAGGTTGTTAGTTTTCATATTCCTAACCAACCTGTTGTGCAAATTCAAACAATCAAACCACTAAAATCAATCAATGTCATTTCAAGTCATAAAGCTATTTATTTATTAAAAAACGGATGTCAAGCTTTCTTAGCCCATGTCACTGATTTAAACCAAAATACGTTAGATTTGAATGATATTTCTGTTGTTAATAAGTTTCCTAATGTATTTCTCGAAGAACTTCCTGGTCTACCCCAGAACGTGAAGTTGAATTCTTTATTGACCTCGAACCCGGTACAAAACCCATTTTTAAAACCCCATATCGAATGACACCTATTGAAAAGGTCCAACTACAGGAGTTGTTAGACATTGGTTTCAATCGTCCTAGTACATCTCCTTGGGGTGCTCCTGTTTTATTCGTAAAGAAGAAAGACGGGAGTATGTGACTTTGTATTGACTATCGGGAATTAAACCATGTCACCATCAAGAATAGGTATCCGTTACCTTGCATAGATGACCTGTTCGACCAGTTGCAAGGTGCGCAATTGTTCTCAAAGATCGATCTTCGTTCTAGATATCATCAATTAAAGATTAAAACTGATGACATTCCAAAGACTGCCTTCAGAACTCGATACGGGCATTATGAATTCTTAGTTATGTCTTTTAGATTGATTAAGGCTCCTGTTGCTTTCATGGATAAGATGAACCAAGTATTCAAGGAATATTTGGATCATTTTGTGGTTGTCTTTATTGATGAGATCCTCATTTATTCCAAAAGCCGTGAAGATCATGAACAACATTTGATGCTGGTACTCCAAAAGCTTCGTGAAAACAAGCTATCTACCAAGTTGAAGAAATGTGAGTTCTGGCTTGAGGAATTAGCATTCCTTGGACACGTGGTATCGAAACATGGAATATCAGTTGACCCGGCTAAGATTGAAGCAATACAAAGTTGGGAGCAACCTAAGTCGGTAACCGAAGTACGTAGCTTTCTGGGCTTAACTGGTTATTATCGGAGATTCGTAGAAAGATTTTCTCGAATCGCTACTCCATTAACTCAGTTGACTTGAAAAGATACAAAATTTGGATGGAACGAGGAATGCGAGAAGAGCTTCCAAGAGCTCAAGAGGAGACTCATCTCGGCACCTGTTCTGATAATACCATTTGGTTCGGATGGATTTGTCATCTACAGTGATGCTTCGGGCAAAGGGTTAGGATGTGTTCTCATACAACATGGGAAAGTCATAGCCTATGCCTCACGACAACTCAAAGAATATGAGAGGAATTATCCTACTCATAATTTAGAGTTAGCAGCTGTCGTTTTTGCTTTGAAGATCTAGAGACACTACCTGTATGGGGAGAAAGTTTAGATCTATACAGATCATAAGAACCTCAAATATTTCTTCACCTAAAAGGAACTCAACATGCGACAACGATGCTGGCTTGAGCTGTTGAAAGATTACGATCATACCATCCAACACCATCCTAGAAAAGCAACCGCGGTAGCTAACGCATTGAGTAGAAGATCATATGCGGGAACAAGTGCTATGTTGTCAACGCAAAGGCCCATTTTGTATGACTTACAAAGGATGGAGATAGAGTTAAAGACTCCAGGGACCCACGTGATGATGTCAAATATACGCGTAGAACCAGCTTTAATTGATAAAGTTAAAACTGCTCAAGCTACAGACCCGGAGCTGATGAATATGAAGAAGAAGGTGATATTCCAGAAGCAAGAATCGATGAAGAAGTAATACTTCGAGTCAACTCCAGACTTTGTGTTCCTAACGATTCTGATTTGAAGTATAAAATCATGATGGAGGCACACAACACACCGTTTGCAATCCATCCTGGAAGTACCAAAATGTATCGTGATCTTTGACATACTTTTTGGTGGAGCAATATGAAGAGAGAAATCATGAAGTTGATCTCGAGGTGTTTAACGTTTCAACGTGTCAAGGCGGAGCATCAAGTGCCAAAAGGTCCATTGCAACCACTTGAGATTTCAAAATGGAAGTGGGAACACATTAACATGGATTTCATTACGGGTCTTCTCAAGGTTTCTGAAGGCATAGATGTGATTTGGGTTATTGTCGATAGATTAACCAAGTTTGCTCATTTCTTGCCTATACGAAGACTTATTCACTGGAACGTCTGGCTCGTATGTACATAAATAAGATTATGAGATTGCATGACATGCCAGTTTCCATAGTTTCGGATCGTGACCCAAGATTCACTTCACGATTTTGGGTCAGTTTGCAGAAAGCTATGGGCGCCGATTTACGATTCAGTTCTGCATATCATCCTCAAACGGACGGGCAATCGGAAAGGACTATTCAAACTTTTGAAGATCTATTGATACTTTGTGTTCTAGACTTAAAAGGAAGTTAGGATAAGTACTTACCATTGGTGGAATTCTCCTACAATAACAGTTATCAGGCAAGTATAGGCATGGCTCCATTCGAGGCGTTGTATAGACGAAAGTGTCGTTCTCCAATATGCTGGGACGAGGTGGGTGAAGCAACATTTTTGGGACCGGAGTTAGTACGTATGACTACGAAAAAGATTCAAATGATCCGGCAATGTATACAAACAGCACAAGATCGACAAAAGAGTTATGCGGATCTTCATCGAAGAGACATAGAATTTAATGTCGGAGACCATGTATTGTTACGTGTTGCTCCATGGAAAGGAGTTACGAGATTCAGAAAGAGAAAAGCTCAATCCACGATTTATTGATCCATTTGAAATCCTTGACCGAGTAGGAACTATGGCCTATAGACTCGTCTTACCTCCAAGCATGTCTCGTGTTGATAACGTTTTTCATATATCCATGCTTCGTAAATATATGAAAGACCCAACCACATTATTGAGTTAGAACCAGACGAGATAGCTGAAGATTTAACGTACGAGGAGGTACCTGTCAAGATCTTGGATAAGAAGGAACATGTCCTACGCTCAAAGATTATACCTCAAGTTAAAGTCTTGCCCTCTTACAATGTTAATAACAGTGAAATGAAATTGACAAGACAGTCTTGCCCTCCTCCAATGTTAATAACAGGGAAACAAAATTTTGAGTGTCTACAATTGGTACCATATGGATTGACTTATCATATTTTGTGCATATTGATTAATTGTCTGGTCAACAATTAGCGCAATACTTTAGATAAATTCGGGAGATGAAATCTAAAGTTAGATCTGAATATGATAACATATGTTTGTGTTTTCTGCATTGGATGAAATTCATGATTCGTGTATAGGATATGGATATACCTATATGACATGTGTAACCAATTGGAGAATTTATGCTTAAAATCCTTATTAATTTAATTCACATAAGAATATAGTGAGTTATTTAGCTATGATGTTCCTTTCTGATTCTATTCCCATTGTGGTAGATTTAGAAAGGATATGTTTATATGTCCATCGGAAGAGGCGTATAAATACTAACGAATTCTTGGTTAACAATTCATCGTGACCGTATAATTAAATAGAGAGTTATGATATTTGAATGAAGCATGTGATGAAATTGAATTCTTAAATTTATTTATCTATGTAATTATATTTTATTATTTACTTATTTATGTTTAGTTAAATTATTCATTTTAATTAATTCATCTGTTTAAATAAGACTGACTTGATAAAAAATTGGAACTTGGGAAAACTTTAGAATTAATTCCTCATAGGAACGATACTTTACTTAGTACTTTATTACTTGTTGACCACGTATACTTGCGTGTAATTGTCACTATCAATTTTTGACAACACTAAGTCTTTGAGAAACTTGGCACAAGAAGGTACTTGCTTAATGGCGTCAAGTAATGGAATGTTTATCTGAACTTACTTAAACACTTCTAAAATTTCTTTGAATTGAATACCCTTCCTATTTTCTTTTAGCCTTTGAGGAAATGGGGCTTTAGAGCATTCACAATAGTTCTCTTACCTCTATCTCTACTTTGCAGTGTCATTGTGTCATTTAGCAGGATAGAGATTCATTTTTTTCACTATGTACCCAACAGGTTCCTTATATTGATTCCTTAAATAATGAAATTTGAAATTTAAAAGTTAAAATTTGAAAGTTCCAATAATCAATGCATGTTTTAACCGTTGTAATTATTTGACCTTTGTATTGGCTTCATGCGTTACTTATTGATAGATGTAATATACTACACCCTCTTGTTTTTAATTATAAAATCGTTATTAATTTATTGATCTTTTTTGAAGTAAGTATGTGATATTTTTAAATTTAAAATTAATATAAATTTAATCAATACATATTGTAACTTATTTAGAAAAAAAATACTATTACATATAATTTATTTATTTTTGCAATTCTTAGCAAAATTATTAAGTTTGAGATTGCATCAAATTGACTTATAAAAATTAATAATAATCTTATAATTTATAAAAGAGAGTATAATTTATCAATTGTGTTCCACTGTAAAATAACTTTTATTTTATTTTAAATTTTAAGTAATTTATAGAGTGAGTATTGAATAGATTGTAGTTGCAAATGTACATAAGATAAATATTTACTTTAAAAAAGTTAATTTGTGATATTTTAAATTTTAAATAATATGATTTATTTAAATTTTAAAAATAACAAATTTTATAATTAATAGTACTTTTATAATATTTATAATTGTATGGATATAAATTAAATAAATTTATATCAATTTTAAATTTGAATACGTTTGAAATTAATTTTTAAAAAATAAGTCGATATTAATTTTATAATATGAAAATGAAAGTAGTAAAAAATTCATGTGACAATAATGTCAAGATGTGTATGATTGATGAGTTGTTCACTTAAATGAGAGTGTGAAATATCATTTTGTGTAAGACACCAACTTTTATGAATAAATATTTAATTTTTTTTATATGTTATTTTAAATAGTAAGGTGTTGATTTGATAAATGTGGTAAGTTATAGGTAATATACGCAAAGTTTACAAAGTAAGCAAGTGGTCATAAAATATTCATTGTGTCGGGGACTATTCGTTTGATCGGGGAATATTCTTTCTGTCGGAGAATATCCGTACGATAGCGCAGTCATTTTTGGGCCCCATAACGGAAAACTGTCGGATGAAGAAAACGACAAGAATAAGTTTTCTAAAAATAACGGCAAAATTGTTACCGTTAAACTGTTGAAATACCTGGTTGTTAAAGTACAGTAATACGCGTTGTTGCACAGTAGCACACGGTATTGCAAAATATTTTAAATTATTGATTTTTACGTAAGAGGTCACTCATTCAATAATTGTCACAGTAACCATTGCACAGTATTTTACATTATTAAATCAATAATTGTCACACATATTATTTAAATGATATCATTATTGGCAATGTCTAAAAAATTCTGTCGAAGAAATGGGTTAGGTTATTTAATTGCGTGCCAGTAAGGAGAAATCCTTATCGGAAAGCCCCCTCTTTCCTAGGAATGATCTGGTTGTTAATATTGTGATTCTGTAATATTATTTATTAATAATAATTGATTATTGATAAAAATGCTAAGTAAATATTTATTCAATTTTGATATAAATGGAGGAATTTTTAGCAAAACAGACAATTGTTGAAAGTTAACATTTTATCTTTTCTAATAAAATAATTCATTCAAATATATTATTATAATATTTCATTATAATAGTATAATATGATAATATAATAGTATAATTTTATAATTTAAATGGTAATATTTTTATAATAAATTCATGATATATGAATAAAATAAGGTGTAAGAGAGCAAATTGGATCTAGATTGTTTTTGTTGCTATAAATGTTTTTTTGAATTAAAACATGTTGGTGGGCTCCAGTTGTCCTTTTGTTTGTAAAATGCTAATTTTTAGTTTGGCCAAAGTTGGTGTGCGAAGGAAATCGTCCGTTATTAATTTTTTCAGCTTTGGTGTGCTAGCATTTTCCTATAAATAGGGTGCTTAGTTAGAAATGAAAATCACATCAGAATCAAAAATTTCTTTCACTATAATATCAAGCGTATTTCTTGTGAGTATTTAGATATTTAGAGTGTTGATAACAGTGCAAGATTTCTTCATCATAATATCCGTTATTCCAGTCAGAAGTACTTTTTTATTGAGGTAAGGGATATTATTTTTCTCATAAATGATGTTATTTTCTTTCAATATCGTAAAAAATATTATTTTATTTCATATTCCATATTATGAAAGTGATAATATTTCATTTCATATTCCCAAACTTAAACTTACTACGGTAAGTATTGCTTCTATAATTCCTGAAATGATCAGAAATTCCTTGAGTTTTGCGTTTGATTTAATATCATTTCACCGGAATATTGTTATGAACTTTCTTATGAAATTTTTACATTTTCATGTCGGGGTTACTATTCATCCGTACGATACTATTCATAAATACGGTACTATTCATACGTACGACATTATTCACGAGTACTATCCACAAAAATTAAAAAAAAATTTCTTTGTCCAAGCTATCTGTTATGGTTCTTATCTTTGATTGGATCCATGTTTTGAACTTCATTCTTGAATTTTGCTCCACAATTAGTTATTATTGAATATACTTGAACTTGGATAAATTAAATTATGAATCCCTAATATTTGTCCTTTATCTCACTGGGTTCGTTCTTTATATTATTTTTCATCATCCTCAGTCTTAAATTGTGGTGAAAGTTATCTTTGGGCCGTAGTGCAAAGATGAACTGTTGATTGATGAATATCTTTGGCCTGTAGTGCAAAGATGAATGATTAATTGATGAATATCTTTGGCCTGTAGTGCAAAGATAAATATTTGATTTGAATATATTGATTGATGTTACATGAATAAAATATTAAAGATGGACTTTTAAATCATAGAAGATATTAGACATCATTCTCTACTTAACTCTTCTAATGGGTTGTTATTTTCACTGCAGTTGTTGATCTAAAACTTGTTGTCCATAATATTTTATTTGATTTATTGAAGACTAAAGATAAATTATTCTTCATTATCTTAGTCATAATATTCTTTACTAGGCTAGTTGAGCTCACCTTTTTCTTTCATTGGTCTCTTCAGAAAATGACAATGTCGTAGGGACTAGTCGGGAACAGAGTGATGGTTCGGGTTAGAACAGTAGTAGTCCTCACTATTTTGTAAAATAGTGGGATAATAATTGTAATTAATAAATACTGAATTTGAGCGTTTATATTTCGTATTATATACGATCTGTATTGAAGCTCACAGTTTGTGTGGTCGTATTTTGCACGACCGTTTGATATAAAAAATTTGTATTTGGATTCTGTACCATGTATTTGGCAACTCAGAATGGGTTGTGTATTGGACCTATTTTGGGGGCATCACATTTTTCATATATAGAGAACGGTATTTTGATTTTCTCACCCTGGGGAGTAAAATCCTAATAGAGATTAAAATAGAGAGTTAACTAAGGATAAGAAAACTGTTGGATAATGATTTGTTGATGTATTCTTTAAAGTTGGGGATAAAGAGTTTATTAGGAAAACTATTGTGAAATCTCTTAGGAACAAAGGTCCTATTCGAGAGATCTTCACTTGCTTGCTTAGAAATCGGAGCTTGGTTCACAACTTGAGGTGTAGGCTTAACCTCAGCTGGATATTGCTCTTCTTTTTTCTTTTCCTCCCTGCTATTAATTTCCTTTCACGACCTAAGTGTGGTGATGGATTGAACTTGCCCATGTGTTGGTGCATTTAGTGGGTTAGGAGCTATCCCACCCGAGGAAACACCTTTAGGATTCGGAATCGGCTAACTCAAAAATTTACCCTTTCCTCTCTCACCCAATTGACTAGCCAATTGTCTTATTTGACTCTCACCTTGATGATGGCTTGAGTGTTCATGAGGCCATTGTTCCTAACTTCTTGCAAAATTTGATTTGAGGTCTAGTTATTTTGGGTGATCACTTGAATGAATTATTTTAGAGTGTCCTCCAAAGATGAGAATTGTTGTGGAGTGACATGGGGTGATTGAGCAGGCTGAGTAGATTGAAATGGTGGATAAGAATTGATTAGTGAACGGAAACCAGGAGGTGGCTGCTGTCATGGAACATTAGCTGATGGAGCACCGATATTGGACATGGGTTGAGCGTGTGTCCATAAAAACTTTGGGTGATTTTTCCAACCCAGATTGTAAGTCTTTGTGAATGGGCTATTGAATTGCTTTTTGTAATCATTCATCGCATTTACTTGTAGTGGCTTGAATTCGGAGAATCATGTCATACAAGGGCAAGTTTGCAATGTATGTATAGGGCTAGCACACACAGAGCACCCTTTTGCTTGAACTTGATTAACTAAATTGTTATCCAGCCGTAAAGCTAATGCTTCAAGTCTCTTTAAGAGACTATCTAACTTCCTTCTAGTCCTTACATCTTTGGTTAGCTCATATATTCCTTCTTTCTTAACTTCCTTCTTGACTTGAGAAGATGAGTTCCTACGAGAGGAGAAATCCCATTGTTGAGATCGCTCGGACAAATTCTCAAGGAAATTATAAGCTTCCTCTTCTGTTAGACTAAGGAAAATGCTATTGTTTATGGATTCGATCATGTTTCGGTTAGTTTGAGTTAATTCATTGTAAAAATATTGGACTAGTCTCCATGTCTCAAAATCATGGCGGGGACATCTCAAAAGTAGGTCCTTAAATCTTTTTCCCAGGATTCTTATAACTTTTCATGATCCTCTTGATAGAAATCAGATATCTACCGTCGAAGTTCATTTGTCTTTGACATGGGAAATAATTTAGTTAGAAATTTGGAAACCAAAGATGGACCTAGAAGGTAATGAGTTAAGTCATGCATTTGCTTTCCCTTTTAGGGAGAAAGGAAATAAATGTAGGCGGACTGATTCATTAGAAAAATTTTGAAATTTGAAAATGGCACAAATTTCTAGAAAATCCTTAATATGGAGGTAAGGATCTTCTTAATCGATTCCATGAAAAGTGGGAAGAAGTTGCATCACTTGCGGTTTAAGCTCGAAATGGTTTGCGGTTGTGGGAGGCAACACGATGCATGACGTCGGGTTGGTAGTGATAGGAGAGAAGAGCTCTTTAAAGTTTTTGCTTCTTGTTGTTCAGCCATTGTTTCTTTCTGAAATAAAGGATTTAGCACTAAGTTCTCTATCTTACTCAATGTCTTAACACCACGCTTCTAAACAATGCTCATGCACTACTCTACTCCTAAGTTTTTATTCGTTTATTTATTATTTTATTTTATTTTTTTTAAAGAAACTAGTAGTAGGAAATAATTTAAATTATTTAGTTAGTGAGAAAAAATTTCAAGTCCCCGGCAACGGCGCCAAAAACTTATTGTGAATGTTTTATATACTCACAAGTGCAAGTTTACAAGTGCGATATCGAACCCTAAGGACGTGACGGATGGAAAATATTTATCTCACTCACTAATTCTAATTAATTCCTAATCTAGCATAGAAATTTTGAGTGAATTTTTTTATCAACTAAAAATACGCGAATAAAATAATCAATATAATAAAATACTAGGGTGGAGGAATCATATATTAGATATCATTTTCCTAATATTCATGCCCAATAAATTCTACTTTTTATCTCGCACTAATTTGGCCTCTCGACTTTATTAGATGCGGAAAATAAAATCAATTAAGTCCAATTAATTTGTAAAATCAGATTGTTAATTCTTTCATTGCCAAACATATGTATAAAATCAAAACACTCATTATTTCTATCAAACCACAATTTATATCCGTTTTGAGCAAATCATAAACTGAATCAAATAAATAATAATGAGAATCCAACCTTATTTTTTATAGTAAAAATAGGCATCCAATAGAAAGCATTATATTTTTTTACGTTAAAGCACTAAATTGGTAGAATCAATTGACATGAATACGTGCAATAAAATTAATCAATTATACTCATCCTCAATCATAGAAAATAATTTAGCCTAGCATGCTTGAAATTAGAATACAAAATATAATAAAATAATACATAATTAAATAAACAGAATACTCACTTGAATGTACTAATTAAAGAAGAAGAGGAAATAAAAATAAATAAATTTTGAATTGCAATATCCAAACAACTCAAAATCAAAACAATACTGTCCTTACTATTCGAAATCAAAGAGTAAATTGAATAAAGGAATTGTGCTCATGAATTGTTAGGAAAAGAAAAGAAAATAACAATAAACTATTTTGTACCATTAAAAGCAAAAAATAAAAAAAAATCAGAAGCCGCTGCTCCCTTTTTCCTCCTAGCCGCCGCTGCTCCTTCTTTTCCTTTTTTTTTTTACTAATGACGTCTCTTGTCCCCTTTTAAAACCCTCCAGCTTGCGTTTTTTTTCTTCTTTTTTTGCCTTCTTAGTAAGAAAATTGTGAGAACTCAATTGGGTTTTATTTGATGCTATTGGACCGCTTCTGTAAAACTAATTAAGTTAATGGGTTTGGCCTATAGTTTGAAATAGTTGACTTTTAAACTTTAAATTACTCCGTTTAAAAGTCTAATTTCTCTATTAAATTCCACACCTGAGAAATATTAAAAACACAACAATTGTAAAAATATATGTTATCCAAAATATAAATTAACAGACTACACATCACTTAAGAGTAAGGTATCTATCTCATTCAATCACCAGGAGTAGTTCATTATAATGGATATCTTTTTTCTTTTTCAGAAAGAATTAAATACATAGGAGACTTTGTTGAGTCGACACTAACACTAAGAAACGAAAGCTAGGGAAGCTAGTAGAATTAAATACCCCAGTAATCCTAACCTTCAATGATGGATATCAGGGGTTGTGCGTTATTGACTTGTGTAGTGTTGCAGCTAACACATTAAATATTCCGTCTAATTACTTTTGGAATATTGGACTTGTGTTTGGCAAATTATAAATCATGTATTGAGTTTAACAATAAAGTTTAGATGAACGATTTCTTTTATAATCCACAACCACCAAAAGTCTCCCAAAAATTTAAAAGCTATTAACAATCACCACTTAAACTATATTTGTTTTTTTAAAATGATGTATAACACTAGGAATTATATTTTATCATTTTGATGATAAATTACAATCTCAAGGGAAAAGGTAATATTATATAATCTTTTTTTGTGATATTATATGACTTTTAAAATAATGACAGATAGTCCACAAAATTAAATAACGTAATAATTATTATGATAAAATAATTTCTAATAGTGTTGTCGACAGTGGTTTAAAAAATTCGCGGGTCAGGTCACAACCCGGATCTTTTAATCTCTTTTTCTAAGTTCTCTCTATCCTCACTCTTTTTATTTAGGAAAAAGGTTTTGAAGGTTTTTTTTAGAAAAAAGGCCAATATGTATCATGTCTACAATTTGAACGTTTTAAGAGTCGCCAGTTGGTAGATTTGAAAATAGTTGTACCAACTCAACCGAGTTTTTTTTGCAAAAGGCACAATTGCTGGACACTGTCGAAATTTGATCTTTGAAAATAAAGTTTGAGCTCGGGGGCTTGGTTAAGTGTGAGGAAGGTGTTAGGCACCCCACAACTCCCGTGTAAACACGGTACCGTATCTTTTCAATATTTCCCTTTAAAAATTAAAATGCGTGAGTGAATGCTGTTTGAAAATTGGGCCTATTGATTTGATTGATTGAAAGTAGTGTTTTGCTTTGTTGAACCTATATACGAATGATTTGATTTGATTTGAAAATCAATCTTTGATTTGATTTGCAAAAGCATTTAATTTTGATTTTCTTTTTGAAAAGCTTTTCTTTTGATTGGATTGAAAATGATGTTTTAAAAGCTGGTTTATCAAACCCTTACGCTAGCATAGGAATTGAAGCATGTTGATACTTTTAATTTTTATCTTTATAGCCTTAAGGCTGCATGTGAATGGTGATTTGTCGGGCTGCGAAGCATCCTCGACCACAAAAATATACAAGTGTCGGTCTTCTCATGGATATGAAAACCATCGGAGGGACGCTGACACGACAATTGATATTTTTTCACTATGTTGAGACCTTAAATCCAGATAACCGTTTTAAGGTCTATTTACATGTACATTTCTACAGAAAAACTAGCAGGGTACATTTGTAAATCGGAGTTTGTCCATCGTGGGAATCAGATTCTGATCAGTTTGATCATGAATCCCACGATTCCTAGGCTCATATATGAGTAGCTAGAAAACCTGCACAGTTTTAATTTTGTACATAAATATATATATATATATATATCCTCACGTCGCAATGGAACCAAGGATTCATCAGTAAATCCTGGCTGCGCGTGGCCAAAGCGTCTCGTTCCCACTAGATAGCGATCTAAGGGACGCGAGGTTGCTTTCGAGGCTAAAACTAGAAAGAAAGCTAGATTTAAGAAAATCTCAGCCATTCTAGCTTCCCGGTTTAATTTGGAGATTTTGAACCGTCTGAAAACTAGAATTGGCGAGATTTAAATAAATCTAGTCCGCTCGCAGATATGTCAGTGTCAATTCATATAAAATGAATATTTAAAGCAACAATTGAATAAAAAGCGAGTAAAGCAATATATATATATATAGTTATATATAAAAGCTGTAAAGGGCGATGAATTTTCACGCCGGTGCCTGGACTGGAATTGAAATATATATATATATATATATATATATTGACAGAAATGTAGTCAACCAGGACTGGACCAGTGATGGTGAAGGCTGCTTATATAAGTATAAATATATATAAAAGCAGTAAAAAGGCCACAGAATGATCTAGGCCGAACTGAAATATAAATATACAGAAAAGCAGTCAACCAGGGACTGGGGAGAGCACCAAGTATGGCGAAGAGTGCAAAAACAGTATAAAAGGGCGATGGGTTTTCACGCCTGTGCCTGGACTGAATTGAAATATATATATATATATATATTGACAAAAATATAGTCAACCAGGACTGGAAAGAGGACCAGTGATGGTGAAGGCTGCTTATATAAGTATAAATATATATAAAAGCAGTAAAAAGGACACAGAATGATCCAGGCCGAATTGGAATATAAATGTACAGAAAAGTAGTCAACCAAGGACTGGGGAGAGCAACCAGTATGGTAAAGTGTGCAAAAATAGTAAAAAGGCCACGAAATAGTCCAGGCCAGACTGGAATGTAAATTGCAGAAAAGTAGTCAACGAGGGACTGGGGAGAGCACCCAGTATGGCGAAGAGTGCAAAAATAGTATAAAAGGGCGATGGATTTTCACGCCTGTGCCCGGACTGAATTGAAATATATATATATATATATATATATATATATATATATATATTGACAGAAATGTAGTCAACCAAGACTGGTACGAAGACCAGTGATGGTGAAATTCGCTCATATATGTGTAAATATATATAAAAGCGGTAAACTACCTCGGATTTGACATCCAGGCTTGACAGAATTGAAATGTTAGTATATATACAGTTAAATATATACAAAAAGGGCCAAACCCAAACTAGAAAGATAACCCAGTCCGGTGGAGTTGCCAGAATGTGTATGCTAGTGCATTGAAGCTGTTGGAGCTGATGGATCGTTAATCCGAGTTATAGAAATGCCAGAAAATCAGTTTATGTACAAAAATATACCAAATTTTGACGAAAATGGCCACAGAACTAAGTTCCGGGCATTTTTAAAAAACGAAACTCAACGTGCAAGTGTCTAAAAGTACGAAGAAGTAATATTCACTTTTTGATCGTGAAAATACTTACAATGGACTGCTACACCGGCTTTTTGCCAAATCGTAGGCTCTATACGTCCAAATCTACCAGTTATTTTCTGATATGTGGTGGTATATGGGTATATCTACGTGTTAGAGTGAAAATATTTGGGTTTGGAAGAGGTGTAAAAGTCAGAAAATCAAACTGATAGGGCTTCGCTGCGTTTTGAAAACTTGAAAATGCGAGGGGGGTGCACCTCTATATATAGGCCAAAGAGCCTCCACTCTATCTGTAGTTGTCGTAGGTAGAGGTGCGGCTCCCCTGGTGGGGCCCACTGTGCCGGGTTCCATCGTCTCGAAATATGTGCACTCCAGACAACACGCGGTCAAAGTCAAAACTTTTTAACTTTTGATCGGAGCGTCCGTTTGAGGCGTGCGATAACTTTTCGAAAAGCCCTCGCCGAGAGTGTTGCAATGACATGGGATAAAACATTTTTTGGGTCCAAGAAGACGGGTTCATAACTAGGTCTTCGATTCTTCGCAGTTTGTCCGTTGAGCTGTCTTGCGCTGTTTGCACTTGGGATCGTCGTTATGGTTCATTCTGACTTCGATGGCATCAATTCGGCTTGAGTTTGACCGAATCATATGAGAGTTGGTAGAATGACCATTTTTCCCTTTCCGGGGTGGTCCTTGATGAATCTGGCTTCCCAGGGTTATCTCTGGGCTGAATTATACTTTTCGGATTGATGTCGGGGCTGATCTGTACTTCTCGGGCTGAGATCGGGGATGACTTGACATGTCCTGGGTTGATGTCAAGGTTAACCTATACCTCCCGGGTTGATGTCGGGGCTGACTTGACGGCTCGATATTGAGATCGGGATTGATCGATACCTCCCGGGTTGATGACGGGGCTGCCTTGTATCTCTAAGGTTTCCACCGAGGCTGATTTGAAGGCCCGATATTGAGATCGAGATTTGACTGGACGGCCCAATCGAAGATCGGGGTTGATTTGATAGCCCAATATTGAGATCGGGGTTGATCTGACAGTCCGATTGACGATCAGAGCTGGTTTGACGGTCCAATTGACTATCGGGGTTGATCTGACGGTCCGATTGACGATCAGAGCTGGTTTGACGGTCCAATTGACTATTAGAGCTGGATAGATGGTCTGATTGCAGATCGAAGCTGTATTAACGGCCCGATTGACGATCGGAGCTGGATTGAAGGTCCGATTGAAGATCAAAGCTGGATTGACGGTTCGATTGACGATTGGAGCTGGATCAACGGTCCGATTGACGATCGAAGCTGGATCGACGGTCCGATTGACGATCAGAGCTGAATTGGATGCCCGACATTAGTACCGGGGTTGATTTGATTAACAGTTTTGCCCTCCTACAGTGTTAATATTGGGGCAATAAAAATTTTGAGTGTCTACAGATGCCTCTCTTTATCATGTCCATGCAATGTAGTGGAATAAACAGGATATAGATTAGTAGACACTGGAAATAAGACAAATGCTGGAGGCGTCATGAAGGCTGGGTGCCTTTTAGTGGAAAGGGGTTGCTCTTGGCTGCTTACGTCATCTATCTGCTGGGCATAACGCTGTCATGGACAACCCTTGATATTATTGATAGGTTACTGCGAACTATTCTTGTCATTTTCTGCTGGGGATGACGTTATTCCCGGTAGTCTATTTAACTCTGGTGGGGATGAGGTTGTCGAAGATGAGCTATCACAGATTGTTCTCGTCTTGATCTGCTGGGAATGATGTTCTCTGCAATAGCTTCGTAGATTCTAATGAGGTTGATATGATTGATATTACCTCAGTGATCCCTTTGAGGATGTGTATAACATATTCCATCATTGGTGATGGATTATTGTAATTGCTACCGTCACCGGATCCCTTCCTATGCTTGGCTGGGGTTGAGCCAAGGGCTGAACTGGATTTCGGTCTGCACCCGAACTTCGCTGAAATAAAACCAACGGTTGAATTGTCATCGATCAGTATCCGACGCTTCGTTGGGGCTTTGCCAACGGTTGAAACGGCTTCGGTCACTATCCGAACTTCGTTGGAATGGAACCAACAGCTAAAATGTCATCGGTCAGTACCCGATGCTTCGCTGGGGTAGTGCCAACGGCTGAAATGTCATCGGTCAGTACCCGAACTTTGCTGGGGCTGACCCAACGGCTGAAACTACTCCGGTCAGTACCCGAACTTTGCTAGGTCTAAGCCAACAACTGAAACTGCTTCGGTCAGTACCCGAACTTCGCTGGGGTTGTGCCAACGGCTGAAATTGCTTCGGTCAATACCCGAACTTCGTTGGGGTTGTGCCAATGGCTGAAACTACTTCGGTCAGTATCCGAACTTCGCTGGGGCTGAGCCAATGGCTGAAACTGCTTTGGTCAGTACCTGAACTTCACTGGGGGCTGAGCCAACAGCTGAAATTGCTTCTGTTAGTACCCGAACTTAGCTGAGGCTGAGCCAATGATTGAAACTCCTTCGGTCAGTACCCGAACTTTGCTGGGGCTGAGCCAACGGCTGAAACTACTTCGGTCAGTACCCGAACTTCTTTGGGGTTGTGCCAACTGCTGAAACTGCTTTGGTCAGTACCCGAACTTCGTTGGGGCTGAGCCAACGGCTGAAACTGCTTTGGTCAGTACTCAAACTTCGCTGGGGCTGTGCTAATGGCCAAAACTGCTCCGGTCAGTACCCAAACTTCGCTAGGGCTGAGCCAACAGCTAAAATTGCTTCGGTCAATACTCGAACTTTGCTGGGACTGAGCCAACGGCTAAAACTACTTCGGTCAGTACCCGAACTTTGGTGGGGCTGAGCCAACGGCTGAAACTACTTCGTTCAGTACCCGAACTTCACTGGGGCTGAGCTAACGGCTGAAACTGTGTCGATCAGTACCCAAACTTCGCTGGGGCTGAGCCAATGACTGAAACTGCTTCGGTCAGTACCTGAACTTCGCTGGGGCTGAGCCAACGGCTGAAACTACTCTGGACAGTACTCAAAATTCGCTGGGGCTGAGCCAACGGCTGAAATTGCTTCGGTCTGTACCCGAACTTTGCTGGGGCTGAGCCAACGGCTGAAACTGCTTCGGTTATTATCCGAACTTCCCTGGGGGCTGAGCCAACAGATGAAACTACTTTGGTCAGTACCCAAACTTCGCTAGGGCTGAGCCAATGGCAGAAACTTCTTTGGTCAGTACCCGAACTTCGCTGGGGCTGAGCCAACGGCTGAAACTACTTCGGTTAGTACCCGAAATTTGAAAAATAACAATTTTTAGCTTGTGCAATTTTTTTCGTGGTTTGCTTTGTTGATCTCCGGACATGGCTTTAGAATGAATACCAAGGGTCTCCGTGGGGTTTCCATTTCTGTCAGTATTACGCTGCTTAAACACAGGATTTTAGGACAAACCGCTCAATCGCGTAGCAATTTCTGTTCAGATTTGACTCGACAGCACATAAGAACTCCATTTCGACTCTAACCAGACCGGGCCAGGGGAAGTGGAACCCACCCTAGGCTGCCACAGGTGGAGGTGTGACCACCGGGTCTATTTAATGTGCTGCGGGATTTTCATTTTTTAAGTTTCATCTTTGAGTTCCAAACGGATTTTCGATCTTCTTTTTCAGATCTACGGAGCTTGGACAGCTGCTTTCTGAATCCGTCAGTTCCTACGCGTTCAGCGCAACGCAGGTAACGTTTTACATGCTTTTTCACAATTTTTGACCTTTAAAAGCATGCGAACCACCTAGGGGGTGCTTTTAGACGCAATGTATGAAAAATGTACACCTATATGACCTGTAAATAATTTTCTGACTACATATGTGTGTGCATATCTTACTGTAATGCACGTTTGGATGTAAGAAAATTCAGGTTCTGAGACAGTGTTATTTTTCACTTTTTGATCAGTTTAGTCATCCTTTTTGAGGCTTAGTGAGCCTGGATTTTTAACTAAAAATATCCATGGTAATTTGGCTACTATGTGAGGTTGATTTTTTATTTTTTTAATAAATATGAACTGCTTCTGTTTTTGGGTAGGCGAGCTATTGAATGGCCACCTAGACATGTCTATGTGCGTGTAGACAGTCCATTTTACAAAGGAAACTTTGGAGAAAATTTTCCAAAATCTTAGGCATTGAAAAACATGCATTTTTGACTTTACTGGGGATTTTTGACTGACCCATGCAGGTTTTTTAGCTTCTATGTTTTGAAAATATGCAGCTTTGACTTTACTGGATATTGTTGACTGACCCATGCATGTCTTAGGACCTAGAGATATATGCTGGACTGATTGAAAATGATAAGCTACAGGTTTTAGGCTTACCTCACCCTTTCTGAGGTGATTTGGAGTATTATTGTATGCGATGGATCGCAATAGACCCGGCAGTTCTAGCAGGGTATCCTCAGGTGTCAGACGAAGGAGGGCGTCTGATGTTCCTCACTCTCGTCTAGCTCGGACACCTCATAGACTGGTGGAGGCGGTGATTCATCCATCCCAGGATGCGCAACCACTTGATATTGACGATGAGGAGGCTTCTTTTCTTGCTCCTATTCCCACTCAGGCTCCACATGCGGAAGTCCCTAACATTGTTGTGCAGGCGCAGGAGTTGTTGGGCGACTTGAGTCGCCATCCATCGAGATATCTTTATGCCAACTAGGTGACTTGAAGTTTTTCTTCTCTCTGGATTCTTTTCTTTCTGTTTACCATTCTCGGGGCATAGGTTTTTGATATGGGTTGGTTTGTGATGCAGGTTCCCGGCTTTACGCAGCCTCGAGGGAACTGGTTTAGTGTGCATTCCCTGTATCACACTTTGCACGAGGATTACAAGGAGATTGTAGATGGCTGGGGCTTTCAGGCCTTTTTCTCGATCCTTCCCCGTCGTTGCCCCTGGGGGTATATGAGGGCTTTGTCTGAACGCTGGTTCCACCAGACTCAGTCCCTTCATCTTCTGGACTGCGAGGTGATGATGACTCCTATGGATTAGAGATTTATCATTGGCATTGAGTTTGAGGGCGAGTCAGTGCCTGTTATGGCTGACATTATGCCCACTGTCATTTGGTCCCTGCTGGGAGTCCCTACGACGGAGTTCAAGGGTCGGTCGGTCCAATCTGGTCCCTTGAGTATGGATGCCCAGTATGGGACTTTGCTGGTGCCTCCGCCTGATGACCAAAGGGCTAGAGATCGTATTCTAAGGCTATTATTTTTGTCGATCATCAGGGGTTATTTTGTGGTGGATAACTCGTCTACTGTGTCCTTTGCCTTGATTAGCGCCACTCAATATGTAGAGCGCCTCAGTGACTATGATTGGGGCTTCTATACCTTTGCTTATTTTCTCTAGGGCATACGCATGCTTTCGGAGGGTGTGCCGGAGGCTTGGTTAGGATTTTACCCATTTTTGCTGGTGAGTACATCTTTCTGTACCTTTTTGATTTCAGCATTTATTTTGTCAGTCTTGGTCCCTAAGGACTTTTGATATTTATTTGATCAGCTTTGGGCATTTGAGAGGCTTCTTTGCCTACGACCCGCTTCTGCTATAGGTCTGGAGACCTATCCTCGGGGTCGACGATGGCATCACTCCACTTTGACGGAGGTCCTTGTTGTTGAGGGATTCACTCATGCCTGTCTGCAGTTGGAGCTTTTGACGGCGAGCTCGATCACCTGGACGCCATATACATCCAAGTTCTTGACCGTCGGATTCGAGGGAGGTGTCCCTAATGGTCGGGAGTTTATCTCGTCGACCCGCAGAGTCCCGTTGTTGACGGTGGGAGGCTGGGAGCTCTATCTTGGAGAGTGTGCCATTAGGAGCATTACAGGGGAGATCCACATTCCCATTATTTCTCTGGCTTGGCATCATTGGCCATTGACGGTGCCATTGACAGATATCCCTATGGAGGGTATAGATGGCTTTGCCTTATCAGAGGGCCCGTACAATTAGGAGGCCTTTAGCAGTTGGTGGAGTCCTCGCACGATTGGAGCTTAGACTCGTGCCACCCAGTTCATGGTAGATATGGTGCCAGGATTCGTGATGATGACGGACTGGATAGCTTGCCTTAGAAAGCCTACTCATGCAGACCAGATAGCAGATCTGACCAGGGGGTTAGATCAAGCCCGTTTCTTTATCAGGCACCTTGGCCGAGATCCATCAAAGGCATCTTCTTTTGACCCGTCCAGCTCAGGAGAAGGTCCCTCTTCAGGTCAATTTACCAGCAGTTATGCAGGGGCAAATCCTCCCTTATACCGCCCAGACATGCCTGATAGCAGCGGTTTTGTATCCACCGAGGAGATGGAGCAGGTCGATCGTTTTGACATTGATGTCTACGACTTCCTCTGATAGCTATTGGAGCTATACTTTTTGGTCAGCCACTATTTTGGCTATTTGGCGCTTGTGCCATCATTTTGATAGACCACTGTATTAGTTGGGTGGTGGTGCCCCATTTCCTTGTATTTTCCTTTCTGCTTTGTATTATCAGACAGGGATGATGCCCGCAGTAAATAGCTTGTTGTAGATATTCATGATCTGTTCTATTTATCGAATTATGTTTATATTTGTCATCATGCATATATTATATCATGTGTATGCATTCAGACAGCTGCAGCTTGATTTGACCTCTGGATGGTCTAGAGGTACGGTGTTACAGATGACGTCGTTTGCGGTCAGCCGTATTGAGCATTCACCACCATCTGCGGTGATTGTATCATTGAGGTCGTGGTATGAGAGCCTGCCCTACCCAGTTAAAGGGACAGTGGACCACATATTGGGGGCATTTGTTGGACCTCACAGATTTTCGGGTGCCATTTGGATTTGTCGATGGCATTCTACCCTTCTGGATACCTGAGAGACAGGTGTTCCGCTTTGGGAGGCATGAGCTTACGCCGACTCTCAAGGAGTACGAGCAATTTACTGGATTGGGTCTGGATTTGTCGTTTGCTCGGATGGCTATTAGTGATATGAGGAGACCATTTACCCCGATGTCCGGTCTCCGTCAGAGCGTGATCAGGGACGAGATTGTATCGAGGCACGTGATCTCGATTGACTTCCTGATCGATAGATTTGGCGAGATCGATATTTATGACCGCCATGTTGGAGATTTTATTTTTTCAACAGAGGCATGGCATCTGGTCAGAGTAGACATTCGGTCGATGTGTATTGTGGCATACGTCTATATGCCGCTACGCTTGGATCATTTGGACGTGGGATTAGTAGTTGTAGTTTGGGCCTTTAGACAGGGTAGCACCATTGTCCCGATAATATTGGCTGAGACATTTAAATCCGCCACACATTGTAGTACCCATCCATAGGGGTTTTTTAGGGGCAGTTCGATCTTGCTGTATATATGGCTGATGTCCCATATATTACCGATTGGATTCTTCAGGCCTTGGGGTTTTTGCTTCACTCATGAGATATCCACAGTTTACTCCTTTCAGCCTGCGGAGTGTACTGATGCAGAGTCATGGTTGACATTTCTGTCAGATATTGAGCATCCGTTCGTGATTTTGCCATGTTCAGGTCTAGCGTCCCTATATAGCTTTATCACATATGCATCTAGCCTGGATTATTTGCCCTTAAGGGAGTGACTACCTATCATCCTTTGACAGTCATGTGTTAGTTTGATCAGCTGCAGAGTTTGCACCATTTTGAGGGGGCTGCTGATCAGAGGATGTCGGCTTCTTCTATGTCGTTCGTCGACTTGGTTAAAATATATGAGCGCTGGACTCATCGAGAGAGGGTTGATTTCTCTGGTAGCCATCTGGGCCGTTCTCCGGAGTATTCTGCATGGTTGGAGGCAGAGACAGTAGTTGCCGCAGCATCAGAGCCTCATTCATCTCCGATTGGGGACTCCGACGAGGAGGAGCCTATGTAGGATCCGGATTTTCCTACCGAGGATGAGTTGTTCATTGGTTTAACAGCGGCTCTAGTGAGTGATCCGCCAGTTATTACTGTAGGGACGGATTCGGCTTTGTCAGACTCACTATTCAGGGTGACCTTTGAGCGAGACTCGACCAGAGCGCAGATGTTGGCTGCTTTGTCTGGCAGAGATTTAGCTTTTGCTGAGACAGATGGGCTCAGGGCCGCTCTATATGCTGGATTGATTGAGCGGGAGGAGCTCCGATCTGCCAGAGATGCAGCTGTTGTAGAGCGAGATGAGATTCGCTCGGCTAGGGATGCAGCATATGTTGAGATCGAGGAAACTTTGATTGCTCGGGATGCAACATTTGTGGAGAGGGATGAGGCTATAGTTTCCCGGGATTTTCACATTGCTGATAGTACTGCTCTTCGATCTTACACCCATGGTTTGGTTACCGAGATGAGGCTGAGTGGACTGCACTTACAGCTGCTCCCCCATCATCAGAGAGAGATGCCATACTGGCATTGCTGACCCGCTTGTCCTTAGGTCCATAGACTAGCTTTATTTTTCCTGCACAGACTAGATCAACCATTTTTGTTATGTACAGGGCATTATGTATATATCAAACAATGTTATATATCAGAGAAATATAGTTTTGATTCACTTCCCTGATTGGATATGTACTGTCATTGCTGAGTAATTACCACTTCTTCATAACTCATAGTTATTGATGTATCTTGAGCTTCTCCTTGATGGACTGACAGTTGAGATGTCAGGGAGGATCTCAGATGGGCCTGTTAACTAGGGTGGATTGATAGAATTTAACTTCTATTTGTCTTTGGTGTCTTGGTACTTTTATTGAGGTTTTTATTTTTTCTTGAAGATCAAACCGCGCCGTAGATGGCTGCCTACGTACTCCCAGGTTGAGGGAGATCAGGTCATTCGTAGTTCAGGTTGTCTGGTTGGAAAAGCTGGAAAAGTATTTATCTTGGGTTTTTGAGTTTGGTTTGATGAGTTTTTGAGTTTTTTGTTTAGTTTGACCGCACTATAAATGGCTGCCTACGTACTCCCGGGTTAAGGGAGATCAGGTCATTCGTAGTTCCGCTTGTCTAGTGAAACCCGAACCTGATTTGATTTATAGGACCCAGATGCGGGCATGCATATGCTTCAGACATAGTACCTTTTCACAGCGTCTGAATTGATGAGTTGGGGAAATTCTTTCCCGTCCATTTCTTGTAGTCGGATAGCTCCTCCTGTCAACACTTCCTTGACAATGAAAGGGCCTTACCAATTTGGGGCGAACTTTCTTTTGACTTCATCCTGATTGGCCAGGACTTTCTTTAGCACCAAGTCATTTTCTTTGAATTGCCGGATTCAGACCTTTTAGTTGTAGGATCTGGCGATCCTTTGCTGGTATAATTGCCCATGGAAAATGGTTGTAGCCCTTTTTCATCTATCAGGGACAGTTGATGATATCGGTCTTGCAACCACTGATCTTCGTCTAGCTGAGCGTCGATCATAATTCGCAAGGATTCCATCTCTACTTCTATGGGAAGGCCTGTCTCTATGCCATAGACCAAGGAATAGGGGGTAGCCCCAGTAGAGGTGAGCATTGACATACTGTATGCTATTAGGGTGAGAGGCAGCAGGTCAGGCCATTCCTTGTGATTGGCGGACATTTTCTGCTTGATCTTCTTGATGTTTTTATTGGCTGCTTCGACAACGCCGTTTATCTTGGGCCGATAGATGACGGAATTGAGATGCTTGATGTGGAACTTACTGCACAGATCCATCATCATTTGATTGTTCAGGTTCTTGGCATTGTCTAATACGATCACCTCCGGTTGTCCATATCGACATACGATATTGTTTCTGATGAAACTAATGATGACCTCTTTTGTAACTTTGGGAAAAGAGGCTGCTTCAACCCATTTGGTGAAGTAATCAATCATGGTGAAGATGAATCGATGACCATTGTTGGCTTTTGGTTCCACTGAACCTATCACATCCATTCCCCACATAGAGAAAGGCCATGGTGAACTCATGTTGTGCAGCTCATTTGGAAGAGTGTGGATGGTATTTCTATGTATTTGGCATTAAAAACATCTCTTAACGTGTTCGTTGCAGTCAGCCTTAAGAAAGATCCAATAATGTCCACTTTTTAAAATTTTCTTGGCCAGCAGATGATCGCTCATGTGTGGACCACAGACTCCGCAGTGGATTTCATCCATAAGTCTTTGGGCTTGCTCTTTATCGAGGCATCTTAACAGGCCTATTCCAGCATCCCTTTTATATAATGTATCTTCGCTTAAATAGAACTTCATGGCCATTTTGTGAATCCGTTTACGCTCTGATTGGCTTGCCCCAGCGAGTGTGCATCCATCATGGAGATATTCCTTGATATCTTGATACCAAGGCTGCTTGACAGGAGGTATTTCATCTGATACTTCTCCAACGTAACTCCTATATGTAGGGGCTTTCTGGATTGTGAACTTGATGTTGGGAAATCCACTCTTATCAGACATGCGGATTAATGAAGCCAACGTTGCTAATGCATCAGAGAAGTCATTCCGATCCCGAGGAATGTGAACGAAGGTTATGTCTTCAAATTCCTGGGATATTTTGAGGACCTACCAATGATAGGGTAGCAAATGCAGTTCTTTGGTGAGATACGCGCCGGTGGTTTGTCTGATGACCAGCTCAAAATCTCTGAAGACGAGTAAGTGCTTGATAAACATTGATTGGGCTAGCTTCAACCCCATTATATAGCCTTCGAACTCGGCCGCATTGTTGGTGTTGCCAAATTAAAGTTTGGTAGCCACATGATATTGATCTCCTGTACCAGAGACGAGGACTGCCCTAGCTCCGGCACCTTCCATGTTTACCGCTCCGTCGAAATACATTTTCCATGGTTGGACTGTATTATCTAACTGGAGTTGTTGAATTATCATGATCCCATCATCTGGGAAATATGTCTCTAGGGGCTCAAACCCTCCTAAAGGTGCTTCAGCTAATTGATCTGCAATGCCTTGACCCTTGATTGACTTCTGAGTCACGTAGACAATGTCGAACTGATGTAGGATTAACTGTCATTTGGACAGTCGGCAATTCAGCATTGGTTTCTGAATACGTATTTGAGTGGATCCATGCGGGATATAAGGTAGGTTGTATGCCCGTGAAAATAGTGTTGCAACCTCATGGCAGCCTATGCTAATGCACAACATGTCTTCTCGATCAGGGTGTATTTCTGTTCACCACTGCTGAATCTTTTACTGATGTAGTAGATAGCTCTTTCTTTGCTACTATCATCCTTCTGTCCTAACATGCAGCCCATTGCATTGGTGTTGACGGACAGGTACATGAATAATGTAACTCCATCCCTTGGAGGTACCAACTCAGGTGCTTCAGTCAATTGTTTCTTGATGGCAAGGAAGGCTTGTTGACAATCCTCATTCCATTTGGTGGAGGAATTCTTCCTTAACAGCTTGAAGATGGGTTCACAGGTTGCTGTGAGCTGGGAAATGAATCGTCTTATAAAGTTGATCCTTCCCAGGAATCCACGTATCTCCTTCTCTGTACGAGGTACGGGCATTTTAGTAATGGTTTTGATCTTGGCAGGGTCGAGCTCGATGCCTCGATTGCTCACCAGGAATCCTAACAGCTTGCCTGCTTTGACGCCAAAAGCATATTTTACGGGATTTAGCTTGAGGATATACTTACGTAACCTATTAAATAGCTTCCTGAGATGGTCGATGTGATCATCCTCCCTCCGGGATTTGATGATGATGTCATCCACATAAACTTTTATCTCTTTGTGCATCATGTCATGAAAGAGGGCCATCATGGCTTGCTGATACGTGGCCCCGGCATTGATGAGGCCGAAAGATAGTCGTCGATACCAGAAGGTTCCCCAGGGAGTGATGAAAGCTATTTTCTCCTGGTCTTCCTCAGCAACCATGATTTGATGATAACCAGCAAAGCAATCCACAAAGGAATCCATGCCATACTGCGCCGTATTGTCAATTAGGATGTGGATGAAAGGTACCAGGAAATTATCTTTGAGGCAGGATTTGTTCAGATCCCAGTAATCCACGTAGACTCGTACCTTCCCTCCGGGCTTAGGTACGGGGACTATATTTGACAGCCATTCGGGGTATGTTGATACCATGATGATTTCGGCTTTGAATTGTTTAATGACTTCTTCTTTAACTTTCAGACTCCACTCAGGTTTTAATAGCCTGAGTTTTTGCTTGATTGGTTTGAACCCTTCTTTGATGGGTATTCGATGGATTATAATATTAGTAGACCAACCAATCATGTCTTCATGCGACCATGCAAATACATCCTAGTACTGTGTTAGGAGTTCGATCAGGTCAGCTTTTTGATTGGGTGTGAGGTCTGAACCTATTTAGATTTCTTTGATGTTTTCAGTGGTTCCTATGTTGATAGTGGTGGTTTGGTCGAGGTTTGGTTTGGGTTTGTCTTCGACCCATTCTTTGATCTCCTCGGGCACCTCATAGTCATCTTCCTCCTCTTGATCAATATCCATCAAGTCGAAGTTCAGTTCTACATCAAAGTTGTAGTCATTTTGACAGGTTGGCATCTCATCAGCAGAGACACACACATCCAATGCTTGGGTCCTGAAAACAAAAATGCTTTCATTAATTTATACAACTGCTTAAATACACATGGCATTTGCAAAGCATGACAAAATTTACTGCTATAGCTATGCAATCAAAAGTAAGCAGTAAATGAAAGCATGGTTAAGGGCAGATGTACTCTCTGCCCCTTTACCCTTTTCGACTGAGGCAAGGGACACTGCTCCAGTTGTTCAGTGTCAGATTCTCATGAATCAGGAAAATCGAGGAATTGTGCATGTTTGCCTCATCTTGGATAACAACTGAGACATCCTTTAGAATAAGGCCGAAGCTTTTCTATGGATTGTTCCTCTTCTTGATGCGAGGAATTTGGGCATGATCTTCGTCGTCACTGTCTGGGAGTTCGTCATTCATACCCTCGTAGTTGATAATGACCCTTATGTTAGCAAATGGATCTCGTCCTTCATACAGGATCTTCTCTTTTCCCTTTTCGCTGTCTGCCTCAGGCTTGAGGGCTTTTCTTTCATGGACAGGTATGATTGGAGGAAACAGCATGGCTGATACCGTAGTCGGGATTTTCCTCGTGGGCTTCACCCATCCGGCATTTGTGAGGTTTGGCAGCAAAATTATGGAGGCATAAGCCTTGGGATGTTTATGTGGGTTCCGACGGCTTGACCCGGATAAATATCCCAATCTTGCTCTCCCAGTCTGACTCGGGATTTGGAATGGCATCTTGATACCTTGCTTATCCTTTCCCAACCCTTCTCCAGGTTGGAAACCCGAAGATACCATTTCTTGCCCAACTGTCATTACTTCGGTGGAGACTTTAGGCTTTAGGGCTGGCCCCCCGATAGGTAGATACTGAGTATCACTCACCTCTAGAGCTTGAAAACTTGCAGGTTCAATCCCCGCATCCAGGCTAATTACTGGCATGTCCCCATGTATGTAGGTAGGGTATTCTGGTTCGGCATTCACTGTGATGAGGCTGCTGTTGATAATATACTTGAGTTGTTGATGGAGGGTGGATGGCACTGCCCCTTCCATGTGAATCCAAGGTCTTCCCAACAACAAGTCGTATCCGGTGGTGATGTTGAGCACCTGGAAAGACATGTAGAAAGTGTGTGGGCCAATCTCTAGAGGAAACTCTATTTCTCCCATAGACTGGTGCCGTGATCCGTCGAAAGCCTGGATGACCATATGATTGGTTTTGATCTGGTTCGGATTGATCTTCATCCTTTCTAAGATCCTCCATCGATGAGCACACCTCCGATCACATATCCGGAGGACATTACAGCTATATACAGGGACTTGTGGTGGCCCGTTCCCTCTGCCGGGAAATCATCGTCCGTGAAAGATATTACATTGTTGTTGAAGATGTGTTAGATCACGTGATGAAATTTCTAGGTGTCCACTATATGTGGCAAATGATCTTTTTCTAGTACCTTCACTAGAATGTTGCGATGATTGTTTGAGGATAGGACCAAGTCGAGGATGGACACTTGTTTAGGTGCATCTTTCAAGCTTTGCACTATCTTGATTTCATTGTGTCCCATTTTGTTGAGGAACTCTTTGATTTTCTCTTCAGCCACCTTCTCTTTGGCTTTGATGACTGGTTTGATAACCCGCTGAGGCAGGTATAAGGGATTGTCCTTTGGTACAATGACAATGTTGTTTGAAACGGAACCTTCATCATTCTCGTAATTCCATGGGACCTTCTTCAGACTGATAATTGGATATTGAGGTCTGAAGGGCAAGATCAAAGGCTCAGGTGAAGCCCCCTTTACAGGATTGTGCATTTCTTGGACCCCTTTCCCTGGCAGTTCTAAGGGTTTGAGAGTCGACTCCCTATCGCAGGATATGACAGCCACTGTATTTTGGTTCCATACAGTGGGGATCCAGAGAGTGTCGTTATCTGGGAGATCGAGAATTTGAATTCCCCTTATTAATTCCCCGCTTTCAATCATGTTTTGAATCAGGTTACGAAGGGCCCAATAATCTTTAGTATCATTGCCGGGTGAATTGGAATGATACTGACATATTTGGTCAGTTTTGAATTTTCTGGCTCAAGGGTCCAATGGAGGTAACAAGTCTGCCACCATTCCTTTGTTGATTAGCATTTGAAGGATTTCTTCCATTGATTGATTTAAGTTGGTGAAGTTCCTTTGAAATAGGAATTTCCCATCTGCTCAGAGATTCTCTTCTTTGGCCACCCTGTTGGCCCAGAGATCATTCTCATTAGACTGGTATTGATTTCTCGGGGAAGCGATCTCCAGTGTGGGAGGATGATCGACAATGGATTGGTTGATTTGTTTCACCATCTTCTTGGTGAGCTGATGCTGGTAAACGACCAGTTCTGCTAATTGCTCGATTTGTTCCTTGAGAGACTTTATTTCTTGCTCTATTAGGAATCGCCTTTCAGAAAACTCCCAACTATCTGGGCTGGTGTTGTTGGATTGAGTTGATTCCCCAATATAGCGGAGGTATTTGGATCCTTCTCTATTTGTGGTGCTAATTATGTTGGCATTCTCCTCTTTATGCTGTGGCAGAGGATTGTCCTGCACATGGGGTTGCTCAGGCTTTGTGACCACAATCTCTCCGCTGTCAATCAAGTCTTGTATTTTGTGCTTGAGAGACCAACAGTCTTGGGTGTCATGGCCTGGAGATCCAGAGTGATAAGCACATCTCTTGCCTGGGTCAAAATTTTGACTATTAGCGTTGGTTGGTGGAAGGAGTTGAACAATTTTCTTCTGAGCTGTCAGAAGTTTGAATACGTTTTCAAGTGAATCCCCTAGAGGGGTGAAAGTTCTTTGATTTCTGACCTCCATATTTTTCTGAAATGGAGGGTTTGAAGGCTGTGCCGTACCTTGAAAAGGGGTATAGTTCCTACTTTGAATGGGTATACTGTAAGACTCGCCCCTTGGATTTTATCTTTGTATGACCAAGGATACTTCTTCGTCTTTCTTTTTGTGAACCCTCCGGGGATTACTCCCGTAATTTTTGGATTGGATATGCTCAGCGACAGCTTCGAGGGCAGTTAGATCTTTTATCTTCCCGGATTTAAGCCCCATTTTTGCCATTTCGCCATGTTTGATCATTTCAGAGAATGGTTTTCCTATGCCAGCTAGGACCCTCTCATAATATGGAGCCTCTTGGATGTCGATGAAGGTCATGACTATCTCAGACTTATTCATGGCTGGGGTGACTTGTGCTGCAACCCATTTCTATCGCTGGGCATATTCTCTGAACGATTCGGTATTCTTCTTCTTGATTTTGGTAATTTGGTATCTATCCAGAGCCAGCTGAGATTGAAAGCTGTATTGGCTGAGGAAAGCATGGGCCAGTTCCTCCCAGCTATGGATTTTGGAGTTGTCCAGACGGGCATACCATACTCTGGCTTCTCCAGTCAGACTCTTTTGAAATAGTTGCATTCGAAGCTTCTCATCCTCTATATAGGATCCCTAGTTCTCTGATGAACACTTTCAGGTGTGTGTAAGGATCCCCCAATCCGCCATATTTCTTGAAATCGGTGACTTGAAACTTCTCGGGATAACGAGCCCAGGGAATATACATAGGTCATAGTAATTGACACTGCCGAATGCCCCAGTCGCTTTGATAGACCGGAGGGTTTCTTCCATCTGTTGTACTTTTTTTATGATGTCACCAGCTTCTTATTCTTTGATGAGGGGGGTGACTTCAGGGGTTTTGTTGGTTTTATTCTGGTTTTGTGGTCTAGGAATCTGATTGTCGACCTTTTCAGTATCTTGACTGCCAGCACCACTACCAGATGCTCCTTGTTCTGGATGAGCTTGAGACTGTTTCTCTTTAAAGGCCTTGCTTTTTTCTCGTAGGAAACCGGCTAATTCGGCTATCTAATTTTTCAGTCCTTCAAACTCTTCCCTGGATACCGGGGTGGATTCTTGTGGAGCACTAGAAGCCATGTCCTTGGATGGACCGGGTGCTTTAGATTTAGACCTAGTAACATGACCAATTTTTACCTACAACAAAATATAGGCGTGTCAATTTCCTGATGTAGGTAAGGACTGGATGTATGATGTGTTTTTTAGATTTTATCCTGCAAAACCGAAGTTAGTTGTTTTGATGGCAGGATGACATGGTATCTTGACATGGAAAGTAAATCTTTTATTATGATATTTACATTGTGCTCCTCGGTAATTGGATACTTAACATGGAATTGAAAGAGGAAGGCATGCAGAAACTTCCCTTCGAATTTGGTTAATCAGAGGCTGACCTATCTTAGGTTACTCTCGCGACTTTTGTTTCTGCATGAAGGTTCCCAGATCATCGCAATCTACTAGAGGGGAAATTAATCCGATCTTTCAACTGGAGCGAATCTGGGTGCTGCATTTTCATGAGCCCAGAGACTTAGTCGTCCCCAGAGACATTACTTATCACCGACCAGGTTTTTCTCCTTGTGAGAGGGACACACAACATACAATCACATACATCGTGGCTCACCATTGTGCATATGATGACATGGACGTGAAGCACTAAATATGGGTGCGAAGCACTAAAAAGCAGGAAAGCATTCATTCACATTCATTCAATGTAAAGATGTAGCATTCATACATTTAATAAAGACGCAGCATTCACTCATTCATTGACTGTGGAGACGCAGAATTTCACGCATTCAATAGTTTTGAAAGGAAAGTGTTTGAAAAGATTAGAAAGCGGCCTGAGCCCTCTACTGTCCCCAGCAAAGTCGCCACCTGTCGACGTTGGTTTAAAAAATCCGCGGGTCGGATCACAACTCGGATCTTTTAATCTCTTTTCCTAAGTTCTCTCTACCCTCACTCTTTTTATTTAGGAAAAAGGTTTTGAAGGGTTTTTTAGGAAAAAGGCCAACATGTATCATGTCGACGATTTGAACGTTTTAAAGAGTCGCCAGTAGATTTCAAAATGGTTGTACCAACTCAACCGAGTTTTGTTTGCAAGAGGCCCAATTGCTGGATACTGGCGAAACTTGATCTTTGAAAATAAAATTTGAGCTCGGGGGCTTGGTTAAGTGTGGGGAAGGTGTTAGGCACCCCACAACTCCCGTGTAAACACGGTATCGCATCTTTTCAATATTTTCCTTTAAAAACTGGAATGCGTGAGTGAATGCTATTTGAAAATTGGGCCTATTGATTTGATTAATTGAAAGTAGTGCTTTGCTTCGTTGAACCTATATACGAAGGGTTTGATTTAATTTGAAAATCAGTCTTTGATTTGATTTGCAAAAGCATTTAATTTTGATTTTCTTTTTTAAAAGCTTTTTTTTATTGGATTGAAAATGATATTTTAAAAGCTGGTTTATCAAACCCTTACGCTAGCATAAGAATTGAAGCCTGTTGATACTTCTAATTTTTATCTTTATAGCCTTAAGGCTGCATGTGAATGGTGATTTATCGGGCTGCGAAGCATCCTCGACCACAAAAATATACAAGTGTCGGTGTCCTCAAGGGTATGAAAACCATCGGAGGGACGCTGACACGACAATTGACATTTTTTTACTATGTTGAGACCTTAAATCCGGATAACTGTTTTATGGTCTATTTACATGTACATTTCTACAGAAAAACTGGCAGGGTACAATTGTAAATCGGAGTTTGTCCATCGTGGGAATCAGATTATGATCAGTTTGATCATGAATCCCACGATTTCTAGGCTCACATATGAGTAGCCAAAAAACCTGCACAGTTTTAAATTTGTACAGAAACAGATATATATACATCCTCACGTCACAATGGAACCAAGGATTCATCAGTAAATCCTGGCTGTGCGTGGCCAAAGCCTCTCGTTCCCACTAGATAGCGATCTAAGGGACGCGAGGTTGCTTTCGAGGCTGAAACTAGAAAGAAAGCTAGATTTAAAGAAATCTCAGCCATTCTAGCTTTTCGATTCAATCTGGAGATTTTGAATCGGCTAAAAACTAGAATTGGCAAGATTTAAATACATCTAGACCGCCCGCAGATATGTCAGTGCCAATTCATATAAAATGAATATTTAAAGCAAAAGTTGAATAAAAAGCGAGTAAAGCAATACATATATAGTTATACATAAAAGCTGTAAAAGGCGATGGGTTTTCACGCCGGTGCCCGGACTGGAATTGAAATATATATATATATATATATATATATATATATATATATATATATATATATATATTGACAGAAATATAGTCAACCTGGACTGGGAAGAGGACCAGTGATGGTGAAGGCTGCTTATATAAACATAAATATATATAGAAGCAGTAAAAAGGCCATAGAATGATTCAGGCCGAACTGAAATGTATATATACAGAAAAGTAGTCAACCAGGGACTGGGGAGAGCACCCAGTATGCCGAAGAGTGCAAAAACAGTATAAAAGGGCGATGGATTTTCACGCTTGTGCCCGGACTGAATTGAAATATATATATATATATATATATATATATATATATATATTGACAAAAATGTTGTCAACCAGGACTGGGAAGAGGACCAGTGATGGTGAAGGCTGCTTATATAAGCATAAATATATATAAAAGCAGTAAAAAGGCCACAGAATGATCCAGGCTGAACTGAAATATAAATGTATAGAAAAGTAGTCAACTAGGGACTGGGGAGAGCACCCAGTATGGTGAAGTGTGCAAAAATAGTAAAAAGTCCACGAAATAGTCCAGGCCAGACTGGAATGTAAATTATAGAAAAGTAGTCAACTAAGGACTGGGGAGAGCACCCAGTATGGCGCAGAATGTAAAAAAAGTATAAAAGGGCGATGAGTTTTCACGCCTGTGCCCGGACTGAATTGAAATATATATATATATATATATATATATATATATATATATATATATATATATATATATTGACAAAAATGTAGTCAACCAAGACTGGTACGAAGACCAGTGATGGTGAAAATCGCTCATATATGCGTAAATATATATAAAAGCGGTAAACTACCTCGGATTTGACATCCGGGCTTGACAGAATTGAAATGTTAGTATATATACAGCTAAATATATACAAAAAAGGGCCAAACCCGAACTTGAAAGATAACCCAGTCCGGCGGAGTTGCCAGAATGTGTGTGATAGTGCATTGAAGTTGCTAGAGCTGAAGGATCGTCAATCCGAGTTGTAGAAATGCCAGAAAATCAGTTTATGTACAAAAATATACCAAATTTTGACGAAAAAGGCCACGGAACTAAGTTCCGGGCATTTTTAGAAAATGAAACTTAACGTGCAAGTGTATAAAAGTACGAAGAAGTAATATTCACTTTCTAATCGTGAAAATACTTACAATGGACTGCTACACGAGCTTTTTGCCAAATCGTAGGCTCTATACGTCCAAATCTTCCAGTTGTTTTCTGATATGTGGTAGTATATGGGTATATTAACGTGTTAGAGTAAAAATATTTGGGTTTGGAAGAGGTGTAAAAGTCAGAAAATCAAACTGACAGGGCTTCACTGCGTTTCAAAAACATGAAAATGAGTGTAAGACCCCGAATTTTATAAATAAAGATTTAATTTTCTTTATATATTATTTCGAAATAGTAAGGTGTTGATTTGATAAATGTGAAAAGTTATGGGTGAAATGTGCAAATATTTTAAAATGAGCAAGTGGTTATAAAATATTCATTGTTGTTGGAGAATATTCGTTTCGTCGTGGAATATTCTTATTGTCGGAGAATATTCGTACGACGGCGCAGCTATTTGTGGGCCCCACAATGGAATAACTGTCGAATATAGAAAGCGACAGAAATAACCTTTTTATAAATAACGCTAAAACTGTTACGGTTAAACTGTTGGAATACCCAGTGATAAAAATACAGTAATACGTGTTGTGCACAGTAGCACACGGTATTGCACAGTATTTTGAATTATTGGTTCTTACGTAAGAAGTCATTTACTCAATAATTATTACAGTAATTACTGTTCAATATTTTATATTATTGATTCAATAATTGCATGATATTTTATTGGTTCAATAATTGATACGTTGCTATTTTATATCAATAATTGCTACGTTGCTATTTTATATGATTGATTCAATAATTGTTACCGTTGATATTTTGTATTATTGATTCAATAATTGTCACTACACAGTATTTCACATTATCAAATTAATAATTCATATTATTTGAATAATATTATTAGATAGCATTATTGACAATGTCTAAGGAAGTTATGTCTAGGAGGGGTTAATTAATTGCGCGCCAATAAGGAGAAATCCTTATCGGAAGGCCCCCTTTTTCCTGGGAACGACCTGGTTGTCAATATTGTAGTTCTGTAATATTATTTGTGAATAATTAATTATTGGTTTATATGATAAGGAAATATTTATTTCGTGGATATAAAAGAAGGAATTAGTGCTGATGTGTTTTTATCAGTTTTTTAGTGTGGAAAATCATTTGTAATGGATTTCGGCCATTTTCGGTTAGGTTTTTGGAAAAACTTTCTTCTACAAAGTTGTAGAGAATTAAATTTTCTATGGAAAGGATAAATCATTTGTATTTTTCTGATAAAAGGGCTATTTATTATGAATTATTGAAATATCGAAAAAATTGTTTTTTAAATAAAATGGGGGGCCCCATTTTTGGTTGTTGTGAAAAAAATATTAATTTTTTTTAGTCCAATTAGGTGTATTAGCAGCCAGCAAGTTTTCAAAATAAGTATGCTACGTTGGTTAACAAAGTCTACTTTGGCATCCTAAGTTTTTCCTATAAATAGGGTGCTTAGGTTAGAATTGAAAATCACACCAGAATCAGAAATTTTCTCTCTCTATAATATCGAGCGTATTTTTGTGAGTATTTAGATACTTTGAGTGTTACTATTCAGTGCAAGTTTCCTTTGGTATTATATCCGATATTCCAGCCAGAAGTACTATTCTTTTGAGGTAAGGGATGTTATTTTCTTTCATAAATGATGTTATTCTTTTCAATATCATTATACAAAAATATTGGCATGGATTGTATTATGAAATTCTTACTTTTTTCGTCGGAGTTACTATTCACGTATACGGCATTATTCACGGAAAAATTAGATTTTCTTCTATTTGTCCAAGTTGCTTGTTAAGGTTCCTATCATTGATTGGATCTAAGTTTTGAACTTTATTCTTGAATTTTGCTCCACAATTGATTATTACGAAGTATTTTTGAATTGGATAAACTAAAATACGAATCCTTAATCTTTGTCCTTTATCTCACTGGATTCGTTCTTTAAAATGTTTTTCATCATCCTCAGTCCTAAAAGGTGATATAACTGAATATCTTTGGCCTGTAGAGCAAAGATGAATGATTACCTGATGAATATCTTTGGCCGTAGTGCAAAGATGGACAAGTGTTGAGATCAACATGACCACTGGTGATACAAATGAATATCTTTGGCCCGTAGTGCAAAGATGAATATTTGATTTAAGATGTATATTGATTGATGTTACAGGGATAAAATATTGATGATGGACTTTTAAATCATAGAAGATAGTAGACTTCATTCTCTACTTAACTCTTCTAATGAATTGTTATTTCCGCTGCAAATATTGATCTAAAACTTGTTGGCAATAATATTTTATCTGAATTGTTGAAGACTAACGATAATTTATTTTCCATTATCTTTGTCATAATATTCTTTACTGGGCTAGTTGAGCTCACCCTTTTCATCTATTGTCCTCTTCAGGAAATGAGAATGTCGCAGGAACTAGTCGGGGGACAGAGTGATGGTCTGAGTTAGAGCAGTAGTAGTCCTCACTATTTCTAATAAATAGTGTGATAATAATTGTAATGAGGACTTAGTTAGAATGTTAATATTTTTTACATATTTGTATTGACACTCACAGTTGTGCGGTCGTATTTTGCACGACCGTGTGATATAAAAGTTTGTATTTGGATTCTGTACCATGTATTTGGCGACTCAGAATGGGTTGGGTTGACTAGACCTATTATGGGGGCGTCACAATGAGAGGGGGGTGCACCTCTATATATAGGCCAGGGAGCCTCCACTCTACCTGCGGTTTCTGCAGGTAGAGGTGCGGCTCCCTTGGTGGGGCCCGCGGTGCCGGGTTCTGTCGTCTCGAAGTACGTGTACTACGGACAACGCGCAGTCGAAGTTGAAACTTTTTAACTTTTGATCGGAGCGTCCATTTGAGGCGTGCGATACCTTTTCAAAAAGCCCTCGCCGAGAGTGTCGCAATGACATGGGATAAAACATTTTTTGGGTCCAAGAACACGGGTTCATAACCAGGTCTTCGATTCCCCGTAGTTTGTCTGTTGAGCTGTCTTGCGCTGTTTGCACTCGGGATCGTCGTTATGGTTCATTCTGACTTCCATGGAATCAATTCAGCTTGAGTTTGGCTGAATCGGATGAGAGTTGGTAGAATGATCGTTTTTCCCCTCTTGGGGTGGTCCTCGATGAATCTGGCTTCCCAGGGTTATCTCTGGGCTGAATTGTACTTCCCGGATTGATGCCGGGGCATATTTGTACTTCTCGGGCTGAGACCGGGGATCACTTGACATATCCTGGGTTGATGTCAAGGTTGACCTGTACCTCTCGAGTTGATGTCGGGGCTGACTTGACGGCCCGATATTGAGATTGGGATTGATCGATACCTCCCGGGTTGATGCCGGGGCTGCCTTATATCTCTCAGGTTTCCGCCGAGGCTGATTTGAAGGCCCGATATTGAGATCGGGATTTGACTGGACGGCCCGATCGGAGATCGGGGTTGATTTGATAGCCCCATATTGAGATCGGGGTTGATCTGACAGTTCGATTGACGATCAGAGCTGGTTTGACGGTCCGATTAACTATCGGGGTTGATCTGACGGTCCGATTGAAGATCGAAGCTGGTTTGACTGTCCGATTGACTATCGGAGCTGGATAGACTATCCGATTTACGATTGAAGCTGTATTGACTGTTCGATTGACGATCGGAGCTGGATTGACAGTCTGATTGACGATCGGAGCTGGATCGACCGTCCAATTGACGATCAGAGCTGGATCGACGGTTCGATTGACGATCGGAGCTGGATCGACGGTCCGATTGACGATCGGAGCTGAACTGGATGCCCGACATTGGTATCGGAGTTGATTTAATTGACGGTTTTGCCCTCCTATAGTGTTAATATTGGGGCAAGAAAAATTTCGAGTGTCTACAAGTGTTAAATGAGAACAAATAATCTTTTATAATTCATTATTTTCAAACAGAAGTAGCCTTTTTTAAGGCTTGGGGAGAGAGAAAGGAAAAAGAGATTGAGAATTCTCTCTTAATTTTTAATTTTTAGAGGAGGTGACAAAAAACTGAAATGGAGATTTTTTTTTAACTAAATTTGTTTCTAATAAAAAGTTTTGAGGGAGATTTATTAAAAACTTAGATAATGTGACAATCCGGATTTTTCGAAAACTATTAAAATAAGAATTTAATAAATAATATTCTTATTTTGAGACGCAATGTGCTTGAATATATAAATATATATGTGTTATATATATATATATGTGTGTGTGTGTGTGTGTGTGTGTTTGTGTGTGTATGTGAATGTGATATTCAAAAATATTGAACCGTGTAAATAAAATAATATTTTATTATAAAAATATGGTATTTAAATGAAATGTCATTAACTATTATATATATATATATATATATATATATATATATATATAAACATATAAACATATGATATGCCAAACAATTAATTTTAATGGTTTAATTGAGATAGAAAAATGAAATGAAAATAGAAACTTAGTGAGAAAGAGATTAACTTATATTATTTCCTCATTAATTTTAAATAAAATGATAAGACTTAATAATGTACTAATTAAATAAGAAATTATTTAATTATAAAGGAAAGAAAATTGTATTGTGTATGAATGCTTTAGCATCTATAATAATAAGATAGAACCCAATTTGAATTGATTTGGGCGGAAAAGCACAATGACGGTTCAGATTCATTTTAATTTTAATTCTCTATAATAATAAGATAGAACCCAATTTGAATTGATTTGGGCGGGAAATCATAAGGACGGTTCAGATTCATTCTAATTAATTTGGGCGGGAAAGCACAAAGACGGTTCAGATTCATTCTAGAGGCTCACATTTCATCTCATACAAAAATAATTTCGCCAAAATCAAACTCACCCCCTACACGCTACCCTTTTCTGCAGTCTACCCAAATCCCTTACAGCTACCCGTTTGTTGAAATGGTATTAAGAAAACCTTATTTGATTGTAAATTTATAATTATTTTATTTTATCTCACATATTTCGATAATTTTATATTTCAAATTTTTTCATGTATACATTGAAGGATACTTGGTGTGAGATGTAAAGTATACGAAGTTGTTTCTCTATTTTTTGCATGTGTGTATTTTTTGTGTTCCGTCTTTTGTAAAGTTAACTAATTATACATGATTATGATGATTTTGGGTATGAAATGATGGTTGTTTTAGTGGTTTAGATTTTTCTGGATATTTATTTTTAAAGAAAAATTAATTATTGTGGTGGTGTGGTGAATTATAATAATTGTTATGTCTGATTGTAAGTTACTTTAGATTGCAAAGAGTCTTTAGGTAATATAGTATTTTTTAAATTTTAATCTAATTTTTCGTTACGTGCCTTCAGGTACGGGCAATTACTAGTGGAATATGTTAGGCAAATGTAAATCAAGCTAATTACTTGATTAATGAATATTATATATATATATTAAATGAATTGTTTAAAAACAAGTTATGGGAATAAGAAAATTTGGCTATAAAGCTTAAATGAGCTATTTGAGTAATTAATGGAGTGTCAATCATTTAAGTACTTGAATTATTATGTGTGAATATTTGTTTTAATTGTGAAATTTAATTTCATAATTAATGAAATAATTCTTATACATAATATAATTGTATAATTATCCAATTTTGGAAATGCATGTAATAATAATGTGAATATGAAATTATATGTGATAATAGAAATTTATATAATGTATGTAATTGTAATATTATATATATATATGAAGTAAAGTAATGTATATAATATATACATTATATGAATATGCTGGAATTGAGAATGGGATAACATGGAGTATATGAGGATTATTCAGGTAGCAAGTGCTGAGTCATGTATGAAGCAAGATGTGGCTGTCTTAAGTCTATTCTCATCATGGCTAATTCAAGCCTAAGCACGAGTTGTAGAATACTTATACTAGCATAATAGAAACTCAGCAATTATTTTGGTAAACCAAAGAGAGAGAGCCAAGTGGTTAGATAAAAACTATTCTCAATTTTCTTCCCTCTTCCTTTGTCCGTCCCATTCCATACCTTCCTTCTCTTTAAATTATCAAACTTCCATTAATCTCCCTTAAGTTTCGGCTGGAACAGAGAAAGAAGGCCACGAAGTAAATTTTTAAACTGATTTGGGAAGGGATTTCGAGCAGCAACAATAAAGGAAGAGTTAATAAACTGATTTCTAAAGCTAAAACTTCATCAAATCAAGGTTATTGCAAGGCAAGTTATAATTATGTTCATAAAAATTTAGTTGAATGAGGTTTTATGTTGCAATAACTGCTATTTTAGGATGTGTTGGACCCCGAATATTTGGGGTCCAAGACCCGGTTCGTGCTTGGCTGTGATTGGGCCTATGTGAGTCCACGTAGGATGTGACTTGGATATGTCTCTTATTTATATGGGGGTTCGGATTATGGAAGGAGAGTTAGTTATTGATTTAACTTCCTATATCTTCTAGGAGATTTGATACAATTCTATTATGAAAAGGATATACGGGGGAACCCTAATCCAATATAAAGATGAATTCTAGCAGGGATGTGAGAACACTATAAATACATGGCTTGACCCTTCATAAGATACACACATATTATTACTTTTCCAACATTAGAGCTTATTGCCTCCATTGTTAACCTTGTCAGCATGTACTCATTCTCACACCGGAGCTATCCCCCGGCGGCCAAAGCCATCAAGCTTTTTGGTGTTTACCCGTTTCTGTGCAGGATTGGACGCGCTTTGGTGATTGGAGCGCGTGGAAAGATCTTGGCGTTAACATTGGTGCTAGAAGGAGGGTTTTTCTCTAGTACTGCTTATTCAATCACAACCAGCATATCACTATGTCAGAAACCATGGTGAATAGCAAAACTGTTTCTGGCAGAGGGCAGCCAACAGCAGCAGCCTCCGCTCAGCAGAAGGGGTCGGTGAAAGACAGATTGGGGCCGTCTTAGAGCATCCATACACAACTAGGCCCCCAGACCAATTCGGCTGGTTCCCAAGTAAGGGATCAGGATAGCGCACGACGGAAGCTGTTCGCCACAGCCAGTAAGGATCGGAGAAGGGTAGGAGGCACACCGCCTACCCAACTCCAGGAAGACACGAAGACTGCTCTAGCCTAGAAAGCGAAGGAGATAAAGGAGACAGAACAAGCCCTGAAAATCCTCATGATGCAGAAGTAGGAAATCGCCATGCAGATGGTACACATGGCCGAGTGTTGGGTAAAATCTAGTTACGCACAACACACAAGTATACGTGGTCAACAAGTAATAGAGTAAAAGTAAATTATCGTTCCCACGAGAAATTATTTAACAAGAATCACCAAGTACTAACCCGTAACCAAACTATATCTTATTTAAAAGAATGAATTTCAAGTATAATTAAACTAATATTAAATACCACTAGTTAAATTAAGATTATGGAGAATTAAGATCACAACTTCACTTATTGCTTCATTTAAGTTAATACACTTCCCATCAATTATAATCACTATCCTGAATAGTTAATCAAGAACACTTAAGCAGATATAACCACCTCTCGATGCATTATACCCATACTCACTTGCATCCACAGATAATAGAATTAAGAAAGGCACCCTAATTAACTAATCCACTATATCTCTATGTGAATTACAATTAAAGAGGATTTTACGCACAAGTTCTCTATTAAATTACATATGGCGTAAAGGTATATCTCCATCCTAAACACTAATCATGAATTCTATCTACGCAGAAATCACAAACACATGCTATTATGATCAGATCTAAATCTATACTCCTCTCTCGATTTTATATAGATTATCACGGTAATTGATAATTAGGCAATTAAACAGTTAAGTCCAAATCTCAATAGATAATTCTCACAATAGATCATAAAAATTGATAGAGAAGCATATTAAAATAAACTACACAATAAGATCCATTGTAATCTTAAACACAGATTTATTTCATTGTCATTGAATTAAAACTAAGAATCCACACTTGAATACACATTAAAAGATAAGAATGAGATTAAGAAAAAGAATTGAATCTATTGCCGGTAAATTCGTGCTCCTTCTTGCTCCTGCTCTTGATCTTCAATGGCTTTCACTTGTTTCAATCTCCAAATTCCCTTTCAACTAGGATTTTTTATTTGTTCGAAACTAAACTAAAACTAAACTAATAATCTAAGAAATAAGAATTAATCATCCGAAGCTATCTAATATATTATATATATATATATATACACTAAGCTCCTGCCGCCTCTCTATTTAGGTTCAGTCACAATCCGAATCACAATAGGATGTTGAGCAGCTTGGGCTTTTGTATCCTTTTATATCACTATATATAGCAACCCACTTTTCATAGCAATTGATAACCCCACCATCCGAATAGAAGAAGGAAACCCTCTAGCTGCTTGCATGCTTTAAGTCCCTGGCCCACCAATTTTAACAAGTTAAGTCTCCCTTTTTATAGCCCAAGCTTGTTGCATCCGTATCCCACTTGAAATAGGAAAAAAGATCAGTAGCCTTGTCTCATCCGTGTCCAACTATCTTTTGCAGTAGGTCAAATCACTTTTATAACCTTCACTAGCCGAATTGGAAAAAGAAGATTAGTATATCATGCTTTTAAGTTTGTTTTTTCTCCAATACTCGTGGCCCACTTGACTTATCATTTGCACCAAATCCGAGTAGCAAGCAAAAAAGAAGTCAACAGTTTTGCCGCCTCCCCGCCCCAGCGGGGGGTCCTCTTGCCAACTGCCCCGCCCTAGCGGGGTCCACTACTGTCCAGCATGTTCATGTACTGATAATTTTATGAGCTGCAAACTCTAGCCCACTTGAGAATTGTTTTGCTTGCATGCGTGGCCTACTTATCATAATATAAGGATCCGTGAGCTGCTAATAGGAATTCGTGAGTTGCTCTTTCCATGAAGATTATGGACCCATGAATATGTGAAGCATATAAACCGTGGCCCCCCACATATTATGAGTTGGACAATAATGAGTTGGACAATTAATTTGATAACTAGCTAGCGTGGGCTGATCCCTTAGTCCTTGCCGAATTGGGTCAGCCCAATTACCGAATTGGGTTCCAATTTGTCATGTTACGCCACTTTTGCATCCATTCCGCTTCCTGTTAATATAACATAAATTCGAGTAAAATGCTAAGAAAAATTATTTGAAAACCTTAAGACTCAAGCTATTAAGACTATCGATTCGTGTGTATGAAACACACTCATCACCTAGCTGGAGAACGAGGCCTTCTGCCACCCTCGCCACAGGGAACGGGGGAGGCCTCCACACGGAAGAAGACATGATGAGGACACGAGGAGAACCAAGAGTAGGCTTCGGAGCCGCTCTCGCGATAGAAACTGGTCTAAAGGCCATCGAGTCGAGGGACGTTCGAGAGCACACCGCTCTAACAGGCCCCGATACGACGACAGAAGGCTCCGAAGCCACTCACGAGAGGATAGATCGAGAGACTTCGGCCACGAAAACCAAAGACAATTGGTGGCCCATGGGAAAGAGGCTCATCAGAAGACAGAACCTTTGGCGAACAAACCAAAGGGCCAACGTCAGGAAAGCCCTCGGCGACACGGGGATAGGGATCACAGAAGCCCTTCCTAGGTTGGCAGTACGGATGAAAGAGATCGCAAGTACCGTCGAGACCGAAGGGATCGAAGAGAGAAGGACTCTCAGAGGAAAGAGGCCGACCCGGCCCTTGCAGGGATCGAGATGCTGACCAAAAAGCTAGAAGATATGCAAAAGCAGCTGATTGAGGCCCAGTAAGGGAAGGCCAGTTTGGGAAAGAAGGCTTCACCATTCTCGACAGAGATCCTCCGGGAGAAGGCAGACCTCACCAAGAAGTTGCCTTACATAGAGAGTTATGATGGGTCGGGCGACCCGTACAAATATAGCCAGACATATGATAGGTTGATGGACTACTATGACTACACAGACGCGGAGAAGTGCAATACCTTCATTACAACCCTGAGGAAGGACGCCCGACAATGGATGATGACACTGGCCCCGAACACAGTCTCGTCATGGGAGGAGTTATGCGACAAGTTCCATGCTCGGTTCAGGAGCAATAAGAGAAGAGGAAGGCCAACTGGATCATTGTCCCAGGTTAGACAGTATTCCAATGAGACGCTGGGTCAATATGTGAAGAGGTTCAGAGAGGCGGTAGGTCAAGTGACAGACCTTAATAACTTACAAGCGGTTGGACTCTTCCAGAACAGGCTGGACCTGGTGAGATCGAAAAAATTAGTGAAAAAGCTTATCTTCAATCATCCGAGGAGCCTAGACGAAGCGTTCGAGAAGGCAAAGGGCTTCATAGTGATGGAGGAGGCCATGAAAAGTCTGAAGCGAGGCTCTACAGAGAAGCCTAAAGATAAGGAGAAAGAGAAAGGCAAGTTCGAGGGAAATTCAAAACGGTATGGGAATGATAGATCGGACAACTATCAGAAGCGGTACAATAACAACAACAAGAGTTCGGGTGGGGGCCGTTCAGTTCCCCCAAAAGAAAGGGTAAACAGAGTTTACACCCATCTTAATGCCAGCCGGACCAGCATTCTGGAACACATAAAGAAGCAGCCTGGCTACCAGATGCCTCCGGACGGCCTTAGGCCCGGCACAGGACATGCCAACAGATTTTGTGACTACCATGAAGCGGCGGGGCATTATACCGAGGATTGTTGGGGCCTGAGGGAATTGATCGAGAGGAACGTGCAACATGGCGGTCTGGTCCAATTTGTGTCCGGAAGGGAGGGCCCAAAGGGGAAACAAACAAATAGTACTCCAACCCAGACAGACCAACAACCACAATAGAACCAGACTCAGGGGGCTCGCCATGTGGTGGATGTTATCACTGGCGAAAAAATGGGGAAGGTTGTAAGGAAAAAGAGATGGGGATATCTGGATTCGTTGATGTCAGTTGTCGACCAACCCGTGAGACTTTACCCGGGTTTGGTCATATCATTCACGGACGAAGACTTCCCCATAGTGCTGATCGAGCCACCTGAAGGAGCATTGGTGATCACAGCACAGGTGGGGTCGGTCGACATGAAAAGAATGATGATAGATAATGGATCTTCGGTGGATATTTTAGATGCACATACGTATCAGAGGATAAACTTGGACGGAAGGAAGATGGAGATCGAACATGAGTCTCTGTTATATGGCTTCAGTAACAAGCCGGTTAGAGTTGCAGGAACCATCGAGCTACCTGTGATCTTCGGAACGGCCCCACAACAGGTAAAGATCACGTGCAAATTCTACGTGGTGCATGTAGATTCGGCTTACAACGCAATCCTGGGAAGGCCTACTCTGACGGCCCTCCAAGAAGTGACATCCATACCCCACTTTAAGATCAAGTTTCCTACTCAGCATGGGGTCGGAGAAGTAGCAGAGGACCTTGATCTGGTAAGAAAGTGCTACCAGAACTCGCTGATCACTTCAGGAGTGGGGGTCAGTAAGAAAAAGCAGACAATGACGATAGAGATCGAGCCCTTCACAGAGAGCATCACAGAGCCATTGGTCATGCCAGCAGGGGCGACAGAGGAGATAGAGCTAGTACTAGGAAAGCAGGACAAGACAGTAAGGATCGAGTCAGGCTTGCCGGAACCTTTTCAGACCCACCTGATAGAGTTACTGTAGAGTTATGTTGACATTTTCTCCTGGGTCCCCAGTGATTTGCCAGGGGTGGATCTAAAGGTTGCTGAGCATCGGCTGCACGTGGATCCAGCAAAGAAGCCAGTTCGGCAAAAAAAGAAGATCTTCGCTCCAGAGAGGCAGAGGATAATCGACTAAAAAATAGTAAAGCTGTTGGCAGCAGACTTCATCTTTGAGATTGAATACCCGGAGTGGATGGCCAACGTGGTTTTGGTGCAGAAGCAAAATGGCAAATGGCGTGTCCGCATCGATTATACCGACCTGAACAAAGCATGTCTGAAGGACTTCTACCCTCTGCCACACATCGATCAGCTCATCGACGCTACTTCAGGGTATGCCCTGCTCAGCTTCATGGAAGCATTCTCGGGATATCATTAAATCTCGATGTGTAAGGAGGATATACCGAAGACGGCGTTCATTACACATCGGTAGGTATATGCCTACAAAAAGATGACCTTTGGATTGCTGAATGCAATAGCCACTTACCAGAGGATGATGAACTACGTCTTCAAAAAGTAGTTGGGGAAGAGCATGGAAGTATATATAGACAACATAATTGTCAAGAACATGACAGTCTGAGGCCATGTGGACGATTTGGAGGATTTCTTTCAGACGGTTCGACACTATAATTTAAGATTAAATCCGACCAAGTGTACTTTTAGACTAGGAGCAGGGAAATTCTTGGGGTATATGATCAGCCAGAGAGGGATAGAGGCGAATCCTGAGAAGATCAAGGCCATCCTTGATATAAAGTCTCCACAGTTGTACAAAGACGTCCAGCGTCTGACGGGTCGGATAGCAGCTATTAGGAGGTTCATGTCCAAATTGGAAAAGAGGTGTCTGCCATTTTTTGATACTTTGAAAGGGCCGAAGAACGCGAAGAGCTTTCAGTGGACATCAGAGTGTGAAGATTCTTTTCAAAGGATAAAGAGGTATTTGTCTTCGGCGCCTTTGTTGGTGAAGCCCGTTCCTACCAAGCCATTGTATTTGTATTTGGCGGCAAGTTCATTGGCTATGGGAGCAGTTTTGGTGCCGGAGATTGGGGGTAAGCAGCACCCAGTTTATTACATAAACCATGCCCTAAGGGATGCAGAAACAAGGTAATTGAACCTGGAAAAGTTTGCCTATGCCTTAGTGATAGCCAGCAGGAAGCTTCGGCAATATTTCCAGGGTCAGTTGATAGTGGTATACACGGATTAGCCGTTGAAGAAGGTTCTGGGCAAACCAGAGGTCTCGGGAAGGCTGGCAGCGTGGATCATGGAGCTCTCACAATTCATACTAGAGTACTATTCTCGGACGACCATTAAGGGGCATGCATTGGCTAATTTCATGGTAGAGTGTTCGTTCTCCAAAGCGGACGACAGCATGGATCAGGTCAAGGGGACCGAATGGAATGTTATAGTTGTTCAGCCAAGACAGAGCTCTTGGATATTGTACACAGATGGTTCGACTACTTCAGATGTCAGTGGGGCTGGCGTCATTCTAACTAGTCCCGAAGGGTTCAAGGAACAGCTGGCAATCAGATTTGGGTTTAAGGCCACAAACAACGAAGCTGAGTACAAAGCAGTTATGGCAAGGCTTTGGTTAGCGAAGAGTCTTGACGTATAGAGGTTGGTCATCTTCAGTGACTCACAACTGGTCGTTAAGCAGATCTTAGGGGAATATAAAGCTCGAGGGACAAGAATGGTGAAATACTTGGCAGAGACAAAGGATCGGCTGCAGATGTTCGAGTCATTTAAATTTCAAGGGGTAGATCGGTCGAACAATACGATAGCTGATGCACTGGTGAGGTTGGCTATGACTGAGGCTAGCACATTTAGTGGATCGGTTTACTTGGAAGTTTTGAATCAGCCGAGTGTTCAGCATGCTGAGGTGATGTGCCTGGAACGGTCAACTTTCTGGATGGCTCTATATCTAGAGTATCTAACCAATGGTGTTTTACCCTCCGATCGACTTTTAGCAAAGAAGATAAAGCACAGAAGTTCAAACGTTGTGCTAATAGATGGAGATCTGTATCGAAGGGCTTATTCGTCCCCGTTGTTAAAGTGTTTGATTCCATCAGAGGCGGAGTATGCCCTTCGGGAAGTTCATGAGGGAATATGCGGTGATCATATGGCGACAAAGTCTTAGGCATACAAGGTGCTTCAACAGGGATACTACTGGCCTACAATATTTAAAGAAGCGACTGAGTACGTAAAGAAGTGCCCGAAGTGCCAGTTGAACAGTCCGATCACTCATCAGCCACCAGAGGAGTTATACTCAGTATTGTCGCCTATTCCATTCGTAGTATGGGGGGTGGATATTCTGGGTCCACTGCCGAAGGCTAAGGGACAAGTTAGCTTCGTCATCATTGCTATTGACTACATGACCAAGTAGGTGGAGGCCAAACCCCTTAAGCTGATCACCGAGCAGGAATGTCTGAAATTTTTGAAGGAGTGTGTTGTATTCCGATTCGATATACCTATGGCGGTGGTTTCGGATAATGGTCAACAGTTCGTGGGTGCCAAGTTCGAAGTGTTTTTGGCAGAATTGGGCATACAGCATAGGAAGACTTCAGTAGCACATCCTCAGTCCAATGGTCAAGTTGAGGTAACAAATAGAACTTTGCTAAATGGGATCACGAGGAGACTTGATGAGGCAAAGGGAAGATGACCTGAAGAGTTGCTCAGTGTCCTATGGGCTTATCGGACCACACCTCGATCTACCACCGGTGATTCTCTGTTCAGATTGGCTTATGGTACAAATGCTTTAGTACCGGTGGAGATTGGATCTACTTCTCTTCGGGTCAGCCATTATAATGAGATATTCAACGAAGATGGACTTCGGGCCAATATGGATTTGTTAGAAGAGGTCAGAGAAACCGCCCTAGTAAAGCTTACTGCGTATTAGCGAAGGGTGGCTAGGTACTATAACAAAGTTATAAAACTCAGAAGGTTCGAGGTAGGGGATTTTGTCCTTCGAGAGGTGGAAGCTTCCACGCCTCAGAATCAGGGAAAACTGATGCCAAACTGGGAAGGTCCGTATGAGATCATTGAGGTTCCGAAGCCTGGCACTTATAGGCTTCGAGCAATGGATGGGTCAGAGATCAAGAACGCCTGGCATGTAGGCAAACTAAGTAAATATTTCCAGTAAGGCAGAAGTCAGAGTCAAGGGTCTGTAATAGCGCTACGATTATCAATAAAAGAAGTATTTTTCTCTCCAACAGTGTTGTTCTTTGTGTTTGTTCTATATCTGTCCGACCCGCGAACCAGATTAATGGTATAAGGTGGGATTCCTTCGCCTCTTCAGAGCGAAGCGAATATTCTTGGTTGAACCTATTTAGCTCTCGGAGCGAGCGAAGGTCACCAGTGGTATAAGGTGGGATTCCTTCGCCTCTTCGGAGCGAAGCGAATATTCTTGGTTGAACCTATTCGGCTCTCGGAGCGAACGAAGGTCACCAGTGGTATAAAGTGGGATTCCTTTGCCTCTTCAGAGCGAAGTGAATATTCTTGGTTGAACTTATTCGGCTCTCGGAGCGAACGAAGGTCACTAATGGTATAAGGTTGGATTCCTTCACTTCTTCAGAGCGAAACGAATCTTTTTGGTTGAACCTATTCGGCTCTCGGAGCGAACAAAGGTCGCCAATAGTATAAGGTTGGATTTATTTAGCCCTGGGGGGCAAAAAGTATTTTTATGCTTTAATTGCTTATAACTATTTGATGAAGTGAATGTTATATGTGCTCATGATAGGATACAGTTCGAGAAATTATGTGAAAAGATAGAGATTTTTTCATTGATAACATTTATAGGAAGTTAATTGGTTACAAAGGGATTCCTAATTTGAAGAGGAAGGATCGTCGTCATTGGTACCCTCTTCGGAGTCTGAAGTATCTAGCAAACCTGGGTTGATGAAGCATTTGAGCATTTTAGCTTCGGCAAGCTTCGTACCCCTCAGAGAACATCTTGGCTATCTCCGTGTTGACCTCAGCCGATTCTCGATATTCCTTAATGATCTGAAGCCGAAGTTCATCAGTAAGAATGGGCTCGGATGATTTCTACTAGAAAAGTTATTTCTCCAGAGCAGTGCACACCTGGCGAGCGTCTTCTTCCTGCTTCTTCAAGTTAGAGTTTTCCTACTGAAGTGTGAGGATGCTTTGTTTCAGCTGGAGGATCTCCGCTTGGTCAGCTTCAGACTTTTCCATTAGGATATGGCATTTGACATCGGTTCGGGCAGCATACTCTTTCAGATTTATGTTTTTAGCTTGAAGTGTAGAAACTTCATTCTGAAGATAGGTGTTGGAGCGATTTGTCCTGGCGTGGGCAGTTTGTTCCTGTTGTAGAGCTACTTGAAGTGCTTATACTTCTTCAGCAAGTCTTTTGGTTTCAGCTTCATACTCCTTCCACTTTTGAGTGACCCGACCCCATATAGTGTTGGTCTGAAAAATGTCTGAAGTTAGGAGGGAAAGGGTGCCGTATGAAAGCTATGTTACATTAAAGAAGCAAAAGAAGCTTACTCTGCCCTGTTGAATGAGGCCATCGATGATGAGGTTGTGGTACGGTATGTCTTGGAATCAGTCGTCGTCGATGGGGAGGACGAAATGTTTGTAAGCCTCAATAGAATAATTTTTGGGGTTGTTGGAGAAGAACAACTTTCTGATCGGCTCGTTTTTTGATGGAGGTGGAGGGAATTATTGAGATGAAGAAAGTGGCTCTTTGGTATAGGGTTTTTGGAGGGGTGGTTCGGAGGTATTATCTTCATAGGGTTTTTGACTCTGGTTTGTGGAAGGGTTAGGGTCGGCTTCAGAGGAAGGGGCGGTTACTTTAGAGAGAGGGACTCTAAGGTCTTCGGCAGTCAAAGGGTTTAACTTAGCCCGTTTCATTTTAAAATGATGAATTTGCGCTTGTTCTTCCGCGGGCAGGTCAATGAGATTTTTTGGGATAACTAGGGTAGGGTCGTCTTTTCTTTTAGTTCATTTGGAGGCTCTCCTCATGTGCCGAACCCTTGTAGATGCTTCTGGGTTGGTAATTTCCGCAGGGATGTCTTCGACATTTTGTATGTTGGAGGTTTAGGCCTCGGTAGAAGGGTTTTGAACAGCGATGACTTCGGCGACTTTGGCAGGACATTTGCCTGAGAGATATTCATCAAGATCGCGGTGTTTGGATGTCATAGGTTTGATGAGAGTTACTACATAATTGAAGGCGTTAGCAATGATTACATTATAAAGGAGGCAAATATGGGTTTGGTGACTTACATTGGTGATCGTAGAGCCAGGCATGTTTGGTTAGAGTGTTGTAGCTCCATTCTGTTTATAGCAGCTTCTGGATCAGTTTGGCGATCTCTTTTACCCAATCGAAAGAGATGTCGCCCATGGGGAGGTTTGGACGCCTAAGAGATGCCCATCCTGGCAGTTTGTGGGTTTCTGGCCCTCAGATGAAGAACCATTCACTATGTCATCCTTTGTTGCTGGAGGGGGCATCCATCAGAGGGCGTCTCTCTATCTTGGCATTCGGTTTGTTAGAAATTTTGCTGAAAGCTTTGAAGCCTGGTTTTGCAGGAACCGGTCAGCTAGTACAGGGTGAAGAACAAGTCGACAGAAGGTTGCACTTCGGCTTCTACGCAGAAGGAAATAAAGGCAATGATGTTAATGTGGGAGTTCGGCACCAATTGGATGAAACCGATGCCGATGAACCCGATGAGGGTTAGGATGAATGCGTGAAGGGGGAACCGAACCCTTTTCTCCTTCAGAGTCTGGGGCACGGCGATCCAACCGTCGTTGGTGTGGTACATCCGATCTGCGGTGGTGGGGGCTTTCCGAGAATAGGTGTCTGAGATCTGGTAGAGCAATCGGACGACATCCATATCTTCATCAGTGAGGTCAGAGGGGGTGTTGGCATGAGGAAATTTTGCCTCGAGTATTCTCGTTGGGCTTTCTCCGTATCGGTCTCTGGTGGAACGATGGATTGAGGGGGAGCTTGGCTGGCGGTGGCCATGGTGTGGAATCAATGATGATGGCAGTGGGGACGGTGGTTTGAACAGTAGAGGATGAGGCAGTGACGGGTACAGTTGGAGCAGGAATGGTGGAGAGAGGGATAACTGAGATGGGTGCGGTAGTGATGGGGATAAAATCAGGGGAGTTGGAGGTTGATGCCATTGCTTGAGCTTCAAAAAGTTGCAGGTAGGGGTTCTTGTCGAAAAATAGAGGACATCTGGGAGAGAGAGAGAGGGGATTTTTGAAATTGGTAAGGGAAATGATTATGATGTTGGGGGGTTTTGTTATGCTTTGTTGGAGGCTGTTCCCGAATTCCAAGGGACGACTCATTAATGGTGGAAATGATGGGGCATGTGAGGAGGTGAAGGGTTTCTGACTAGGGGTGTTGGTGGGTTGGCTCCGATTTTTATGGTTATGGGTTATGCAAGGTTGATGGGCCATATGGTTTGGGTCGATTCCAGATGGGACACTCCCTGGGCTCGGCCGGTGAGTTTCAACTCTTGGTCCAGTTTGGTCTGTTAACAAGTGGGCTGGATAGGTTTGCATGGTTGGGCTATGCTCATATACTTTTCCATCAAATGTTCCATTTAATGAAAGACTGGGGGGCAATGTTGGGGCCCGAATATTTGGCGTCCAAGACTCGGTTCGTGCTTGGCTGTGATCGAGCCTATGTGAGTCCAAGTAGGACGTGACTTGGATATGTCTCCTATTTATATGGGGGTTCGGATTATGGAAGGAGAGTTAGTTATTTATTTAACTACCTATATTCTAGGAGATTTGATACAAACCTATTATAAAAAGGATATACGGGGGAACCCTAATTTAATATAAAGATGGATTCTAGCAGGGATGTGAGAACACTATAAATACATGGCTTGACCCTTCATAAGGTACACACATATTATTACTTTTCCACCACTAGAGCTTATTGCCTCCATTATTAACCTTGTCAGCCTGTACTCATTCTCACACCGGAGCTATCCCTCGGCGGCCCAAGTTGTCAAGGTTTTTGGTGTTTACCCGTTTTTATGCAAGATTGGACGCGCTTTGGTGATTGGAGCGCGTGGAAGAATCTTGGCGTTAACAGGATGAAATTTAGTATGAAGGAGATTATTTGTTGTTATGCGGAGTAATAAGGAAGGAAAACATAGCTTGAAGCATATATAAACATCTATTAACTCTGTCCCAATAGAAGTATATGTCATGTTTGATTTTATGTCTCTTAGAGCTGTTTAGGTTAAAAAAGAGAAATTTGGGAAATGTTGTAAACAAGGAAACCTTCATACACATTATATGAATTAATTCAAAAGGTTTGGGTAGATTAAATTGGGTTTAAAACCTGGTTTGGGGTTAATGTATAAGTTGGGCTCAGTCGAAAAGCTGCTTTAACAAGGCTATTTTGAGCCCTTATAAAACTTGTTTAAAAAGTCCATTTTGGATGAGTTATATTTTTTAAAAATAGTATACTATACCATTTATAACATACTAAAATTTGGAATTGATCGGACTTATAGAATTTGAGTTAGAAATTTGCAAAGAGGGCTGGTTAGGCATGTGGGCTGTAAAATTGCAAAGCAAAATTGCTCCAAGCAATTTTGAGGCTTTGTAAAACCTGCCTAAGACATTTGTTTCAGCTAGCTTGCATTTTTGTTCAAATAGTATAATACATCCTTTATATCATATTAAAAGTTGAAGTCAATTGAATATATGGTTTAAAAGTTAGAAAATCACAAAGTAGCAATGAAAATAAGGCTGGGCTGGGGGGGCAAGGCAGTAGCTGCACCAGGCTGTTGGCCCAACGGCACATGGGCAGACGCCTGGTAATAGTTGCCAGCCAGCTGTCGGGCGGCATTTCACCGTGCGTTTTGATTCTAATTTTGGGAGTTAAGCATTTAAAAAGTTAAAATTAATAATTATGTATATACTAATATATAATTAATTGATAATTGGACCATTGAACCCAACATGGTTGATAAATTAAGATTAAGTTGTTCATCTTGATATGTTCAAGTTTAAGTTAAAATTATGTAACACATTACATGTTAAACTATAAGCTTTAATACATAAGTAATACGCGTGACATTAACAATGCGAAATAGCTATGACGTGATGAAATCAATTTGAAAACAGATTAAGGATTAGTTAACTAATCTAAAATATGGTAAAATCTTAAGAACTTAAGATTATAAAATTATAAAGTTGAGATGTGGGGTTTCTATTATAATGCGTTGTACAAACTAAAGATCTATAAATCAATCTAGTTAGTTTTAAATGAAATGATGAGGCATGTTATAACCTTTGTGTTATGTATAGATTACACAAGTTTGCTAAAATATTGGACGTGGTAAACCGATGAATGAAGTTATGCAATCAAAGGCAAGTTTTCCAGTTTTGTTTGTAGTATGTAAGCTTGATGTTGAGTATGTGCAATCATTATCGCGTTATGATAAAATTGTTATGAATATGTTGAAATACTTGGTTTGAATTACAATGTTATATGGATTATTGAAGTCAAAGTTGTTAGTTCCTAGTAGGCACACAATAGATCTAGAAGGGGGGGTTGAATAGATTCTTTTTAATTTCAAATACTTTTCCATATTATTTTGCATTGCTAAGTAATTAGCATATGACAAACATAAGAATCTTTTCAAGCATAGCGGAATAAGTAAAAGATCCCCTTCATTGATATATTTATAAACACAGTTACACATTGTTCTTGGAGTTAGTTAAGTTGTAAGTAGTTAATACATACATAGCAGTTATAACAGTTAAGTGCATAATGTAATGACAGAATGTAAAAGACACAAGAGATTTTAAGTGGTTCAGAGACTCAAGCTCCTAATCCACTCTTCTGCTTCTCCAGCAGAAAATCTACTAAGGAAAGGGCAGCACCCTGAATCACTAAGATTCCTTCAAGGCCAGCAGCCTTGGAACTTCAGTTCACTAAGAACTCTTCAAGCCCAGCAGGCTTGGAACTCCTCTAGTTCACTAAGAACTCTTCAAGCCCAGCAGGCTTGGAACTTCATTTAGTCTCTCCGAACAAGGACCCCTAAGGCCCTAGCTACTTGTTGTTGTTGTTGTAGTTATTGTTGTTGCTTTGCTGCTAAGATGTCTTGAAGTTTGATAATCTTTGTACTTAGTAGCTTGGCGTGGCCCTCTTTGCATTCTGCATAGAGTCTGGACCACCTCTTCTCTGGTGCAGCTGATCTTCATTCTGTTCAGCTCATCTTCATCCGATGTCAGCTGTGCACCATCACCACATAGAACTGCTAAGGCTTTTCATTGTGGGTCACCTTCTTCTGGTCCTTAGCAGCCCTTGAACCCTTCTTGATTGATATGCAGACATGGTTCTGCATATTTTCTTGTGTAGCTTCTAGTTCTTCATGATGATCCGTAGAGTGGCTCTCTAGATCTTCTTTGTGCTCTTCCACCTTCCTGAATGCTATCTTCTTGACCTTTTCGACTCTCAGCTTAGCTGCCATTTTTAATGGCATTCTCATTCTCGTTAAGTGAAGCTTTAGTCTGTTCAAGTCCTTCTTCAAATCTGCTTCACTTCCACCTTCGTAGTCTTACTGCCACTGAGACTTGTTCTGTTCAGCTCTGGTGGAACTCGTAGAGTCAACAATATAACATTCCAACAACTCAATGATTCTGCAACTCAGCCACAACTTTGCCACAACTTTATCTTTTAAGCTTCAGCTGTTAAATACCCTTCCATGATCTTTCCGTTAGAAAAATAGTCGTTGGAAGCTATTTGAATTGCTTCGTAGATCTCGAGTTCTTTGGTGCAGACTGCTGATGTGATGTAATAGCTCCGTTTTGACTTTACTAACACAGCAGTCTGCTACTTCACCTACCGCCTCAGAGATGTCACTATTCTGTGTCAGGCTGGTAGTCACTTTTACTACTCCTTTCTGATTCCTTGATTCGAATCTTCAGGAGTTGTCCTTCTGCATCGATGCTCTCAATTTAGCAATGTTCGAATATCAGTCTTCAGTTTAAACCGTTGCCAATGCTTTAATCTTCAGATGACAGAACTCTACGATTTTGATGCAGATGTTCTTGGACCTTGATCGTAGTATGTCTTGTTGAATGTTGCTTATTGACTGGTTGAGACAATACTACGATTCTGAAGAGTGTTCTTTGGACCTGCAATGTAGAACACCTCTTCCTTTACTTGTGCAGTGCTTCAACACTTCTGCTTGCCTCGACTGGTCTAAGGAACTGATAGCTTGACCTATTGCTCTGGCCTCTTCTGAATAGTAAGACACATCAGATTTGTGGCATACCCAGCTCTCTTTCTCCTGGTGATCTCCCGTTCACCTATCATCAATGGTCTGACCCATGCTTAATCACTTTTGTCTTGTTCTTCATATGTTGGCCAGTATCTCTGTGTGACCTACATCAGATCCTGCAAGCACTGCGATCCTGAGTAATTCTCAAGACCGTTGTCTTCTGTTCTCTTAACAACTCCTGCACTTGCTGACTTTCTCTAGTTAGTCACTTTATCTGAAGTCTTCTTCTGATAGGCTTATGGAAGACTCTATCTTGAATGGCTTCACAACTCAATCTGGATGTTGATTAAGTTGGTTCTTAAATCTCTTGTTAGCTTGCATGCCATTCGTTGAGTGCCTCTAGTTTCCTTCAAGTAGATTGCTCCTTTTTAGTTCAAACCAGAGGCTTCATACTTTGGATTCTTTGGGAGTGCTCATCTGTTGAGAATCGTGTTGACACTACGATTCTTCCTTGGCGTTGTGAGCAACCTTGATGAAGTCTTAGTTCTGCAGACTACGATTTAGCTTTGGTTCTGCAGACACTACGACTCCGAGATCAGATCTTGACAGACTACTATTTCTGCCTTCATGCTTACTGTCCTCGTTTGATCTGGCTCGACTACGATCTCTGCCTCTGATATGATTCATAGACTCCACTACTTCAAGTGTGGCCTACGATTCTTGACTTGGCTCTGGCAGATGCTCGGTCGGCTCACAGACAAGCTGTCTTTACGATGACTTCCTCAGCAGACTACAGCTCTGAGAAAGTTCTTCTCGACACACTACGATTCTTCCTTGTTTCTCTTGGTAGACTACGATGCTGGAGTAGTGCTCAACGATCAGGCATGCCTATCTATTATATTATAAGATCAACCTAACAAGTTTGATCTTTCTATATTTATAGTCCTTGTACATCATTTCTTTTTAAGGACTTTACAACGCTGTTTTGCTTATGTAGGATCAACCTAACATATTTGATCATTTCAGTCTAAGTCTTTGTACATATATTCCTATTATCTATCAAAGGATTTTACAGCTTTTGTCAATGCAAGCATACTTGCATATTCATTCATTTATATCATAATCAAATCATATATAAATAGGAATACCATTCTCATGAATATTCCTAACAAAAGTATGTCTAAAGCTAATTGAGTTACGAAAACTCAATTTATTTGTGATGTGTGATATGTGAGATATGATAAGCTTTTAACACATGAAATATTTTCTAAATACAACATGATGAAATTGAAAGCGTATATGAAAATGCATACCATTAATGTATGAAGCATGTGTATATGTAATCATGTTGCATAAGATTATTAATGTATGTATAAAATGCATAGAATCATTGAACATGGTGCATAATTGAATTGTGTAGTATGCATTAAAATTGTAAGACTTGTCGGGTCGTCGTGCTCAAACTAACAATAATTTGCAGGTTAAAGATGCGATGCAACTCTCTTGCTATCATGATGACAAATATTAGAGACGCGTGAAAAAGGAAAACATTTAACTATTTCCTTAGTTGAAGTTATTTTAAGCCGTGGTGACGGTTTGTGATATATGTAAACTAGAATATGTAAAACTTGAATTATGAATAAAGGTTATTCATTTGAGATTAAGATGTAATTATATAAGTTACTTTGTAAAGTAGATTAGTACGATGATGATGGTGTTCAAATGACATTATATGGTGAATATATTATTGAATTACCTTGCGAGCATTCAGGGAATGACTAAAGTTTGAAATTTAACTTTGAATTCACATATAACTTTTCAAAATGGATTTTTGTATATATATACATACAATCTTGAATATAACTACATATGTTTAAGGTTGTGGATTCTGAAACTGAGAAGAGACCGAAATAGCTAAGTTTAGGATCTATTTTGTTATTTGACTGTTATGTATAACAAAAATAAAGTTAGATTGTGATGAAAATTCATTATATGAATAAAAAAACTGTAAAAAGTTTAAACTTTATTCGCATTTTAATTGATTAATAATGTAAAGTTAGATTAAGATTATATTACTAACGATCAAAGTCAGGAGTGGTAATTGTCCTGATTTTGGGGACGTTACAGTTGATATTAGAGTTGTAAGTTATAAACCTTAGGTAAGGATACCGTAGTGAAGGAAGATGATAGTAAAGTGATAAATTTGGATGGAGTTTAATTGATAATAAATTTCGAGAATTCACGAGTTGAAATAGATATGAAAAGATTCAAAGACGAATCTCGAAGAGTTATAATAAAAGTAAAAAGGAGAAAATCAGGGGACACCTGACTCAAATCATAGAAATGTAAAGAGATAATGATGAATATAAGTTGAGAAGCGTAAAGGAAATCATAATATAATATGATTAAAGAAAAAGTAAGAAAATCGTAAGATGAAACGTTCGTAAAGTAAAGGAAGAATCTTAATATAAAACGATTGTGAGATAAGATCACGGTGTGATTAGATTGAATTGTGAAATGATAGTTAACTAGTTGAATGATTGAAAGTTATAGTTTGATGCTATAAAGAAAAGGCAACATGAAATAGTACGAAGAAAATTTAAGAAGAGTTGTAAATGATGAAATACGAATTGAAAGAAAATTCATATTAAATAAAGAGAAGACTAGAATTTTGTGGAATTTTAATTGAGAATTCATGTGACAGCTGAGTTGTACAAACCTTTGTATGGGTAGGGTTTTGTACTTTGTTTAACGACCACTTAGTTTATCACATTGATAATCGTTAAAATGTTGGGATTGCACTATCAACATACGTATGGTGAGAAGGTGATTCTTTTTTAGATGTATATTTGATAATTAGAGAATATTAAGATTAGATGTGAGTTTTTAAAACTCATATTTATGATAAGTTTGTGACTCATAATCATATGGTATGTTTTGAGCCCTTAAGCGTATGGACAGTCCCTGATTTGTTTTTGAACTACGTATTGTTAAGACAAGTTCCTAAACCCATCTTATTGTGGAAAGTTTCTGAACACATAAAGTGTGGTAAATTTGATGAACGATATTGTGGTAGATTGAGAACTGAGAAATTTTAGTATAGTAAGTATTAGTGATGTTAGAAATAAATATAATTATTAAATAGTGGAGGAATGAAGAAAATTAAAGTTGATAAAAGAAAATTGGATATTCCAATTTTTCTAGTTATACTCGATTTCGAAATTTATTGATATCGTGCTGATATTTACACTTTTATGTTTTCGAAAAATATATTGGATCAATTGTTGAACTAATAAGTTTTAAAAATCTTTTTGCGGAACAAGGAAAAATAACATATCTATCTCTTTTAGTGCAGGGAACAAATACAGGGAAATATGAAAGCAATAGATCTAGATAGTGGAAATGTTTTTAAAATAGAACTTTTTAGTGAACTGGATTGGAGTAGTAAATTTCTCATATGCATATCACTGTAACACAAAAAATTGCACTCTTTATTGCTCGTAACTGTTTTTCTCTAGTTTAAGAAAGTTGAAAAACACTTGCATTTATAGTTATCTGCTTTTATGTTTCAAAAGCTTTTCCATTAAGTCTGATCCCTCACATTTCAAAATTAATCAGAACATTGAAATTTCAAGTATAAGGCTTAACTGGTTGGCTCGAGAAGTGCAAATGATTGTTAGTGTAGATGATATATAGATGCCGCCTAAAAGATCTTTCTAAATTATGTTTCATGGGCTATGTTGCAAATAGTTCAGTAAAGTTTCAATACATTGAACTTCACACAAGTACATTAAGCTTCCCAGATGTAAAGATAGAAATGAAATTGATGATGTCAGGTCTTAAAGGTATTTTTTCCACATTGTCTTGTGCTTTGGTTAATGCTCAGAGGTGGAAATTCTGGACGAGACAGACAGACATCAACAACTGTTGTCCTGTCCGTTAAAAGATTGAACCAGCCGTACTACTTGAAGGTTTGATTTATATTATTTTATTTGGTTTCAATATATTGTTTCTCTGATGCTGGATATTGTCCCGAGTTCATGTCGATTAATATTATTGTTTCCCAACGGCACACAAAATATATAGAAGTGGGAGGTTTTGAATAGATCTTTTAAAACTTTTCTTTATTTAAAGATCAATTATTAGGAAATTAATTAGATCAATTAATTTATAACACATCGAAATATTAGAATAAAATCCCTTAAAGATTTAATGAAATTTCAGTTCTAAATTTAGCACTTGTGGATATTAGTCACTCACAGATATAATAGTTAATGACAGAAAATAAAGACTGAAAGTAAATGACACAAGATGTGTAAGTGATTCGGAGTACGTACAAATAATTTATAGTCCACTATTATACTTTAACAAGTACGAAATTCACTAATGATGGGGTCACAAATACCAGATCTGTAGCGACCCCAAAATCAGAATTATTCTTCAAACCCGATCTTGTGCCTTAGAATCCATCTTGCATTAGTTTTCCATCATTATTCGATGATTTAAATAACTGAAATATTGGACAATTTAAAGTTTTCTACTTTCTTTCTTTTATAACTGTTTTTTCCTTCATTCCCTGAATCGTAACCTTTACGAAATTCTTATACTCAGTGGTGATGCCAGGAATTGTTGGTAGTGGGGGGATTATTAGAGTATCAAACAATAAATCAAAATTGATAATTATAGTAACAAAGAATGACTTAAATATATAACCAAAAAAATATAATATATTATTGTTGTAGACATCAAACTTATACACAAAAAATAACTAGTATAATATAACAATTACAATTGTCCTCTGCGCGTTTTCATTCGTTGAAATCGTTGCATAATACTTTCATTGTCAATTCAATCAAATACGTCCTTCTCGATATATGTAATCAAGTAATTATTCATCAGTTAATCTTCTATGGAATTGCGCAACCTACTCTTAATTATCTTCATCGTAGAAAAAGCTCTTTCAACAGTAGCAGTCGCAACATGTAAGATTATTGCCAACTTTAGAAGCCGATATACCAAAGGAAATACAATATGTTTCTTAGTACCTACGAGCTTTCTTGCAAGACTGCTAATCCCTTGAACGTCCAAAAACTCTTGATTTGTCCGCATATCAGAAATGTAATTATCTAGTTGACTATCAAGTTTCATAAGATCCATTGGAGAAAAGTCATTCGAATAAAAGCTTGCGAGATGAATCAATTTGTTCTTATCCAAACTAGCGAAACAATCACTAGGATTTAAGCATGCCACTGATAAAAACAAATTGCTTCCGTAAAATGATCATTTAATTCTTGAAGTTGCTAATCCAAAACAGTACAAAATATCTCAACATAATAATGGTGAAAATTTGTAGTACCTTGAGATTTTCGACTTGATCTCCCATGGAATAAACCATTCATATCTATAATGTCAATTTTGTGTTTGTTGCGAAATAAACAAACTTCATCAAGTAGCTTCTCACATCCCTCATCTCTCACAGTCTTCAATAGTTGCTTAGACACTTTAACTAATTCCATAGCATTTACAATTTCTTGATCCTTTCTTTGCAATGCTTGTGATAATTCATTTGTAATTTCCAATATCTTTCTCATCAATATTAGATCAAATGCAAAATCAAATGATTGCAATGACTCTAATAAACCAAAAGCAATACCTTTTTGTTGGTATACCAAACCATCATCTGAAACCTCCTCAAGTACATCAATCACTGAGAAGAACATAAGAATCAAGTTCAAAAGTGTCTCATAATGTGATCCCAACGTGTGTCATCTGCCCGTTTAAGACTAGTTTCTTGATGTAAGCATTTCCCACTTTGAAGTTCATTATTCATTAATGCTTCCCCGACTCTAGTCGCTTCTTTCTCTCTAAAACTATCTCAACGCTTGCATGATGCTCCAACCACATTTAACAACTCAAAAACTTTGTTAAAAAACCAAGCAATATGTTTATGCTTACTAGCAACAGCTACAATAGGTAATTGGAGTTGATGAGCAAAACAATGGACATAAAATGCAAAAGGATTCTCATTCATGATTAAGATTTTGAGACCATTAAATTAGCCTCGCATGTTACTGGCTCCATCGTACCCTTGACCACATACTCTTGATAAACTTAGTATGTGACTTGAGAAAAAGGTCTCAATTGCTTCTTTAAGCAATGAAGCAGTAGTACTAGTAACATGAACTATACCAACAAAACGTTCAACAACATATCTCTTTCTATCCACATAGCGTAAAGCTATGGCCATCTGTTTTTTGATTGAAATATCACGTGCCTCGTCAACTAATATTGCAAACACATCATCTCTAATATCACTAATGATAGCAATGGTAGTTTCTAATGCAACACAATTTATAATATCTTTTTGAATATCACTTGACACCAATTTCATATTTTTTTGGAGCATTTTGCAACACAACATTGTTGATACTTTCATTGTGATCAACAAGAAATTGCAGAAGCTGTAAGAAATTTCCTCTATTACTTGAATCATCATCTTCATCGTGACCACGAAAGGATAACCCTTGACGCAAAAGAAATCTTATGCAATCAAGTGATGCATTTAAGCGAATTCGATATTCAAGTCTCGTTTGTTCAGATTGCTTAATAAAAACATTTTGAATATTTTGCTTTGGTTTCATCAGATGTTGACATTTACTCCAAGCTTGGTTATGAGCACTATTAGGCCCTCCAACATGAATATCAAATCTCTCTTTCTTGCTCCATGTTGTGAACCCGTTAGTATTGAAAGAATCACCACCCGCTTGTTTTCCAGTATCCGACCTAAATAGATAGCAACATAAGCAAAATGTTGCATCAATAGCTATGCTATACTCCAACCAATTTCTATATTCTTTAAACCAAGAAGAAATAAATCTACGTAAGTATCTCCCAATTTGTATCTGTGGGACCCTTTAGCATGAATGCTCTTCTTACTTCATCTTGAATATTAGGATGATACTTTGATATTTTCTTTCGCAACCCGGGGTCTGCTTCAAGATTTCCCAAATCTACTTTATCATCATCCTTTTTCTAATTTTGTTAGAACATGATCCTTCAAATGCAAAAGCTTTTTTGAATACAAATTTGTCCATAGATACTTGACTTATTGGCTATTTTCTGTTTAAAGATATTATGAACTTAATTACAACAAAAAACGTACTAACTACTGAGGTTTTCATTTAGATAATCTTTCTGGGTTTTCATTTCATGAAAATATAAACACTCAAATACATATAATATACTGATATACACCAACTACATATAGGCACAGAATATTTATGTTAGTACTGTATATAAATTATAATGCTTTAAAATTTAAAAGAATTAATTTTAGTAATCCAGTTAATTAATTGTAAATTCATGATTACTTAATTAGTCCATAAAACTTACTACTGATTACTTCATATTATCATATACCACTGCTTTTGTCTCCTTCATTAGTCCAATAATTGAGAACAAAGATATATCAAGCATTCTCTATTAATAAAATCAATTTGGATATGATATGATCTAAAAGATCACACGATTGTTGCAATTTGGACAAACCCATTAGTCCATTACCCATCAAAAAATAAACTGAACCTTTATATCAAAAAATTATAAAACCCCATAAAAAATTATAAAGCGAATACAAATAAATTAGACATACGATGCTCTCTGGTTAAATCATCAGTGGACGGTGATCAGACTTTTGGTGGGCAGTTGGGCTCTTCTCTGGACTCCGCCTAATTTGAAGAACAATAAAACTAGTTTTGGGGCTGGGGAGCTTCTTCAATACTTCTCTTCTCTGCTTTGTGCCGATCGTGGCTTGTTTTGGGATTTGGGAGGCTTCTTCAGTACTTCTTTACTCATTTCATTGGGTGCAAAATAGTAAATTACACCATAAAAAATCTATTGCATATATATGTATAAGAAAAAAAATTCACAGTCCTCCACTTCGCTTCGTCACTGCTTATATTGAACTCATATTTATTACATGAATTATTTAACCAAAGTAAATGTATTAGGAACTTTCAAGTCTCAATACATAACATCTTTTCTAATGATATTTCATCTATGAAATCTTTACATACCAAATAATCTCCATAATACCTTTACACACCGTAACAAATAATTCTCATCTTTTAAACATTTTAAAGATTAACACATCTGTTGTTTACACATACAAACATTATCATCATAATTCAATACAACCCAATTAATAAAACTAGCCTTCCTTTCATGCGCCTTTGATCACAAAATATCGCATCATAGCTTTAACCTGCAAATTAAGCAAGATTGAGCACGACGACAAGTTTAACAACTTATCATGCATCATGTAGCCAAGGGCGGAGCTAGGATTATGATTTGGGATGGGCTAGAAAAAAATATAAATGAACTAGAACAACATATGGGCTAAGTGTTTAAATTTGGGGTGGGCTAATTTTTAAAACTGAATAATTTACACTAAAATTAAACTATAAAGTCTAGTTTTTTGAGAATTTGGGGTGGGCTGTAGCCCACCGTAGCCCATGTTTAGCTACGCCCTTGCATGTAGCACATAACTTCATATTCAATTCATCCTTAGTAATCTTTTCGCATATTACCAATGCAACATCAACTTATCAATGATCATATATCACATTCTTCAGTAGACTGAGTTCCGTAACTGAAAACAAATTAGTTATAAGTTGACTTTGATCATTCACAAAACAAATAATGCAATTCATGGGTATTCACATACTTATAAACATAAGTCATACTAATGGTTAACTCATATCAATTTACAAGTCCACAAAAATAAACTGAGAAACTTGCATGTCGCGTTGATTATAACGTATAGCTTAACTACTTTGCGTATATCCTACACATTCAAATCACGTAGATATAACAATTAGTCATATATCGACACTTACTACACGCTTTCATTAACCCCATACCACGATCCAAAATTCTCTCTCTCTTAACTAACACTTAGTCTTTTAATAAGTGTTTAAGGTTTACTAGATCATTATGTTATCCACATAACATTTCTTAAGTTGATTATATAACCATAACATTCAATTAGATGATTAAGGCTCAGTATCATATCATATTACATGCTTAATAATTGAGTATGTTTATTAAATTAATTCCATAAACTTCCCTCTGAACTATACATTTAAAAGCTCATCACTGGGTCTGATCTGATATCGGCGCGGTCGCGTTGTGTGTGCGGCGGCGTCCAATTACAGTGTGGTGGCGCCCGACTGCAGAATCAGTTTTTTTGATTCGCGATTTTGAACTCTATTTTCATCCAAATTTCATATCTTCTTCAACTAAGGTCCAAATCAGATGGTTTTTGACTCAATAAATTCGTTAAACACAGACGTACACTTCTACAGAGTAATAATAACATTTTAGAAACTCTAACATACCATTTTTAAGGATTCAATTTCAATATCCATACTAGATTTTCTTATTTTGACATGTTTTACGAAATCTTTCACCACTAATTTATTTTACATCCGTTTTAGTTCATTCAAATTGGGTTATTTTCGTATTCTAGAGGAGTACAACATACATCATTCAATTAAATTCTTTAAACACAGCAACATAACCATAAAAATCTTTAAAACAGACCACAATGACCAAAATTAGTCCAAAGGTCTATTTTTCTTCATCTTTACATCTAAATTCAGATTTGTTTGCTATAATTTCACTTCTATGCTATTCTCAGATCATCTAACAGTTCATTTACCAATTGAAATCACACAATTGAATTTTCTCCAACTTCAACAACTACAACAATTTCTAACAAAAAACTTAACAAGTAAAGATTAGGAGTTTTAGAATTTCCTTACCTCTTGAATCTTACTTAGCTTAATTATACGATGTAGATTGTTGGCTTCTCCTTGATTCTCAGAACTTCTCTTCCATTTTTTTCACAGAAAACCCACACTCTCTCTCTATGAATTTAGAGCTTTCTCTTTTCTTTGCAACGTAAAAACAATGAACTGATGCGGTGGCTCTATTATTCAGTTTATTTGAGCGTTATAGCAAATGAAAAGTCTGAGCGTTACCATTTGCTCAAGGGCTTGTTTGCTTTGCACACCTTTACTTCTCCTTCTTCTTATTTGTTTTAATTGGTTAGCACCTTTTACTTTGTCTGCTAAATCATTTATCCAGCTCCACTTCTCCAATTATATCCCATACGAATTATGAAGTTACATTTAAAATTAGAATAAACATCTCTATTAAAATAAATATTTCCATTAAAATAATTAATATTTAAGCCACTAATTATTTTAATAAATTATACAGTCATTATGCATAGTTATTTAATTTCCTTCATTCTATAAATTGTCTCAAGACAATTTATTTAATTTATAGACTTAATCACAACTTGAATATTAATTTAATTTATTAATCTTGACACCAATATTTATTTATAGACATATTGGTTTTTCTCATCTCCTATTCCATTTATATAATGTATTAGACCATTACATAAACATATTACATTTATATGCAATATATTAACTCTCTCATTGTTATTAAAACATAGATATTTACGTTAATTCACTATTTTAATTAAGTGAATTAATCACATCATTTATGAAATTTAATTCAAATATTCCATTGTCATTCAAGGCTTGTCATTCAAATTACAACAAGGTTTTAACTTAATCTTAATTAATCATTACTAATTAAATTAATTTTTCTTCATTTATATATTCTATTTCGTAACTAATTTCGTTCACTTTCTTTAATAGTTTTATTAACTATTAACTCTCATATTCCCAATATATATATATATATATATATATCCTTTCTACAAACACATAATTTCTTCACACCAAATCACATATTCCAAAACACATATATATTTATTCGAACCCAACACATCTTATAATAAGAATTTTATTTATTAAATTCTTATTTTAATAATTTCTGAAAATCCAGGTTGTCACAAGATCACTAAGATCTATTACATTTGAATCACTTAGATTCCTTTGAGTCACTTAGTCTCAATTAATCATTACTAATTAAATTGATTTTTCTTCATTTCTATATTCCATTTCGTAACTAATTTCGTTCACTTTCTTTAATAGTTTTATTAACTATTAACTCTCATATTCCCAATATATATATATATATATATATATATATATATATATATATATATATATATATATATTTATCCTTTATACACACACATAATTTCTTCAAACCAAATCACATATTCCAAAACACATATATATTTATTTGAACCCGACACATCTCATAATAAGAATTTTATTTATTAAATTCCTATTTTAATAATTTCTAAAAATCCAAGTTGTCACAAGATCACTAAGATCTATTACATTTGAATCACTTAGATTCCTTTGAGTCACTTAGTCTCAGCAAAATCACTTAGATCAGTTCACTTAGACCTCTTCAAGTTATTTAGAGTTGGATGAAAGTCACTAAGACAATCGAATCACTATTGAAGGATAGTTGTTTGATGTGCTGCTAAGCTTGCAATTTGCTTGGCTACTTTTGGTACTTAGCATCTTGAATAAGTACCATTTCATAGAGTAGAGCTTGATAGACTTTTGTCAGAGTTTTAACTTTGTTCTTGGTAATTCGTACTTAGATTTGAATCCTCGTACGCTTTTTATAGACTTCTGGAAATCATCCCGTTAGAGGCTTCCCGTTGGTGCATTTAATGATCTGCTCCAAAATGTTCTCTGATGTTGACTTTTAGAGTAGGTAGGCAGATTACTTTCGGCCCTAGTAAATCCCATCAGACTGTAGTTTCACCTACCACTTGTGAGTGGTGTCACATTTAAAATCTAGCAGTTTAGACATACCACTATCTGATCTTCTTATTTAAATTTGAAGATGATGAGAAACAATCTTGAAATCTGTATTCTACAATGCTCTTCATTTGTCAGTCTTATGACAGTTCTGACATGCTCTACAAACTTTGACTGATAGTTTGGTGAAGAACGTAGAGTCTTGACTTAAGTTACTTGACGTTCTGAACTCTAAGAGAAGTTGTTCTACGAATAGAGAAGTATTCTACAAAGAGCTCTCTATGATCTACTTTACGAATTGCTCTCTATGATGAGCACTCTACGATGCTTGAGCAGATTCTGCGAACTTCTCTTTACGCTGCGATCACAACTTTTACTATATGATCTAGGAGTCAGCTCTACGATCTGTCTAAAGGCTCTGTGGACTCTTTGCAGCTCTGCGATCATCCAACTGATGTTCTACGAACACATAGTTTACTATGCGAACTCTATTTACACTAGGAACATGGAGTAACTCTACGATCGTTTAACACAATGATACGATCGATTTGATCTTATTAATTATACATTAAATTAACTCAAATGATCAACCTAACAAGTTTGATCATTCTACTTTAAGTACTTGTACAATATTTTCTCATTAAATGACTTTACAAAAACTATTGAGCAATTATACATTATTATCAACACATCATCAAAAATTTAAACATGCATATCCTAACAAATATTATTTAGTTGCTACGTCATTTATGGGACTCTCTTTCTATGTGAATTGAGAATTATATTTATTTCTACAAAATAAATAGAAGAAAAAAAAGTTCGTAAATTTTTGTTTTGAAGGTAACTGACTGGGTTCCAAGAAACGGCAAGCTGTTTTTGGAATTGAGGAATCTCGTCCAGATTTGGTGTGTTCCTTTGAGCCACACTGAATATTTAGCTCTTGTTGGGGCGTGGTTATTTGGGACTGAATTATATGGTGGGCAAAGGTCCACGTGAAGTTATTTTAACCCACGTAGGAATCTATTTTTGCAGTTGAGTATTTTAAGGAATTAAAGATTCCTAATTACATTCGATTTATGACTCCTAAGGAAAGTGTTAGAATATGATCCATCTTCCTTTCTTTAAAGAGATTCTCTACAATCCATTAAGAAATTATAGCTAATGAGGATTTCCAATTCTACGCGGGGAAGGATTTTATGGAGGTGGTGAGATCACTATAAATACAAGGCTTATCCTGATTCTAAGGTACACACAATATTATTTCCAGCACTAGAGCATTAAGCCTCCATTGTTAAACCTTATTCAGCCTGTACTTATTCTCACATCAGAGCTATCCCTTGGCAGCCCAATCTGTCAAGCTTCATGTGTGTTTTGTTTCTGTGCAGGATTTGACGCGCTATGTTGATTGAAGCGCGTGGACGAATCTTGGCGTTAACATTGACGCTAGAAGGAGGGCTTTTTTAGTGGTAGGTAATTTTCAATCACAAGGGAGTTTTTCGGGTGGGGTTATGGAAAATAACAAGATAGTTTCCGGGCTTGGGAAGTCAACGGCGAACGGGTTCGCACAACCAAGAGGATCAGTCAAGGACAGGTTGGGTCCCTCCAAAAGATTCCAAGATAGGCTCGGACCCCATATCCACTCAGTTGGAAAAAAAGACATTGACATGGAGCATATCAGGCGAAGGCTGTTCTCAATAGCCAGTAAGAAAACAAAAGCTAGGGGTCGTGTAGGGGACACACCGTCCCGAACACGACTTCATGGCAATGGTCATAACGAAAGGAGGTCAATCTTAGCGAAAAAGGCACAGGAAACTGATGATGTGTTGAAAACATTACTACTTTAAAAAAATAGGAGATTGATAAGCAGATGGTGGTCTTGGTAGGTGGCGAAGATGGGGCCTCCATCCATAGTCGAAGGCGGAGGCGGTCATCTGGGAATCGCTCCAGAACACATCGTCCAGATGATTCTTAGCGGACCGAGAGCTGGCTCTGAAGTCACTCTCGGGACAAGAGCAGGCACAAAAGCCAATCAAGGGATTAATCGCTAGGAAATCAGTCCAGGACACATCGTCCGGACAATTCTCGACCAACTGGGAGTGGGCACCGAAGTCGCTCCAGCGGAGCAAGTTCGAAAGGATGGGGTCGATCTGACCAAAGAAGACGAGATCCTTTGCCCCGAAGAAGTGTGACAGATATACTGGTCAAAAGGGTGGCGGAGCTGGAGAAATGGTTAGCTGAGGGGAATCAGAATGATATGACCCCAGTCAAATCTTCATCACCGTTCTCCCCAAAAATCATTCAGGAGAAGGCAGATCCGAGTAAGAAATCCCCTCACGTGGAGAGCTACGATGGTTTGGGGGACCCTTATGAGCACAGTCAGGCTTACGATCGGCTGATGGATTACTATGACTACTCGGATGCTGCCAAGTATCAGATGTTCATGACTCCTTTGGGGAAGGACGCTCGGTAGTGGATGATGACACTGGGCCCAAATTCAGTCTCATCTTGGAAAGGACTCAGTGATAAATTCTATGCTCAATTCGGCAGTAACAAGAGGAGAGGAAAGACGACTGGTTCATTATCTCAAATCAGATAGTACTTAAACGAAACCTTGGGCCAGTACGTCAAACAATTTCATGAAGTAGTTGGTCAGGTTGCATACTTGAACGATTTTTAAGTTGTGGGTCTCTTTAAGAATGGTTTAGACCTTGTAAAATCAAAATAGTTGGTGAAAGAGTTGATGTTCAACCATCCGAAGAGCCTAGCTGAAGTGTTTGATAAAGCTGAAGGCTTCATAGTGGTGGAAGAGGCATTGAGTAGCCTAAAGCAGAATACGTCCAAGAAGTTGAAGGACAAGGAGAAGAGTAATAACAATAGTAATTCAGAAGGGTATTCGAAGAAGTACAATAACAATAACAACAATGGTGGTTCGGGAGGAGGACGCCCACATTTTCTGAATTACAGAGTCAATAAGATCTACACTAAGCTTAATACTAATCGGGCTACTATTCTGAAACATATGAAGGACAAGCATTACTTCAAACCAGCCAAAGATAACTTAAAGTCGACCAAAGGGAATTCGAACAAATATTGTGACTACTATGGGTCGCTCGAACATTCGACAGAGATTTATTGGGGTTTGAGGGATTTAATTGAGAAGAATGTACAAAATAGAGCCCTGGTCCAATACGTTACAAGACGAAATGCTTCGGAAGCACAGCTGGAGAATAACTCCCCAATACAGAACCTGACCGCCCAGCCTCAACAACAGGATAAGACCCAGGAAGTACTCCAGGTGGTGGATGTGATCACGGGCGGGTCAGTCGGGAAGGTGGCGGGGAAAAAGTGGCTGGGATATTTGGATGCGATACTATAAGTGTCTGATCATCCTGTTAGGTGTAAAAGACTGTACCCGGGCTCAATAATAACCTTTATCAATGAAGACTTCCCTTCTTAGTTGATCGAGTAACATAAAGGAGCGTTGGTAATTACTGAACAAGTGGGTTTGATGGACATGAAGCGGATGATGATCGATAATGGTTCGTTAGTGGACATATTGTATGCTCATGCCTACCAGAGGATGGATTTGGAGGGCAGAAAGATGGAGATTGGTCAGGAGCCTCCTCTATATGGTTTTGGCAATGAGCCTGTTTGGGTTGCTGGAACAATTGAGTGGCCAATAGGTTTCGGGAGATCCCTTCAGCAGGTGGAGATTACGTGTCGATTCTTTGTGGTATATGTTGACTCGTCTTATAATGCGATCCTGGGGAGTAAGGCCTTGATAGCTTTTCATGTGTTGACTTTGATTCCTCACTTTAAAATTAAATTTCCTACGCCAAACGGAGTTACTGAAGTGGCTGGGGATCTTGACTTAGCAAGAAGATGTTACAGGAATGCATTGATCTCTTCGGGTGTGGGGGTTAGTAAACAGAAGAAAACCATGGTGATAGAGAACGAACCATTATTACTGAGGCCAGTACGGAACCCATCGTCATTCCAATCGAAGAGAAAGAGGAAGTGGAGTTGATACCGGGAAAGAAAGACAAGACCATCAGAATCATATCAGGACTCCTGGAACCCTTTCGAATGAGCTTAATTGAATTACTTCGGTGTTATTCAGACATATTTGCATGGGTTTCCAGTGATATGCCTGGAGTAGAGGAAAAGGTGGTTGTGCATAGGCTATATGTGGACCCGGCTAAGAAACCTGTCAGGCAGAATTAGAGGATGACTTTTGCCCCTTAGAGACAAAAAATAATCGATGAGGAAATAGCCAAACTCTTGGCAGCAGACTTTATCTTTGAAATCAATCACTCGGAGTTGCTGGCTAATGTGGTATTAGTTCAAAAGTATAATGGGAAATGACGGGTTTACATCGACTACACAGACTTAAATAAAGCCTGTCCGAATGACTTTTATCCACTCCCGAACATTAATCAGCTCATCGATGCTACTTTAGGGTATGCATTGCTTAGTTTCATGGATGCTTTCTCGGGGTATCATCAGATATCAATGCATAAGGAGGATATACCGAAGTTATCATTCATCACTCACCGAGTAATTTATGCTTACAAGAAGATGACTTTTGGTTTGTTGAATACGGGGCTACAAATTAGAGGATGATGAATTATGTTTTTTCAAAACAGTTGGGTTGGAGCATGGAGGTTTATGTAGATTACATGATTGTCAAAAGCATATCGGTTCAAGGTCACTTGGATGATTTGGAGGACTGTTTCCAGACTGTTAAGCACTACAAGCTCAGGTTAAATCCGATAAAGTGTACCTTCAGATTGGGATCAGGGAAATTTATAGGTTATCTGATTAGAAAGAGGGAAATAGAGACGAACCCAAACAAGAGAAATATTATTTTGGATATGAAGTCTCCTCTGTCGTATAAGGATTTTCAACGTCTAATGGGCCGGATAGCAGATTTAAGAAGGTTCATGTCCAAGTCAGCTGAAAGGTGTTTACCATTTTTTGAAATGCTGAAAGGGCCGAAGAATGAGAAGACTTTCCAATGGACTTTGGAATGCGAGGATGGTTTTCGGGGAATCAAGAGGTATTTGTCTTCGGCTCCTTTTCTATGAACCCCTATATCTATATTTGGTTGCATGTTTGTTGGCAGTTGGAGCGGTAATGGTGCGAGAGATTGGGGTTAAGCAGCACCCAGTTTATTATGTAAACCATGCCCTTTGGGATGCAGAAATAAGGTATCCAAACCTTGAGAAGTTTGCCTATGCGTTGATAATAGCCAGTCGAAAGCTACGATAATACTTCCAAGGTTGGTTAATTGTAGTATACACGGATCAACCCTTGAAGAAAGTATTAGGTAAACTAGAAGTCTCGAGTCGGCTGGCAGCGTGGGCAATGAATTTAACACAATTAATTTGAGAGTATCATCCTCGGACTTCAATAAAGGGTCAGGCCTTGGCCGACTTTGTGGTGGAGTGTTCATTCTCTGAGATGGATGATGGCTTTGTTCGAACAGAAAGAGAAGTTCATGCAATTTCAGATGGCTAGCCGATCCAGACCTCTTGGACGTTGTACGCAGACAGGTCTTCGACTTCGGATGTCAGCGGAGCTGGGGTTATTTTGACAAGTCCAGAAGGTTTCAAGGTTCAGCAAGTGATCCGCTTTGGGTTTAAGGCGACTAATAATGAAGCAATTTTGGCAAATCTTTGATTGGCGAAGAGCCTCGAGATGCAATGATTGATAATCTTCTGTGACTCCCAGTTGGTCGTCAAGCAGATTTCAGGAGAATATGAGGCTCGGGGGGCTAGGATGGTTAAATATCTGGCCGATTTCAAGGATCGGCTTCATTACTTCAGCTCGTTTATTTTCCAAGGGGTAGACAGATCAGACAACACTATAGCTGATGTATTGACAAGATTGGCCACAGTGGATGTGAGTACATTCACTGTCTATTTGGAGGTTTTGAATCAGCCAAGCTTCCAGCATTCAGAAATCATGTGTGTGGAATGGTCGAACTACTGGTTGACTCCCTGTTTGGATTATTTAGCCGACGACGTCTTACCTACGGATCGGATGATGGGGAAGAAAATAAAATATAGGAGCTCGAATTTTGTGCTCAGTGATGGGGATTTATATCGAAGGACTCATTCTTCTCCTTTGCTGAGATGTCTAGTTCCGTCCAAAGCTGAATATGTTCTTCTGGAAGTTCACGAAAGGATCTGTGGCGATCACATAGGTGCAAAGGTGTTGGCCTATAAGGTGCTTCGGCAGGGGTATTATTGGCCTAAATATTTCCAAGAAGCGACGAAGTATGTGAAGAAGTGCCCCAAGTGTCAACTAAACAGTCCTATCACCCATCAGCCACTGGAGGAGTTGTATTCAATTTTATCTCTGATTTCCTTTGCTGTGTGGTGAATTGATATATTGGGCCCGTTACCAAAGGCGAAGGGTCAGGTCAGTATTGTGATAGTTGTCATTGATTACATGACCAAGTGGGTAGAGGCGAAGCTACTTTGGCAGATCACTAAGCAGGAATGTTTGAAGTTTTTAAAAGAATTTGTGGTCTTTTGTTTCGATATTACCATGGTGGTGATTTTGAATAATGGATGAAAATTCGTGGGTTCAAAGTTTGAGGCATTTTTAAAGGAGTTATGGATTCAACATCGAAATACTTCAGTGGCCCATCCTCAGTCAAATGGCCAAGTGGAAGGGACCAATAGAACTTTATTGAATGGGATTAAGGGAAGACTCGACGAGGAGAAAGGGAGGTGGCCCAAAGAATTGCTTAGTGTGTTATATGCTTATCGAACCACACCCAGGACAACAACGGATGATTCACCGTTCAGGTTGGCTTATGGAACCGACTCCCTAGTTTTGATTGAGATTGACTCTACTTCTCTTCGGGTCATTCAGTTTAAGGAGCTATACAATGATGAGGGTCTTCGCATCAACTTGGATTTGTTGGAGGAGGTTAGGGAGTTGGCCCTAGTAAGGCTGCAGCCTACCAAAGGAGAGTGGTCAGACATTATAATAAAGGGATGAAGCTTAGGAGGTTTGAAGTTGGGGATCTAGTTCTTCGGGAGGTGTAGGCTTCTATGTCCCAAAATATCAGGAAGCTGATGCCAAATTGGGAGGGACCCTATGAGGTTGTGGAGATGCCGAAGCTAGGTACATACCGGCTTCGAGCAATGGATGGAACAGAAGTCAAGAACACTTGGCATGCGTGCAAGCTTCAGAAATATTTTTGTAGGGCAAATTCCAAGTAGTTCATCTTTACGACTCTGTAACTCTTCGAAATTATTAATAAAATAAGTATCTAGTTTTCTTTTTCAGATTTTGAATTTTTTTATTAACTGTTTGGAAGATTATCTAATTCTTCGGAAAGGACGCATTTAGTTCCTCGGAACGAATGTCGTATTCAGTTCTTCAGAACGAATACGTTCAGTTCCTCAAAACTAACATTTTTTCCAGTTCTTCGGAACGGACACATTCAGTTCCTCGGAACGAATATTATATTCAGTTCTTCAGAATGAATATGTCCAGTTCCTCAGAATGAACATTTTTTCCAGTTCTTCAAAATAGACACATTCAATTCCTCTGAACTAATGTTGTATTCATTTCTTCGGAATGAATACGTTCAGTTCCTCGGAGCGAACATTTTTTCTAGTTCTTCGGAACGGTTACATTCAGTTCCTCGGAATGAATGTTCTTTGGAAGGTTATTTAGTTTCCTGAAATGAATGGCACCTCATATTACTTATACGATATTCAGTTCAGCCTAACGAGTATCTTCTTTATTATTATGAAGGGAATGTTCAGTTCTCCAGAACGAACATTACCTCTAAGGTTATTCAGTTTTTCAAACGAGTGCCTTATTACTTGTGCGGGTATTCAGTTCTGCCGAACGTGTACTTTTTAATAACAGGGTGTTCAGTTTCCTGAAATGAACAAATTTTATGATTATATCTAGTTTCCTAAAATGGATATTTGTTAACGAGAGTTCAGTTCTTTGAACAAACCCTTTAATTATCTTGCACATGTGTTCAGTCCTTCAGGCAAACTCTTCATTATTTTAATAAATGTAAAAATAGAAATTCTGTTAGAAGCCGAATAAGTTATATTGCAAAATATCATGTACAAAAGAAGATTACAAAATAAGTTCAGATAGCAGAAGAAAAGTAGATATTAGGCTTCGGCCTCGTCCTCAGAGGAGTCTAATATGGTTGGATCGAGACCGACGACCTGTATTCTTTCCTTATCTTTATCTCGATCACTTTGGTAGCCGTCTCTGAATTGTCGCATAACTTCTTGTGCAAGTTACGGGGACCTCCGGTACTCTGGATGGATCTGTTGCTTTTTCTCTTCGGTGAGTGGGGGGCTAAGAGCTTTGTATTCGGTTAATTCTTTTTCTTTGGCGTGGATTAAGCCGATCATCTTTTTCTTCTCTTCGTACATTTTTTGGAGTTGGTTAATCATGATGTCAGTATTCTTTTTTGTGTTTTCGTTTTCCTCTTTTGTGGCGGCGCTTTGGGTTAGAAGATTTTTGTGGCATTCTTCTTCTTCAGCTACCTTTTACTTTTCAGCTTTTAGTTCATCTTCAAGCTTTTGGCAGTAGAATTGGGTGTTGGAGTGCAGGCTTTGTTCCTTCTTATATCCGGCTACAACGACATCCATTTTGCGTTTGGCGAGGTAAAGGTCGTCTTTAAGCAGTTCGGCCTCGTCCAACTCAAATTTTAGTTGTTGAATTTTCGCCAAGCTCTTTTTCTTTGGCATTAACTTAGTTGAACCGGCATATGATGTGTCCGGAGCCTACGCTGGCTTATGTACATAAGAGTTTAGAAGATCAGTTATTATTGTATGAAGGTATTAATATTGAGGAAGGAAAGCATTCCTTACCCAACCCTGATGCATGATACAAGCGTAGATCAGCTTTTGAATGCTGATATCTCTGAATCGTGGCTCAATGGCGGGAAGGATGAAGTTCTCGAATAGTTCATGTGGATATTCTTCAAGATCGGTGGGCCAAAGGGTTATTTGGCTTCGGGCCTCCTGTACTTGACTAGTGGAGGGTCCGGTTAGCTGGGGGAATCGAGGCAATGGGGAGTGTGAGGAGGTGATTCGATGCTAGGCTTCTTGGTCAGGAGAAGGTCTTCGGATGTATCCTAGTTGGTTAGGTCTTCGGCTATTTCTTCAGTTATATCTTGGTTGTTTATGACTTGAACTTCAATCAGGTCAGTATTGGATACTGAGTTGGGTACAGTAGAAGATGTCGGTATGGTGGTGCTTAGGATGATTATTGAAGTCTGGGTAGAAGAAGCTTCAGGGTGAGCTGGGGAAGAATTAAAGAGGTTGGTTTTTGTTTTATTTATGGAGGGTTTTGCTCGTCTTCGTTTCACCCGAAGGAGAGTGGGCCTTTCGGATAGAGGCATGTCTAGGGGACTTATTTCATTAAATGAAGGGGTTGGAGTGGTCGATGATTGGGATACACCCGTAGATACAGTTGGTTCGGATGAAGAGGAGGATGGCCCGTCGGCTTTATTGTTTAAAGAGGAAAGGAATGTTTTTGAGGTTTTGTCGGCGATGAAATTTTAAGGTCTTCCCTTTCGGCAACGTTTGGTCTGATTAGGGATACTACATTCGGAAGGTGGGTCAGATGGCAGTTAAAGAGATTTAATATTATTAATGGAAGAAAGGGTTTCAAAACTTATGTTTGTGGTCGAAGAGCCAGGCAGGTTTGGTCAGCAGGTTGTAGTCCCATTCCTTCATCGGTAGCTTCTCGATCAGATTTGCTAGTTCCTTGACTCGACTTGGAAGAGTTTCTCCCATTGGGATGTTCGGCCGATTGTGGAAAGCCCAATTAGGGATTTATTGGGTTTATGGGCCCTTGACATAGAACCAATCCTTGTTACATCCCCTGTTGCTTGAGGGGGTGTTCATCAATGGTCTCTTTTCTATTTTTTGGTTTGGTTTTGGCTATTGTTTGCTTAAAACTTTAAACTCACGTTCTCAGGATTTGCCGAACTAGTACAGGGTAAAGAAGAAATCAATAGAAGGAGGGATGCCAATTTCATGGCAGAAGGCGATGAAAGAGATGATGTTGTATGAATTTGGTACCAATTGGGGGAAGCCGATGCAGATAAACCCTAGGAAGGTGGTGATGAATGCGTGGAGAGGTGGACAGATGCCTTTTTCAGGAGGGTAAGAGACATGGCAACCCAACCGTCATTGTGGTGGTATATTCGATCGGTTGAAGAAGGAGCTTTGAGTTGATGGGTATCATAGATATGGTAATGTTCTCTGATTGTGATGAGATCTGCTTTGGTGATTTCAGATTAAGTGTTGGCATGGGGAAACTTTGATTCATCAAAATTTTTGTGCATCATTTTCTGAAAATCGGTCTCTGCAGGGGGTGAGATTAGGGCCTGGGGGCAGACTTGGTGGTGGCAATGGTGGTGACGGTGGTTGATTCAGTGGTGATAGCTTTGATGGTTGCTTGGGGGTCGATGGAGGTAGTGGCGGAGGCGGTCGTTGGTGGTGGTGGTGGAATAGATGATCTTGGAGTAGCCATGATGGGTTCAGTATTTACAGGATTGGATGAGGTGGGAGAATTGGGGGATGCCATGCCTCTTGGGGTAATTTCTTGTCGGAGGACAATTTTATTGCAAGGGGAGGGATTCTAAGAATTCAAAATTGGGGGAGATGAGGTCGGTTAACTTGGGATAAGGGGATTGAAATAGTGAAAAGACTTTTCAAATTTGCGCGCTTGTCAAAGTCCGATTATTAAATAAATAACTATGATTGCAAACGTGCAATGGTCATGGTGGGTCCCTACTTTATGTGTTGCATGGTTTTTCGAGGAGATTGAGCTTAGCAGCATTTATTGTTAATTATTGAGCTTTGTTCCGAGTACACTTCGATACACTATAAGAAAAAGCCTTACTTCCGACATAATATTCCCTCGAAAATAAGACTAATCCGTCGGACATACTTTATTTTTAACGGAACCGTCCGTCGAAAAGTCGGTCGTAATTACACGCGTCAGAGATAAGTTCCGTCGTAAATTTCATCGATCTTTTATTTTGTCCGAATGAATTATTCCCGACGGATTTTCGTCGGATCTCAGATAACTTCGACGGACTAAATACGAGGGAACAATTCCATCTAGTTTAAGGCAACTTCGACTAACTAAATACGAGGGAATAATTTTGTCGAGTTTAATAGGCACTAATGTCTGACGGATTTTTCTCTCGAAAATAACTTATCTTCGACCAAAAATTAAATTTCATAAAACAATATCAAAATCCAATCTCGACGGAATATTCCCTCAGAAATAAGGTAGTTCCGACGGAAAAATAAATTTACTAAATTATTTTTTGAATTTGTCTGAGAATTAAATCTGATGGAATATCCGTCGAAAATAGCTTATTCCGTTGAAATTAACATGTATTTTTTTAATAAATATTTTAAAATTATAATTTCCAGGTATTTAAACCCATTTATGTACCTGTAACCTGTTTTATTCCAATACAGACAGATAATAATATATTTCACATTCAAATATTCAACGTAGTGCTAAAAACCTGTACCACTTTGCAACAACAACTTAATCTACTAACTGATCATCATCAACATCACAAGCTAACAATTACAAATATAAGCTAATGTTCTATTATCACATCAACAACAATATGTACAAATGTTCTACAATGTAATGAATTACATGAATACAACGTAATCTACTTATACAGACGCAACTAAACTACAATATGTACAAATGTTCTACAAATGAATAACATGAATACTAATGAACTATAAACTAGTAAAAGTATCATCATCGGGCGGAGGTGGACGACGCTGCTCTGGTGTATGAAAATCTCGGTCGTCCTCCTGGTCTCATCGCTAGTCCGCCCGTCATTGACACCATGTTAAAAGAATTATAAATAAAAATCATTAGTCCGTATATATGTGAGAATTAACAAGATAGCCTTAATTGAAAATAACATTAACATGCAGAATACCTGAGTAGGCGGGGGCTGACAAATAGCCTCCTCCAGGAGTGTAATCACCATCCGGAGCATCTCGCCGCTGAAAGCGTCGAACTACTCCTGCGGTAATCCCGTACTCTCTGCGGAGGCCCTTGCTATAATATCCTGAGCAAGCTAGTAAAGACGAGAACTGCTAGGCAACTGCTGACGGAGAAAGACCGGATCGGTATGGAAACTATCCGACATAGCCGCTATCAGGCTCTAGAATAACTCGTCATCCAAGACAGCGCCAGCATGAGATGGTCCGACATGTGCTTTCGGACGCTAGCGCTGGCTAGAGCCTACGAAAATATATTGTTCCATTACTAATAATAATTTATGTAATGTGATAAATTATGATAATTTCATGAAACATAAAAAAATATCTTAACCTCCAGGTAGTGTATATGCGGGTATCCTCGACAGACCCAACACTCGATACCTGTCGGTACTGCTAGTAGGGGGATCCTGAGACGCGACCCATAGTCTCAACTCCTCATCCTGATCTAATACAATATCGAGAAAGGGGATGGTGGAATCTAATGGCTCAGAACCCCTCTTAATAGCCTCTAACTCAGCTATACGCTGGTCCCGAAGCTTCTGAAATCGGTCCTATAATTTATTTTGTATACGTGAGTTAATTATATCATTTTATTAACGATTGAATATTAATAAAAGCTAAATAATAAGATGAGTTTTACCCGTATAGCTAATGCTGCATGAGACAAAGCACGCCCGTCCTTAGGCATGTGGGCTCTATCCCAAAACTCTAACATAGTCGGATCTCGGTCCAAGGTCCTCCTCAAGGCCTAATAAAAATATTCATAAAACAGGTATTAAGTATTTGTGTGAGAACTTGATAACTAAACAACTAAATACAGCGCACTTACCGTCTTCGCCTCCTCGAACGACTGAGAACCAGTGGTGTGTACTATGCGGAGCTGGCCACGGTTCTTCTTCACCTACTTAGACTTTTTCTTGAAGTCATCAGCATCCCAGTGTGCGCACATAGCCTGCCAGGCTAAATCGGAGACTATGCAGGGTTGGTGATCTCTGATGGTGGTCCCGGGCTGGTCCTCAACTGCCCGGACTGCCCTCTGTCTCATCTCATACAGCCAGCCAGAGTAATTCTTAGCGACATATGAAATAATCACATCGTCGCCAGCTGTCTGAGAGATACTCGGGTCATATCTATAATAAATCTATACCAAAAGTTTAAAAATTAGGAAAAATTGATTTCGTCGAACTTAACAACTATGTAATAATTAATATAATATGATTAACTTACGTGAAAATCTCGCAAGATAATCTGCATAAAGGTGGCATCGTACCGCGCATACTGGCTGTAGCGCATGCACCCGGTCGGGAGGTGCGTCAAATAGATAGCGTGTAGGGTGTGCTTAACTACAGGGTCTAGTATACTACAGTAAAAATAGAACAATATATGTTACGTGAATTGTGTTTTGCAATAACTGACAGAAATATTAAATTATTATTGCAACAATAGATTAACACTTACTGTTCTGAAGCGACATCCACCGGTTGTAAGACCCCAACTTTTATGAATAAAGATTTAATTTTCATTATATATTACTTCGAAATAGTAAGGTGTTGATTTGATAAATGTGAAAAATTATGGGTGAAATGTGAAAATATTTTAAAATAAGCAAGTGGTTATAAAATATTCATTGTTGTCGGGGAATATTCGTTTGGTCGTAGAATATTCTTGTTATCGGGGAATATTCGTACGACGGCGCAGCTATTTATGGGCCCCACAACGGAATAACTGTCGGATATAGAAAGCGACAGAAATAACCTTTTTATAAATAACGGCGTAGTTGTTACCGTTAGTACTGTTGAAATACCCGGTGGTTAAAATACAGTAATACGCGGTGTTGCACAGTAGCACACGGTATTGCATAGTATTTTGAATTATTGATTCTTACATAAGAAGACACTTACTCAATTATTGTTACAGTAATTACTGTTCAATATTTTATATTATTGATTCAATAATTGCATGATATTTTATTGATTCAATAATTGCTACGTTGCTATTTTATATGATTGATTCAATAATTGCTACCATTAATATTTTGTATTATCGATTCAATAATTGTCACTGCACAGTATTTCACATTATCAACTCAATAATTCATATTATTTGAATAATATTATTAGATAGCATTATTGACAATGTCTAAGGAAGTTCTGTCTAGGAGGGGTTATTTAATTGCGCGCCCGTAAGGAGAAATCCTTATTGAAAGGCCCCCTCTTTCCTGGGAACAACCTGGTTGTCAATATTGTAGGTCTGTAATATTATCTGTGAATAATTAATTATTGATTTATATGATAAAAAAATATTTATTTTGTGGATATAAAATAAGGAATTAGTGCTGATGTGTTTTTATCAGTATTTTGGTGTGGAAAATCATCCGTTTATGGATTTCGGATAATTTATGTTTGGAATTTGGAAAAACTTTCTTCTACAAAGTTGTAGAGAATTAAATTTCATATGGAAAGGACATAGAATTTATATTTTTCTGACAAAAGGCTATTTATTATGAATTATTGAAGTTTCGAAAAATAAATATTTTTTTAATAGGAGGTGGGCCCCACTGATGGCTGGTGGCTGATGGCTTTCAACAGGCGGGCGGAATTTAAAAAAAATTATTATTTTATTAAAAAGTCTACTTTGGCATCCTAAGTTTTTCCTATAAATAGGGTGCTTAGGTTAGAATTGAAAATCACACCGGAATCAAAAATTTTCTCTCTCTATAATATCTAGCGTATTTTTGTGAGTATTTAGATACTTTGAGTGTTACTATTCAGTGCAAGTTTCTTTCGGTGTTATATCCGATATTCTAGTCAGAAGTACTATTCTTTTGAGGTAAGGGATGTTATTTTCTTTCGTAAATGATGTTATTCTTTTCAATATCATTATACTAAAATATTGGCATGGATTTTATTATGAAATTCTTACTTTTTCTGTCGGAGTTACTATTCACGTATACGGCACTATTCACGAAAAAATTAAATTTTCTTCTATTTGTCCAAGTTGCTTGTTAAGGTTCCTATCTTTGATTGGATCTAAGTTTTGAGCTTTATTCTTGAATTTTGCTCCACAATTGATTATTACGAAGTATTTTTGAATTGGATAAACTAAAATACGAATCCTTAATCTTTGTCTTTTATCTCACTGAATTCGTTCTTTAAAATATTTTTCATCATCCTCAGTCCTAAAAGGTGATATAAATGAATATCTTTGGCCTGTAAAGCAAAGATGAATGATTACCTGATGAATATCTTTGGCCGTAGTGCAAAGATGGACAGGTGTTGAGATGAACATGACCACTGGTGATACAAATGAATATCTTTGGCCCGTAGTGCAAAGATGAATATTTGATTTGAGATGTATATTGATTGATGTTACAGGGATAAAATATTGATGATGGACTTTTAAATCATAGAAGATAGTAGACTTCATTCCCTACTTAACTCTTCTAACGAATGGTTATTTTCGCTGCGAATATTGATATAAAACTTGTTGTCAATAATATTTTATTTGAATTGTTTAAGATTAACGATGATTTATTTTTCATTATCTTAGTCATAATATTCTTTACTGGCTAGTTGAGCTCACCCTTTTTATTTATTGTCCTCTTCAGGAAATGAGAATGTCGCAGGATCTAGTCGGGGGACAGTGTGATGGTCCGAGTTAGAGCAGTAGTAGTCCTCACTATTTTTAATAAATAGTGTGATAATAATTGTAATGAGGACTTAGTTTGAATATTAATATTTTCTACATATTTGTATTGACACTCACAGTTGTGTGGTCGTATTTTGCATGACCGTGTGATATAAAAGTTTGTGTTTGAATTCTGTACCATGTATTTGGCGACTCAGAATGGGTTGGGTTGATTGGACCTATTCTGGGGGGCGTCACAGTTGGTATCAGAGCTTAGGGATATGGTCTCTGGCGGAGATCGGGGAATAGAACTAGGAGGGGAGAGACAAGTAAATCCTTCACTAGTATATCCTACCTAAGCTTATGTGGTATTTAATTGGTCAGTCGGAGCATAGGGTTAATATGTGATATGTTAATTTATTTAATTAACCCTTGTTTTATGGCAGTATTTGAGAATGGCAGCTGAGAATGTTAACAATGAAGTGAATAAGACCGTGGACACCTTTAATCACCAACTAGGAGAACGTGCAACAAGAAGGCAATGTTCATCCTGAAAACAACGCTGATCAGACGATAAACGATGAGATGTTTAGAAATTTTTTGCAGTTCATGCAAAACCAGACGAGGGAAACTCGTGTGCAAAATACAGGTGGAGATAATAACAACACGTGAATTATCACTGCCAACCAGTTCAAAGAATTGGGACCACCAGAATTTCAGGGAAAGCCGGATCCGATCAAGGCGGAGACGTGGGTTAAGCAAATTACCAAGATATTTGATGTCTTGGGATGCACAGAGGAACAGAAGGTTCCATTCGCCACGTTTATGTTCCGTGGATAGGCAGATTACTAGTGGGAATCTGTGAAGCGTACCCAGCCTGCCGCATTCAAGATGTCTTGGGAAGCGTTCTAAAAACTGTTTAATGACAAGTACTTTCCTAAAAGTATTCATCATATGAAGGAGGTAGAGTTTATTAGACTAGAACAAAACAACATGATAGTATCCCAGTACGAGGCTAAGTTCGCGGCGTTGTCCAGGTTTGCACCTCATTTGGTGGAGAATGAGGAACGTATGACGCGGATGTTTCTGAGAGGTTTGAAACCCGAAATACGTCAATACCTCATTTCTCACAAATTTTCTCTATATTCGGATGTAGTGAACAGGGCCCAGTTGTTAGAATGAGATAGTAATTATATTCAACCAAGGGAAAATAACCAAGGTCGTACCGGTGGCAGCAGTCATCGGAGCAATGACAACCAGCGGGGAGGAAAGTATGACAGAAGCAGTAACCACTCTGGTGGTAATCGTGGCCATGATAGTAGAAAAAGTGAATCAGGAGGAGATTTCAAGAAGAGAAGGTACAACAATGAGAACGTGAAGACGTCAACATCAGCACCAGCATCAATTGTTTCTAGGGGAGGAGAACGACCACAGGTCGTATGCTATAAATGCGGGAAAGAGGGACACATCAGCCCAAACTGCCCACAATAATTCAAAGCATGTTATAACTGTGGAAAAGAAGGACATATAGCTCGAGATTGTCCTGTTGCGAAACCAAGTCCAGCGGGCGTGGTGATTTCAAAGGCGGTTTCGGACAAGTCAAAGTCGATGATTCCTGGAAGAGCGTTTGTCGTGACAGCCCAAAACACGAGGAATCCACACGAGGTGATTACGGGTAAGCTAATCATAAACTCTTGCGAAGTTTACACCTTGTTAGATACTGGTGCTACCCATTCCTTTATTTCACCTGCTTGTGCTCAACGTTTGAACTTGACTTTTGATAAATTAGACTTTGACTTATCTGTTGAAACTCCGTTGGGAGAAACCTTTGTTACATCCACAGTTTACAAATCTTGCTTGATTCAGATTGGTACCCTTACCTTACCTGTTGATCTTATATCTTTGAAAATACTTGCATTTGACGTGATTTTAGGAATTGACTGGTTAACCACTTACCATGCCAAAATTGATTATTTTTTGTAAGGTTGTTAGTTTTCATATTCCTAATCAACCTGTTGTGCGAATCCAAACCACTAAAATCAGTAAATATCATTTCAAGTCACAAAGCTATTCGTTTATTGAAAAACGGATGTCAAGCTTTCTTAGCACATCTCACTGATCTAAACCAGAATACATTAGGTTTGAATGATATTTCCGTTGTTAAGGAGTTTCCTGATGTATTTCCCGAAGAACTTCCCGGTCTACCCCCAGAACGTGAAGTTGAATTCTTTATTGACCTTGAACCCGGTATAAAACCCATTTCTAAAACCCCATATCGAATGGCTCCTATTGAACTTCAGGAGTTAAAGGTCCAATTACAGGAATTGTTAGACATCGGTTTTATTCGCCCTAGTACGTCTCCTTGGGGTGCTCCTATTTTATTCGTAAAGAAGAAAGACGGGAGTATACGACTTTGTAGTGGGGAAGGTGTTAGGTACCCCACAACTACCGTGTAAACACGGTACCGTATCTTTTCAATATTTCCCTTTTAAATCTGCAATGTGTGTGTGAATGCTGGAAGAAATTGGGCTTATATTTTTTGTTGAAAGTATGTGTATGCATCGTTGAACCTATATACGAAAGGTTTGATTTGATTTGCAAAAGTCCTTTTAAAGATAAGATATGAAAGTGATGTTTTGAAAGGTTGATTTTCAAACCCTTACGCTAACATAGGAATTGAAGCATATCGATACTTCTGTTATATCTTTTAAGCCTTTGGCCTCAGTTTGAATGGAGATTGTCGGGCTGCGAAGCATCCTCGACCACACAAAATATATACAAGTGTTGGTCTTCTCATGGGCATGACAGTCATCGGAGTGACTCTGACACGACAAACCATATTTTCACTATGTTGAGACCTTAAATTCGGATAACCGTTTTATGGTCTTTTGGATGTACATTTTTACAAAAAAACTGGCACGTTACATTTGTAAAGTAGAGTTTGTCCATCATGGGAATCAGATTCTTATCAGTTTGATCATGAATCCCACGATTCCTAGGCTCACAGAGGGAAGCCAATAAAACCTGCACAGCTCAAATATGTACACAAATGTATATTTACATCTAAACGTCGCAATAACCAAGGATTCATCAGTAAATCCTGGTGTGCGCGTAACCAAAGCGTCTCGTTCCCACTAGATAGCGATCTAAGGGTGGCGAGGTTGCTTCCTGAATGAATAAAACTAGAAAAATGCTAGATTTAAGTAAATCTCAGCCATTCTAGCTTCCCGGTTCTGTCTGAAGCTATTTTGAACAGTTTAAAAGCTAGAATTGGCGAGATTTAAAGAAATCTAGATCGCCCAAAGAGATGTCAGCGCCGATTCATGTCAGATGAATATTTAAAGCAGCAATTTAATCACAATGGATAAATAATATTTATATATATATAGTTATATATATACAAAAGCTGTAAAGGGCGATGGATTTTCACTCCGATACTGGAAAGAATGGAAATATATGTATATATATATATATAAAAGCGGTAAAGGGCGATGGGTTTTCACTCTGATGCCCGAACTGAAATGGAAATATATATATATATATATATATATATATATATTTATAAAATCTATATAAAAGCCACGGAGTGATCCAGGCTAGGCAGAATGTAAATATATATATAGAAAAGTTATAAAGGGCGACAGATATTTTATCTTTTGCCCTGACAGAAATGTAAGTATATATATATGTATAAAAGTAGTAAAAAGGCCACAGAATAATTCAGGCCGAACTGGAATGTAAAAAGTTAATATATGTATATATATATATATATATATATATTAAAGCAATAAAAAGGCTACGAAGTAGAAATCCAAGCCCAAATAAGTTAAAAAAATTTATATATGTAGTTATATATATAAAAGCAGTAAACTACCGTAGATTTGACATCCGGGCTTGACAGAATTGAAAAATTAGTATATATACAATTAAATATAGACAAAAAGTAGTCAAACCGGGACTGGGAAGATAACCCAGTCCGATGAAGGATATATATATATATATATACATATATATATATAAGCTGTTAAAAGCGATGAATCGACGATCCGAGTTGTAGAAAAGCCAGAAAATGAGTTTATGTACTAAAATGTACCAAAAGTAAGCAAAAACAGCCATAGAACTGAGTTCCGGGCATAATCAGAAAGTGAAACTTAACGTGCAAGTGTATAAAAGTGCACTGAAGTAATATGAACTTGTTGATCGTAAAAATACTCACAATGGACTGCTACACGGGCTTTTTGCCAAATTATAGGTTTTAAACGTCCGATTTTACCACTCAGTTTTTGATATGTAGTAGTGTATGAGTATATCTACGTGTTAGAGTGATAAAATTTGGGTTTGGAGTACAAGTGTATGGCTAAGAAATGAAACGGGTAGAGGTTCAGAGCGTTTTTTAATTTTAAAATGAGCTGGGGGTGCACTCATATATATATATATATATATATCCAGTGGAAGCGGATCTACCCACAGAAATTGTGGGTAAAGGTGCGGCTCCATGTGGTAGGGCCCACGTGGTGGGTCCCATTGCATCGAAGTACGTGCACTTTGAGCAATGCGAGGTCAAATTTGAAACTTTCTAACTTTTGATCTGAGCGTCCTTTGGAGGCGTGCTATACCTTTCTGAAAGCCCTCTGTAAGACCCCAACTTTTATGAATAAAGATTTAATTTTCTTTATATATTATTTCGAAATAGTAAGGTGTTGATTTGATAAATATGAAAGTTATGGGTGAAATGTGCAAACATTTTTAAAATGAGCAAGTGGTTATAAAATATTCTTGTTGTCGGGGAATATTCGTTTGGTCGTGGAATATTCTTGTTGTCGGGGAATATTCGTACGACGGCGCAGCTATTTGTGGGCCCCCACAACGGAATAACTGTCGGATATAGAAAGCGACAGAAATAACTTTTTACAAGATAACGGCGTGGTTGTTACCGTTAGTACTGTTGAAATACCCGGTGATTAAAATACAGTGATACACGGTGTTGCATAGTAGCACACGGTATTGCACAGTATTTCGAATTATTGAGTCTTACGTGAGAAGGAACCTACTCAATTATTGTTACAGTAATTACTGTTCAATATTTTATATTATTGACTCAATAATTGCTACGTTGATATTTTATATTATTGACTCAATAATTGTTACGTTGCTATTTTTATATGATTGATTCAATAATGGCTACAGTTGATATTTTGTAGTATTGATTCAATAATTGTTGTTGCACAGTATTTCACGTTATCAACTCAATAATTCATATTATTTGAATAATATTATTAGATAGCATTATTGACAATGTCTAAGGAAGTTCTGTCTAGGAGGGGTTATTTAATTGCGCGCCAGTAAGGAGAAGTCCTTATCGGAAGGCCCCCTCTGTCCTGGGAACGACCTGGTTGTTAATATTGTAGTTCTATAATATTATTTGTGAATAATTAATTATTGATTTATATGATAAGGAAATATTTATTTTGTGGATATTAAAGAAGGAATTGGCGCTGATGAGTTTTTGTCAATATTTTGGTATGAGAAATCATCTGTTGGTGGATTTCGGATAATTTATGTTTGGAATTTGGAAAAAACTTTCTTCTGCAAAGTTGTAGGGAATTAAATTTTCTATGAAAGGACATAGAATTTGTATTTTTCTGGCAAAGGAGCTATTTATTATGAATTATTGAAGTTTCGGAAAATAAATATTTTTTTAATAAAGGGTGGGACCCACTTTTGTTGGTTTGTTGAAAAATCAGGATTTTTGGAGCAGCCGGCGGCTAAGAAAAAATAATAATATTTTATTATTTTAGTCTCCTTTGGCATCCTAAGCTTTTCCTATAAATAGGGTGCTTAGGTTAGAATTGAAAATCACACCAGAATTCGAAGTTTTCTCTCTCTATAATATCGAGCGTATTTTTGTGAGTATTTCAATACTTTGAGTATTACTATTCAGTACAAGCTTTCGTCGGTATTATATCCGATATTCCAATCAGAGATACTGTTCTTTTGAGGTAAGGGATGTTATTTCTTTCGTAAATGATGTTATTCTTCTCAATATCATTATACAAAAATATTGTCATGGATTTTATGTTGAAATTCTTATTTTTTCCGTCGGGGTTACTATTCACGTATACGGCACTATTCACGTATACGACACTATTCACGTATACGACACTATTCACGGAAGAATTAAATTTTCTTCTATTTGTCCAAATTGCTTGTTAAGGTTACTATCTTTGATTGTATCCAAGTTTTGAGCTCTATTCTTGAATTTTGCTCCATAATTGATTATTACGAGGTATTTTTGAATTGGATATACTAAAATGACGAATCCCTAATCTTTGTCTTTTATCTCACTGGATTCGTTTTTTTTAAAAATATTTTTCATCATTCTCAGTCCTAAAAGGTGATGTAACTGAACATCTTTGGCCTGTAGAGCAAAGATGAATGATTACTTGATGAATATCTTTGGCCTGTAGAGCAAAGATGAATGATTACTTGATGAATATCTTTGGCCTGTAGAGCAAAGATGAATGATTACCTGATGAATATCTTTGGCCTGTAGAGCAAAGATGAATGATTACCTGATGAATATCTTTGGCCTGTAGTGCAAAGATGACAGGTGTTGAATATGACCACTGATGATACAAATGAATATCTTTGGCCTGTAGTGCAAAGATGAATATTTGATGAGATGAATATTGATTGATGTTACAGGGATAAAATATTGATGATGAACGGTTATTTCCGCTGCGAATATTGATCTAAAACATGTTATCAATAATATTTTATCTGAACTGTTGAAGGCTAACGATAATTTATTTTTCATTATCTTAGTCATAATATTCTTTACTGGGCTAGTTGAGCTCACCCTTTTCATCTGTTGTCCTCTTCAGGAAATGAGAATGTTGCGGGAACTAGTCGGGGGACAGAGTGATGGTCCGAGTTAGAGCAGTAGTAGTCCTCACTATTTCTAATAAATAGTGTGATAATAATTGTAATGAGGACTTAGTTTGAATCTTAATATTTTCTACATATTTGTATTGAGACTCACAGTTGTGTGGTCGTATTTTGCACGACCGTATGATATAAAGTTTGTATTTGAATTCTGTACCATGTATTTGGCGACTCAGAATGGGTTGGGTTGAATGGACCTATTCTGGGGGGCGTCACAGTTGGTATCAGAGCTTAGGGATATGATCTCTGGCGGAGATCGGGCAATAGAACTAGGAGGGGAGAGACGAGTAAATCCTTCGCTAGTGTGTCTTACCTAAGCTTATGTGGTATTTAATTGGTCAGTCGGAGCATAGGGTTAATATGTGATATGTTATTTGTTTAATTAACCCTTGTTTTATGGCAGTATTTAAGAATGGCAGCTAGAATGTTAACAACGAAGTGAATGAGACCGTGGAGACGCCTTTAATCGTTAACCAGGAGAACGTGCAACAAGAAGGCAATGTTCATCCTGAAAACAACGCTGGTCAGACGATAAACGATGAGATGTTTAGAAGTTTTTTGCAGTTCATGCAAAATCAGACGAGGGAGACTCGTGTGCAACATACAGGTGGAGATAATAACAACACGCGAGCTGTCACTGCCAAGCAGTTCAAAGAATTGGGACCACCAGAGTTTCTGGGAAAGCCAGATCCGATCAAGGCGGAGACGTGGATTAAACAAATTACTAAGATATTTGATGTCTTGGGATGTACAGAGGAACAGAAGGTTCCATTCGCCACGTTTATGTTCCGTGGAGAGGCAGATTACTGGTGGGAATCCGTGAAGCGTACCCAGCCTGCCGCACTCAAGATGTATTGGGAAGCGTTCCAGAAATTATTTAATGACAAGTACTTTTCTGAAAGTATTCGTCATATGAAGGAAGTAGAATTTATTAGACTCGAGCAAAACAACATGACGGTATCCCAGTACGAGGCTAAGTTCGCGGAGCTGTCCAGGTTTGCACCTCATTTGGTGGAGAATGAGGAACGTATGACGCGGATGTTTCTAAGAGGTTTGAAACCCGAAATACGTCAATACCTCATTTCTCATAAATTTTCTTTATATTCGGATGTAGTAAACAGGGCCCAGTTATTAGAACGAGATAATGATTACGTTCAACCGAGGGACCACAACCAAGGTCGTACCGGTGGCAGCAGTCATCGGAGCAATGATAACCAGCGAGGAGGAAAGTATGACAGAAGCGGTAACCACTCCGGTGGTTATCGTGGTCATGATAGTAGAAGAAGCGAATCGGGAGGAGATTTCAAAAAGAGAAGGTATAACAATGAGAACGCAAAGATGTCAACATCAGCACCAGCATCAACTGTTTCGAGGGGAGGAGAACGACCACCGGTCGTATGCTTTAAATGCGGGAAAGAGGGACATATCAGCCCAAACTGCCCACAACAGTTCAAAGGATGCTATAACTGTGGAAAAGAAGGACATATAGCTCGAGATTGTCCTATAGCGAAACCAAGCTCAGCGGGGGTGGTGATTCCAAAGGCGGTTGCAGACAAGTCAAAGTCGGTAATTCCTGGAAGAGCGTTTGTCGTGACAGCCCAAAACGCGAAGAATTCACACGAGGTGATTACGGGTAAGCTGATCATAAACTCTTGCGAAGTTTATACCTTGTTAGATACCGGTGCTACCCATTCCTTTATTTCACCTGCTTGTGCTCAACGTTTGAACTTGACTTCTGATAAATTAGACTTTGACTTATCTGTTGAAACTCCGTTAGGAGAAACCTTTGTTACATCTACAGTTTACAAATCTTGCTTGATTCAGATTGGTACCCTTACCTTACCTGTTGATCTTATATCTTTGAAAATACTTGCATTTGACGTGATTTTAGGAATTGACTGGTTAACCACTTACCATGCCAGAATTGATTGTTTTCGTAAGGTTGTTAGTTTTCATATTCCTAATCAACCTGTTGTACGAATTCAAACTACCAAACCACTAAAATCAGTCAATATCATTTCAAATCCCAAGGCTATTCGTTTATTGAAAAACAGATGTCAAGCTTTCTTAGCTCATGTCACTGATCTAAATCAGAATACATCAGATTTGAATGATATTTCCGTTGTTAATGAGTTTCCTGATGTATTTCCCGAAGAACTTCCCGGTCTACCCCCAGAACGTGAAGTTGAATTCTTTATTGACCTTGAGCCCGGTACAAAGCCCATTTCTAAAACCCCATATCGAATGGCTCCTATTGAACTTCAGGAGTTAAAGGTCCAATTACAAGAGTTGTTAGACATCGGTTTTATTCGTCCTAGTACGTCTCCTTGGGGTGCTCCTGTTTTATTCGTAAAAAAGAAAGACGGAAGTATGCGACTTTGTATTGACTATCGGGAGTTGAACCATGTCACCATTAAGAATAGGTATCCGCTACCTCGTATTGATGACCTGTTCGACCAGTTGCAAGGAGCGCAATTCTTTTCAAAGATCGATCTTCGTTCTGGATATCATCAGTTGAAGATTAAAACTGAGGATATTCCAAAGACTGCTTTTAGAACACGGTACGGGCATTATGAGTTCTTAGTCATGTCTTTTGGATTGACTAATGCTCCTGCTGCTTTCATGGATATGATGAACCGTGTATTTAAGGAGTATTTAGATCAATTCGTTGTTGTCTTTATTGATGACATTCTCATCTATTCTAAAAGCCGTGAAGATCATGAGCACCACTTGAAGCTGGTACTTCAAAAGCTTCGTGAGAACAAGCTATACGCCAAGTTAAAGAAATGCGAGTTCTGGCTTGAGGAAGTAGCATTCCTTGGGCACGTGGTATCGAAACGTGGAGTATCTGTTGACCCGGCGAAGATTGAAGCAATACAAAGCTGGGAGCAACCTAAGTCGGTGACTGAAGTACGAAGCTTTCTGGGCTTAGCTGGTTATTATCGAAGATTCGTAGAGGGATTTTCTCGAATCGCTACTCCATTAACTCAGTTGACTCGGAAAGATACAAAATTCGTTTGGAGTGAGGAATGCGAGAAGAGCTTCCAAGAGCTCAAGAGGAGACTTATTTCGGCACCTGTTCTGACAATACCATCTGGTTCGGATGGATTTGTTATCTACAGCGATGCTTCAGGCAAAGGGTTAGGATGTGTTCTCATGCAACATGGGAAAGTCATAGCCTATGCCTCGCGACAACTCAAAGAATATGAGAGGAATTATCCTACTCATGATCTAGAGTTGGCAGCAGTCGTTTTCGCGTTGAAGATCTGGAGACATTACTTGTGCGGAGAGAAAGTGGAGATTTATACGGATCATAAGAGCCTTAAATATTTCTTCACTTAGAAGGAACTCAACATGCGGCAACGACGTTGGCTTGAGCTGTTGAAAGATTACGATCATACTATCCAATACCATCCTGGAAAAGCGAACGTGGTAGCTGACGCGTTGAGTAGAAGATCATATGTGGGAACGAGTGCGATGATGTCAAGTATACGCGTAGAACCAGCTTTGATTGATAAAGTTAAAGCTGCTCAAGCTACGGATGCGGAGCTGATGAAGATGAAGAAGAAGGTGCAAGAAGGTGCAATTCCAGAAGTGAGAATCGATGAAGATGGAATACTTCGAGTCAACTCCAGACTTTGTGTTCCTAACGATTCCGACTTGAAGTATAGAATCATGATGGAGGCACACAACACACCGTTTGCGATCCATCCTGGGAGTACTAAAATGTATCGTGATCTTCGACATACATTTTGGTGGAGCAATATGAAGAGAGAGATCGCGGAGTTCATCTCGAGATGTTTAACTTGTCAACGTGTAAAGGCGGAGCATCAAGTACCGAAGGGTCCATTGCAACCACTGGAGATTCTGAAATGGAAGTGGGAACACATTACGATGGATTTCGTTACGGGTCTTCCCAAGGTTTCTCAAGGCTTAGATGCGATTTGGGTTATTGTTGATAGATTAACCAAGTCTGCTCATTTCTTGTCGATACGAGAGACTTATTCCCTTGAACGTCTTGCTCATATGTACGTGAATGAGATTATGAGATTGCATGGCATGCCAGTATCCATAGTTTCGGATCGTGACCCCAGATTTACTTCACGATTTTGGATCAGTTTGCAGAAAGCTATGGGCACGGATTTACGATTCAGTTCGGCTTATCATCCTCAAAGAGACGGACAATCGAAAAGAACTATTCAAACTCTTGAAGATCTATTGAGACTCTGTGTTCTAGACTTCAAAGGGAGTTGGGATAAGTACTTACCATTGGTGGAATTCTCCTACAACAACAGTTATCAGGCAAGTATTGGCGTAGCTCCATTCGAGGCATTGTATGGGAGAAAGTGTCGCTCTCCAGTATGTTGGAACGAGGTGGGTGAAACAACATTGTTGGGACCGGAGTTAGTACGTATGACTACGGAAAAGATCCAAATGATTCGACAACGTATACAGACGGCACAGGATCGACAAAAGAGTTATGCGGATCTTCATCGAAAGGACGTGGAATTTAATGTTGGAGACCATGTGTTATTACGTGTTGCTCCATGGAGGGGAGTTACAAGGTTTGGGAAGAGAGGAAAGCTCAATCCACGATTTATTGGTCCATTTGAGATTCTTGACCGAGTAGGAAATGTGGCTTATAGACTCGCTTTACCTCCAAGCATGTCTCGTGTTCATAACGTGTTTCACATATCCGTGTTACGTAAATATGTGAAGGATCCAAACCGCATTATTGAGTTAGAACCAGACGAGATAGCTGAAGATTTAACGTACGAGGAGTTACCTGTCAAGATCTTGGATAGGAAGGAGCATGTCCTACGCTCGAAAATTATACCTCAAGTTAAAGTTTTGTGGAGAAACCATGCAATTGAGGAAATGACCTGGGAGTTGGAATCGGAAATGAAAGCGAGGTATCCTCACCTTTTCGACATACCAGGTACGTACGTCAATTTCGAGGACGAAATTTCATAAGGAGGGGAGGTTGTAAGACCCCAACTTTTATGAATAAAGATTTAATTTTCTTTATATATTATTTCGAAATAGTAAGGTGTTGATTTGATAAATATGAAAGTTATGGGTGAAATGTGCAAATATTTTTAAAATGAGCAAGTGGTTATAAAATATTCTTGTTGTCGGGGAATATTCGTTTGGTCGTGGAATATTCTTGTTGTCGGGGAATATTCGTACGACGGCGCAGCTATTTGTGGGCCCCCACAACGGAATAACTGTCGGATATAGAAAGCGATAGAAATAACTTTTTACAAGATAACGGCGTGGTTGTTACCGTTAGTACTGTTGAAATACCCGGTGATTAAAATACAGTGATACACGGTGTTGCATAGTAGCACACGGTATTGCACAGTATTTCGAATTATTGAGTCTTACGTGAGAAGGAACCTACTCAATTATTGTTACAGTAATTACTGTTCAATATTTTATATTATTGACTCAATAATTGCTACGTTGATATTTTATATTATTGACTCAATAATTGTTACGTTGCTATTTTTATATGATTGATTCAATAATGGCTACAGTTGATATTTTGTAGTATTGATTCAATAATTGTTGTTGCACAGTATTTCACGTTATCAACTCAATAATTCATATTATTTGAATAATATTATTAGATAGCATTATTGACAATGTCTAAGGAAGTTCTGTCTAGGAGGGGTTATTTAATTGCGCGCCAGTAAGGAGAAGTCCTTATCGGAAGGCCCCCTCTGTCCTGGGAACGACCTGGTTGTTAATATTGTAGTTCTATAATATTATTTGTGAATAATTAATTATTGATTTATATGATAAGGAAATATTTATTTTGTGGATATTAAAGAAGGAATTGGCGCTGATGAGTTTTTGTCAATATTTTGGTATGAGAAATCATCTGTTGGTGGATTTCGGATAATTTATGTTTGGAATTTGGAAAAAACTTTCTTCTGCAAAGTTGTAGGGAATTAAATTTCCTATGAAAGGACATAGAATTTGTATTTTTCTGACAAAGGAGCTATTTATTATGAATTATTGAAGTTTCGGAAAATAAATATTTTTTTAATAAAGGGTGGGACCCACTTTTGTTGGTTTGTTGAAAAATCAGGATTTTTGGAGCAGCCGGCGGCTAAGAAAAAATAATAATATTTTATTATTTTAGTCTCCTTTGGCATCCTAAGCTTTTCCTATAAATAGGGTGCTTAGGTTAGAATTGAAAATCACACCAGAATTCGAAGTTTTCTCTCTCTATAATATCGAGCGTATTTTTGTGAGTATTTCAATACTTTGAGTATTACTATTCAGTACAAGCTTTCGTCGGTATTATATCCGATATTCCAATCAGAGATACTGTTCTTTTGAGGTAAGGGATGTTATTTCTTTCGTAAATGATGTTATTCTTCTCAATATCATTATACAAAAATATTGTCATGGATTTTATGTTGAAATTCTTACTTTTTCCGTCGGGGTTACTATTCACGTATACGGCACTATTCACGTATACGGCACTATTCACGTATACGGCACTATTCACGAAAGAATTAAATTTTCTTCTATTTGTCCAAATTGCTTGTTAAGGTTACTATCTTTGATTGTATCCAAGTTTTGAGCTCTATTCTTGAATTTTTCTCCATAATTGATTATTACGAGGTATTTTTGAATTGGATATACTAAAATGGCGAATCCCTAATCTTTGTCTTTTATCTCACTGGATTCGTTTTTTTTAAAAATATTTTTCATCATTCTCAGTCCTAAAAGGTGATGTAACTGAACATCTTTGGCCTGTAGAGCAAAGATGAATGATTACTTGATGAATATCTTTGGCCTGTAGAGCAAAGATGAATGATTACTTGATGAATATCTTTGGCCTGTAGAGCAAAGATGAATGATTACCTGATGACTATCTTTGGCCTGTAGAGCAAAGATGAATGATTACCTGATGAATATCTTTGGCCTATAGTGCAAAGATGACAGGTGTTGAATATGACCACTGATGATACAAATGAATATCTTTGGCCTGTAGTGCAAAGATGAATATTTGATGAGATGAATATTGATTGATGTTACAGGGATAAAATATTGATGATGAACGGTTATTTCCGCTGCGAATATTGATCTAAAACATGTTATCAATAATATTTTATCTGAACTGTTGAAGGCTAACGATAATTTATTTTTCATTATCTTAGTCATAATATTCTTTACTGGGCTAGTTGAGCTCACCCTTTTCATCTGTTGTCCTCTTCAGGAAATGAGAATGTTGCAGGAACTAGTCGGGGGACAGAGTGATGGTCCGAGTTAGAGCAGTAGTAGTCCTCACTATTTCTGATAAATAGTGTGATAATAATTGTAATGAGGACTTAGTTTGAATCTTAATATTTTCTACATATTTGTATTGAGACTCACAGTTGTGTGGTCATATTTTGCACGACCGTATGATATAAAGTTTGTATTTGAATTCTGTACCATGTATTTGGCGACTCAGAATGGGTTGGGTTGAATGGACCTATTCTGGGGGGCGTCACACCCTCGCCGAGAGTGTCGCAATGACATGGGATAAAACCTTTTCTAAGTCCAAGAAGACGTGTTCATAACCAAGTCTTCATTTCCCTACAGTTTGTTTGTTGAGCTGTTTTGCGCTGTTTCCACTTAGGATCATTGTTATGGTTCTTTCTGACCTTGGTGGCATCAATTCGGCTCGAGTTTGATCGAATCGGCTTTACGTTGGTAAAATTATCATTTTTCCCCTCCTGGGGTTGCCTTCAATGCTGGCATAGCCTTCGGCTAACTTCCCGGGGTTGTCTCCGAGGTTAGGATTCCAGCCGATTCTGTTTGTCCTCAGGGTTGTCTCTGAGGCTGACTTGGTTCTTCCAGCTTTGTCTATGGAGATGATGTGAGGCTTCGGGGTTGTCTTCAAAGTTGAGTTGGCTTCCCGGAATGCGACCGAATTTGACCTGTACTTCTCAAAATGTGATCGGGGCTGACCTGTACCTCCCGGGTTAAGACCGAGGCTGACCTATACTTCTCGGGTTGAGACTGGGGCTAACTTGTACCTCCTGGGATGTGATCGGGGCTGACCTGTACCTCCCGAGATGTGACCGAGGCTGACTTATACTTCCTGGGATGTGACCGGGGCTGACCTATACTTCCCGGGATGTGACCGGGGCTGACCTAGCTTCCCGGAATTGCGATCGGTGTTGAACTGGCCTCCCGGTATTGAGACTGGTGTTGAACTGGCATCCCGATATTGAGACCAGGGTTGAATTGGCATCCTAGTATTGAGACCGAGGTTGAACTGGAATCCCGGTATTGAGACCGGGGTTGAACTGGCATCACGGTATTGAGACTGGGGTTGAACTATTTTCCCGGTATTGAGACCGGGGTTGAGTTGAGTTGAAAAGACAATTTTGCCCTCCTGCAGGGTTAGTAATAGGAATGCCAAGTTTCGAGTGTCTACAACAAAACTGAAGAAAATTTTGAGTGTCTACAGATGCCCTTCTTTATTATGTTCATGCAATGCAGTGGAGTGAATAGGATAAGGACTGCTATACACTAGAAATGCAAATGCGAAGGCAATGCAATGCATAGCATGATATGTGATGAGTGTTAGATGCCTTTGAGGGGTTAGGGTTATCATTGAATATTTACGTCATTTTCTGCTGGGGATAACGCCATTCATGATAACCTTTGGGGCGACTTTATCAGGCGGTTACTTGTAGGATATCACTGATAGGCTATCTCTAATTGTCCTCATCACTTTCAGTTAGGGATGACGTCAGTCATGATAACCTTGTCGACTCTGATGGGGATGACATTATTGATGCTACCTTGGTTTGAAACCATTGGTTTCCCACGTCTGTCAATACTCTCCGTAAGGCATATTTTCCTTCGGCTGATGTCGTTGTACATTTCTGAAGGCTCCTCCGCTGGGGATATATCAATTACCGAGTTACCTCAGTGGGTGCTTCTAATGTTTATCCTGACGATAATTTACACTGGTAGTTTGCAACAGGGGGTTGAATCACCAATCTTTCTCGGTGCTCCCTCTGAGGATGTGTATAACAGATTCCATCATCTGTCCTTTGTGGGGATAGATTGATATACTGTTTTTGCCATCGGATCATTCCCGATGCTTCGCTGGAGTTGAGCCAATGGCTGCACTGTCATCAGTCAGTACCTGACGCTTCGTTGGGGTTGAGCCAACGGCTGAACTGTCACCCAATGCTTCGCTGGGGTTAAGCCAACGACTAAACTATCACTGGTCTATACCCGATGCTTAGCTAGGGTTATGCCAACGGCTAAACTATCATCGGTCAGTATCCGATGCTTCGCTGGGGTTGTCCCAACAGCTGAACTATCATCAGTCAGTACTCGACGCTTCGCTGGGGTTGTACCAACTGCTGAACTGTCATCGGTCGGTACCCGATGTTTCGCTGGGGTTGTTCCAACGGATAAACTGTCAACGGTCGGTACCCGACGTTTGACTGGGGTTGAGCTAACTACTAAACTATCACTGATCTGTATCCAACGCTTCGTTGGGGTTAAGCCAACGACTGAACTGTCACTAGTCAGTTCCTGATGCTTCGCTGGGGTTGTGCCAACTGCTGAACTATCACCGGTCTGTACCCGATGCTTCGCTGGGGTTGTACCAACGGCTGAGCTATCACCAGTATGTACCCAATGCTTCGTTGGGGTTGTGCCAACGGCTGAACTGTCACTGGTCTGTACCCGATGCTTTGACAGTGGCAGTTTTCGACAGTTTTGTGCAGTTTTTCAACAATTTTTTAGCAGTTTTCATCATTGGTCCCTGGATATTGCTTTAGGATGAATACCAATGGTTTACATGAAGTTCCATTTTCTGTCAATATTTTGCTGCTTAAACGCAGGATTTCAGGGCAAACCGCTCAATTTCGTAGCAGTTTTTTCTCAGATTTGACTTTTCAGCTCCTGTAAACTCCGTTTCAACTCGAACTGGACCAAACCGGAGGGAGTGGGGCCCAACCTTAGGAGCCATAGGTAGGGGTGCGGCAGCCGCAGGTGGGCGCGCTCCTTCCTGCCGATTTATATTGAGCAGCAACGCTCATAAGACATTTTCAGTTTTGAGTTTCAAACGGAATCCGATTTTCTTTTTCAGATCTACGGAGTTCGAGAAGCTTTTTTCATATTTCGTCAGCGGCCACGCGTTCTGCACATCTCAGGTAACATTTACATCCTTTCTTTTTAAGTTTTAACCGTTAGAAGTATGTAAACCACATAGGGTGCTTTTGAACGCAATGTATCAAAAATGTATGCTTATATGACTTGCTAAAAATTTTCTGACTTCATAAGTATGCATATTTTACTTCAGTGCACATTTTGATGTAAGAAAATTTTAATTCTGAGACAGTAAGTTTTTGCACTTTTTGATCAGTTTACTCATCCTTTTTTAGGCCTAATGAACCTGAATTTTCAACTAAAAGATATACATGGTAATTTGACTACCATGTGAAGTATATTTTTAATTTTTCTTCATAAATATGAATTGTTTTTATTTTTGGGAAGGTGTGCTACTGAATGGCCACCTAGACATGCCTGTGTGCATGCGGACAGTCCATTTTACAAAGTAGACTCTAACAAAAAATTTCAAAAGCCTGAGCATTTAATAAACATGTAGTTTTGACTCTACTGGGGATTTTGACAGACCCATGTATGTTTTAGGCTTTAAAAATGCATAAAAATACTGATTTAATTTAGTAAGCCATAGGTTTTAGGCTTACCTCACCCTTTCTGAGGTGATTTGGAGACTTTATCCAGGTTATGGACCGAGATAGACCTGGGAGTGCCAGCAGGGTCGTTTTAGAAGTTAGGCAGAGGAGAGCCTCAGATGTTTCCCTTCAGCCACGGCCAGCTCGGCCACCTCGTGGATTAGCTGATTCAGTGATCCATCCAGACCGGGCTGAACCACCGGTTGACATAGATGATGAGGAGGCTCTGTTTGTTGCTCCTGCCCCAGCTAAGGCTCCACGTACTGAGCTCCCAGGCATTGTTGTGCCATTCTAGGATCTGCTGGGAGATTTTAGTCATCATCCATTGAGATTTCTTTATGCCAACGAGGTGACTAAAGTTTCCTTCTTTCTGGATTTTCTTTCTTTCTTTTGTTGTTCTTGGGGCAAAGGTTTGATGTGGGTTGGCTTTTGATGTAGGTTCCTAGCTTCACGCAGCCTAGAGGGAACTAGTTTAATGTGCATTCTCTTTACCACACTCTACATCAGGATTATAGAGACATTGTTGACACCTGGGGGTTTCAGGTGTTCTTTTCTATCCTTCCCCGCCGTTGCACCTGGGGTTATATGAGGGCTTTGTCTGAGCGCTGGTTCCACCAGACTCAGTCTCTCCACTTGCTGGATTGCGAGGTGATGATGACGCCGATGGACTGGAGGTTCATCACTTGGATAGAGTTTGAGGGTGAGCCAGTGCCTGTTGTGGCTGACATTACACCCACTGCCGTTCGGTTCCTCCAGGGAGTTCTTGTGACGGCTATCAAGGGACGATCCAATTTGGTCCCTTGAGCATGGATGCCCAGAGTGGGGCTTTTCTTGAGCAAGGGTTAGACATCGCATCCTGTGGCGACTGTTTCTGGTGATCATCGGGGGTTGTTTCCTTGCGGACAACTCTGCGACGGTGTCCTTTTCCCTAGTTAGTGCCACTCGACATGTGGAGCGCCTCAGTGACTTTGATTGGGGTTCCTATACCTTTGCCTATTTTCTTCGAGGTATGTGCATGCGCTCGGAGGGTGTGACGGAGGCTTGGTTAGGGTTCTACCCATTCTTGATGGTGAGTACATCTTTCTTGTACCTTTTTGATTGATGTATTTACATTTATCAGTCTTGGTCACTGAGGACTTTTGATATTTACATGGCCAGTTCTGGGCATATGAGAGGCTTCTTTGCCTACGTCTCGCCACTACTTTAGGCTTAGAGACTTATCCTCGGGGATAGCGTTGGCACCACTCCACACTGACGGAGGTCCCTGTAACAGAGGGATTTATCCATTCCTGTCTGTAACTTGAGCTTTTGACATCCAGATTGATCTCAAGGGTACCGTAGAACTTAGACTTTTTGACAATCTTATTTGAGGGCGGTTTCCCCACTGGTCGAGAGTTTGCATTGTCCACCCGCAGAGTCCCATTTTTGACAGAGGGAGGTTGAGAGCTCTATTTAGAATAACGTGCTATTAGGAGCAGCACGGTGCAGATCCGCATTCCCTTTATTCCTCCGACTTAGCATCATTGGCCACTAGTTCAACCGCTTACAGACATTCCTATGGAGGGCGTAGATGGCTTTACCCTGTCAGAGGTTCTGTACAGCCAGGAGGCATTCAGCAGCTGGTGGAGTCCTCGCACTATTGAGGCTTAGACTCGTTCTACCCAGTTCATGGAGGATATGGTGCCGGGGTCTGTGATGATGATAGACTGGATAGCTTGCCTCATGGAGCCTACTCACTTGGACCAGATTACAGGACTGACCCAGCAGTTGGAGAGAGCTCATTTGTTTATCAGGCACCTTGACCGAGATCCATTAGAGGAATCTTCTTTTAATCCATCCAGCTTTGGAGCGGGCCCTTCCACAGATCCATTTTCCAACAGTTTTATAGGGGCTGATCCTCCCTTGTACTGCCTTAACATTGCTGATGGTCGAGACTTTGTGTCCAAGGAGGAGATAGAGCAGGTAAACAGCCTAAGTGTAGATTATCTTGACCTTTTTTGGATAGCTTCTCTCGCTATATCTTTTGATAGGCCACTGTTTTGGCTATTGGGCGGATGTGCCCCATTTTGATAGACCACTGTTAGTAGTGGGGTAGTTGTGCCCCATATCCTTATACTTTTTATTTTGGATTGCATTATTAGACAGGGATGATGCTTGCAGTAGATAGTTTATTATAGATATGCATGATATTTCCTATATATTGCATCATGTTTATCATTATCATTATGCAGTATTATGTTATGCATATGCATTTAGACAGATGAGTTCATATTTAACCCCTGGATGGTCTTGTGATACGGTGATATAGATGTCGTCCTCGACAGTTAGCCGTATTGAGCATTTACCACCATCTGTGGTAGCATCGTCCTTGAGGTCGTGGTATGATAGCCTACCCTTACCAGTCAGAGGGACAGTGGATCATATATTGGGGCATTCATTGGCCCTTGTGGACTTTCAAGTTCCATATAGATTCCTAGATGGCCTCTTATCCTATTGGATACCTGAGAGGCAGGTTTACCGCTTCAGGCGGTATGAGCTGACTCCGACTTTGGAGGAGTACGAGCGGCTTACTAGTTTGGCTCTGGACTTGCCTTGTGCCCGCACTGCTATTGGTGATATGAGGAGACCATTCCTGCGGATGTCGCGTTTACGTGAGAGTGTAGTCACGGATGAGATCATTTTCGGACATGTGATCTCTATTGACTTTTTGATTGATCGTTTCAACAGACTAGATAGCTACGATCGACATGCTAGGGATTTTATTATCTCAGAAGAGGCGTGGCATTCAGCCAGGATAGATGTTTTACTGATGTGCATCGTGGCCTACATATACATACCACTTTATTTGGACCATTTGGACGTTGGCTTGATGGTCGTTGTCCGTGCCCTTAGACAGGGTAGCACCATCATGCCGATGATATTAGCCGAGATATTGAGGTAAACTACCTATTGCAGTACCCATCTAGAGGGGTTTTTAAGAGGTAGCTCTGTCTTGTTGTATGTATGGCTTATGAACCATTTATGTCTGATTGGCTTCTTCAGACATCAGGGGTACTGCTTCACTCATGAGATAGCTATGTCTTACTCTTTTCAGCCAGCGGAGTGTTCAGATGCAGAGACATGGTCAGCTTTTTCGTCAGATATTGAGCATCCTTTTTTGATTCTGCCATGCTCAAGGATAGTCTCCCCTTATAGCTTCATTACCCATGCATCCGACATGGACTACTTGCCCTTAGCGGGATTGAGAGGGGTGACCACTTACTATCCGTTGGCAGTTATGGGTCAGTTTGATTAGTTCCAGAGCCTGCACCAGTTTGAGGGGGCCATGGATCAGTGGATGTCAGCTTCTTCTATGTCGTCAACTGACCTGATCAGAATTTATGAGTGTTGGACTCATAGGGAGAGAGCTAATTTCTCTACTAGCCATCCAGATTGCTCTCCAAAGTACGCCGCGTGGTTGGAGGCTGATATAGCAGCAGCTGTATTCATCCAGTTAGCTCCGATTGTGGATTCCGATGAGGAGGAGCCTATGGAGGATCCTGATTCTCCCACGGAGGATGAGTTGTTTATGGGTCTGACAACATCGTTAGTTTGTGACCTGCCAATTATTCCTGCTGGGACAGATCCAGCTATTGCTGATTCACTAGCTAGGATGACTTTCGAGAGAGATCAAGCTAGGGCGCTGATGTTGACTACCCTGTCTGGCAGAGATATAGCTTTTGCTGATAGAGATGAGGCTTGAACCACTCGGGATACGACAAGTGTTGAGAGAGATGAGGCTCGATTTTCTCGAGATGCTGTTTTTGTCAAGATTGAGGAAACTTTGATTGCCAGGGTTGCTGCTTTTGTAGAGAGGGATGAGGCTATAGCTTCCCGGGATCTCCACATTGCCAATAGTACTACTCTCCGATCATATACTCATGGCTTGGTTGCCAATATGAGTGTTTACATTAATGATCACAGTGCCACTATGCAGATGGTTGTGGATGTTCTGGCTCGTATGGAGGCTGAGGGTATTGCGCTTGCAGCGGCTCCTCCATCTTCAGAGAGAGATGCCATGCTGGCATTGTTGTTCCGCTTGTCCATGGATCCATAGACTAGCTTTATTTTCCCTGCACATACTAGATCAGCCATTTTTGTCATGTACATGACACATTGTATATATCAAATATTATTATATATCAGAGAAATATACTTTGATTCACTTCCCTGTTGGATATGTATTGTCATTGCTGAGTGATTACCACTTCTTTCATGACTTGCGGATGTTGATGCATTATGAGCTTTTCCTTGATGGATTGATAGTGAGATGTTGAAGAGAACCTTAGATGGGCCTATTGACTAGGAAGGCTTGATAGGATTTATGTTTCGGTGTCTTGGGACTGGTTTTTATTTATTTTTTGTTTTTTCTTTGAAGGTCATACCGCACCATGAATGGCTGCCTACGTACTCCCGGGTTAAGGGAGATCAGGTCATTCGTAGTTTAATTTTTTATGTGAGAGAGGTTTGAGAAGTATCTATCTTAGGTTTTGAGTTTGGTTTGATGAGTTTTTTGAGTTTTTTATTTGGTTTGACCGCACCATGAATGGCTGCCTACGTACTCCTAGGTTGAGGGAAATCAGGTCATTCGTAGTTCCGTCTTCTGGTGAAAATTGAACTAATTTGATCGATTCGCAGGACCAGGATGCGAATATGTATGTGTCTTAGATATAGTACCTTTTCACGGTGTCTGAATTGATGAGTTGGGGAAATTCTCTCCCGTGCATTTCTTGTAATCTGATAGCTCCTCCTGTCAACAATTCCTTGACAATGAAAGGGCCTTCCCAATTTGGGGCGAACTTTCCTTTAGCTTCGTCTTGATTGGCCAGAACTTTCTTCAGCACTAGGTCATTTTCTTTGAATTGCTGAATTCAGACTTTCTTGTTGTAGGATCGAGCAATCCTTTGCTGATATAACTGCCCGTGGACTTTTCATTTATCAGGGACAGTTGGTGGTGCCGTTCTTGCAACCACTAGTCTTATCCATCTGAGCGTCTATCAACACTCTCAGGGACTCCATTTCTACTTCTTTGGGAAGGACTACTTCCATGCCATATACCAATGAATAGGGGTAGTCCCAGTAGAAGTGTGCATTGATGTCCTGTATGCTAACAGGGTTAGAGGCGACAGGTCAGACCATTCTTTGTGATTGGCGGACATTTTTTGCATGATCTTTTTGATGTTGTTGTTGGCCGCTTCGACAGCACCATTCATCTTTGGCCAATAGATGACGAAATTGAGATGCTTGATGTGAAACTTATTGCATAGTTCTCTCATCATCTGATTGTTTAAGTTCTTGGCGTTGTCTGATACAATCACCTCCGGTTGTCCATATCGACAGACGACATTGTTTTTGATGAAACTAATGATAACCTTTTTGGTGACTTTGGAAAAAGAGGTAGCTTCAACCCACTTGGTAAAGTAATCGATCATGGTGAATATGAATTGATGTCCATTGTTGGCTTTGGGTCTGATTGGCCCAATCACATCCATTCCCCACATAGAGAAAGGCCATGGAGAACTCATGTTATGGAGCTCATTCAGAGGAGCGTGTATGGCATTTCCATGGGTCTGGCATTGGTAGCACCTCTTGACGTGGTCATCACAATCAGCTTTGAGAGAGATCCAGTAATGCCCTGTTCTTAATATTTTCTTGGCCAGCAGATGGCCGCTCATGTGTGGACCACAGATTCCATCGTGGACTTCATCCATCAATCTCTGGGCTTGCTCTGTATCAAGGCATCTTAAGAACCCTATTCCAGCATCCCTTTTGTAAAGTGCATCTCCGCTCAGATAGAACTTCGAGGCCATTTTGTGAATCCGCTTTCATTCGGATTGGCTTGCCCTAGCAGGTGTAGATCCATCTCAGAGATATTCCTTGATGTCTTGATACCAAGGCTATCTGATAAGAGGTATTTCATTTGATACTTCTCCAATGTAATTCCCGTATGTCGGGGCCTTTTGGCTTGTGAATTTGATGTCGGGAATCCCACTCCTATCGAATATGTGGATCAAGGAAGCAAACGGCGCCAATGCATCAGCGAAGTCATTCTTACCCCGAGGAATATGGATGAAGGTTATGTCTTCAAACTCCATGGATATTTTGATGACCTGCCAATGATAGGGCAGCAAATGTAGTTCTTTGGTGTGATATGCCTTAATGGTTTGTCTGATAACCAACTCAGAATCTCCAAAGACTAATAGATGCTTTACACCCATGGATTGGGCTAATTTTAACCCCATTATGCAGCCTTCATACTCAGCCATGTTGTTGGTGTTGACAAACTACAGCTTGGTAGCCACAGGATATTGTTCCCCTGTACTAGAGATAAGGACTGCCCCAGCTCCGGCACCTTCCATGTTTATTGCTCCATCGAAATATATTTCCCATTGTTGGACTACATTTTCTTGAAGACCTTACTGAATTGCCATGATACCATCATCCGAAAAATAAGTCTCCAAAGGTTTGAACCCTCCTGATGGTGCTTCGACTAGTTGATCTGCAATGCCCTGACTTTTGATGGACTTTTGAGTCACGTAGACAATGTCGAACTGTTGGAGGATCAACTGCCATTTAGACAATCGACAATTCAACATTGACTTATTGAACACGTATTTCAGCGGATCCATTCGGGATATGAGGTATGTCGTGTGCTCATGCAGATAATGTTGCAATCTCATGGTGGCCTATGCTAACGCACAGCTTATCTTTTCGATCAGGGTGTACTTCTGTTTGCCATTGCTGAATCTTTTGCTGATGTAGTAGATAGCTCTCTCCTTGCTACTATCATCCTTTTGTCCTAGCACGCAACCCATTGCATTGGCATTGACAGACAGGTACATGAATAGGGGAACTCTATCCCTCGGGGGTACCAAGACAGGAGCTTCGATTAGTTGTTTCTTGATGGCGAGGAAGGCTTTCTGACAATCCTCATTCCATTTCGTGGAGGAATTCTTTCTTAGTAGCTTGAAGATGGGTTCACAAGTTGTTGTGAGCTGGGAAATAAACTGGCTTATTAAATTGATCCTTCCTAGAAACCCGCGTATCTCCTTTTCTGTTCGAGGTACGAGCATCTCAGTGATGGCTTCAATCTTGGCAAGATCCAGCTCAATGCCTCTATTGTTCACTAAAAATCCCAACTTTCCTGACTTGACGCCAAAAGCACATTTGGTTGGATTCAGCTTGAGGTTGTACTTTCGCAACCTATTAAAAAGTTTCCTGAGATGGTTGATGTGATCATCCTCCCTCTGGAATTTGATGACGATGTCATCCACATAAACCTCTATTTCCTTATGCATCATGTCATGAAATAGGGCCATCATGGCTCGCTGATACGTGGCACCAAAATTGATGAGGCCGAAGGACAATCGTCTGTAACAAAAGGTTCCCCATAGAGTAATGAAAGCTGTTTTCTCCCTATCTTCTTCAGCAATCATAATTTGATGGTAACCAGTAAAGCAATCCACAAAGGAATACATGCCATATTGCGCTGTGTTGTCTATCAAGATGTGGATGAAAGGTACCGGGAAATTGTCCTTTAGGAAGGCTTTATTCAAATTCCTGTAATCCACACATACTCGTACTTTCCCTCCAGGCTTAGGTACGGGAACTATGTTTGACAGCCACTCCGGGTATGTTGATACCATGATGATACCGGCTTTGAATTATTTTATAACTTCGTCTTTGACTTTCAGACTCCATTCAGATTTCAATCGCCTAAGGTTTTGTTTGACTGGCTTGAATCCATCTTTGATGGGCATTCGATGGATGACAATATCAGTAGACAAGCCAACCATGTCTTCATGTGACCATGCAAACACATCCTGGAACTGTGTTAGGAGTTCAATTAGGTCAGTTTTTTGGTCTTGGGTGAGGTCTTTGCCTACCAGGATTTCTTTGAGGTTTTCTGAGGTTCCGATGTTGATAGTGGTGGTTTGGTCGAGATTTGGTTTGGGTTTGGGTTTGTCTTCGACCCATTCTTTGATCTCCTCGGGCACCTCATAGTCATCTTCCTCCTCTTGATCAACTTCCATCAAGTCGAAGCTCAGTTCAACATCAAAGTTGTAGTCACTGTGACAGGTTGGCATCTCATCAGCAGGGACAGACAAATCCAATCTTAGAGTCCCTTTTTGAATGAGGCAAGGGACACTGCTCCAGTTGTCCAGTGTCAGATCCTTATGAATCGGAAGGATACAATATTTGTGGTTGTCTGCCTCCTCTCTGATGATGACTAAGACATCCTTTAGATCGGAGCCATTATTTTTCTTGGAACTGGCTCCCTTCTCTTTCTTAATGCTAGGAATTTGGATCTGATCCTCCTCGTCACTGTTTGGGATATCCTCATTCATACCCTCGTAGTGTATGCGAACACGCATGTTAGAGAATGGGTCTTGTCCTTCGCACAAGAACTTTTCTTTTCCCTTTTTGCTCTCCCATTTAGGCTTTAGTTTCTCTCACATACCGGTATGATTGGAGGAAACAATATGGCTGATACCACAGTAGAGATCTTCCTCATTGGCTTCACAAATCCAACATCAGTGAGGTTTGACAATAGTATGGTGGAAGCATGAGCCTTTGGATGCTTATGTGGGTTTCGGTGGCTTGACCCAGATGAATAATCTAATCCGGCTCTCCCTGACTGACTCAGGATTTGCACCGAACTCTTGATACCTTGCTGATTCTTTCCTAACCCTTCCCCAGGGCGGAAACCCAAAGATACCATCTCCTGGCCCACTGTCATCACTTCGGGGGAGACTTTCGGCTTCAAGGCTAGTGCCCCAACTTGAAGGTACTGAGTATCATTCATCTCCAAGGCTTGAAAGCTAGCAGGTTCAATCCCTGTATCCAGACTGATCACCGGCATGTCTCCTTGTATGCAGACAGGGTATTCTGGTTCGACATTCATCGTGATTAGGTTGCCATTGATAATGTATTTGAGTTGCTGATGGAGGGTGGATGGAACGGCTTCTGCCATGTGGATCCATGGCCTGCCAAGAAAAAAGTTGTATCCGGTGGTGATGTTAAGCACCTGAAAAGATACATAGAAAGTGTGCGAACCAATCTCATGAGGAAGCTTAATTTCTCCCATAGCCTCTCAACGAGATCCATCGAAAGCTCGAATGACCACATGATTGGTTCTGATTCGACTTAGGTTAATCTTCATTCTTTCCAAGGTATCGTAGGGACAAATGTTCAGGGACGATCCTCCATCTATTAGCACACCTACGATCACATACCCTGATGACATTACTGCTATGTGTAATAACTTACGATGGCCAGTCCCTTCTGCGGGTATATCATCGTCAATGAAAGATATCACATTATTGTTGAAGATGTGTTCTATCACGTGAAAAAAATTTCAACCTTCATTGTCTTTGGCAGGTGGGCTTCTTCTAGTACTTTCACCAGAATGTTGCGATGACCCATTGAGGATAAGACCAGATCCAGGATAGATATTTGCTTAGGTGCATCTTTTAGGCTTTGCACCACTTTGATTTCAGTGTGTCCCATTTTGCTGAGTAACTCTTTGATTTTCTCTTCGGCCACCTTTTCTTTAGCCTTGATGACTAATTTGATCACCCGCTGAGGCAAGTACAATGGATTCTTCTTTGATATGATGGCAATGTTGTTTGTAATGGAACCTTCATCATTCCCGTAGTTCCATGGGACTCTCTTAAGACTGATCACTGGATACTGGGGTCTAAATGGTAATATCAAAGGTTCGGGCGCCACCACCTTCACAGGATTTTATGTTTCTTGGACCCCTTTCCCTGGTAGCATTAGGGGTGTGAAGGCTGACTCTTTATCGTAGGAAATAACAACCACTGTATCCTGACTCCACACAGTGGGAATAAAGAGAGTTTCTTCATCTAGGAGGTCATAATCCTGATTCCCTCTGATCAGTTCACCGCTTTCAATCATATTATGAATTAAGTGACAACATCCCCAGTAATCTTTGGTGTCATGACCGAGTGCATTAGAGTGATACTGACAGATCCTGTCAAGTTTGAATTTCCTGGATCGAGGGTTCACCGAGGGTAACAAATCTGTAACCATCCCCTCATTGATTAACATCTGAAGAATTTCCTTCATTGGCTGGTTTAAGTTGGTGAAATTTCTCTGGAAAGTGAATTCCCTATCAGCCTGGAATTTCTCTTCCTTAACCATCTTGTCGGCCCAGGGTTCACGTTCATGAAATCGGTAGTGATCCCTCATAGGAATGGGACTAATTTTCAGTTTAGGAGGACTTGCTTCAGACTGGTTGGTCTGGTTTATCAGCTGTCTGGTAACTTGATGTTGGTATACAACCAGCTCTGCCAATTGTCCAATCTGTTCCTTGATAGACATAATCTCCTGTTCTATCAGGAATCATTTTTCTGAGAATTCCCAACTGTATGTGCTATTGCTGCTGGATTGAGTTGTTTCTCCGATGTATCGGAGGTATTGGGATCCTTCTTTATTTTGTGTGCTAATCATGTTAACACCCTCCTATTTGTGCTGGGGGAGGGGATTATCCGCCACATGCTGTTGCTCGGGTTTGGTCACCACAATCTCTCCATTGTCTATCAAGTCTTGGATTTTGTGCTTAAGAGACCAACAGTCTTGTGTATCCGGAATAGTAGGCACACTTTTTGCTTGGGCCTAAATTCCGTCCACCGGTATTGGTTGGTGGAAAGAGTTGTACAATCTTTTTCTGTGTCGTCAATAGTTTTAGCACATTCTCGAGTGAATCCCCTAGGGGGTGAACATTCTCCGATGTCTGGCCTCCAAATTTTTCTGGAATGGCTGGTTTGAAGGCTGGGCTGAAGCATGAAAAGGGGTATAATTCCTCCTTTGAATGGGAATACTGCTTGACACACTCCTCTGATTCTGTCCCTGCAGACTAAGGAAACTTCTTCATCTTTCTTCTTATATACTCTATGGGGATTACTCCCATAACTCCCAGATTGAATATGCTTGGCAACAGCTTCCAAGGCGGTAAGATCCTTTATCTTCCCAGATTTCAGCCCCATTTTAGCCATTTCACAGTGCTTGATCATTTTTGAGAAGGGCTTTCCTATGCCTGCTAGGACCCTTTCGTAGTAAGAAGCTTCTTGAATGTCAATGAAGGTCATAACTATCTCAGACTCAGTCATAGGTGGAGTGACTTGTGTTGCCATTCGCCTCTATCATTGAGCATATTCTCTGAATGACTCAGTGCTTTGTTTCTTGATTTTGGTTATTTGATATCTGTCGGGAGCCAGTTAAGACTGGAAGCTATACTGACTAAGGAAGGCATGTGCCAGCTCTTCCCAGCTGTGGATTTTAGAGTTGTCCAGACGGACATACCAGGATCTAGCCTCTCTGGTCAAACTTTTTTGGAATAACTGCATTTAGAGTTTCTCGTCCTCTGCATAGGGTCCGAGCTCTCCAATGAACACCTTTAAGTGAGTGTAGGGGTCTCCCAATCCATCATATTTCTCAAAATCGGGGACTTAAAATGTTTCAGGGTAACGAGCCCCAGGGAAAATACATAAGTCTGAAGAATTGACAATGTCAAATGCCCCAGTACCTTTGATAGACCGGATAGTTTCTTCCATCTGTTGGACTTTCTTCAGAATGTCACCAGCTTTCTGCTTTTTGTTAAGGATGGTAATTTCAGGGGTTTTGTTGATAGTATCCTGGTTCTGTGGATTAGGAATCTGAGTGTCTATCTTTTCGATCTCTTGACTGCCACCAGGTGTTCCTGGTTCTGTGTGACCCTGTGTTTGTTTCCCTTTAAGAGCTTTACTTTGCTCTCTCAGGAAAATGGCCAATTCGGTAATCTGGTTCTTCAGTCCTTCAAACTCTTCCCTAGAGACAGGGGTGGATTCTGGCTGAGCACTGAAAGCCATGTCCAGAGATGGACTTAGTGCTTTCTTAGACTTAGATCTAGTGACAGGACCAATTTTTCACCTACAACAAACATAGGTGTGTCAATTTCCTGACGTAAGTATGGATATGATGCATGCCATGATGTGTTTTTGAAGTTTTTTAATCTTATCTTGAAAAACTGAGGTCAGTTATTTTGATGACTGGATACCATGACAAGATGTATAAAATAGGGAATGTACATTTACAATATGATATTTACATTGTGCTATTTACACTAGAATTGAAAACTTTGACATTGAATTTGAAAGAGGAAGGCATGAAGAGGCTTCCCATCTGATTTGGTTAATCAAAGCCTAACCTATCTTAGGCTACTCTCACTGCTTTTAGGCATGAAGGTCCCCAGATCATCGCAATCTACTAGAGGGGAAATTGATCCGATCTTTCAACTGGAGCGGATCTGAATGGTGCTTTTTCATGAGCCCCGAACACTTAGCCGTCCTCAAAGAAATTACTCTGTCACCAACGGGTTTGCCTCCTGGTGGAGGAATCACACAACATACATTCACATACATCGCGTCTCACCATATGCATATGATGACATTGGTGCGAAGCACTAATATAAAGCAGAAAAGCATTCATTCACATTTATTTAATGTAAAGACACAGCATTCACACATTTATTCAATGTAAAGACACAGCATTCACACATACGCAGATATGAAAGGGAAAGTTTGAAAATATTTGAATGCGACCTAAGCCCTCTACTGTCCCTAGTAGAGTCGCCACCTGTCAACGTCGGGAAAAAATTGCTAGTCGAGTTGGACCCGAATCTTTCTCTCTTCCTAACTTTTGTATACCCTTACTCTTTTTATTGTGAAAAAGGTTTTGAAGGATTTTTTAGGAAAAGGCCAACATATATCATGTCGGTGATTTGAACGTTTTACAGAGTTGCCAGTTGGTAGATTTGAAATGGTTGTACCAACTCAACCGAGTTTTGTTTGAAAGAAGGCCCAATTGCTGGACACTGTCGAAACTTGATCTTTGAAACTGAAGTTTTGAGTTCGGGGGCTTGGTTAAGTGTGGTGAAGGTGTTAGGCACCCCACAACTCCCGTGTAAACACGGTACTGCATCTTTTTAATATATCCCTTTTAAATCTGCAATGTTTGTGTGAATGCTGAAAAGAAATTGGGCCTATGTTTGTTTATTGAAAGTTTGTGTATGCATCGTTGAACCTATATACGAAAGGTTTGATTTAATTTGCAAAAGTTCTTTTAAAGACAAGATAGGAATTGAAGCATGACGATACTTTCGTTTTATCTTTTCAGCCTTTGGGCTCAGTTTGAATGGAGATTGTCGGGCTGCGAAGCATCCTCGACCACACAAAATATATACAAGTACTGGTCTTCTCATGGGCATGACAGCCATCGGAGTGACTCTGACACGACAAACCATATTTTCACTATGTTGAGGCATTAAATTCAAATAATCGTTTTAAGGTCTTTTGGATGTACATTTTTATAGAAAAACTGGCAGGGTACATTTGTAAAGTAGAGTTTGTCCATCGTGGGAATCAGATTCTGATCAGTTTGATCATGAATCCCACGATTCCTAGGCTCACAGAGGGAAGCCAATAAAACCTGCACAACTCAAATATGTACAGAAATGTATATTTACATCTAAACGTCGCAATAACTAAGGATTCATCAGTAAATCCTGGAGTGCGCATAACCAAAGCGTCTCATTCCCACTTGATAGCGATCTAAGGGCCACGAGATTACTTCTTGAATGAATAAAACTAGAAAAATGCTAGATTTAAGTAAATCTCAGCCATTCTAGCTTCTCGGTACTGTCTGAACCTATTTTGAACAGTTTGAAAGCTAGAATTGGCGAGATTTAAAGAAATCTAGATCGCCCAAAGAAATGTTGTGACGCCCCCAAATCCGGGTTCCCTAACCTCAGGTTTGGTGCTCACGATTCATCATACATATCACATCTAACTACCCATTCATTAATGAAAAACATCATTCATAACATTACTTAATACAACTTATAACAATATCCCAGGTTAACTAACCTTGACATAACTTACATACCCTTATATATACGAAAGGTTTACATAATTAATTTACATAATATAGCATAACCATTAAAAGTTGACAATAACTATTCGTGAGCCTTGCCTTTGCCTTTGTCCATGTTAGAACCTTCTGCTACCTCGGCCTTAGCTGAAATGTTTTATTTAAGCAAGGGTGAGCAACAAGTTTGCTCAGCAAGTTAAAGTATACAATAAAGGATATATATCATGAATAGAAGAGTCTAGCTTCTATAGAACTTCAACAATAATCAAAGGGTAGATGAAGAATAATTCAATCTCAATAATAAAACTTTCTCAAATTTCATACTGAATAACATCTCAAGGATGAAAGAGTAAAATTCTTTCAAAGATTCAATAATATTCAAGTGAATAAGAAGAATTAACAATACTGCAACAATATTCAATAAAGTGGGTTATTCCCATATTTCATGTTGAGTGATCACAAAAGGATCATGAACTAGTAGAGGAATTATTAGTTATTAAAACTAAATTATCTCAGGAATATAAGTTAATTATAAAAAATAAACTATACTCCTCTGCAAGTACCTGGAGCGGCCAACTCCTTTGTACCTTATATTATGCATAATACTCAATATTAGCGCAAAGGTCGATTTACGACAATAAAGTTTGTTCATCTCAGTTTTACATCATGAGTGTGTACCATAACAATATGGTTTGGATTGCGTTCAAAGAAATACTATAATTTTAACATATAATATCAATATTGATCTAGCCAAAATCAATGGCATAGATCTTCCAATAATAAATCAGTTCATAATAAGTAGAACGTTTCATGCTTTAACAAATATTAGTCTCGCCAAAACAATTAGCTGAAACATGGCTCATAAACAGTTCAAATAATAGAACAAGAATCAATTGCACTATGTGCGAATAAAAATAATCATTATGGATGTGAATAATTATCAATAATTATTCACAGATCATGCTTTGAAATATATAACTCAAGTTAAGTTAGGAAACTTGCAATAAATGCGAATTTTCAATAATAGTCTTAGATGTGGAATAATCAACAATAATTATCCACTATCATGCTTGAAAAATAATAATTCAAGTTTGAGTTAAGGAACTTGCCTGATTCGTTGACTACTGCTACGCAATTTAAGTTAACTTCTTTTGTAAGACCTATCATTAATAAGATCGATCTCCTAATTAGCACCATATATCTCACTTATAATATTTATCTAACATGTAATCACATAATCAAACATTAGATAACACCTTAACACTATACATGAAATAATTTCAGCATTATAATTGTTTACTAAATAAATATTCATCAACTATATTTTAAATAAATTGAGCATTATAACTGCTTGTAAAATGAATATTCGTTACTATGTTTGAAATAAATTGAGCATTATAACTGCTTTATAAAATGAATATTCGACTATTCTGTTTGAGATAATTTTAACATTATAACTGCTTATAACATGAATATTCTTACTAAATACTTGAAGAAAATCGGACATAGCAACTGCTTATAAAATTATATTTTCTACTTTATAAGAGAAATAAATTGGACATTATAACTGCTTGTAAATAGGACTTTTATACTATATACTTAAAATAATTTGGGCATTATAACTGCTTGTAAAAGTATATTTTTACTAAATATATAAAGAATAATAAAAATAATAACCACAAGAGTAAATACCTCTTGAAGTTGCAAGCTTTAACTAATCCTTTGAAATCTTGAAACTCAAAAACTTTCCTCTCTCTAACCGAAATTTTCCTCTCTCTCTCTCTCTCTAACTCTATTTTGGTTTTGAAAAAAATGAAGAGAAATGGCTCATATTTATAGAAAAATATAGTTTCAATAATTGCACGTTAGGGGCTCGGTTTTTTACAGTATGCCCCCGGCTTATTACAGTTTGGTACCTAGGTTAATTACACTTTAGTACCTCATTAATTGCACCTTAGTCCCTCAATGACATCATCATGATGACATCATCATTATGACATCATCTTTTGTGTTTCTTTAAGGTTGATGTCATGATTGCATCATGTTTGCATCATCTCTTCTCTGATTGATTGATTTAAGTTCACATGGATTGAAGGGTATTTTGGTCATTTCATAAATAATTTTAAGGGTAGTTTAGTTATTTCACATATTTTCCTTAAAAAATTTACCCTTTGGGTTTGCTATTTTAATTCTTTTGGGGCTTCCTAACTAATTGTTTAGGCTATAGCCCAATGCCTTAATTAGCTTATTAAAGGCCCAAAATGTCTCCTCTCCTAAACCATAATAGCTTGCTCACAAGTTCAGAATTCAAAGTATACTTAGTTCATCAAGTTTCATTCTCTAACGTTAAGTTTCCATTAGAAAGTCATTAAAACCAAGCTAAGGTAAATGATTACATGCAAGGAAACCTACGTTAGCATGTCAGGGACATATATAGGCATAATCAAGTTAAACTAACATGCTCAACATTTTAGAAATAAAAAAAAATTGCATTTTGGTTTTGCAAATCGGCGCGGCCGCACCTTGTTTGTACTAGGGAGTGGCGCGGCCGCGCCACTTCGGTTCCAGTCTAGAATGGCTTCTGCAATTGTAGAGCTTCAACCCAATTCCAAAATTATTCATGAAACATGCTTGAATTCAACCACATTATATCTATAACATGTATATAAACTTTACTAACATGTTAACATCATTTCACCTATCAAACTTCAACTAATTCATGCAATTTCTATGAAGTCATCAAACTCAAAACTAAAAACACAATGTAAGAGTTATACCTCTTTGAGCTTGAATTGCTAACTTGCTCTCAATTTTAGATTGCACTCTCAATCAATATCGTCACTCTCTATAACACTTAACAAGAACTCAACAAAATGAAATGGAGAAGAGGAGATGGCTATTTATAGAGATAGTTTTACCCAATTTTGGTTCTTGCACATTAAATCAAACCAAGAGGAGGAAGAAGAAGCCATTGGTTAATGGAAGTTTGGTGAAATAGTAGCCAACAACCCCCATCAACCCACTCCCTTCTTCATCATTTGATTGCTAGAATGCTTGAGATTGAATTTGCAAGTAATAGGCTTAGGCCATTGGCTATACACGTGAAGGAAAGAAAGAGACAATGAATGTGGGACAAGCTTATTAGAACTCAGCATTTGAAAATAAGAATGCCAACGTATTTAATTTTAATACGCATACGTATATATATTCTTACACAAATGTATATATGCATACCTAGTTTTTAATCTCCTTTAAGTTACAATGTAGCTTTAATGAGTTAATGTTATAACATTGTAATAAGTTGGGGGTATATATATACATCATTATATAATCCATGTACATTTGATAATACCAACATATAATTTAGTTGAGTACTATCATTCCACATTATCATAAAACTTTATTATTTTAATTATACTTATTTATTAAAATAATTATTAAATAACAATTATTTATTTAGTCTAATTTAATATTTTTCATAAAGTACACATTTAATGCATTCACACATAACATGTTGTCACATAAGCTTATTTATGTAACTTATATGATTCATTTAATTTTCCCATATAGTTTTCTATATTATATAGTTATCTTGTAATGTCACACCTCATTATATATTACATAGATGTAGGTACTCTATAACATATGATTAATCATTACATTTTATTGTACATAACAATTAATTGAATAAACATTAATCTACTATATTAATTAATTAATTACTCATTAATATGCTCTTACTCATAATAACAATTAATTAACAATATAATATTAATTAATCCTTTACTTATTACTTCATTCATTCTTTAATTTAATTAAATCATCGTAAATTTCATCATCGTGCCACACAAGGCATTTCAAGAGCTTAGCATAATTCCCCACATTTCTTAATTATCATAAATCCAATTTAATATAATTGAGTTACTCATCTCATGCTTCATAAACGTTTAAATTGAAATAAATATTCACACGTTTATTAATATCAATGCTAATATTATTCATAAAATTCACGGTTATTAAATCCTCCCCCCCTTATAAAAATTCCGTCCTCGAAATTGGTACAAGGTTACATAAAAAGATGGAGATAGTCTCTCCTCATCTTATCTTCTAATTCTCACGTGGCCTCCTCGGCATCGTGGTTTCGCCAAACTACCTTTACAGAAGTTATGATTTTATTTCTTAGTGTTTGCTCCTTCCTATCTAATATCTGGACAGGAATTTCTTTATACACCAGATTCTTCTCTACTTGAATGAGCTCATAGGAAATCACGTGGTTATAGTCGGGCTTGTACGAACACAACACGGAGATGTGAAACACGTTGTGGATGTGTTCCAGTTCGGGTGGTAATGCTACTTTGTATGCCACTTCGCCCACTCGCTTCAATATTTTGAATGGCCCTATGAACCTCGGGATCAATTTCCCTTTCTTTTCGAATCGTATCTTTCCTTTCCAGGGAGATACCTTCAAGAATACGAAACTATCAACTTTAAAGTATCGGTTTTATCGATGCAAATCTGCGTACTTTTTCTAGCGATCTTGAGCTGCTACCAATCTGGCTCTTATTATCGTCACCACATCTACGATTTGTTGCACTAATTCTGGTCCCAAAATTCACCGTTCTCCAAATTCGTCCCAACATAACGACGTTCTACATTTTCTCCCGTAAAGAGCTTCATACGATGGCATGCCAATACTCGCATGATAACTATTGTTGGAAGCAAATTCTACTAAGGGTAGGTGATCGTCCCAATTCCCTCTGAAGTCCATCACGCAAGTTCTAAGCATGTCCTACAGCATTTGTATTGTTCGCTCACTCTGTCCGTTTGTCTGAGGATGATACGCAGTACTCAACCTTAACTGGGTTCCCATCCTTTCTTGTAAGCTTTTTCAGAAGTTTGACGTGAAGCGCGGATCTAGATCCGAGACAATTGACACCGGCACTTCATGTCGTGAAACAATTTCCTTTACGTACAGACTCACTAGCTGATTCAAATTATATCAGATTTTAATTGGTAGCAAATGAGCTGTCTTCGTTAGTCGATCCACAATAACCAAATGGCATCATACCCTTTCTGCGTGACTGGAAGTCCCACCATGAAGTCCATCGTAATGTGCTGTGACGAACGAGAATTTGGTAAAGATATTTGAATATTTATTGAAATAAATAAATATTTTTAATGATTTAATTATTGAGTTAAATAATTAATTCATAAATTTGTGGTAGATTAATTTAATTATATGTGTTACATTAATTAAATCAATGTGTAGTAATTTAATAGTTCAAAGAATATATTTAATTGAGTTTATTTGATTAAATGAATTAATTAAATAAGCATATGCTACTTTAATTAATTTAATAATGAATTAAAGAATTAATGTATTGACATAATTAATTAATAAAAATATTAATTATGTGACAATGTGACAATGTGATTTAATGTGAATTATCTTATTTTATTTAATTAATTTAAATAAAATTAATTGAATAATTAAAAATGTGACAATTAACTATATAGTAAAATAGTTAATTAAAATAAATGAAAAATGGGTTAGGAGAAAGCCAAACAAGGCCCTAAGAGTGGTTAATCTGTTATTTAATACAACGGTATAATATATATACATTTACGTATATGATTGTCAGACATAAGTTTTATTTTCAAAGACAGAGAGAAAAAAAAATTAGAAAAAGTTCAAAGAAGAAAATAGAGAGATCGGGAAGAAAAAATTGAGAGTGAAAGGGAGAAAGAGATTTGAGAAAATCTTAAGTATTGTCTCTGATTATCTTCACTACTAAAGGGTAATTCTTCTTTTAAGTTTTCAAAATTAAAATTTCTTAAATACGTACTTTTAAGTTTTCTGTGAAAATTGGGTTTCCCAATTGGGTTACGATATGGCTTTATCTATATGGGTATGGAATCATAACGTGTTTTTCTAACATATAATCATGTTTTAAAGGATCAATTTTATTTAATTTGGCCTTAATTGGGTTTTGAAGAAAATTACAGAGTTTTTATACGTCTTTGTAAAAACTCTCTGTTAAGAATTATTTTGGGAAATTAAAGTATGAGGTTATCATATATATGACCGTATGTGTTAGTATTATGTGTTAGATCATGTATCCATGATTTACACTGATCACACCAAGTAATTTTGCTAATAAATGAGTTTTATGAAATTACAGAGTATTGAATATGGGTGAATAACCCGTATGGGTTAAATTAATGATTGAATCATATGTTTATATTTAAATTAATACATAAATATGATTGTATATGTTAAAACAAAGAAAATAGAATTGAAATGAATGGATTCGGTGTAGTAACGAATCCGTAAGGAGAATTTTTTTATGTTTTTCATTAAACTCTTGAAAGTTTTGAAGAACAGTGAAAATTAATGTTTTGATTTGTGTAATTACATGACTTGGAATGTTAAGAACATGTTATAAGTGATATATAATATTCCTGTGAAGTTTATACTTCATGGGTAACATTATAAATCAGTGTATTGGTGTAAAATTTGAGAAAGTGGCCGAATTTCTGTGTTCTTCGCGAACTGAAAATTCTGGGAAAACGTAGCCGTGCGGCCGCACCGGGTACAAGGCTAAATGGCGCGCGGCCGCGCCCGTCTGAAATTTTTGAAAAATTTGCTAAGTGTTGAAATTTGAGAAAAATATTTTTAATATAATGAACATGAAAACATGTTGTAAATATGATAGGATGTTGATATGAGTTTAATAAATTATGTTACGTGATTAATTAATGAATTAATTATGTGACTTAAATTATTATTTAAAAACTTTAAATAATGTGATATAAATATGAAGACATTATTTTAAGTCTAATAAACATGAAGATATGTTATGTATGTAATAAGTTGTTAATACAAGTTAATAACTTAAGTTATGTGATTAATTAACAAGTTAATTAATCAACGTGAACCATTATTTGAAAAACCTAATAATGAGTTCGAAGAACACTAATTGTAAATCAATAATCATATCGAACCTGTGATTAATTGATATTGTAAATGTGTGATAGGTAAGAGTAATTAAAGAAGTAAGTAGTAACTGTAGCTTGCGCACGAGACAAGTTTTCTATCCCTAACTTATTATTATTGTTGGGCAAGTTTCCTAAACTAAACTCTTTAAATTAAGCAATTGCTATGCTTAATTACTATTGTTGAGCAAATTTTACTCTTGAATATCCAAGTTTAGAATTTCACATGAGATGCCATGATTCTTTTAAAAGTATCATTTAAGTGTACAATACTTATTCGATTGTATACATTGAGAAGTTAATATTCAATTTGAATATCATATTAAGTTATCCAAACCAACTTTATTTGGTGCGGATTCTGATGTCAAACTGAGATGAACAACCCTAATATAGGGGATTAATGAAGATGCTTTAAGCGTTAAGATAATGTGCACAGTATCAGTACAAAGGGCTGATCTCCCTAAGTACGAGAAGTAAAGTCTATAGTCTTATGACTGTTAAAGGTTTGAAAGGTTAATATACTTGACAACCTAAGACTCGGTTCAAGGTCTTAATGACCATCAGAAGTAATTTGATTCCCGATTAATATTCTTGATTCAAAAGTTGAGAATTAATTTGATTCTCAATTAATATTCCTGATTCAAAAGTTGAGCTATCTGTTAATCAGATTTCTTTCACTCGCATGTTATTATTGTCCTATTTTTATACTTGCGGGCATTCGTGCTCACTCTTGCATAATAACATTGCAGCTAATAATGAACGAAGTGATGTACCTTCTAGTAGCAAGGGCAAAAGAAAAGCTAACAAGTGTTGAAGAATTGTGTTGATGTTAAGAATGTTAAAGTTCAAGATTTATGTGTGATGACTTAAGACTTATTTATTTACGTTTTCGCAACAGAGATTTAAGGTTAAGTTTAACCTGTGATTTATGATGTATTATTATTTCAGATGATGTAAAATGATGATTTATTTATCTAATAAATGAATTTTATTATTTATGGGTAGATAGTTGTATGATATTGGAACAGTGAACACCAAATCCTGTGAAAATTAAGATACCAGATTTGGGGGTGTCACATGTGCTTCCATTTCCATTCTGGTATCTCTAACGGTTGAAATAGACCACTCGGCCTTTGGTGCTATACTTTGACTCGTTGACGAGTGAGACATCTGTTGTCGCACTCTACAACCTCTCGTTTTAGATTGGGCCACCAAAAATGTTGCCTCAGATCTCGGTACATCTTTGTGCCTCCTGGATGCACAGAATACGTCGTATTGTGTGCCTCGTGCAAGATTTCTTCTCTCAGCTCAGTTACAGCTGGCACCCATAGTCTTCCTTCGAATCTCAATATACTGTCCTTATCCATTTTGAATCTTTATTTTCCATTTTCTACTATCCCCTTTCTTATTTTCTCGCATTCCTCATCCTTCTCTTGTAACTCCTTTACTCTATCCAATAATGTTGGACGAGCTTCTATCACAAATAATCTTCTTCAAACCTTCCCGATCCCTTTACTTTTATTTCCAATTTCTCCATCTCTCTTATTAACTTCTCCCGAGTCGTCAATTGGAATAATTTCTCCCTTCCTTTTCTACTTAGCGCGTCGGTAACTACCTTTACCTTTCCCGGGTGATAAAGAATTTCGCAGTCATAATCCTTAATCAATTCCAGCCATCTTCTCTGTCGAATGTTCAACTCCTTCTGTGTGAAGATATATTTCAGACTCTTGTGGTCTGTGTATATCGCACATTTCTCTTCGTACAGATAATGTCTCCAAATCTTTAACGCAAAAACTATTGCCGCTAGCTCTAAGTCATGAGTAGGGTATCGTTTTTCGTAATCATTCAATTGTCGGGATGCATATGCAATGACCTTGCCATGTTGCATTAGCACAAAGCCAAGTCCTTTATGCGATGTATCACTATACACCACGAAACCTATCGCATTGTCTGGTAATGATAATACAGGCGCCTCGCTTAATCTCTTTTTCAACTCCTGAAAACTTTCCTCTCATTTTTTCGTCCATATAAACTTAACCGTCTTCCTTGTTAGATTGGTCAACGGGGTTGCTATCTTAGAAAAATCTTGGATGAATCTTTGATAGTACCCAGCTAACCCTAAGAAACTTCTTACCACTGTTGGTGTTTTTGGTTGCTCCCAATTACTCACTGCCTGTGACGCCCGCAAATCTGGGTACCTTCAAACCCAAAACATGGTGCTACACGGTGCTACAATCTACTCATACATTCAATTGAGGACATCAATATCAATGCATAAGTTTACTAATTATTACATTCTATTAAATTCCTTCCCAAGTATTCATAACCAATACCTTGTTCTGTGTCATAATATCATTAAATACAATACTAATACTATGTTATTACAAAGGTCACTACTTGTCCAGCTTGGACTAGCCTTTGTCTTTACCGGATCCTTCAGTCCGTTCGTTCTTAGCTGAAATCATTTAGTTTTAAGCAAGAATGAGCATAAACAGCTCAGCAAGTTAAACAGTGTATCTTGAAACCACAAAATCAAGAATCATATTCCTTGGTCTTCAATAACTGTACAATAGTTATAAAGTACTTAAGAATAATCAAAATATTATTTTGATTCCTTTAAAACCATTCCCAAGGACTTTATAGCCTCTTCGGAATCCATCTTGGTCAACGACCATGAACCATATATTTTAGTTCTCATTCATGAAAGGAACCACCCGGCACGAAGGCCGTAAGTTTGATATAGCTTACGAGCACATCCAGGTGATCAGCCTGTAGTACTCTATGTTGATCAACACTCATACATTAAACATGTTTACGATTAATTGGTGGCATCCTCACATGCTTGTCGAATTAACGACCTTTAAAACCTTTGTTTTATTCATACTCAGGTTTACCTGAGAATCCGTACCAAGCAATTGACATAGGATCACAACATTATATATATTTTGAAAAGATTTGTGGAAAAACCCACAAAAATATGCTAAATCTCAGTCTAGCCAAATCAAATGGCATTGACTATTCAATAACAGTTCATGCATAAACAATTATGCACAATGACCTCTTGTCCAACCATAATGTATAGACAAGAGTTTAGAAAACTTGCATTCATAGTAAAGTATAACCGAAGTTAGAAAACTTGCCTTTGCATCTTCTAAACCTTTACACGTAGTCTATTCAGTCTTTACAACGTCTTAAAAGCATAACACAAAGCATACATATGAGAATTCATCATCAATATACCAAGTATAGCCTAACTTCTCCTTCTTGTATAACTTAATCGAAATGTTAAATTAATAACATTCATTTAAGTTATTTAATGTCCATTACAGTTTATTAACATCCTATGTTATAAACCAACTCTTCTTAATCAACACTAGGCATGATGATTAAACGAGTATTTAACTTGTTCCTTAACTTAGTTTTGGTTAACGTCCAAAACTTAAGTTTAATTACGTTTATTTAACATTTAATTTTCATAAACTCTTACTTAAACATGTTGTTTAAGGTTTGCATTACATCATTTACTAGCCCCTTAATGATATGCAAAAGGTTAAGTAATTATTAACAATATCAACTTTTCTCCCATGCTGGCGCTACGGCACCAGATATTGCCCTTGGAGTGGCGCTGCAGCGCTACTCTCTAGAGCTTTCTCCCTGGTGTGGAGCTGCGGCGCAGGCTTAAGCCTATTGGCTGACGCTGCGGCGCTAGCTCTGCAACTTAGAAAAATTTTCTAAGTCTTTGAAAATTCTGAAATTTCGGAGTTCGTAACTTGATCGTTATAACTCGAAATTAGTTCGTTCCAAAGACAAAAGTTTATAAATGACATGCTCTACCATCCTATCAAGTCAGAATTCATTTCTGAATCTGTCGAAGAGAAATTCACCGATTAGTCCATTTTTTTACATTTTCGTTAAACGTTCGTGAACGTTCGACGCTCAAATCTTCGTTTTAAGTCGAAATCAATCTGTTCTTTCCCTCGCAAGTCTTATTTACCTAAATTCACGTGTTACAATCAAAAACTATCATTTTCGATGCTCACGGCGACTTTTGACTTCTAATCCGAGAAATTTACGTTTTTGACGATTATCGTCTAATCGCGTAACTTTCGTCGAATCTTCGTTCTTCATTATTATTACTCCAAACCACTTGGAATCAATGACATGGTTGATTATTACTAATTCTAATCATTCAAAACATTTAAGTTTTTCAGGGTTTCACATGTTCATTAGTCCATTTCCTATGAATTCATTAAGTCCATTATTAGTACCTAATCAATTCTTAGTCTTCCATCATGCATGGCTTGTTAAGGTTCTTAGTTCACTATTAAGCCATCCTTATAACTTCTTAGGGTTCAAGCTTTCTTTAATACTTCTCTATCAACACTAATATTGAAAGAAAAGAAAGTTTTACATATTGTTCCTTATGGGAATACCTTTAAGGTTCTTGGTGGAGTGAGTAGGAATACTCAAAGCTTTCTTAATCCCCTTGGTTGATGAAATGTCTTCACAAACACAAGCTAGCTTCTCTTCTTATCTCTCTCTCTCTCTCTAGACGTTAGGATTTCTCATACAACCAAAATATGAAGACAAGGCTCTCTATTTATAGAGTTAGCAAGGCTTAGGGTAGAAGAGTCATTTAGGCCCAACCTCCTCTACTATTCCCACCTCCTCTCCTTTCTTTCGCACCAAGTTAAGGCCCATGTGCTAGCACATGGCCAACCATGTCCCCCCCTTGTGCTCCCACATGCTCCCATGTGGCCTTGTTCCCCCATGTCCAACATGGGTTGTGGGTTGAACCATGGGTTAAAACCACCTGTTTACCCAATGGTTCAACCCACGGGTCAAACTTATCAACTTTTAATTCCAATTCAATTCGTTTTAACGTATTTACTCCGCATAAAAATTTGTATTGTACGTTGTATAATTCTCGTATTCTCTCTGTATTATTCTTTTATAATACCTCGTGTTATACACGTATTCTTTCCGTACAGTAATCATTTATTATTATACGTAAACAATTATTTCATTAGATCACTTTCCTTAACCGTTAGGATTTTAAGTCCCTACGTGAAAACTTCGTGAGTCATAAATAAAATATTATTACTTATTCCATCTCGTATCGAAATCCTATCATTACGCGTTTCTCAAAATTTCAAAATAAATTACTGAGCAGAAACGGATGAATAGTGATTCCCGTACTTTTCCTCCCGAGAAAACTTTTCTCGGCTAACTGAACTTTTCACGATATATTACCGTCAAATCTTCCGACAGAATGTCATTCTGACATCCCGAACTCTCAAAATGGCCTAGGGTCTGCAACCTTAACCCTTAGGGTTAAATAGTGTCTATTTCGTCTTTTCCCAAAATATTTTTATTTTTGGAAACCTTTTTTTTCGTTTTATAAATTCATATCATTTATTCCTAGCACGTAGCCAGAAATCCTACTCATTTCTGCATTCTCTAGGTCGTAAAATGACCTACAATTTACTTACTCAGTTTAATAAACAAAAAATCCAAATTTTATTCAATAAATCAAAGAAAAATTCGTTTACATAAACGTTCAATTTTCTCGGGCGTTACACTGCCTCTACCTTTGCAGGGTCTACTGAAATTCCATCCTTATCTACCACGTGTCCTAAGAATTAAACTTTCTCCATCCAAAATTCACACATTGAAAACTTCGCATACATTTCCTCTTTCGTTAGCGCTTCCAAAACCATCTTCAGATGTTTGGCGTGCTCTTCCTTCATCTTTGAGTAGATCAAGATGTCGTCGATGAAAACTACTACGAATTTATCCAATTATGGCTTGAAAACTCGGTTCATCAAGTCCATGAATGCTGCCGGAGCATTAGTCAATACGAATGACATTACCAAAAACTCGTAATGCCCATAACGGGATCGAAACACCGTCTTTGGTATATCCTCCTCCCGTACCTTTAACTGGTGATAACCCGTTCATAGGTCTATCTTTAAGAAACACTTCGCTCCCTTCAATTGATCAAAAAAGTCGTCTATCCTCGGTAACGGATATCTGTTCTTGATCATTACTCTGTTTAATTCTTGATAATCGATACAGAGCCTTATCGATCCATCCTTCTTCTTAACAAACAACACTGGTGCTCCCCAAAGAGACACACTCAGTTAGGGGTGAGCAATTCGGTTATATCTGAACCGAATAGCTTATCCGGATATAACCAAATACTGAATTCTTCCAAATTTCACTATCCGAATAATTAACCGAATAGCAAAATAATCGAATTACCGAATACCGAATAACCAAAATTTACATCCGGTTATTTCGGTTAATAACCAAAATTATCTCTCTCCTACTAAATTAAATTATAAAGCTGCATTGTTCTCTTTCTCAAACAGATGGATGTTGTATTGCTCTAATCAAAAACCCCAACCCCAATTCCCAAATTGATGATACCGGCAACAGCAAAAACCTTTTTACGGAGGCGCTGAGTATAATTGGTCATCTGCTGCTCTCTACTACGACGACGACGATGATGATTTTGGGCACTTGGATGAAGAGGAGAAGGCCTCCTCCTTGATGCGATGGGTGGTCACAATGGCCTTAACTTCGACAATCGTGCCGTAGCGCTTGGAGGGGACGGAAGGGGCGAAGAGAGCCTCCTCGATCAAGCATTTGGCAATGGTGTCATGGGTTCGTTCAGTGGGCAACCAAATGCTAAAACAAATGTTCAATTTTCAGGCTTTTGGGGTTCTTGAGGCTTTTCTTCAATTTCGGCCATTGTTGGGATTTGGAGCTCTGATTCAACTTTGGGTGTTCTATTAGTCATTTTTGGGAGTTGCTCTTTTAATTTATTTTGTGATTTACGGAGGCGTGAATGATATGGGCGGACGTAGATCTTTATTTTGGCGGAGAAGAGTAGACAGAGTTTAGGCTTTATTTATTATTATCATTTTTAAAATCAATTCGGTTATTCGGTTACCTAAATAACATTATTTCAATATCCGTATTCATACCCGAGTATCAGAATATTAAAACGGTTATAACTGAATTAATGAAAATAACTGAATAATCAAAATAATTCGGTAAAAAAAATTCGGTTGTGATCGGTTATTCGATTTTATCCGTTTTTTGCTCAGTTCTACACTCGGTCGTATGTAACCCTTATCCAGTAATTCTTGCAATTGTATCATCAATTCCTTCATTTCTACTGGCGCCATAAGATATGGAGCTTTCAAAATTGGTGCAGTTCCCGGTGCTAGATCTATTACGAATTCGATTTCTCTGTCTGGCGGATGACCAGGAAGATCGTTTGGAAATACGACTTGGAACTCTCTTACTATGGATATATCTTTTATTTTTACTCCCTTTTTCTGAGTATCTACAATGTAAGTTAAGTAACCTACACATCCCTTTCTTAATAATTTCTTGGCATGCATCATCGTAAGATAACATGATGGCTTAAGCGATGAGCTACCATAAAGCAGTACTTTAGACCGATTTGAAGTCTGAAGGTTCACACTTTTATTTTGACAGTCAATTATCGCAGCATGGTTATTATACAACTAATCCATTCCCAGTATCACGTCAAATTCTTCCAATCTAATTGGAATTAGGTCTACGCTTAGTTCATGATCTCTAATGTTTGCGTGATAATTTCGGTATACGTACTCTACGGGGATTACTTTCTTATTCGCAACTTCTATGTTCAAAGGATTTCCTAATCGTTCTCGGGGTAAATTTAATCGACTAGCAAATTCTTCAGACACAAATGAACATATAGCACCCGAATCGAATAATACATAAGCATTTATATTTTTGATTGGGATAATACCTGACACTAAGTCCTTCACAGCTACTACATCTTGGACAGTCATGTTAAAGGTTCTGGCGGCTGGGCGGTTGGATTGCGTTGGTCCTCCGATCATTAGTTTGCTCCCTCCCCCTTGCTAGCCACTTCCTTCGTCGTTCCCCTTCTTTGGGAAATCCTTGATCTGATGATCGGTTGAGCCACAAGCGAAACATCCCTTGATCTTCCTTGGCTTCGGGCAGTTGGGTGAAATGTGCCGCTCTTGGCAACAGTTATAATAGGTACTGCACCCTTTCCAGCACTCTCCCTGGTGGTTCTTCCCACACTTCGGGCATCCCTCTTCACGCTTCTTAAACCCTCTTTGGTAACTTTCTGCTGGATTGTTGTTCCTGTTGTTGTTATTATCCCACTTTCTCTTCCCTAGATTACTTCCTCTGCTACTGCTTCCTCCACGGATTTCTCCTCCAGTGTTCTTACTCTTCTTCTCTTTGTTATACTGACTTAAGGCTTCACTACCTCCCTCTGCAATGATAGCCTTCTCCAACAGCGTGACAAATGAGTCAATCTAGAGAACTGACACCTTGTTGAACAACCAAGGTTTCAGTCCTTCCTCAAACGTCTGGCTTTTCTTTCTTTATCCTCTACCTGGTGTTCTATAAACAGGGCTAGCTCGTTGAACTTAGCCACATATTGCGCCACTTTCATCTCCCCTTGCTTAAGTTCTAAGAATTTTATCTCCATTCTATTCTTTATGCTCTTCGGGAAATAATTCTCGAAGAACAGAGTCTTAAACCTATCCAGGTTATAATCTCTTCTCCTGCTCTTTGCTGATTTGCCTCCCAGCAATAGTTTGCTTCACCCCTCATCATATGAGTAGCGAATACAGTCTTTTAATCCTCTCCCACACGAGCAATGGTGAAGTTCTTCTCTATCCCCTTTATCTATGTTTGCGCCATTATAGGATCGGTAGTGCCCTCAAATTTTGGAGGTCCTACGCTCCTAAAGTCCTTAAAGTTCGTAATTGGAACCGCTTGGGGATTGGGGTGAACGGGTTCATTTTTCCTTCCCCAAATGGCTTCTCCTAATAGATCAACTAGTTTTTTAAACCAGGTCTACTTGCTCCTTCTCATTGTTAACCGACTCTTCTGGTGCAGCTAGTCTACGTCTGGGTGCCATTATCTGCATCAAAATTTCATTTTTATTATCTACTTATATTATTCAAGTATTTATTAAATGCAAAAGGAATAAAATTTTATAACACGTTTCTGAAATAAGAACATTTATATTCATATGCCAAATCATTACATCAAAATGATTATCCCTAGCATACTTCTATAAATGTCAACATATATCCCCTGATATCACAAAAGATGGGGAAAAACACTATCATACTACCCCTTAACATAAGCCTATTCGGGAAGATTAGGATACATCACGATGTATACATCACATAAAAGTAACTACTACTATTACTTAGACTAATGGGTCTCATGTAACGAATGAGAATTTTATATATTAATTATAAATATTTACTGAATTAAATAAATAATTTTAGTTGAATTATTAATTGAGTTAAATAAATAATGTGATTGTTGTGGAGTAATTTAATTAAGTGTAATATATTGATTAAATGAATATGTAATATTTAATTTAATGGATGTGTAATGATTTTATGGTATGATTCTAATTTAATTGAGATAATTAAATTAGATGAAGTATGTGATAATTGTTACATAAAATTATAATTAGCGAGTAATTATAATTGTTATGTGGCAATTTTTATGTTGTTAATTGATGTTAGCTTTTATTTAATTAAATTAGAATGTTAAGAATTAATTATTTAAAGTATAACATTTAAATTATGTGTTAAAAAGATTTATTAAAAGGGATTTAAAGTGTGTTTGCCAAACAAGACCCTTACTTCTGTTTTAATCTTGTTTTACCAAATATGGCCTTAGTTACTAATAATCTATTTTAAAAATAATGTTGTTTTGCCAAACAAGCCTTAGGGCTTTTTAAATTCAAATTTGTGTAACCTATATAATAATTAGTAATTAGTATATGTAATTAATAGATAGCAGTTACATATTCTATATAATTATATGTATAATATATGTATATCAGTTATACATGTTATACAAAATAGTTAAGTTAGAAAGTTAGAACAAAACAAAGAAAGAAAGAACAGAGAAAAGGTTAGAGAGAAAATACTCAGAGGGAAGAGAGAAGAAGAAGAAGAAGAAGAAGGAAGAGGAGTCTTTGCTGAAGCCAACAAACATCATCTTCTTCTTCCTCACAATCAAAGGGTATACTCTCTATGTTCAAATCTTTTATATTGTGTTATGTCTTTTATGTTTTTCAAAAAGAACTTCTCTATAATAGATTTTCATGAAAATTACTTGGTTATAAGGTATATATGTGATGTATACGTATATATATGCTTATATATGATTCTTATAATTGTCTAAGTGATTCAATTCACGTAAATACGATGAATATGAAGAAATCATGTTCATAGTAATTTACAGTAAACTTATTTTGAAAATAGTCTTTTAAATTATCAAAATTGATGTTTGATTGTTAATTATTGTTTAAATTGATCATGGATTATGATAATATGTTAAGGAATAGAGTTAATACAATTGGAATTACATAATTTGGTTTAAAAATGAACTCACAGTATCAATTTTTGTCAAGAACACTTGAGAATGTTGTTTTCTTCAAAAATTATGAAAATTGTGTTTTGATTATGTGTTATAGTGTTTATGAATGTTATAATCATGTTAAAACTTTAAGATTTTGTTTTTATAAAGTTTTATATACATTATGATGATTAAAATTGGGTTTTGGTGCGAAGAAATAAGCCAAATTGGCTTATTTCTCTGCACGATCCCGAGCTGGGGGAACCCATTAGTAGTGGGCCCAGCCCCAGCAAAGATTTTGCCTTGGGGAACCATCCCCAGCGGGGATAGAGGCTGTCCGAGAATTTATTTTGTGCTCTGAGTAGTTTTTGTGCAGTGTTTGTTTAGCTAACTTAATGTGATGACATGTTCAGTGTATTAGACAATGAGATAACATATATTTGATATGTTTAAGATAATTTAAATTTTTATATTAATATATTATGTGGGTACTTGGATATACTTTCATAAGGTACGGCATGGTAGTTTAAAGCGTTATAAGCTTGTGATGTATGTTGTGAGTGTAGACTCACGTATGTGGTTAGTTAGCGACTTATGTTGTAAACCACGTCGTGAGTTGAACTGAAGTAAGAAGTTCAACGGTTTAAATGTTATAATTAGGAACTAATTGATGTTGTAAACGTAATGTACTATGTAGGGTAATTGTGGAAGTGATTTGTAATTGTAAAGTGTAGCTTGCGCTTGAGGCAAGTTTCCTAAACTTTTCTTTTACGTTTATGCAAGTCTTTTAATTATACTCTTTCCTTGAGCAAGTTTCATATTCTAACTTGTTATTCGTATGCAAGATATTGTATTCTCTATAATTTGTATATTGAATAGTTATCTTATCAAGTTCATTATTGAATTAACGTGACCTTCACTTAATTGTTCAAGCAAGGTTTATCTATCTTTCAAATGCTTTAAGTTATTTCTAAAACATGCTTACCTAATATGAAGACTATTGTTATGACTTATACTTGGTTCATAATTCTTATATTATTGAACTTTTATTATTGTGAGTCGATTCAACTACTCCTTAGTTGATGATACTTGAAAACTCCAAATTTCCTTTTAGCTATCCAAATCAAACTTTCTTTGGTGCGGACTTGTATCAAATACTGTGATGAACAACCCTATTTATTGGGAGGTTACTACGCGAAAGCGTTAAATGTTTGTGCACAATACATGGTACGAAGGGTTGATCCCCCTAAGTACGAGTTGAGAGTCCATAGTTTAAATGACTGCTAAAGGTTTTAAACGAAAATGTTTATAATCTAGGACATAGTTCAAGGTCTTATGACCCTCAGATGATTTCAATATTCAAAATTCTATGTATTGATGAAAGAATTATTATTCAATTCTTTATTGTTGATGAAAGTAAAGTTATTCAAATCTTTTGAAGTTATTCAATTATGTCATACTATTGTTGTATTCCAAGTGAGCTTTTGTTTGCTCACTCTTGAATATTTAGTAATCCCTTACAGTTAAAGCCGAGAACGTTGATGTACCGTCAACAAGTAAAGGGAAATGCAAAATGAACAAGTGAAGACTTGTTGTCTTTGATTTGATTGTAATAAGATTTCGTTTATGATATTTTATTTCCGCACTTATTTGTTATGTTAAGGTTAGCAAACCTAGGATAATTTTGGACTAAGGTTGTAATCCTTTTTCATAAGGAAGATGTTATTTAATGATGAGGTTGTAATTTATTTTGCATTCCTTATTATTGGGTAGATGTATGTTTTATTTAGATAGTGAGCACCAATCCCGTAGAATCGAAGTACCCGAATTTGGGGTGTCACAGGTTGGTATCAAACCTATAGGTTATGAACCTTAGGTGGGGGATAAACCTTAGGTAGTAGCCTTATAGGAAGATTGAAAAGATAGTGGTGATAGGATGACGAACGTTAGAGAGTCCAGTCAGGCTAGAGAGGAGTTACCTCATATGCCGAGGGACGAGGAGCCCTGAGACATCCATGTTGTCTGGGAGCAGTTGGTTAGGAGAGAGCCATCTTCATTGATCACCATAGCTGGTAAGGAGAATGAGCCGACATCTGACCAAGATGATGAGGACAAGGATGAGTCAGAGGAGGAGGAGGATCCCGAGGAGGAATTTCCACCTCACTCTATTAGTGCTGAGATGTACAAGGAGATCTACGACCGTAACGTGGAGCTACATGGTCGAGTCGGAGAGCTCGAAGTAACCATACAGCAGCGGGACGAGACGATCGAAGAGCTGGACATTGTGGTTGGAAACTGAAGTGGGATCTAATTCACGCAGAAAGTGATTGAGACGATGCACGGGCTGAACTAGAAAAGATGAAACACGACATCCAGGAGGAGTCAACGAAGCGTGCCAGAGCGGAGGAGACAAGCTTGAGGGCTATTCAACGAGCCGATCGAGCTGAAGACGAGGCTCAGGAAAAAAAGGCCAAGTTGAGGGAGACGGAATACGCTTTCCATACGGCTATAGAGAGGGCCCAGGATCGTGTCTTCTATTACCCAGCTTAGTTCCAAGGTTTACCATGGTACATGGTGGATCGCAGAACAGCATTTCGGGTGATGGAGGAAGAACGCAGAGAGGCTGTGCGATGTCTTAATATGCCAAGATAGAAGAGTCTTTATTTATGTGTTTCTTTATGTAATAAATAAATGTAAATCCCATAATTGAGATAATAATGGGATAAGATAATGATGTAATCCTGTAACTTGTTCCAGTTCAAGAAAGATGATGTAATAGCAGAGATGCTATCTATTCTGTATTTTTAAAATAATGAATGAATGAATAAAGAAGTTTATTGACATGCTATGTGTTCATATATGAATAGAGTTAATTTAAATGTTTAAGTATGAACTTGAATACTTAAGAATTGAGTAAAGGATCTAATAAGGATATTTTTTAACAGAAAATGCCTCCTAGAAGAAGACCTACACGTCAAAACCCCGAGGGTTCGATGAATAACAACAACAACAATAACGATGAGATGAATCCCAACTCGGTTCAACAGCTAGTGAACCTACTGACAGGAGCGCTTGAAAATCAGCCACAAGAACAAGATACGACGTTTAAGGAATTTAAGGCAGTAGGACTGCTAGAATTCCAAGGATCGGTAAATCCGATAGATGCCCAGACGTGGGTAATGGAGATGGAGAAGGTCTTCGAAGTGGCTAGAGTTAGCGAGGACCAGAAGATGGCTTTCATAACTTTTATGTTGAAGTCGGATGCTAGCTTCTGGTGGCAGGCCAATAAGACCAGAGAAGGAGAAGCTGTTATAGCATGGGACTGTTTCAAAGAGATGTTCTTTGAAATGTACTTCCCCGTTAGCTCGCAGGACCAGATGGAGGTCCAGTTTCTAGAGCTTAAGCAGGGAAGGATGACGGTGTCTGAATATGCCGCAAAGTTTAACGAGCTGGTCAGGTTAGCTACATACCAGGTCAGTACTGACTCTAGGAAAGAGAGAAGGTTTGAGTGGGGACTGAAGCCCTGGCTCTACAGCAAGGTTTCCATGTTTCAGCTGAATACGTTTGCAGCTGTACTGGAAAAGGCCATACTCGTTGAAGGTGGAAGCGACGCGGTGACCAAGTTCAATCAGGAAAAGAAGAAGAAGAATAAGACAGAACCCAAGGCTGGTGGTAGCCGGGCTATCAACCAGAAAAGGAAGTGGAACGACAACACGTCTATTGGAAGTCAACAGGGAAACCAGCAGAAGAAGAAGATCGAAGCATATGTGACATGCGGGAAGAATCACACTGGGGTGTGCATGAAGGGAATGCGGGTGTGCTTTAACTATGGTCAGGAAGGTCACATTGCACCGAATTTCCTAAACCCGAAGAAGGGAGCTTGCTACACATGTGGATCCAAGGATCACATGGCCCGTAGTTACCTGAAGAAGCTAGTAGCAGGGTCAACAAGGAATGGAGGAAATGGCAGCGGTAGCACTCTGACTGTCGCTGGACCACTGCAGGTCGTTCGACCAACTGCCCGAACATTCAACATGACGGTGCAGGATGCTGTGCAGTCAAAATATGTGATGCCAGGTATTATTTCGGTCAATAGTATAAATGCATATGTATTATTTGATTCGGGTGCTACTTGTTCATTCATATCTGATGAATTTGCTAAGACCCTAGACTTACCTAACGAAGAATTAGTTTATCCATTGAATATAGAGATTGAGAATATGGAGGTTATTTATGTTAGGTTTGTATACAAGAACTGTAAATTGGACATTATGGGTCAGGAATTGAGGGTAGATTTGATTCCCATCAAACTTGGGGAATTCGATGTGATTTTGGGTATGTATTGGTTCTTCAACTATGGGGTGATAATTGACTATCAGAAGAAGTTGATAAACCTTACGACTCTGTCAAAGTTAGTGTTCTATGGTAGAAAATCGCCTAAACAAGCGAGTTGTCTGACAATCATGCAAGCCAAGAAACTTTTGACGCATGGCTGTGCAGGATATCTAGCCTACATAGTAGATACTCGTAAGGAAAGCCCAAAAATAGAAGAGATATCAGTAGTTAGGGAGTTTGTGGACGTATTTCTGAGTGACTTGCCTGGACTTCTGCCAGATAGGGAGATAGAGTTCGTTATCGACTTATCGCCAGTCCCTATTTGGCGATATTAGTGATTGCAAGAAGAAATGTATTAACCTTTTGACTCTATCAAAGGTTGTGTTTTATAGCAGCAAGTTGCCTAGGCAAGCGAGTTTTTTGACGATGATGCAGGCCAGGAAGTTATTAAGACAATGCTGTGTGGGGTATTTAGCCTACATAGTCGATAGTCGTAAAGAGAATCCAAAGTTAGAGGAAATACCAGTCGTAAGGGACTTCGTGGATGTGTTTCTGAACGATCTGCCAGGACTTCCGCTGGATAGGGAAGTAGATTTCGTTATCGATTTGGTACCAGGAACGACTCTAATATCGAAAGCACCATACCGGATGGCTCCGATAGAAATGAAGGAATTGATGGTTCAGCAACAAGAGCTACTGGACAAGAAATATATTCAACCGAGCATATCACCGTGGGGAGCACCGGTGTTATTTGTTAAGAAGTAGGATGGGACGATGCGGCTCTGCATCGATTATAGAGAGTTGAACAAGGTTACCATTAAGAACAGGTATCCATTACCAAGGATTGATGATCTATTTGATCAATTAAAGGGAGCGAGCAAGATATTTCTCAAAGATAGACCTAAGAAGTGGTTATCATCAGCTGAAGGTGAGGCCAGAAGATGTCCCAAAGACAGCGTTCAGGACATGATATGGTCACTACGAATTTTTGGTTATATCATTTGGTCTAACGAATGCGCATGTTGCATTTATGGGCCTAATGAATGGAGTGTTCAAGCATTTTTTGGACAAATTCGTAGTGATGTTTATTGACGATATATTGGTATATTCTAAGACCAAAGAAGAGCATGTTGAGCATTTGAAGTTGACATTACAGGTGTTAAGAAGAGAGAAGTTGTACGCCAAATTCTCAAAATGTGAATTCTGGATTGAAAGGGTACAATTTCTATGACATGTGAATGATAAGGACGAAATTTTGGTGGATCCCTCTAAAGTCGAAGCAGTGATGAATTGGGATCAGCCGAAAACATTGTCGGATGTAAGAAGTTTTCTTGGATTAGCAGGGTATTACAGAAGATTCATTCAGGATTTTTCCAAGATCGCGTATGCATCACGGCAGAGTCATTGCGTATGCATCACGATAGTTGAAGGATTACTAGAAGGGATATCCAACCCACGATCTGGAATTGGCTGTGGTGGCATTTGCCTTAAAGATTTGGAGACACTATCTCTATGGGGAGAACTGTGAAATATATACAGACCACAAGAGTCTGAAATATATTTTTACTCAGAAAGACTTGAATATGCGTCAGAGAAGATGGCTGGAGTTATTAAAGGATTATGATTGTGATATCTTATACCACCCGGGAAAAGTGAATGTTGTAGCCGACGCCTTAAGCAGAAATGGTCGGGAGAAGTTGATGATGCTGACAGTACAGGAAGAATTGATTTCAGCAATGGAAAAGCTGGAATTAGAAGTAGTATGTCCAATGGAGACTGATGAGAAGCTGTTTCAGATGCAAGTTGGTACAACTTTATTGGTTAAGGTTAAGGAAGCTCAAATCCTAGATAAGGAATGTGACGAAGTAAAGAAAATGATATCTAAAGGGACTGAACTTAAATTTAAATTGGACAGTGAGGGTTTGTTGAGGTTTGAAAGCAGAGTTTGGGTACTGCCAGTACCAGAAATCAAGGAGGACATTATAAGCGAGGCTCATAGTTTGAGGTATTCCATTCATCCCGAAAGTACCAAGATGTATCAGGATTTACGACAACACTTTTGGTGGCCAAATATGAAGAGGGACGTTGCCGATTGTGTTGCTAGGTGTCTGACCTGTCAAAGGGTCAAGGCAGAACATCAGAGACCAAGTGGTTTGTTACAACCTCTAGAGATCCCAGAATGGAAATAGGAACATATTACAATGGATTTTGTGGTTGGCCTTCCGACAACCCAGAAAGGCTACGACGCAGTATGGGTTATCGTTGACCGATTAACGAAATCCGCACACTTTTTTTCGATCAGAATCATATTTAACTTAGAATAGTTGGAGAAGTTATACGTGAAAGAGATTATTTCGAGGCACGGCCAGTGTCAATTATTTCTGACCGTGATCCGCGCTTTACGTCGAAGTTCTGGAAACGACTGCAGGAATGCATGAGGACAGAATTGAGAATGAGTACAGCTTATCACCCTTAGACTGACGGGCAAAGCGAAAGGACGATCCAGACATTAGAGGATATGCTGAGAGCATGCATCATGGATTTCAAAGATAATTGGGACGATCACTTATCGCTTGTAGAATTCGATTATAACAATAGTTACCAAGCTAGTATTGGTATGCCGCCATACGAAGCGTTGTACGGTAGAAAGTGCAGAACACCCTTGTACTGGGATGAAGTTGGAGAGAGACAATTGCTAGGACCAGAGTTGGTACAACAAACAATAGACTTAGTTAAAGGAATTCGGACAACATTTGTAGCGGCTCAGGATAGGCAGAAGAAATACGTCGATCCACACTGCAAGAATGTAGAGTTTGAATCGGGTAGTTTTGTGTTTTTGAAGGTCTCTCCCAGGGAGGGAAAGATCCAATTTGGTAAAAAGAGAAAATTGAGCCCGAGGTTCATTGGACCTTTTGAGGTACTACGAAGAATTAGAGAAGTAGCCTATGAGGTAGCTTTACCTCCGGCATTAGAGTATGTCCACAACGTCTTCCATGTGTCAGTGTTACGACCTTATAAACCAGAATACAAACATGTTATAGAATATGAACCCCTACAATTTGAGAAAGATTTATCATACGAAGAAGTTCCTATTCAGATTGTTGACAGGAAAGAGCAAGTTCTCAGGAATAAAGTAATACCTTCTATTAAGGTAATTTGGAGGAACCACAGCGCTGAAGAAGCTACGTGGGAACTCGAAGAGAATATGATGAAGAATTATCCACACTTATTTTCTTAAATATATGACAGCGATTCTGGAGACAGAATATTTTTAAGGGGGGAGAATGTGACATCACAAAATTATTAATCGAATCGTGATTCTGAGGACAAAATCTTTTTAAGGGGGGAAAGATGTGACGAATGAGAATTTTGTATAGTTATTTGAATATTTATTAAAATAAATAAATATTTTTGATGATTTAATTATTGAGTTAAATAATTAATTCATGAAATTGTGGTAGATTAATTTAATTATATGTGTTACATTAATTAAATTAATGTGTAGTGATTTTATAGTTCAAAGTATATATTTAATTGAGTTTATTTGGTTAAATGAATTAATTAAATAAGCATATGTTACTCTAATTAATTTAATAACTAATTAGAGAATTAATGAATTGACATAATTAATAAATAAAAATATTAATTATGTGACAATGTGGTTTAATGTGAGTTATCTTATTTTATTTAATTGATTTATAGAAAATTAATTGAGTAATTGATAGTGAGACAATTAACTATATATTAAACTAGTTACTAAAATAAATAGAAAAAGGGTTAGTGTGTTAGCCAAACATGGCCCTTATAGAGGTTAGTTCGTTATCAGTATAATGGAAGATTATATATATACGTATATTGTAATGTGTTCTCAGATATAAGTTTTTATTTTCAAAGTCAAAGAGAAAAATTGGAGAAAGTGAGAAGAATGGATTGAGATAATAGAATTTAAGAAAAACAGTGTGTGATCTTTGATTGTATCATCTTCATTATTAAAGGGTAATCCTCCTTTTAAGTTTTCAAAATCCAAATTTCTTAAAGTTCTTCATTACGTATTTTTAAAGTTTCTGTGAAAATTGGGTTTCATAATTAAGTTATGATATGGCTATATCTATATGGGTGTGTGATTATATCGTGTTTGATATTTGGTATGAATGATTTAAAATGATCAAGATTATATAATTTGATTTTAATTGGGTTTTTGAAAAAATTACAGAGTTTTATACGTCTTTTAAAAATTCTCTGTTAAGAATTATTTTGGTAAATTAAATCAAGATATGATCATATTTTTGACCGTATATGTTAGTATTATGTGTTAGATCATGTATCCATGATTTACAGTGATCACACCATGTAATTTTGATAAGAATTGGGTTTCTTGAAAAGACAGAGTATTGAATATGGATGAATAACCTATATAGGTGAAATAAATGTTGTAATCATATGTTTTAATTAAAATTAACACATGATTATGATTGTATATGTTAAAACAAAGAAAAGGAAATTGGAATGAGTGGATTCGGTGTAGTAACGAATTGGTAATGATAGATTTCATATTTTTCATAAAAACTTTAAAAATTTATGAAGAACAGTGAAATTGATTGTTTTAATTTATGTAATTACATGATCTAAACTGGTAGAAACATGTTAGAAGTGATATATAATGTTCCTGTGAAGTTTATACTTCATGGGTAACATTACAAATCAGTGTATTGGTGTAAATTGGAGAAAATTGGCCGAGTTTCTGTGTTCATTCGTGAACGCACAATCTGGAAATTCGTAGCCGCGCGCCCGTGTCGTGCCAAAGGGTTAATGCCGCACGGCCGCGCCTGTCCGAAAAATTTGAAAAATTTTATATGTGTTAAATTTTGAGTAATGTGTTTTAAAACTAATAAACATGAAGACAAGTTATGTATGTGATAAAATGTTAATATAAGATTAATAACTTAGGTTATGTGATTGATTAATAAGTTAATTAATTGACTTGAAACCATTATTTGAAAAACCTAATAATGAGTTCGAAGAACACTGTTGTGAATCGATAATCATATCGAACCTGTGATTAATTGATATTGTGAATGTATTGATAGGTAAGAGTAATTAAAGAACGTGAGTTATAATTGTAGCTTGCGCACGAGGCAAGTTTCCTAAACTCAAATCTTTATATTTGAGCAAGTTTCCTAACTATACTCTTTAATTTGAGCAAGTTTCCTAAACTCAAATCTTTACGTTTGAGCAAGTTTCCTAACTATACTCTTTAAATTGAGCAAGTTTTTTAAACACAAATCTTTACATTTGAGCAAGTTATAGATTTAAATTCTATATCAAGCAAAGTATTTATTCTTGATTACTCAAGTTCAGAATTTAATATGACATGTTATGATTCTTTAAAAAGTATCATTTTTGTATACAATACTTATTCGATTGTATACCCTTGAGAAATTATTATTCAAATTGAATATCTTATATTGTTGAATCCTTTAAGACTAGCGAACCCTTATACGATTCGACTAGTCCATAGTTGATGAGCGTTCTAAATTCTAGAACTATTGTTGAGTTATCCAAACCTAACTTTATTTGGTGCAGACTCTGATGTCAAACTGAGATGAACAACCCTTTTAAAGGGGAAGTGATGATGCTTTAAGCGTTGAGGTAGTGTACACAGTATCGGTACAAAGGGCTGATCTCCCTAAGTACGAGAAGTAAAGTCTATAGTCTTATGACTGTTAAAGGTTAAAGGTTAATATACTTAACCTAGGACATAGTTCAAGGTCTTATGACCCTCAAAAGTAATTTTGACTCTCGATTATTATTCTTGATTCAAAAGTTGAGCTTTCTGTTATTCAGATTTCTTTGATTTCACTCGCATGTTACTATTGCCATATTTTTATACTTGCGGGCATTCGTGCTCACTCTTGCATAATAACATTGCAGCTAAGAATGAAAGATGTGATGAACCTTCTAGTAGCAATGGCAAAGGAAAAGCTAACAAGTGTTGAAGACTTGTGATGTTATTGAAATGTTAAGTTCAAGACTAATGTGTAATGTTTAAGACTTATTTGTTTACGTTTTCGCAACAGAGATTTAAGGTTAAGTATGACCTGGGATTTATTATGTATTATTATTTCAGATGATGTACGATGATGGATTATTTATCTATTTAATGAATTTCTATTATTATGGGTAGATAGTCTTATGATATTTGAACAGTGAACACCAAATCTTGTGAAAATTAAGATACCGGATTTGGGGGTCACAAGTTGGTATCAAAGTCGTAGGTTATGAACCTTAGGTGGGGGAAAACCTTAGGATAGTAGCCTTCGAGAACATAAAAATGATAACTCTTGTTGAGTTCTAAGAAAGATAATAAAATTACCTTATGTGCTATGTGTTTATAATTTTATACTTACTCGAGTATCGATTAATATCACTTAATAACTAAGACTTAAAATGTATTTTGTCATGATGTCAGATACTAGAGGAGCTAGTCAGCCCAGGGATATTGTACCCCTAGAGACTAGAGATGAGGAGCCCCGAGACATACATACAGTCTGGGAGCAGTTAGTACAGCCAGAGCCATCTTCGTTGATCACAGTCATTGGTCGGGAGCATGAGCTAGATATTGACTCAGAGGAGGACCTTGAGGAGTTTGAGATCCCGGCTGAGGCAGGCGAGGAGGAGGAGGAGGAGGAGGAAGACCTTGAGGAGTTCCCACTGAACTTTGTCAGCGCTGATATGTATGATTTATTGTATGATCGCAACATAAAGTTATGACATACGATTCAGGAGTTGAGGGAGCAGACGGTTACTCAACGAACTACCATCGAGCAGAAGGATGGTGAGGCTGAGACACTCCACACCCGTCTTGGAAATGTGGAGTGGGATTTGATATATGAGAAGGGCCAAAGTGAGCAGAAGTCAGAGGAGATCGAAAGGTTGAAGAATGAGATAAAAGAGAAATCAAAAAGACTCGCCATAGTAGAGGAAGCTTGGGTGAGCAATGCACGACGTGCAAATCTGACAGAGGATGATGCGCGTGCAAAGAGAGTTAAGGTTGCAGAGACGTAGTACACATTTCTGAGGGCAATTGATGAGGCCCAGGACCGAGTTATGAGATATCCAATTCAGTTCGAGGGACTGCCTAGGTATATGTTAGATCGCAGGACTATGTCCCGCATAATGGAGGAGGAGCGTAGCGAAGCTGTCCGACGTCTTAGCAGGCCGTGATGGGACAGTATGATTATGTGAATGCTTAAATAATAGTTAATAATGTAAATTCCTATGTGATTACAAACAAAGGAATCTTATGATGTTTTAAATCCCGTAGATACTTTATCTCAGGATAGTTGATGTAAATGGCAGAAATGCTATCGTACTATGTTCAAAACTTTTGATTTTAATAAAATATCAAAGTTTATTTGAGATGATATAAGTTAAAGTGATTATGTTAAATATTTGAGTTAAGTCTTAAGTATTTAAGAGATTGAATAAAGATCTAATGAGCGTATATCTTAACAGAAATATGCCGCCAAGAAGAAGACAAAATCGTCGACAAGCCCAAGAACAATCAATAACAATAACAACTGTAATGCCCGAGAAAATCGAGCATTTATGTAAATGAATTTTTATTTGATTTATTGAATAAAATCTGGATTATATGCTTATTAAACTGAGTAAGTTAATTGTAGGTCATTTTATGACTTAGAGAATGCAGAAATGAGTAGGATTTCTGGCTACGTGCTAGGAATAAATGATATGAATTTATAAGACGAAAAAAAAGGTTTCCGAGAATAAAAATATTTTTGGGAAAAGATGAAAACTCAAAGGGTTAAGGTTTGACCCTAAGGATTAGGGGTTGAGACCTTATGCCATTCTGAGAGTTCGGAATGTCAGAATGACGTTCTGTCGAAAGATTTGACGGTAATATATCGTGAAAAGTTAAGTTAGCCGAGAAAAGTTTTCTCGGGAGGAAAAATACGAGAATCACTATTCATCCGTTTCTGCTCGAGAATTTATTTTGAAATTGCGAGAAACGCGCAATGATAGAATTTTGATACGAGATGGAATATGTAATAATATTTCATTTATGACTCAAGACGTTTTCGCGTATGGACTTAAAATCCTAATGGTTAAGGAAAGTGATCTAATGAAATAATTATTTACGTATAATAATAAATGATTATTGTACGGAAAGGATACGTGTATAATACGGGGTATTATACAAGAATAATACGGAGAAAATACGAGAATTAATACGACGTATAATATAAATTTTATACGAAATAAATACGTTAAAATAAAGTGAATTAGAATTAATTGGGATTAAAAGTTAATAAGTTTAACCCGTGGGTCGAACCATAGGGTAAACGGGTAGGTTTAACCCATGGTTCAACCCACAACCCATGTTAGAGATGGGGGAACAAGGTCACATGGGAACATGTGGGAGCACAAGGGGGGACATGGTTGGTCATGTGCTAGCACATGGGCCTGAACTTGGTGGGAAAAAAAGGAGAGGAGGTGGGAATAGTAGAGGGGGTTGGGCCTAAATGACTCTTCTACCCTAAGCCTTGCCACTTCTATAAATAGAGAGGCCTTGTCTTCATATTTTGTTGTTTGAGAAATCCTAACATCTAGAGAAAGACAGATAAGAAGAGAAGCTAGCTTGTGTTTGTGAAGACATTTCATCAACCAAGGGGATTAAGAAAGCTTTGAGTATTTCAACTCACTCCACCAAGAACCTTAAAGGTATACCCATAAGGAACAATATGTAAAACTTTTTTTTCTGTCAATATTAGTGTTGATAGAGAAGTGTTAGAGAAATCTTGAAACCTAAGAAGTTATAAGGATGGCTTAATAGTGATCTAAGGACGCTAATAAGCCATGCATGATAAGATAATAAGAATTGATTAGGTACTAATAATGGACTTAATGAATTCATAGGAAATGGACTAATGAACATGTGAAACCATAAAAAACATAAATATTTTGAATGATTAAAATTAGTAATAGTCAACCATGGGATTGATTCCAAGTAGTTTGGAGTAATAATAATGAAGAACGAAGATTTGGCGGAAGTTACGCAATTAAGCGATAATCGTCGAAAATGTAAATTTCTCGGATTAGAAGTCAAAAGTCGCCATGTGCATCAGAAACGATGGTTTTAGATTGCAACATGTGAATTTAGGTAAATAAGACTTGCGAGGGAAAGAACGGATTGATTCCGACTTAAAACGAAGATTTGGGCGTCGAACGTTCACGAACGTTTAACGAAAATGTAAAAATGGACTAATCGACGAATTTCTCACCGACGGATTTGGAAATGAATTCTAACTTCATAGGATGGTAGAGCATGTCATTTATGAATTTTTGGCTTTAGAACGAACCAATTCCGAGTTATAACGATCAAGTTACGGACTCCGGAATTTTAGAATTTTCAAAGACTTATAATTTTTTTCTAAGTTGCAGAGCTAGTGCCGCAGCGCTAGCCAATAGGCTTAATCCGGCGCCGCAGCGCCACTCACAGGAGAAATCTCTGGAGAGTAGTGCTGCAGCGCCACTTTAAGGGCAAAATCTGGCGCCGCAGCGCCAGCTTGTCAGAAAATTTTGATAGTATTAGTAATTACTTAACCTTTTTCATATCATTAAGTGGCTATTAAGTGATGAATATACACTCTTTAAACAACATGTTTAACCAAGGGTGTTGAAGATTAAATGTTAAATAAATGTAATTAAACTTAAGTTTTGGACGTTAACCAAAACTAAGTTAAGGAACAAGTTAAATACTCGTTTAATCATCATGCCTAGTGATGATTAAGAAGAGTTGGTTTATAACATAGGATGTTAATAAACAGTAATGAACATTAAATAACTTAAATGAATGTTATTAATTTAGCATTTCGATTAAGTTATACAAGAAGGAGAAGTTAGGCTATACTTGGTATATCGATGAAGAATTCTCATAGGTATGCTTTGTGTTATGCTTTGTAGACGTTGTAAAGACTGAATAGTCTACGTGTAAAGATTTAGAAGACGCAAATGCAAGTTTTCTAACTTCGTTCATACTTTACTATGAATGCAAGTTTTCTAAACTCTTGTCTATACGTTATGGTTGGACAAGAGGTCATTGTGCATAATTGCTTATGCATGAACTGTTCTTGAATAGTCGATGCCATTTGATTCGGCTAGACTAAGATTTAGCATATTTTGGTGGGTTTTTCCACAAATATTTCCAAAATATATATAATGTTGTGATCCTATGCCAATTGCTTGGTACGAATTCTCAGGTAAACCTGAGTATGAATTAAACGTCGTTTATTCGACAGTCACGTGAGGTTGCCACCAATTAAACGTAAACACGTTTAATGTATGAGTGTTGATCAACATAGAGTATTAAAGACTGATCACCTGGAGGTGCTCGTAAGCTATATCGAACTTACGACCTTCGTGCCGGGTTGTTCCTTACATGAATGAGAACTAAAATATGGTTCATGGTCGTTGACCATCATAGATTCTGAAGAGGCTATAAAGTCCTTGGGAATGGTTTTAAAGGAATCAAAATTATATTTTGATTATTCTTAAGTACTTTATAACTATTGTATAGCTATTGAAGATCAAGAAATATGATTCTTGATTTTGTGGTTTCAAGATATACTGTTTAACTTGCTGAGATATTTATGCTTATTCTTGCTTAAAACTAAATGATTTCAGCTAAGAACGAACGGACCGAAGGATCCAGTAAAGACAAAGGCAAGTCCAAGCTGGAGAAGTAGTGACCTTTGTAATAGTATAGTATTAGTATTGTATTTACTGATATTATGACACAGAACAAGGTATTGGTTAGGAATACTTGGGAAGGAATTTAATAGAATGTAATAATTAGTAAACTTATGCATTGATATTGATGTCCTCAATTGAATGTATGAGATGATTGTAGCACCGTGTAGCACCATGTCTTGGGTTTGAAGGTACCCGGATTTGGGGTCGTCACAGGTTGGTATCAAAGCTGTAGGTTATAAAACTTAAGGGGTAAAAACCTTAGGCTATAACATGGAGAAGTGAATTAGAAGTTAGAAGTTAACAAACTCGGGTAAAGTTTTAAAAGAAGAAAGTAACCTTAAACATATTAAATGTGATATAAACTGTTCATATTTGATTGTATACTAATCCAGTTATTTATGTGTTATATAGATAACAGGAATAATGAACATGTATAATGAAATACATGAGGTTAGCGAGGATTCAATCAACTTGGTAGAAGTTGTACCAATGTCGGTGGCGGAGGTACCATTAGTGATTCTAGAGGGGACTGATATAGAGGAAGAGGACCCGTTCGAGTACTCTGATAACTTTGACTACGTGTCATTGTTTGAGGGTATGTTAGAGGAGGAGGTTGAGTCGGTGCCGATTAATACGGTACTGCCTACTGAGGAGGAGGAGACAATGCCGATTAATACGGTATTTCCTACGAAGGTAGATGTGGAAGATTCTACACCGGGAGAGTCCATGAAACTATTATTCATGGCAATACTGGACAGAAATGTCCAACTAAGTAAGGATGTCCGTGACCTCAAGAAAGTGGTGGATGATGTGGTAGAAGATAGAGAGAATAAGGAGATCTTCTGGGAGGTCGAGCACGATGAGAAAGTGCTAGCTAAGGATAAAGTCCAGGACTTGAAGCTAGAAGTCCAGGAATTGAAGGTTGAACTTCTGAACATGAAGCAGAAGATAGGTAGAATGTGCTATATTCATAGGTGCTCGCACGAGGATTACCAGCAGTAGATGGCTGAGTATCCTGTGGAGGAAGGACAGACTCGGCATACTATTAGCCGGGACATTATGGCCAATATGGCCAATGCGGATTACATGAATGCCGTGTTGCAGATGTAGTTCCGTAGTATGTATAGAAAAGATAGCGATGTAAATAGCTATATAAATATGTGTATAACTAGTGATGATGTAAAACCCTCTTTTGTATAGATAAGGGTAATCTTTTGTAAGTCCCAACTTTTGGAAAGTAATTGCGGGATAGTAATGTAAATGGATGAAGCCATGTAATGTAAAGTGTAGTGTTATACTACAAGGAAGTATTTTAATATAAAGGTTTTATTTAAAATACTTAGCAATGTGAGTGAGTTATTATTTGATTGTTAATAATAACCGAATGAAGAAATAAAGAATAACGAAATGTTTTCGTATTAACAGAAAAAGCCGCCAAGAAGACGTGCCAGAAATCATGAAGAAGAACCTATTAATGAGGAGGAGCAAAGGAGTAATAACCCGATGCAGGAATTTGTGAATCTTCTAGCTATGGCTCTCAATCGAACGAGAGGTACCGTACGCACTAATCCTGGGGTAGGTCGGGGGACTACCTTTAAGGAGTTTAAGATAATAGGTCCGCCTGAGTTCTATGGGACTACGGACCCAATAGCTGCCCAAGTTTAGGTGAAAGAAATAGAGAAGGCATTTGTCATAGCAAATGTCGGTGAGGCGCAGAAGACTTCTTTTCTGACTTACATGATGAAGGGGGAGGCCAACTACTGGTGGGAAGCCAACCAGGGTAGGGCCGGAACAGAAGTGGTTATGTGGGAGCGGTTCAAGGAGTTATTCTTTGAGAACTACTTGCCCACGAGCATACAGGGGAGAATGGAAATTCAATTCCTAGAGCTGAAGGAGGGGGACATGACGGTACCCCAATATGCAGCCAGGTTCAATGAACTGGCAAGGTTTGCTCCACACCAAGTGGACACAGAGTTGCGGAAGGCACGATGGTTCGAGCAGGGATTAAAACCTTGGCTCTACAACCGGATATCGATTTTCCAAAGTGTTACCTTTGGAGCGGTGTTAGAAAAGGAGATTATCGCTGAGGGTGGTAGTGAAGCGTTGACCTTATACCACAAAGAGAAGAAGAATAAAACCAAGACTGAGGTATCAGTCAAGATCGAGGGAGCTAGTGGAAGTGGCCAGAAGAGGAAAGATTTTAGCTCCGGGAATACCGGAGTAAAACAGAAGTTCTCTAAGAGGAAGATGGAAGTATGCAAGAATTGCGATAAGACTCATCTGGGAGTCTGCCTCAAGGGTAAGGCGGTCTGTTATAACTGTGGACAGGAGGGGCATATTTCGCCTAACTGTCCCAGTCCTAAGAAGAGTCGCGGTTGTTTTGTATGTGCATCTACGGACCACATGGCGCGTAACTGTCCGAAGAAGGGTTCAAATGGTGGGAAGGGAGCTAGCTGTAATAAGCTGGCGATTGGTGGTGCAGTACTACAGGGTAGACTAGCTGTTCATACTTTTAATATGACGGTCCAAGATGCTATAGCATCAAGCGACGTCATAGAAGGTATCATTCCGGTCAACGACATTAATGCATATGTACTGTTTGATTCAGGTGCTACGTGTTCGTTCATAGCACGTGAGTTTGCTAAACGATTAGGATTACTCCCCGAAAAAATTGTAATACCTTTAAACATTAAGGTAGCTAACGACAAAGTAATTCCTGTGGACTCGGTTCATAGGAGTTGTTGTGTGGATATTAGAGGTAACAAATTGTCGGTAGATCTTATACCGATAAAGTTAGGAGAATTCGATGTAATTCTCGGAATGGACTGTTTAATTAACCATGGGGCGATGCTAGATTTCCAAAATAAGAGTGTGAATCTTTGGATTTCTAAGAAACCCAAGTTAGTGTTCTACGTGTTGGGTTTGTACGAAATCGTGACGCAATCAAATTGCAAAAATTAGCGGAAGCATGGTATATCAGAGTTTAAAAATTTCTACAAAACCATTACCCGGATCATCCTTTATGCAAATTATTAATTTAAAACGATAAATAAGAAGTTATGGAATCATACCCTTGTAGAACGAAGCTTCCACAGGTACTAGTTCAACTCCTTGTTCTTCGTGATCTCCTTGAATTTCCGGGTTAGATTCCTTCCTTTGATCAACGTTAGCCACCCAAGTGTTTGGCCTCTAGAGGTGATCCACCAAGGAAGATGAATTATCAAGAAGGAGGGTGTTTGGCTTAACCTTAGTTTTCTATCCTCTATAGAAAAGGAGTACTCTCCAACAATTGGAATTGCATCAATCTAATATCTATTATAAGACTTCTCTTATATAGACATTGGTCAACCCTTCTAATCCTATTAGACATGGGATTTCTTTTAATTAATTAAACTCCTTTAATTAATTTAGGCTTCCCACCACATGGGAATAATTAATTAAATTCATTTAATTAATTTGTCTCCTAATCTTATTAGGAATAAATGAGAGTACTAAATATTAAATTAATTACTAAACTCCTTTAGAAATTAAAATAATAATAATTGTAATAATATTAATAAGACTCCTCTTATTAATTTATATTTAATATTTCCAAAATATTAAATAATAAACATTAAGCTATTTAATTTATTCTATCACCATAGATTAAATTAATTATACTTAATGCATTATTACGATTATGCTATTACCTTCTTAAATAATTATTCTTCCTTTTATGGTGTGACCCTTTAGGTTCTCCATATTAAACCGGTTGTGAATAAATCAATTAAAACAATTTTAATCTTATTTAAATAAATAAATTAAACTAATAATCTATTTAAATAAATAATATTTATTCTACAATAGGGATAAGCCTCCCTAGCGATCAACGACTTTCCAGATAATATAGATTTCAACATTAATCATAAAAGAACCTGTGAGTTAATAGTTACCATACAATTCAATCCTTCCACCATACAATGTCCCAATTAAATATAAGACATGGATTTACTGTCAAGTCTTATTTTATTTAATTATATGTATTTCGATTAGAAAATGCACAACTCCAAATAATGCAAATTAAAAACTCCTTTCTAATTTCATTTCACCTTGGCCAAGGATTCCTGGGTTGTCATTTAACGAATCACATGAGACATATCTCCTCTTTTACTAGAGGTGGTAGATTCTTTATTGATCATTCATTATCTCCATATGTAACTCATTATACCCAAGCATACCCTATATATGCCTTAAAAGGTCTTAAGGAATAAGTCAAAGTATAATTTGTTACATACAAGATACTATGATGATCTCAAGTCCAAGGATCACTTGTACTACTATCACATTAGGAATTCCTATTGACATGCGAGTAAAACTCCATTAGGTATTCCATAGCGAATCACGTTCAGTGAACTTATTCTTCAATAAGCACCTACATACTTGCTTTAGTGTCTCCACACAAATGATCATGAGATTAATCATCCTCATCCAATGAGCAAGCAACATATGTACCAATCTATCCGGATTTACTAATCCCCTTTTTAGTAATCCCACGATTGGGAACTATTTAAGTTTTAAAACTTTCTAAGAATTTAGATCTCATTAGCATGATCATCATCATGATTCTAAAAGCATTGCTTAAAACTATGGGTTATTTACATATTATAAAAACAGCAACATGTAGATAATTAAATGCCTGTAATAAATGAATATTTCATTAATAAATAAATAAGATTGTTTACAAAGTACGTGCTTTATCATCATACATGATTGGCTTGTATGCACACTACTATCAATTTCCCACTTGCACTAAAGCCAGTCGCCATGGTATCTCATACCCATCTTCTCTAAGTGACGATCAAACTACTGTTGTGTTAAAGCTTTAGTAAATGGATCTGCAATGTTGTCTTGAGAGTCTACACGCTCCAAGGTGACGTCTCCTCTTTCAATGATCTCCCTGATCAAATGAAATCGCCGCAACACGTGTTTAGATTTCTGATGAGACCTCGGTTCCTTAGCCTGTGCAACTGCTCCTATGTTGTCACAGTAAATGGGAACTGCTTCTCCAATGCTAGGAACCACACCAAGTTCAGTTATGAACTTCTTCATCCAAACAGCTTCCTTTGCAGCTTCACTTGCAGCTATATACTCTGCCTCTGTCACTGAATCAACAACTGTTTGCCGCTTGGAACTCTTCCAACTCACTGCGCCTCCGTTCAAGGTAAAAACATACCCCGAAACAGATTTACTGTCATCTTGGTCCGTTTGAAAACTTGAGTCTGTGAAGTCCTCGAGTTTTAATTCAGACCCACCGTAGACAAGAAAAATATCCTTAGTCCTTCTCAAGTATTTTAGGATATTCTTCACTGCCTTCCAGTGCTCTTCTCCTGGATTCGACTGGTATCTGCTCATTACACTAAGTGAATGAGCAACATCCGATCTAGTACATATCATACCGTACATGATAGATCCTATTGCAGAAGCATAAGGGATCTTACTCATTCGGTCTCTCTCCTCAGGTGTCTTTGGGGCCTGTTTCTTGGAGAGATGTATTCCATGGCTCATCGGCATGAGTCCTCTTTTGGAATCTTCCATGCTAAATCTCTTTAGCATTGCATCAATGTACGTTCCTTGGGATAAACCAAGCATCCTTTTAGATCTATCTCTATAGATCTTTATCCCCAAAATATAGGATGCTTCTCCCAAGTCCTTCATGGAGAAGTGTTTAGATAACCAGATTTTAATTGATTGTAGCATAGGAATGTCATTCCCTATCAGTAATATATCATCAACATATAATACAAGGAATGAAACTGCGCTCCCACTAACCTTCTTGTACACACATGGTTCATCGTCATTTTTGATAAAATCAAACTCTTTGATTGTCTCATCAAAACGAATGTTCCATCTACGAGAAGCTTGCTTCAATCCATAAATGGATCGTTGCAGCTTACAGACTTGATTTATTCCAACCTTTGAAACAAATCCCTCTGGCTGTGTCATATACACATCCTCCTCAAGTTTCCCATTGAGGAAGGCCGTTTTCACGTCCATCTGCCAGATCTCATAGTCGTTATAAGCTGCAATCGCAAGCAAAATCCGAATGGACTTGAGCATAGCTACTGGTGAAAAGGTTTCATCATAATCAACTCCTTGTCTTTGTTTGAAACCTTTTGCAACCAGTCGGGCCTTATAGGTCTCCACCTTGCCGTCCGCTCCAGTCTTTCTTTTAAAGACCCATTTACACCCAATAGGCTTAATGCCTTCAGGTGGTGAAACCAAAGTCCATACTTTGTTTTCATACATGGAGTCCATTTCGGATTTCATGGCTTCAAGCCATTTCCCTGAGTGTTTATTACTCATGGCCTATTCGTAATTCAATGGATCATCATCATTCATGATGCGTACCTCATCGTCATCCTCTACAACGAATCCATACCTCTCAGGTATCTTCGGTACTCTTCCAGATTTACGAACAGGGTGTGGTATAGTAGGTTCTTCTACTTGGTCAGGTACCTGACTTTGATCCGTGGTAATTTGTGGTTCTTGAGCTTCTTCAAGATATATCTTACTCCCACTGACCCCTTCATGGATAAACTCCTTTTCCAAGAAGGCAGCATGTTTTGCAACAAACACCTTTTGATCAGTTGGATGATAGAAATAATACCCTACAGTTTCTTTAGGGTATCCCACAAATCTACACTTTTCGGATTTAGTCTGTAGCTTATCATGTTCAAATTTTTTGACATAAGCTGGACAACCCCAAGTCTTAACATGCTTAAGATTTGGTTTCCTTCCCTTCCACATCTCATATGGAGTCTTTGGGGCGGATTTGGTAGGTACCTTGTTAAGTAGGTATGCAGCCGTTTCTAGGGCATATCCCCAGAAGGAAATTGGAAGGTCGGTAAAACTCATCATGGATCGAACCATGTCTAACAGTGTTCGATTTCTCCTTTCAGATACTCCATTTAACTGTGGTGTACCTGGAGGAGTCCATTGTGAGATTATACCATTTTCTTTGAGACAATTGAGAAACTCACTGCTTAAGTATTCTCCACCTCGATCTGATCGAAGTATCTTTATACTCTTGCCCGTTTGTTTCTCTACTTCACTTCTGAACTCTTTGAACTTTTCAAATGATTCTGACTTGTATTTCATTAAATACACATATCCAAATCTTGAGTGATCATCAGTGAAAGTAATAAAATAAGAATACCCACCCCGTGCACTTGTTGTCATAGGCCCACAAACGTCTGTGTGAATCAATGTCAACAACTCTGTAACTCTTTCTCCTCTTCCACTAAAAGGAGATTTAGTCATTTTACCCATGAGACAAGATTCACAAGTTGGATATGATTCATAATCGGATAGCTCGAGGAGCCCATCTTTATGCAACTTGGATAATCTTGTTTCATTGATATGACCGAGTCTACAGTGCCACATGTAGGTATAATTAATATCATCTCTTTTCCTTTTCTTAGTTTGTTCAATTTGAAATATATTTTCTTGTAAGTCAAGTGTATAAAGTCCATTTCGCAAATTTCCAATACCATATAAAACATCGTCTTTATAAATAGAACAACTATTGTTCTTTATAACAACGTTAAATCCTTCCATATCCAATACAGAAATTGAAATAATGTTTTTAATAATATTCGGAACATAATAACAATTATTAAGATAAATGGACTTGCCCGAAGGCATTGCTAAATAATAAGTTCCTACAGCTAATGCAGCAACCTTTGCTCCATTCCCTACTCGTAGGATCACCTCATCATTGTTCAGCTTTCTACTTCTGACCAGTCCCTTCACATTATTACATATGTGAGAACCACAGCCGGTATCCAATACCCAAGTAGAATTTTGACTTTCTGAAAAATTAATTTCAATCATGAACAAACCTTGATTGGAAGTCGAAGCTTCTCCAAGCTTCTTGTCTGCCAGAAACTTCTTGCAGTTTTTCTTCCAATGACCCGGCTCGTTGCAATGGAAGCACATTCCTTTGCTAGCTGGATCAGATTTCTTTTGTTCCTTTATGTTCACCTTGCCCTTGGTCATCCGAGATCGGAAGAGCTCCTTAGATATCTCATATCTAGCAGTCCTACTTTGTTCACCATACAACTCCCTGAGGTGAATCAACATAGTAGGAGCATCCATGTTTTCTTGCTGACGCTGAAGCTCGTTATTCATGGATGCGAGCATGATGCATTGAGCTACAGATGCATCATCTTGCCACTTTACAATGGTGGCAATCTCTTCCTCAGAGGTTGTTTCTGGAACAGTTCCAGGGACATGTGAGTTTAGGACATAAGAAATCTTTTCAGTAGTGAGAACTATTCTCAGATTTCTTGGCCAGTCCGTATAATTCGGCCCGGTAAGCTTATTAGCATCAAGTATGCTTCGCAGTGAAATTAGTGATTTTGACATTTTTAAAATTCTGCATGTGAAAAACAACATTTTAGCAAACATTCATTTTATTAATTTTGCATACCAAAATAAATTTAGGTCTTTATTTTAAATTGGTATCTCCCACTATTTTTATCAAACTATATTACCCTCACTTATATAGTTCGGCAACATCTAATTAAAAATTTGCTAGTGAGAATAAGGATCCCATTTCAAATGTATATAACCTTGTGGATAGCACAACAAGCGATATACAAATAAATAGGTAGACAACTCTTGTCAATTACATCACCATGTAATTCCTTTTATTTTGCCTCTTAAATCATAATGGTCAAGTGTGTGCACATCCGAACTAAAATAATTTAAGTTAAGTCCAGCCTAGCACTTTCATAAATTCAAAAAAGAAAAATGTTCGTCCTTGTGGATAGCACAACAAGACTAGATCGTTCAATTTTCTTGATAAGCATCAAATGTGATTAATTAACATCTTAAATACGCAATACTCGCCTTGTGGATAGCACAACAAGCTCATATTAAATATCTAATACTCTATTAATTTATCATGCTAGAAGGCGACGTTCGATATTCCAAATATCATTTGAACACTTCGGACTTAATATTATTTCTTTGAGGGATTTGTTATTATTAGTCTCATCTTTGTTTAGCGCGCATGCACATATATATATAAAATACGCGTCATTTTATTAAACATGCGAAGCATGTTTGCATAAAATATAATATATATAATATTTAGCATGCAATATAGAATACTATATTCTACCCGGATTGATTATGGACTTTTATTCTAGTTTGGTTCACTAGAGCCACCAAGTGAACCAAAAGGTCAAACCTAGAGGTGCAAGAATTTAAATTTAAACGTAACTATTACATTTAAACCCGGGCTCCATACAAACGGGTCTTCACGCGCTCCTTGCTCCTTGGTCTCTAATTTTTAAAGATAATTCTAACTATTTCTATTACATTAAACTATTTAATTTAAATAGAAACCTTGATCAACAGTCAAGGGGAAGTACATAGGAGGGAGATAGAATTTTACATCAAGAAAAAAAAAATTAGAGAAGACGAGGTACGCAGACCCCATTTAATAAAACCCATTCATTCAAGCATTCAACTAAAATAAAATCCAATCACATTGGTCAAATAGTCCATAATCAATCCCCATTTATTTTCATACATATCACCATATATATTAATAAATAAATATTCATCTCATGAATTAAAACATTCCATATATATATGAGTATCATTTAATGGGCAATTTTAAATTGCATGAAATCCAATTTCAAGATTAAAATAAACTCTTTATTTTAATTATAAAATTATTTAGAATATAATATATAAATATATCATATTTATTTTTTTTTTTAAAAAAAATCACCTTCTTTTATTAAAAGAGTCCTGCAGGTTTATTAAAAAAAGTCCTTTCTTGATGGGTCACATTCTTTTTGGAGTAAGAAAGAGACAACACCTTTTCTTTGCAGAATTCAAGATTAGCACCAAAAAAAAAATTGTGATTCTTCCCAAAAAAAGTCTTTTTTTTTCTTTTTTTTTTAAAAAAAAAATAAATAAATATATAATTTTATACAATAAAATTATGCCCAATAAATTATTTTAAATACATACCCATATGTATATGAAATCAAAAATAAATTAATAATTGCATAAAGATTTGGCTCTGATGCCACTGTTGGGTTTGTACGAAATCGTGACGCAATCAAATTGCAAAAATTAGCGGAAGCATGGTATATCTGAGTTTAAAAATTTCTACAAAACCATTACCCGGATCATCCTTTATGCAAATTATTAATTTAAAACGATAAATAAGAAGTTATGGAATCATACCCTTGTAGAACGAAGCTTCCACAGGTACTAGTTCAACTCCTTGTTCTTCGTGATCTCCTTGAATTTCCGGGTTAGATTCCTTCCTTTGATCAACGTTAGCCACCCAAGTGTTTGGCCTCTAGAGGTGATCCACCAAGGAAGATGAATTATCAAGAAGGAGGGTGTTTGGCTTAACCTTAGTTTTCTATCCTCTATAGAAAAGGAGTACTCTCCAACAATTGGAATTGCATCAATCTAATATCTATTATAAGACTTCTCTTATATAGACATTGGTCAACCCTTCTAATCCTATTAGACATGGGATTTCTTTTAATTAATTAAACTCCTTTAATTAATTTAGGCTTCCCACCACATGGGAATAATTAATTAAATTCATTTAATTAATTTGTCTCCTAATCTTATTAGGAATAAATGAGAGTACTAAATATTAAATTAATTACTAAACTCCTTTAGAAATTAAAATAATAATAATTGTAATAATATTAATAAGACTCCTCTTATTAATTTATATTTAATATTTCCAAAATATTAAATAATAAACATTAAGCTATTTAATTTATTCTATCACCATAGATTAAATTAATTATACTTAATGCATTATTACGATTATGCTATTACCTTCTTAAATAATTATTCTTCCTTTTATGGTGTGACCCTTTAGGTTCTCCATATTAAACCGGTTGTGAATAAATCAATTAAAACAATTTTAATCTTATTTAAATAAATAAATTAAACTAATAATCTATTTAAATAAATAATATTTATTCTACAATAGGGATAAGCCTCCCTAGCGATCAACGACTTTCCAGATAATATAGATTTCAACATTAATCATAAAAGAACCTGTGAGTTAATAGTTACCATACAATTCAATCCTTCCACCATACAATGTCCCAATTAAATATAAGACATGGATTTACTGTCAAGTCTTATTTTATTTAATTATATGTATTTCGATTAGAAAATGCACAACTCCAAATAATGCAAATTAAAAACTCCTTTCTAATTTCATTTCACCTTGGCCAAGGATTCCTGGGTTGTCATTTAACGAATCACATGAGACATATCTCCTCTTTTACTAGAGGTGGTAGATTCTTTATTGATCATTCATTATCTCCATATGTAACTCATTATACCCAAGCATACCCTATATATGCCTTAAAAGGTCTTAAGGAATAAGTCAAAGTATAATTTGTTACATACAAGATACTATGATGATCTCAAGTCCAAGGATCACTTGTACTACTATCACATTAGGAATTCCTATTGACATGCGAGTAAAACTCCATTAGGTATTCCATAGCGAATCACGTTCAGTGAACTTATTCTTCAATAAGCACCTACATACTTGCTTTAGTGTCTCCACACAAATGATCATGAGATCAATCATCCTCATCCAATGAGCAAGCAACATATGTACCAATCTATCCGGATTTACTAATCCCCTTTTTAGTAATCCCACGATTGGGAACTATTTAAGTTTTAAAACTTTCTAAGAATTTAGATCTCATTAGCATGATCATCATCATGATTCTAAAAGCATTGCTTAAAACTATGGGTTATTTACATATTATAAAAACAGCAACATGTAGATAATTAAATGCCTGTAATAAATGAATATTTCATTAATAAATAAATAAGATTGTTTACAAAGTACGTGCTTTATCATCATACATGATTGGCTTGTATGCACACTACTATCACTACGGTAGTAAATCACCGGGACGCTCTTGTTGTCTAACCATGACACAATCTAGAAAAGTGTTGAAGAAGGGATGCGAAGGTTACCTGTGCCATGTTGTTGATACCCAATGATTGGAAGCAACATTGGAACGGATACCTATAGTCAACGAGTACACAGATGTATTTCCGAGTGACTTGCCAGGTCTTCCACCTGATAGGGAGACCGAATTTGTTATAGACCTTGCGCCAGGGACGACACCAGTCTCGAAGGCACCATATCGTATGGCGCCAGTGGAGTTGAAGGAGTTGATGATTCAGTTACAAGAACAGTTGGGCAAGTAGTATATTCAACCGAGTGTTTCTCCATAGGGAGCGTCGGTATTGTTTGTAAAGAAGAAGGATGGATTTTTGAGGCTTTGTATCGACTACCGAGAGTTGAACAAACTAATGATAAAGAATAAGTACCCATTGCCCAGGATCGATGATCTCTTTGATCAGTTGAGAGGGGCAAATATTTTTTGAAGATAGATTTACGTACGGGGTATCACCAGTTGAAGGTGAGGGCGGAGGATATACCTAAGACAGCATTTAGGACTCGTTATGGCCATTACGAGTTCTTAGTGATGTCTTTTGGGTTGACGAATGCGCCAGCCGCATTCATGGACATGATGAACTGAGTGTTCAAATAATATTTGGACAAGTTCGTCGTGGTGTTCATGGATGATATCCTAGTCTATTCCAAGACGAAGGAGGATCATGCTGAACATTTGAGATTAGTGTTAGAGGCAATAAGAAAAGAGAGGTTGTATGTGAAATTCACAAAGTGTGAATTTTGGTTAGAGAGGGTTCAGTTTTTGCGGCACGTCATTGACAAGGAAGGAGTTTCAGTGGATCCAGCGAAGGTGGAATCAGTGATGAACTGGGAACAACCGAAAATGCTGACTGAGGTGCGGAGTTTCAGAACTTCTCGAAGATAGCTACTCCATTAACCAACTGAACCAGGAAGACGGTGAAATACGTATGGACAGAAAAGTGTGAAGACAGCTTTCAAGAGCTGAAGAAGAGGTTGAGTCAAGCCCCTGTATTATCGTTACCAGATGAGACGGGAATTTCGTAGTGTATAGCGATGCTTCGCATAAAGGATTGGGTTGCGTGCTCATACAGCATGGCAAGGTCATTGCGTATGCATCTAGGCAGTTGAAGGAGTATGAGGGGAATTATCCTATTCATGACCTTGAACTTTCCGCAGTGGTTTTCGCCTTAAAGATTTGGAGGCATTACCTATATGGGGAGAAGTGTGAGATCTACATAGACCATAAAAGTCTGAAGTATATCTTCACTCAGAAGGAGTTGAATATGAGACAGCGGAGATGGTTGGAGTTGATAAAGGATTACGATTATGAAATCCTGTATCACCCAGGGAAGGCGAATGTGGTGGCCGACGCCTTAAGTTGGAAGGGTCGGGAGAAGCTATCGATGTTAACATATCAAGATGAGTTAGTTACAGAGATGGCAAGAATGGAATTAGAAGTACGATGTCCAATTAAAGAAGGGGAGAAACTGTTTGCAATTGAAGTTCAACCCACAATAGTGGAAAAGGTGAAGGAAGTGCAACTCAGAGCTGATGAATGCGAGCGGATAAGGAAGACGATTTTAGACGGTACCGAAATAGCGTACAGTCTTGATAACAAAGGGTTATTGAGATTTAAAGGAAGAATTTGGGTTCCGTGTGAGCCAGAGTTAAAAGAGGAGATAATGGATGAAGCTTATCACTCGAGGTACTCGATTCATCCTGGTAGTACCAAGATGTATCAAGACCTTCAAACCAATTTTTGGTGGTCCAATATGAAGAGGGAGATAGCAGAGTACGTCAATAGGTGCTTAACTTGTCAAAAAGTTAAGGCCGAACATCAACGACACAGTGGTTTGTTACAATCATTGGAGATTCTGGAGTGAAAATGGGAGCATATCATGATGGACTTTGTGGTGGAACTTCCAACGACGCAGAAAGGATACAACGCTATTTGGGTAATAGTGGATCGTTTGACGAAGTCGGCTCATTTCTTGCCAATAAGAGTCAGATACAATTTAGACCAGTTAGCTAAGCTTTATGTTAAAGAGATTGTCTCGAGACATGGAGTGTCAGTTTCGATTGTGTCAGATCGCGACCCGCGATTCACTTCGAATTTCTGGAAGAGTTTGCAAGAGCAAATGGGAACACAATTGAGATTGAGTACGACGTACCATCCACAGACAGATGGACAAAGCGAAAGAATAATTCAGAAGCTAGAAGACATGCTAAGGTCTTGCGTTATGGATTTTAAGGGGAGTTGGGACGATCATCTACCATTAGTAGAGTTTGCCTACAATAACAGTTATCACGCTAGTATAGGCATGCCGCCTTACGAAGCGTTATATGGACGGAAGTGTCGAACGCTACTTTGTTGGGATGAAGTGGGAGAGCGTCGAATGTTAGGACCTAAGATGGTACAACAAACGGCAGAAGTAGTTAAGTTAATACGAACGCAACTAGTAGCATCTCAGGACAGATAGAAAAAGTATGGTGATCCACATCGGAAGAACAGGGAGTTTGAAGTCGGTTCGTATGCATTCCTGAAGGTGTCACCTTGGAAGGGGAAGATGCGTTTTGGGAAAAAGGGAAAGTTAAGCCCTAGGTTCATAGGACCGTTTGAAATTTTGCGAAGGGTAGGAGAGGTAGCATATGAGATAGCATTACCTCCAGAGTTGGGGCATATCCATAACGTGTTTCACGTTTTGGTATTGCGTCCCTATAAGTCGGATTACAAGCACGTAATCAAGTATGAACCAATTTAAGTCGAGAAAGACTTAACCTATGAGGAGTTTCCTATGCAAATTGTTGATAGGAAGGAACAAGTGTTAAGAAACAAAACTATACCTTCGATGAAGGTGATATGGAGGAACCACAATGCCGAAGAAGCAACGTGGGAACTCGAGGACAAGATGAGGAAGGCTTATCCTCATTTGTTTGATTAACTTGTATGGTAATTTTGGGGACAAAATTCTTATAAAAAGGGGAGAATGTAATGCCCGAGAAAATCGAGCGTTTATGTAAATGAATTTTTATTTGATTTATTGAATAAAATCTGGATTATTTGCTTATTAAACTCAGTAAGTTAATTGTAGGTCATTTTATAACCTAGAGAATGCAAAAATGAGTAGGATTCTGGCTACGTGCTAGGAATAAATGATATGAATTTATAAGACGAAAAAAAAGGTTTTCGAGAATAAAAATATTTTTGGAAAAAGACGAAATAGTCACTATTCAACCCTAAGGGTTAGGGTTTGAGACCTTATGCCATTCTGAGAGTTCAAAATGTCAGAATGACGTTCTGTCGAAAGATTTGACGGTAATATACCGTGAAAAGTTAAGTTAGCCGAGAAAAGTCTTGGGAGAAAAAGTACGGGAATCACTATTCATCCATTTCTGCTAGGGAATTTATTTTGAAATTCTGAGAAACGCGTAATGATAGGATTTCGATACGAGATGGAATATGTAATAATATTTTATTTATGACTCACAAAGTTTTCGTGTAGGAACTTATAATCCTAACGGTTAAGGAAAGTGATCTAATGAAATAATTGTTTACGTATAATAATAAATGATTATTGTACGGAAAGAATACGTGTATAATACGAGGTATTATACAAGAATAATACAGAGAGAATACGAGAATTAATACGACGTATAATATGAATTTTATACGGAGTAAATACGTTAAAATAAAGTGAATTAGAATTAATTGGGATTAAAAGTTAATAAGTTTAACCCGTGGGTTGGGTCTAAATGACTTTTCTACCCTAAGCCTTGCCACTTCTATAAATAGAGAGGCCTTGTCTTCATATTTTGTTGTTTGAGAAATCCTAACATCTAGAGAGAGAGATAGAGATAAGAAGAGAAGATAACTTGTGTTTGTGAAGACATTTCATCAACCAAGGGGATTAAGAAAGCTTTGAGTATTCCTACTCACTCCACCAAGAACCTTAAAGGTATACCCATAAGGATCAATATATAAAACTTTCTTTTCTTTCAATATTAGTGTTGATAGAGAAGTGTTAGAGAAAGTTTGAAACCTAAGAAGTTATAAGGATGGCTTAATAGTGATCTAAGGACCCTAATAAGACATGCATGATAAGATAATAAGAATTGATTAGGTACTAATAATGGACTTAATGAATTCATAGGAAATGGACTAATGAACATGTGAAGCCATGAAAAACGTAAATGTTTTGAATGATTAAAATTAGTAATAATCAACCATGGGATTGATTCCAAGTAGTTTTGAGTAATAATAATGAAGAACGAAGATTCGGCGGAAGTTACGCAATTAGACGATAATCGTCGAAAACGTAAATTTCTCGGATTAGAAGTCAAAAGTCGTCTTGTGCATCAGAAATGATGGTTTTTGATTGCAACACATGAATTTAGGTAAATAAGACTTGCAAGGGAAAGAACGGATTGATCCCGACTTAAAACGAAGATTTGAGTGTCGAACGTTCACGAACGTTTAATGAAAATGTAAAAATGGACTAATTGGCAAATTTCTCACCGACGGATTTAGAAATGAATTTTGACTTGATAGGATGGTAGAGCATGTCGTTTATGAACTTTTGGCTTTAGAACGAACCAATTCCGAGTTATAACGATCAAGTTACGAACTCCGGAATTTCAGAATTTTCAAAGACTTAGAATTTTTTTCTAAGTTGCAGAGCTAGCACCCCAGCACCAGCCAATAGGCTTAATTCAGCGCCGCAGAGCCACTCCTGGGAGAAATCTTTGGAGAGTAGCGCTGCAGCGCCACTCCAAGGGCAAAATCTGGCGCCGCAGCGCCAGCATGTCAGAAAATTTTGACAGTATTAGTAATTACTTAACCTTTTGCATATCATTAAGGGGCTAGTAAGTGATGAATATGCACTCTTTAAACAACATGTTTAACCAATGGTGATGAAGATTAAATGTTAAATAAATGTATTTAAACTTAAGTTTTGGACGTTAACCAAAACTAAGTTAAGGAACAAGTTAAATACTCGTTTAATCATCATGCCTAGTGATGATTAAGAAGAGTTGGTTTATAACATATGATGTTAATGAACAGTAATGAACATTAAATAACTTAAATGAATGTTATTATTGTAACATTTTGATTAAGTTATACAAGAAGGAGAAGTTAGGCTATACTTGGTATATCGATGATGAATTCTCATAGGTATGCTTTGTGTTTTGCTTTGTAGACGTTGTAAAGACTGAATAGTCTACGCGTAAAGGTTTAGAAGACGCAAAGACAAGTTTTCTAATTTCGTTCATACTTTACTATGAATGCAAGTTTTCTAAACTCTTGTCTATACGTTATGGTTGAAAAAGAGGTCATTGTGCATAATTGCTTATGCATGAACTGTTATTGAATAGTCGATGCCATTTAATTCGGCTAGACTAAGATTTAGCATATTTTGTTGTGTTTTTCACAAATCTTTCCAAAATATATATAATGTTGTGATCCTATGCCAATTGCTTGGTACGAATTCTCAGGTAAACCTGAGTATGAATAAAATAAAGGTTTTAAATGTCGTTAATTCGACAGGCACGTGAGGTTGCCACCAATTAAACGTAAACATGTTTAATGTATGAGTGTTGATCAACATGGAGTATTAAAGACTGATCACCTGGAGGTGCTCGTAAGCTATATCGAACTTACGGCCTTCGTGCCGGGTTGTTCCTTTCATGAATGAGAACTAAAATGTGGTTTATGGTCGTTGACCAAGATGAATTCTGAAGAGGCTATAAAGTCCTTGGAAATGTTTTTAAAGGAATCAAAATGATATTTTGATTATTCTTAAGTACTTCATAACTATTGTACAGCTATTGAAGATCAAGGAATATGATTCTTGATTTTGTGGTTTCAAGATATACTGTTTAACTTGCTGAGCTGTTTATGCTCATTCTTGCTTAAAACTAAAAGATTTCAGCGAAGAACGAACGGACCGAAGGATCCGATAAAGACAAAGGCAAGTCCAAGCTGGACAAGTAGTGACCTTTGTAATAGTATAGTATTAGTATTGTATTTACTGATATTATGACACAGAACAAGGTATTGGTTACGAATACTTGGGAAGGAATTTAATAGAATGTAATAATTAGTAAACTTATGTATTGATATTGATGTCCTTAATTGAATGTATGAGTAGATTGTAGCACCGTGTAGCACCATATCTTGGGTTTGAAGATACCCGAATTTGGGGGCGTCACAACAACAATGATGCCAACGCGAACCCCGTTCAGCAGTTAGTAAATCTGTTAGCTGGAGCGATGAACAATCAGCCTTAAGCTCCACCAAACACCTCATTTAAGGACTTTAAGGCAGTGGGACCGCCGAAGTTTAAAGGCTCCACAAACCCGGTAGACGCTCAGACTTGGGTTATGGAGATAGAGAAAGTTTTTGAGGTTGCCAGAGTTAGGGAGGACCAAAAGACAGCCTACGCAACGTTCATGTTAAAATCAGAAGCCAGCTACTGGTGGCAGGCAAATAAGGTCAGGGGAGGAGAAAGTGTAATAACCTGGGAAAGGCTTAAGGAAATGTTTTTCGAGATGTACTTCCCGACCAGCTCCCAGAATCAAATGGAGGTGCAGTTTCTGGAGTTGAAACAGGAAAATATGTCTGTGCCCGACTACGCGGCGAAGTTTAACGAATTGGCTAGGTTTTCCCAATATCAGATGCATACTGGCGAAAGAAATGCTAGATAATTTGAGCAGGGACTGAAAACCTAGTTGTATAGCAACGTGTCAATGTTTCAATTGAACACTTTTGCTGGAGTTCTGGAGAAGGCCATCCTCGCTGAAGGTGGAAGCGAAGCGGTGACCAAGTACAATCAGGATCAGAAGAAGAAGAAGAATGAAAGTAAAGGAAATAATAAGGCTAGTGGCAGTAACACGGGAGGAACTAATAATCATAAACGAAGGTGGAATGGCAACCCGTCATCCATAAATTAGCAAGGGAGTCAGAAGAAAAGGATAGAACCATGCCCAACCTGTGTAAAGACTCACTTGGGAGTCTGCATGAAAGGGAAAAGAGTTTGCTACAATTGTGGTCAGGAAGGCCACATAGCACCTAACTGCCCTAACCCTAAGAAGGGTGCCTGCTACACATGTGGGTCAAAGGATCACTTGGCTAGGGACTGTCCCAAGAAGGCATTTGTAGGGGCGGGGTCAGGTGGAAACAAGGGAAATAACAGTGGAAATCCTCTTACAATTACCGGACCGACTTTGACAAACCGACCAACTGCAAAGACATTCAACATGACCGTACATGATGCGGTGCAGTCTCGTGATGTGGTGTCAGGTATCATTCCGATCAATAAAGTCAATGCTTATATTTTATTTGATTCGGGTGCTACTTGCTCATTTATATTCGATGACTTTGCAAAAAACTTAGAATTGCATAAAGACGAATTAGAAATCCCTATGAACATTGAGATTGCGAATAAGGAAGTGATTCATGTTAGGTATATACACAAGAACTGTAAAGTGGATATTAAGAGTAACGTTATGAATGTAGATCTTATTCCGATTAAACTTGGGGAACTTGACGTTATTCTGGGAATGGATTAGCTATTCAATTATGGGGCAGTAATTGATTGCCAGAAGAAATGTATTAACCTTATGACTTCGTCAAAGGTTGTGTTTTATAGCAGCAAGTCGCCTAGGCAAGCGAGTTGTCTGACGATGATGCAAGCCAAAAAGTTATTAAGACAAGGTTGTGTGGGGTATTTAGCCTACATAGTCAATAGTCGTAAAGAGAATCCAAAGTTAGAGGAAATACCAGTCGTAAGGGACTTCGTGAATGTATTTTTGGACGATCTGCCAGAACTTTCGTCGGATAGGGAAGTAGATTTCGTTATCGATTTAGTACCAGGAACGACTCTAATATCGAAAGCACCATACCGGATGGCTCCAGTAGAAATGAAGGAATTGATGGTTCAGCTACAAGAGCTACTGGACAAGAAATATATTCAACCGAGCGTATCACCATGGGGAGCGCCGGTGTTATTTGTTTAGAAGAAGGATGGGACGATGCGGCTCTGCATCGATTATAGAGAGTTGAACAAGGTTACCATTAAGAACAGGTATCCGTTACCAAGGATTGATGATCTATTTGATCAATTAAAGGGAGCAAGATATTTCTCAAAGATAGCCCTGAGAAGTGGTTATCATCAGCTGAAGGTGAGGCCAGAAGATCTCCCGAAGACAGCATTCAGAACATGATATGGTCACTACAAATTTTTGGTTATATCATTTGGTCTAACGAATGCGCCTGTAGCATTTATGGGCCTAATGAATGGAGTGTTCAAGCCTTTTTTGGACAAATTCGTAGTGGTGTTTATTGACGATATATTGGTATATTCTAAGACCAAAGAAGAGCATGTTGAGCATTTGAAGTTGACATTGGAGGTGTTGAGAAGAGAGAAGTTGTACTCCAAATTCTCAAAATGTGAATTCTGGATTGAAAGGGTGCAATTTCTCAGACATGTGAATGATAAGGACGGAATTTTGGTGGATCTCTCCAAAGTCGAAGCAGTGATTAATTGGGATTAGCCGAAAACACCGTCGGAAGTAAGAAGTTTTCTTGGATTAGCAGGGTATTACATAAGATTCATTCAGGATTTTTCTAAGATCGCCACTCCGCTAACGAATTTGACTAGGAAAGTTGTGAAATTCGTTTGGACGAAGAAGTGTGAAGAAATTTTTCAAGAACTTAAGAAAAGGTTGAGTAAAGCACCTGTGTTGTCCCTTTCGGATGACACATGAAACTTTGTGGTATTTAGTGATACGTTGCATAAAGGGCTAGGCTGTGTGCTTATGCAAAATGGCAGAGTCATTGCGTATGCGTCACGATAGTTAAAGGATTACGAGAAGGGATATCTAACCCACGATCTGGAATTGGCTGCGGTGGTAGTCGCCTTAAAGATTTGGAGACACTATCTCTATGGGGAGAAGTGTGAAATATATACGGACCACAAGAGTCTGAAATATATTTTTACTCAGAAAGACTTGAATATGCGTCAAAGAAGATGGCTGGAGTTATTAAAGGATTATGATTGTGATATCTTATACCACCCGGGAAAAGTGAATGTTGTAGTCGACGCCTTAAGTATAAAGGGTCGGGAGAAGTTGATGATGCTGACAGTACAGGAAGAATTGATTTCAGCAATGGAAACGCTGGAATTGGAAGTAGGATGTCCAATGGAGACTGATGAGAAGCTGTTTCAGATGCAAGCTGGTACAACTTTATTGGATAAGGTTAAGGAAGCTCAAATCCTAGATAAGGAATGTGAGGAAGTAAAGAAAAAGATATCTGAAGGGACTGAACTTAAATTTAAATTGGACAGTGAGGGTTTATTGAGGTTTGAAAGCAGAGTTTGGGTACCGCCAGTACCAAAAATCAAGGAGGACATTATAAGTGAGGCTCATAGTTCGAGGTATTCCATTCATCCCGGAAGTACCAAGATGTATCAGGATTTACGACAACACTTTTGGTGGCTAAATATGAAGAGGGACGTTGCCGATTGTGTTGCTAGGTGTCTGACCTGTCAAAGGGTCAAGGCAGAACATCAGAGACCAAGTGGTTTGTTACAACCTCTAGAGATCCCAGAATGGAAATAGGAACATATTACAATGGATTTTGTGGTTGGCCTTCCGACAACCCAGAAAGGCTACGACGCAGTATGGGTTATCGTTGACAGATTAACAAAATCCGCACACTTTTTTTCGATCAGGATCAGATTTTACTTAGAATAGTTGGAGAAGTTATACGTGAAAGAGATTATTTTGAGGCACGGGGTGCCGGTGTCAATTGTTTCTGACCGTGATCCGCGCTTTACGCCGAAGTTCTAGAAACGACTGCAGGAATGCATGAGGACAGAATTGAGAATGAGTACAGCTTATCACCCTCAGACTGACGGGCAAAGCGAAAGGACAATCCAGACATTAGAGGATATGCTGAGAGCATGCATCATGTATGTCAAAGGTAATTGGGACGATCACTTACCGCTTGTAGAATTCAGTTATAACAATAGTTACCACGCTAGTATTAGTAAGCCGCCTTACGAAGCGTTGTACGGTAGAAAGTGCAGAACACCCTTGTACTGGGATGAAGTTGGTGAGAGACAATTACTAGGACCAGAGTTGGTACAATAAACAGCAGACATAGTTAAAGGAATTCGGACAAGATTAGTAGCGGCTCAGGATAGGCAAAAGAAATACGCCAATCCACACCGCAAGAATATAGAGTTTGAATCGGGTAGTTTTGTGTTTTTGAAGGTCTCTCCCTAGAAGGGAAAGATCCAATTTGGTAAAAAGGGAAAATTGAGGCCGAGGTTCATTGGACCCTTTGAGGTACTACGAAGAATTAGATAAGTAGCCTATGAGGTAGCTTTACCTCCGGCATTAGAGCATGTCCACAACGTCTTCCATGTGTCAGTGTCACAACCTTATAAACTCAATTACAAACATGTTATAGAATATGAACCCCTACAATTCGAGAAGGATTTATCATACAAAGAAGTTCCTGTTCAGATTGTTGACAGGAAAGAGCAAGTTCTCATGAATAAAGTAATACCTTCCGTTAAGGTAATTTGGAGGAACCACAGCGCTGAAGAAGCTACGTGGGAACTCGAAGAGAATATGATGAAAAATTATCCACAATTATTTTCTTAAATATGTGACCGCGATTCTGGAGACAGAATCTTTTTAAGGGGGGAGAATGTGACAGCACGAAATTATTAATCGAACCGTGATTCTAAGGACAAAATCCTTTTAAGGGGGGGAAAGATGTGACGAACGAGAATTTTGTACAGTTATTTGAATATTTATTAAAATAAATAAATATTTTTGATGATTTAATTATTGAGTTAAATAATTAATTCATGAAATTGTGGTAGATTAATTTAATTATATGTGTTATATTAATTAAATTAATGTGTAGTGATTTTATAGTTCAAAGTATATATTTAATTGAGTTTATTTGGTTAAATGAATTAATTAAATAAGCATATGTTACTCTAATTAATTTAATAACTAATTAGAGAATTAATGAATTGACATAATTAATAAATAAGAATATTAATTATGTGACAATGTGATTTAATGTGAGTTATCTTATTTTATTTAATTGATTTAAAGAAAATTAATTGAATAATTGATAGTGTGAAAATTAACTATATATTAAACTAGTTATTAAAATAAATAGAAAAAAGGGTTAGTGTGTTAGCCAAACATGGCCCTTATAGAGGTTAGTTCGTTATCAGTATAACGGAAGATTATATATATACGTATATTGTAATGTGTTCTCAGATATAAGTTTTTATTTTCAAAGTCACAGAGAAAAATTGGAGAAAGTGAGAAGAAGGGTTTGAGAGAGATTGAGAGAATAGAATTTAAGAAAAACACTGTGTGATCTTTGATTGTATCATCTTCATTATTAAAGGGTAATCCTTCTTTTAAGTTTTTAAAATCTAAATTTCTTAAAGTTCTTCATTACGTAGTTTTAAAATTTATGTGAAAATTGGGTTTCATAATTAAGTTATGATATGGCTATATCTATATGGGTGTGTGATTATATCGTGTTTGATATTTGGTATGAATGATTTAAAATGATCAAAATTATATAATTTGGTCTTAATTGGGTTTTTGAAAAAATTACAAAGTTTTATACGTCTTTTAAAAATTCTCTGTTAAGAATTATTTTGATAAATTAAATCAAGATATGATCATATATTTGACCGTATATGATAGTATTATGCGTTAGATCATATATCCATGATTTACAGTGATCACACCATGTAATTTTGATAAGAAGTGGGTTTCTTGAAAAGACAGAATATTGAATATGGGTGAATAACTCATATGGATGAAATAAATGTTGTAATCATATGTTTTAATTAAAATTGACACATGATTATGATTGTATATGTTAAAACAAAGAAACGAAAATTGGAATGAGTGGATTCGGTGTAGTAACGAATTCGTAATGATAGATTTCATATTTTTCATAAAAACTTTACAAATTTATGAAGAATAGGGAAATTGATTGTTTTAATTTATGTAATTACATGATCTAAACTGGTAGAAACATGTTAGAAGTGATATATAATGTTCTTGTGAAGTTTATACTTCATGGGTAACATTACAAATCAGTGTATTGGTGTAAATTGGAGAAAATTGGCCGAGCTTCTGTGTTCATTCGCGAACTGCACAATCTGGAAATTTGTAGCCGCGCGACCGTGCCGTGCCAAAGGGTTAATGCCGCGCGGCCGCGCCTGTCTGGAAAATTCAAAAAATTTATAAGTGTTAAATTTTGAGTAATGTGTTTTAAATCTAATAAACATGAAGACATGTTATGTATGTGATAAGATGATAATATAAGATTAATAACTTAGGTTATGTGACTGATTAATAGGTTAATTAATTGCCTTGAAACCATTATTTGAAAAAACCTAATAATGAGTTCGAAGAACACTGTTGTGAATCGATAATCATATCGAACCTGTGATTAATTGATATTGTGAATGTATTGATAGGTAGGAGTAATTAAAGAACGTGAGTTATAATTGTAGCTTGCGCACGAGGCAAGTTTCTTAAACTCAAATCTTTACATTTGAGCAAGTTTTCTAACTATACTCTTTAATTTAAGCAAGTTTCTTAAACTCAAATCTTTACGTTTGAGCAAGTTTCCTAACTATACTCTTTAAATTGAGCAAGTTTTTTAAACACAAATCTTTACATTTGAGCAAGTTATAGATTTAAATTCTATATCAAGCAAAGTATTTATTCTTGATTACTCAAGTTCAGAATTTAATATGAGATGTTATGATTCTTTTAAAAGTATCATTTCTGTATACAATACTTATTCGATTGTATACCCTTGAGAAGCTATTATTCAAATTGAATATCTTATATTGTTGAATCCTTTAAGACTAGCGAACCCTTATATGATTCGACTACTCCATAGTTGATGAGCATTCTAAATTCTAGAACTATTATTGAGTTATCCAAATCGAACTTTATTTGGTGCGAACTCTGATGTCAAACTGAGATGAACAACCCTTTTAAAGGGAAAGTGATGATGCTTTAAGCGTTGAGGTAGTGTGCACAGTATCGGTAAGAAGGGCTGATCTCCCTAAGTACGAGAAGTAAAGTTCATAGTCTTATGACTGTTAAAGGTTAAAGGTTAATATACTTGACCTAGGACAGAGTTCAAGGTCTTAGGACCCTCAGAAGTAATTTTAACTCTCGATTATTATTCTTGATTCAAAAGTTGAGCTTTCTGTTATTCAGATTTCTTTGATTTCACTCGCATGTTACTATTGCCATATTTTTATACTTGCGGGCATTCGTGCTCACTATAAGACCCCAACTTTTATGAATAAAGATTTAATTTTCTTTATATTATTTCGAAATAGTAAGGTGTTGATTGATAAATGTGAAAGTTATGGGTGAAATGTGCAAATATTTTAAAATGAGCAAGTGGTTATAAAATATTCTGGTTGTCGGGGAATATTCGTTTGGTCGTGGAATATTCTTGTTGTCGGGGAATATTCGTACGACGGCGCAGCTATTTGTGGGCCCCACAACGGAATAACTGTCGGATATAGAAAGCGACAGAAATAACCTTTTTATAAATAACGGCATAGTTGTTACCGTTAGTACTGTTGAAATACCCGGTAATTAAAATACAGTACGCGGTGTTGCACAGTAGCACACGGTATTGCACAGTATTTCGAATTATTGAGTCTTACGTGAGAAGGAACTTACTCAATTATTGTTACAGTAATTACTGTTCAATATTTTATATTATTGGCTCAATAATTGCTGCATTGATATTTTATTGACTCAATAATTGCTACGTTGCTATTTTTTATGATTGATTCAATAATGGCTACAGTTGATATTTTGTAGTATTGATTCAATAATTGTCATTGCACAGTATTTCACATTATCAACTCAATAATTCATATTATTTGAATAATATTATTAGATAGCATTATTGACAATGTCTAAGGAAGTTCTGTCTAGGAGGGGTTATTTAATTGCGCGCCAGTAAGGAGAAGTCCTTATCGGAAGGCCCCTCTTTCTTGGGAACGACCTGGTTGTCAATATTGTAGTTCTATAATATTATTTATGAATAATTAATTATTGATTTATATGATAAGGAAATATTTATTTTGTGGATATTAAAGAAAGAATTAGCACTGATGTGTTTTTATCAGTATTTTGGTATGGAAAATCATCTGGTTGTGGATTTCGGATAATTTATGTTTTGAATTTGGAAAAACTTTCTTCTGCAAAGTTGTAGAGAATTAAATTTCCTATAGAAGGACATCGAATTTGTATTTTTCTGACGAAGGGACTATTTATTATGAATTATTGAAGTTTCAGAAAATAAATATTTTTTAAATAAAATGGTGGGCCCCACTTTTGTTGTTGGTTGAAAAATCTGATTTTCTTAGCAGCCGGCGGCGGAGATTATTTTAAAAATAATATTATTTTATTATTTTAGTCTCCTATGGCATCCTAAGCTTTTCCTATAAATAGGGTGCTTAGGTTAGAATTGAAAATCACACCAGAATCAGAAGTTTTCTCTCTCTATAATATCGAGCGTATTTTTGTGAGTATTTCAATACTTTGAGTGTTGCTATTCAGTGCAAGTTTTCTTCGGTATTATATCCGATATTCCAGTCAGAAGTATTGTTCTTTTGAGGTAAGGGATGTTATTTTCTTTCATAAATGATGTTATTCTTTTCAATATCATTATACCAAAATATTGGCATAGATTTTATTATGAAATTCTTACTTTTTTCGTCAGGGTACTATTCACGTATACGACACTATTCACGTATACGGCACTATTCACCGAAAAATTAAATTTTCTTCTATATGTCCAAATTACTTGTTAAAGTTCTTATCTTTGATTGGATCTAAGTTTTGAGCTTTATTCTTGAATTTTGCTCCACAAAGTATTATTATGGAATGTTCTTGAACTTTGATAAACTAAAATACGAATCCTTAATCTTATCCTTTATTTCACTGGATTCGTTATTTAAAATGTTTTTCATCATCCACAGTCCTAAAAAGTGATGTAACTAAATATCTTTGGCCTGTAGAGCAAAGATGAATGATTACCTGATGAATATCTTTGGCCTGTAGTGCAAAAATGACAGGTGTTGAGATGAACATGACCACTGATAATACAAATGAATATCTTTGGCCTGTAGTGCAAAGATGAGTATTTGATTCGAGATGTATATTGATTGATGTTACAGGGATAAAATATTGATGATGGACTTTTAAATCATAGAAGATAGTAGACTTCATTCTCTACTTAACTCTTCTAATGAATTGTTATTTTCGCTGCGAATATTGATCTAAGATTGGTTGTCCATTATATTTTATCTGATTTGTTAAAGACTAACGATAATTTGTTTTCCATTATCTTAGTCATAATATTCTTTACTGAGCTAGTTGAGCTCACCCTTTTCATCTGTTGTCCTCTTCAGGAAATGAGAATGTTGCGGGAACTAGTCGGGGGACAGAGTGATGGTCCGAGTTAGAGCAGTAGTAGTCCTCACTATTTTTGATAAATAGTGTGATAATAATTGTAATGAGGACTTAGTTTGAATCTTAATATTTTCTACATATTTGTATTGACACTTACAGTTGTGTGGTCGTATTTTGCACGACCGTATGATATAAAGTTTATATTTGAATTCTGTACCATATATTTGGCGACTCAGAATGGGTTGGGTTGACTGGACCTATTTTGGGGGCATCACAGTTGGTATCAGAGCTTAGGGATATGATCTCTGGCGGAGATCGGGGAATAGAACTAGGAGGGGAGAGACGAGTAAATCCTTCACTAGTATGTCCTACCTAAGCCTATGTGGTATTTAATTGGTCAGTCGGAGCATAGGGTTAATATGTGATATGTTAATTTGTTTAATTAACCCTTGTTTTATGGCAGTATTTGAAAATGACAGCTAAGAATGTTAACAACGAAGTGAATGAGACCGTGGAGACACCTTTAATCACTAACCAGGAGAACGTGCAACAAGAAGACAATGTTCATCTTGAAAATAACGCTGATCAGACGATAAACGATGAGATGTTTAGAAGTTTTTTGCAGTTTATGCAAAATCAGACGAGGGAGACTCGTGTGCAACATACAGGTGGAGATAATAACAACACGCGAGTTGTCACTGCCAAGCAGTTCAAAGAATTGGGACCACCAGAGTTTCTGGAAAAGCCAGATCCGATCAAGGCGGAGACGTGGATTAAACAAATTACCAATATATTTGATGTCTTGGGATGTACGGAGGAACAGAAGGTTCCATTCGCCACGTTTATGTTTCGTGGAGAGGCAGATTACTGGTGGGAATCCGTGAAGCGTACCCAGCCTGCCGCACTCAAGATGTCTTGGGAAGCGTTCCAGAAACTGTTTAATGACAAGTACTTTCCTGAAAGTATTCGTCATATGAAGGAAGTAGAGTTTATTAGACTCGAGCAAAACAAAATGGCGGTATCCCAGTACGAGGCTAAGTTCGTGGAGCTGTCCAGGTTTGCACCTCATTTGGTGGAGAATGAGGAACGTATGACGCGGATGTTTCTAAGAGGTTTGAAACCCGAAATACGTCAATACCTCATTTCTCATAAAGTTTCTTTATATTCGGATGTAGTAAACAGGGCCCAGTTATTAGAACGAGATAATGATTATGTTCAACCGAGGGACCACAACCAAGGTCGTACCGGTGGCAGCAGTCATCGGAGCAATGACAACCAGTGAGGAGGAAAACATGACAGAAGCGGTAACCACTCCGGTGGTTATCGTGGCCATGATAGTAGAAGAAGCGAATCGGGGGGAGATTTCAAGAAGAGAAGGTACAACAATGAGAACGTGAAGACGTCGACATCAGCACCACCATCAACTGTTTCGAGGGGAGGAGAACGACCACCGGTCGTATGCTATAAGTGCGGGAAAGAGGGACACATAAGCCCAAACTGCCCACAACAGTTCAAAGCATGTTATAACTGTGGAAAAGAAGGACATATAGCTCGAGATTGTCCTATTGCGAAACCAAGCCCAGCGGGGGTGGTGATTCCAAAGGCGGTTGCAGACAAGTCAAAGTCGGTGATTCCTGGAAGAGCATTTGTCGTGACAGCCCAAAACGCGAGGAATTCACACGAGGTGATTACGGGTAAGCTGATCATAAACTCTTGCAAAGTTTACACCTTGTTAGATACCGGTGCTACCCATTCCTTTATTTCACCTGCTTGTGCTCAACGGATGAACTTGACTTCTGATAAATTAGACTTTGACTTATCTGTTGAAACTCCGTTGGGAGAAACCTTTGTTACATCTACAGTTTACAAATCTTGCTTGATTCAGATTGGTACCCTTACCTTACCTATTGATCTTATATCTTTGAAATTACTTGCATTTGACGTGATTTTAGGAATTGACTGGTTAACCACTTACCATGCCAGAATTGATTGTTTTCGTAAGGTTGTTAGTTTTCATATTCCTAATCAACCTGTTGTACGAATCCAAATCACCAAACCACTAAAATCAATCAATATCATTTCAAGTCATAAAGCTATTCATTTATTGAAAAATGGATGTCAAGATTTCTTAGCTCATGTCACTGATCTAAACCAGAATACATCAGATTTGAATGATATTTCCGTTGTTAATGAGTTTCCTGATGTATTTCCCGAAGAACTTCCCGGTCTACCCCCAGAACGTGAAGTTGAATTCTTTATTGACCTTGAGCCCGGTACAAAGCCCATTTCTAAAACCCCATATCGAATGGCTCCTATTGAACTTCAGGAGTTAAAGATCCAATTACAAGAGTTGTTAGACATCGGTTTTATTCGTCCTAGTACGTCTCCTTGGGGTGCTCCTGTTTTATTCGTAAGGAAGAAAGACGGGAGTATGCGACTTTGTATTGACTATCGGGAGTTGAACCATGTCACCATTAAGAATAGATATCCGCTACCTCGTATTGATGACCTGTTCGACCAGTTGCAAGGAGCGCAATTCTTTTCAAAGATCGATCTTCGTTCTGGATATCATCAGCTGAAGATTAAAACTGAGGATATTCCAAAGACTGCTTTCAGAACTCGGTACGGGCATTATGAGTTCTTAGTCATGTCTTTTGGATTGACTAATGCTCCTGCTGCTTTTATGGATACGATGAACCATATATTTAAGGAGTATTTGGATCACTTCGTTGTTGTCTTTATTGATGACATTCTCATCTATTCTAAAAGCCGTGAAGATCATGAGCACCACTTGAAGTTGGTACTTCAAAAGCTTCGTGAGAACAAGCTATATGCCAAGCTGAAGAAATGTGAGTTCTGGCTTGAGGAAGTAGCATTCCTTGGGCACGTGGTATCGAAACGTGGAGTATCTGTTGACCCGACGAAGATTAAAGCAATACAAAGCAGGGAGCAACCTAAGTCGGTGACCGAAGTACGAAGCTTTCTGGGCTTAGCTGGTTATTATCGGAGGTTCGTAGAGGGATTTTCTCGAATCGCTACTCCATTAACTCAGTTGACTCAGAAAGATACAAAATTCGTTTGGAGCGAGGAATGCGAGAAGAGCTTCCAAGAGCTCAAGAGGAGACTTATTTCGGCACCTGTTCTGACAATATCATCTGGTTCAGATGGATTTGTTATTTACAGCGATGCTTCGGGCAAAGGGTTAGGATGTGTTCTCATGCAACATGGGAAAGTCATAGCCTATGCCTCGCGACAACTCAAAGAATATGAGAGGAATTATCCTACTCGTGATCTAGAGTTGGCAGCTGTCGTATTCGCGTTGAAGATCTGGAGACACTACCTGTACGGGGAGAAAGTGGAGATTTATACGGATCATAAGAGCCTTAAATATTTCTTCACTCAAAAGGAACTCAACATGCGGCAACGACGTTGGCTTGAGTTGTTGAAAGATTACGATCATACCATCTAATACCATCCTGGAAAAAGCGAACGTGGTAGCTGACGCGTTGAGTAGAAGATCATATGTGGGAATGAGTGCAATGATGTCAAGTGTACGCGTAGAACCAGCTTTGATTGATAAAGTTAAAGCTGCTCAAGCTACGGATGCGGAGCTGATGAAGATGAAGAAGAAGGTGCAAGAAGGTGCAATTCCAGAAGCAAGAATCGATGAAGATGGAATACTTCGAGTCAACTCCAGACTTTGTGTTCCTAACGATTCCGACTTGAAGTATAGAATCATGATGGAGGCACACAACACACCGTTTGCAATCCATCCTGGGAGTACTAAAATGTATCGTGATCGTGGAGCAATATGAAGAGAGAAATCGCGGAGTTTATTTTGAGATGTTTAACTTGTCAACGTGTAAAGGCGGAGCATCAAGTACCGAAGGGTCCATTGCAACCACTGGAGATTCCAAAATGGAAGTGGGAACACATTACGATGGATTTCGTTACGGGTCTTCCCAAGGTTTCTCAAGGCATAGATGCGATTTGGGTTATTGTTGATAGATTAACTAAGTCTGCTCATTTCTTACCGATACGAAAGACTTATTCCCTTGAACGTCTTGCTCATATGTACGAGAATGAGATTGTGAGATTGCATGGCATGCCAGTATCCATAGTTTCGGATCGTGATCCCAGATTTACTTCACGATTTTGGATCAGTTTGCAGAAAGCTATAGGCACGGATTTACGATTCAGTTCGGCTTATCGTCCTCAAACAGACGGACAATCGGAAAGGACTATTCAAACTCTTGAAGATCTATTGAGACTCTGTGTTCTAGACTTCAAAGGGAGTTGGGATAAGTATTTACCATTGGTGGAATTCTCCTACAACAACAGTTATCAGGCAAGTATAGGCGTGGCTCCATTCGAAGCGTTGTTTGGGAGAAAGTGTCGCTCTCCAGTATGTTGGAACGAGGTGGGTGAAACAACATTGTTGGGACCGGAGTTAGTACGTATGACTACGGAAAAGATCCAAATAATTCGATAACGTATACAAACAGCACAAGATTGACAAAAGAGTTATGCGGATCTTCATCGAAAGGACGTGGAATTTAATGTTGGAGACCATGTGTTATTACGTGTTGCTCCGTGGAAAGGAGTTACAAGGTTTGGCAAGAGAGGAAAGCTCAACCCACGATTCATTGGTCCATTTGAGATTCTTGACCGAATAGGAAATGTGGCTTATAGACTCGCTTTACCTCCAAGCATGTCTCGTGTTCATAACGTGTTTCATATATCCGTGTTACGTAAATATGTGAAAGATCCAAACCACATTATTGAGTTAGAACCGGACGAGATAGCTGAAGATTTAACGTACGAGGAGGTACCTGTCAAGATCTTGGATAGAAAGGAGAATGTCCTACGCTCGAAAATTATACCTCAGGTTAAAGTTTTGTGGAGAAACCATGCAATTGAGGAAATGACGTGGGAATTGGAATCGAAAATGAAAGCGAGGTATCCTCACCTTTTTGACATACCAGGTACGTACGTCAATTTCGAGGACGAAATTTCATAAGGAAGGGAGGTTGTAAGACCCCAACTTTTATGAATAAAGATTTAATTTTCTTTATATTATTTCGAAATAGTAAGGTGTTGATTGATAAATGTGAAAGTTATGGGTGAAATGTGCAAATATTTTAAAATGAGCAAGTGGTTATAAAATATTCTGGTTGTCGGGGAATATTCGTTTGGTCGTGGAATATTCTTGTTGTCGGGGAATATTCGTACGACGGCGCAGCTATTTGTGGGCCCCACAACAGAATAACTGTCGGATATAGAAAGCGACAGAAATAACCTTTTTATAAATAACGGCGTAGTTGTTACCGTTAGTACTGTTGAAATACCCGGTGGTTAAAATACAGTACGCGGTGTTGCACAGTAGCACACGGTATTGCACAGTATTTCGAATTATTGAGTCTTACGTGAGAAAGAACTTACTCAATTATTGTTACAGTAATTACTGTTCAATATTTTATATTATTGACTCAATAATTGCTGCATTGATATTTTATTGACTCAATAATTGCTACGTTGCTATTTTTTATGATTGATTCAATAATGGCTACAGTTGATATTTTGTAGTATTGATTCAATAATTGTCATTGCACAGTATTTCACATTATCAACTCAATAATTCATATTATTTGAATAATATTATTAGATAGCATTATTGACAATGTCTAAGGAAGTTCTGTCTAGGAGGGGTTATTTAATTGCGTGCCAGTAAAGAGAAGTCCTTATTGGAAGGCCCCCTCTTTCTTGGGAACGACCTGGTTGTCAATATTGTAGTTCTATAATATTATTTATGAATAATTAATTATTGATTTATATGATAAGGAAATATTTATTTTGTGGATATTAAAGAAGGAATTAGCACTGATGTGTTTTTATCAGTATTTTGGTATGGAAAATCATCTGGTTGTGGATTTCGGATAATTTATGTTTGGAATTTGGAAAATTTTCTTCTGCAAGGTTGTAGAGAATTAAATTTCCTATAGAAGGACATTGAATTTGTATTTTTCTGACGAAGGGGCTATTTATTATGAATTATTGAAGTTTCAGAAAATAAATATTTTTTAAATAAAATGGTGGGCCCCACTTTTGTTGTTGGTTGAAAATTTTGATTTTCTTAGCAGCCGGCGACGGAGATTATTTTAAAAATAATATTATTTTATTATTTTAGTCTCCTTTGGCATCCTAAGCTTTTCCTATAAATAGGGTGCTTAGGTTAGAATTGAAAATCACACCAGAATCAGAAGTTTTCTCTCTCTCTATAATATCGAGCGTATTTTTGTGAGTATTTCAATACTTTGAGTGTTGCTATTCAGTGCAAGTTTTCTTCGGTATTATATCCGATATTCCAGTCAGAAGTATTGTTCTTTTGAGGTAAGGGATGTTATTTTCTTTCATAAATGATGTTATTCTTTTCAATATCATTATACCAAAATATTGGCATGGATTTTATTATGAAATTCTTACTTTTTCCGTCGGGGTTACTATTCATGTATACGGCACTATTCACGTATACGGCACTATTCACAGAAAAATTAAATTTTCTTCTATATGTCCAAATTACTTGTTAAAGTTCTTATCTTTGATTGGATCTAAGTTTTGAGCTTTATTCTTGAATTTTGCTCCACAAAGTATTATTATGGAATGTTCTTGAACTTTGATAAACTAAAATACGAATCCTTAATCTTATCCTTTATTTCACTGGATTCGTTATTTAAAATGTTTTTCATCATCCACAGTCCTAAAAAGTGATGTAACTAAATATCTTTGGCCTGTAGAGCAAAGATGAATGATTACCTGATGAATATCTTTGGCCTGTAGTGCAAAGATGACAGGTGTTGAGATGAACATGACCACTGATGATACAAATGAATATCTTTGGCCTGTAGTGCAAAGATGAGTATTTGATTCGAGATGTATATTGATTGATGTTACAGGGATAAAATATTGATGATGGACTTTTAAATCATAGAAAATAGTATACTTCATTCTCTACTTAACTCTTCTAATGAATTGTTATTTCCGCTGCGAATATTGATCTAAGATTGGTTGTCCATTATATTTTATCTGATTTGTTAAAGACTAACGATAATTTGTTTTCCATTATCTTAGTCATAATATTCTTTACTGAGCTAGTTGAGCTCACCCTTTTCATCTGTTGTCCTCTTCAGGAAATGAGAATGTTGCGGGAACTAGTCGGGGGACAGAGTGATGGTCCGAGTTAGAGCAGTAGTAGTCCTCACTATTTTTGATAAATAGTGTGATAATAATTGTAATGAGGACTTAGTTTGAATCTTAATATTTTCTACATATTTGTATTGACACTTACAGTTGTGTGGTCGTATTTTGCACGACCGTATGATATAAAGTTTGTATTTGAATTCTGTACCATGTATTTGGCGACTCAGAATGGGTTGGGTTGACTGAACCTATTCTGGGGGCGTCACACTCACTCTTGCATAATAACATTGCAGCTAAGAATGAAATATGTGATGAACCTTCTAGTAGTAAGGGAAAAGGAAAAGCTAACAAGTGTTGAAGACTTGTGATGTTGTTGAAATGTTAAGTTCAGGACTAGTGTGTATTGTTTAAGACTTATTTGTTTACGTTTCCGCAACAGAGATTTAAGGTTAAGTATGACCTGGGATTTATTATGTATTATTATTTCAAATAATGTAAGATGATGGATTATTTATCTATTTAATGAATTTCTATTATTATGGGTAGATAGTCTTATGATATTTAAAAAGTGAACACCAAATCCTGTGAAAATTAAGATACCGGATTTGGGGGTGTCACAAGTAGTGTTCATAGATGACATCCTGGTTTATTCCAAGATCGAGGAGGAACACACTGTACACTTAAGGCTGACCTTAGAATCTCTGAGACGTGAGAAGCTTTATACGAAATTCTCAAAGTGCGAATTTTGGTTAGAACGTGTGCAATTTCTTGGCCACGTGATTGACAAGGATGGGATTTTGGTAGATCCGTCGAAGGTTGAAGCTGTGATGAATTGGGATCAGCCGAAGACGCCGTCTGAAGTAAGGAGTTTCTTGGGATTTTCACGTTATTACCGAAGATTTATCCAAGAATTTTCTAGAATCGCAACTCCGCTGATAAATTTGACTCGTAAAACAGTTAAGTTTGTTTGGCTGGAAAAGTGTGAGGAAAGTTTTCAGGAGTTGAAGAAGAGGTTGAGTACTGCGCCGGTATTGTCGTTGCCTGATAGTACGGGAAATTTTGTAGTATACAGTAATGCCTCACATAAGGGATTAGGTTTTGTATTGATGCAGAGTGGCAAGGTAATTGCCTATGCATCACGTCAGCTGAAGGACTATGAGAAAGGGTATCCAACCCATGATTTAGAATTGGCGGCAGTAGTGTTTGCTCTGAAGATATGGAGGCACTACTTATATGGAGAGAAGTGTGAGATATACATGGATCATAAGAGTCTTAAGTATATCTTTACACAGAAGGATTTGAACATACGCCAGAGAAGATGGTTGGAACTGATCAAGGACTACGACTGCGAGATACTTTACCATCCGGGTAAAACTAACGTCATCGCCAACGCTTTAAGCAGTAAGGGTCGGGAGAAGTTGAACATGTTAACTGATCAGGATCAGCTAATAGAAGAAATGGCTAGAATGGAACTAGAAGTGAAGTATCCGAAGGAATCGGATGAGAAGTTATTTCAAGTAACTACTGGTTCTACTTTGGTAGACAAGGTGAAAGAAGTACAACTTCACGACGAAGAGTGCGAAAAGATCCGAAAGAGAATAGCCGATGGTGAAGAAATCAAGTTCAAGATCGATAGCGAAGGACTGTTGTGACGCCCCCAATTCCGTGTAATATCGATTACAGAACATGGTGCTCACGGTACAACATACATCATCATCTAACTACATAAACTCCAGAAATAATAATAATAGTAATAACTATTACATACTTATTCAAATAAAATCCCAAGTCTTTACAACCTTAAATAAACTGAAACTTAACTTAGTGTTTATCGCTACATAACATCATATGCGAAAATATAAACTTATTACATAACAACTCTCAACATTTCATCTTAAACTTCCCCTTGTCCTTGCCCGAGCCCTCATCCTTCTCATCCTTAATTAAAAGGTTTAAGTAAAAATGAGCACAAATTGCCCAGCAAGTATATAAAGTTGTTTGAAAACATACATCATGAGTAAAAGCATCTGTATGGTTATATCTCAACAGTTGAAAGAATTATCAAGTGTTAAATAAGAATATCAAAGATAGGAGTTTAAGAATTCTCAATATCATACTAAGGGGTGTTGAATACCCTGAACATTACTTTGTTTCATCAAAAACTATCAGACGGTTTAACAATCAAATAGATTGCAAACGGTCTCTGCAAGTACTCCAGGTGATCAGCCTATCGTACCCTACATTGTGCACAAGTATAAATTTTAAGTTTGCATAAGCATAAATTGGACTATATGCCCGACATCTGTTTGCTCGTTTGTTCGGGTTGTTCATCTTAGTATTCATGCGAGACCGCACCAAAGTAATTTGGATTGGTAAACATTAAATAGCTTCAAAGGATTCGAATTGTTCAAATCTTATATCATTTATCATCAATAATATCCAACCGAAACAATAGGCCAGAAATCATACTTAGAAGCAGTTCTTTAAATACATAGAACTTTAAAGCATAGCGGTTGAAATAATAAATGAGTAATCATCAATAACGCTTTGCAAGACCATTGCAGTTATATAACTTTACGACAAAGGAACTTGTACGAAAAAGTAAATAGCACAAGTCCGATACTTACCCTCACTGCAATAACAATGATTAAAGATTGAATAATTGCTCAATAGGAAATTAGGGTTAGGAAATTTTCCTGATACGTCTGCTATCGTTAAAGCTAGCAATTAATCTTTACGTAACCTAATCATAGGTGTCACGTTAAGCAATTAGGTTCTCGAACCCAAATTTGAAAGAAAATGATTTTCTTTTATTTAAATAAGTTATTAACTAACACGTATTCGATTAACGTACAATTCAATTACATAAACATGTTGCATCTTATAGGTCCAAGGGTAAAATATTGGAATCTAGAAAAAATAAGTTTCCAAAATTTTTCCTACCTGACCCGACTCGACCCGGATCCGACCCGACCTGGAACGGCGCAGCTGCGCAGGCTTAAGGCTTATGAGCTGCGCAGCTCTTCATCCTCAGAAATTTTTACAGTTTGAGCAGCCCACTTTGCGAATTAATTTCGAACAACCCATACATGATATGACCATGAAACTTGGACACAACATACTTCCTATAGCATAGTATTTTACAAAAATAACATATACCAAAAACTAGTATGTTAAGACCATAACCCAGCTACCTAGAAAAATGTGCCAGAACAGATTTTCACACTTAGAAAAATTCTTGAAAACTCAGATTTTCTGCAGATTTTCTTATGAACATGCTTGCTTCCGAATTTCATATCATGCTCAATTTAACTCTGATTATTATGAAATTCGGTCAGGTTGTACTTGATACTACATAGTATTTTACAAAATTATTACATACACTAATCGGGTCATAGAAACCATGATTCCAAGGCTCTGAAAAACCCAAAAAATCACAAATTCTATGTTAAACCAACTTTGATAAAATTTATGATTTTGATTCTAGCATGCAAGGACTCGTTTCCTACTGTCCAGATCACACCCACTAGCATATATACTCATGTTACAACAATCAAACTTACTAAATTCCATGATTTGATTAAATTAGCATGTTAGTGGCATTTTATCAAATAGTTAGCATGCATACACGAATTCTTTGATTCTCTATGTAATTGAGGCATAACAAAAACCAAAATTCATCATTCTTAACAGCCACATAACAGTAATCAACACTAACATAGCATCACAAAACCAACACAAAGCATTTACTATGATTATACAAGCATTTTCTTACTAGTTTCTTCAAGAACATATAGAATGGTTTGATGCTTACCTTTTGGTGCGAACTTCTCCTTGTTTTAATTATGATGTTCCCTCCTCCTTGCTTGTTTAGACCCTCCAAATCTCCAAAATTCCTCACAACCTCTCAAACTCTCATTCTCGAATTCTTTAGCTCTCTTGGTGAAACTCTTTGGAAAAGAAAAGGAAGAATGCATTTTGGTGGATTGTATATATATATATATATATATATATATATATATATATATATATATATATATATATTGTTTGAGGGAAACTGATTTTGTCCAGCCTTTCCATCTCCAGATCATCAGTTACATACATTGCCTAATAATACAATAGTTTGATTATGGAGTGGGGAGTTAGGAAAATGAAAAGGTTTGGTTTATAAGAAGATATAACCCCCTCCTAGCTATAATGCTATATACGTATACACTCCTCCATTTTGTCCCAATATGATGGTCACGTGGACCCCCAGCTGCTGACCTTGCTTAAGTAAAACATTATAATCAATTTAACCACTTAATAAACTATTTTAACCATTTTGCCCTCCGTAGCCAAACGCTTCGATACTTATATCGATTCCAACTAAAGTCGACGTTCCGGATGTCATGGGACTATCCGTTTTATGAAATTCATCTCCAAAATTCGTAGTTGACTTTTTCCCCCAAAAAAAGTCAACCGATTGACTTTGACCAAAAAGTCAACCGCGATATATTTTTGCGATTACAATCTATCTTGACTAATTTCGACGTTCCGGACTCAAAAACGTAGTCTGCGTCTCTAAATTCCGCTCCGAACTCCAACTCATGCTTTAATACCATTCCACGAAATTAATCCATTTAATTACATAACTAACTAAAATAGTTAAATTAATCTAAACCAACCCTTTAAACATATCTCATCACATAACATATATGAATAGCACGTATACCTCTAATAATAGAAAACACACCAGAGTTTCTGTAACGATTGAGATTTTATATTTAATTTTAAATATTTATTGAGTTAAATAAATATTTTATGTGATTTATTTATAGAGTGAAATAAATAAATTATGTGATTTATGGAAGTGATTTAATTAAGTTTTATATATTAATTAAATGAATGTGTAATATTTAATTTAATTGACGTATATTAATTTTATATTATAGTTCTAATTTAATTGAGAAAATTAAATTAGATGATTTATGTGTTAGTGTTACATGAATTATAATTAGCAAGTAATTATAAAATGTGACAATATTATCTGATTAATTAATGCTGAATTTTAATTGATTAAATTAGTTGTTAAATGATTTAATTAATTAAAGTGTGACATTAAAGTATGTGTTAAAATGATTTATTAAAATAAAAGGAAAAGAATTTTTAAAATAATTTATACCAAACAAGGCCCTTGCTTTTGTTTTAAAGGACTGTTGCCAAACAGGGCCCATTACACTATCCCTAAATTACCTAAACTATGTTTGGATTTAATAAAGCTAGTTCAAATTTTCTTGTAGCCAAATAAGTCAAGATGGCTTTTGAATTTTGTAACTGTTAATTTAATTAGAGTTAGTACGTATATTATTATATGTCAGTTATATATTTTCTATATACTACCTAAGTTTAAAACTACGTTAGTTTTCCTAAGTCTAAACTAAGAAAAACAAAGAAAGAAAAGAGAAGCAGAGAAGAAGAATACAAAGAAGAAGAGAAGGTTGAGTAATCAAGAGAAAAATCATCTTCTTCACTTTATTAAGCATTAAGGTATTTCTTTAATTCCTTATATTTGATATATATATATATATATATATATATATATATCATGTTCTTCGTGTTCAATCTCTGTAAAATATTAAGATTTCATAGAAGTTGTAATTATGAGTTATGTGTATATATGATGTTCATATGTTTTCATAATTGCATGTCATGGAGAGTTTTCAAGAATACAATTGTTGGAAAAACAAGTTTTTATGTTCTTCATATTTTCATTCTTTGTAAAAGTAAATTTTCATGAAAGTGGTATAATCATTAATTGAATATATGTATTGTGTTCATGTTATACTAATAGTGATTGTATGCCATAATGATTTTTAGAAATCAAATTACTGTAGAAAGATATTTTAACAGAAAATTCATGTTGATATGAGTTCATATGAGTTTTAGTTTTGTTGTCAATTTTGGTTTGAGAAATTGATGAATTGGAATATGCTAGCATGCTTATTAGGAATTTAGTTGATGTTATCTTCAATTACGTATATAATGCATGTATATAAAGTAGAATTGATGGAGAAATTTATTACAGTGGGTTATTTTGAAAAAGATGTGAGTTTTCATGAAAATGGCCAAATTGAATTTTTAAAACTCTTGATTCTCATTGTTTAAATGATTTTATGCTTTGAAAGCATATTAGATATATGTATTACAGCGTATATATGATTTACAGTATCTATGTTACTGTATTTTTCCGTTTGTTGGCTTGTATGGGTTGTTCGATAAAGCAGAGAGCCGTGGCTGTCTGCGTCTGGCCGAGTTGCTGCGCAGCTGCGCAGGCAGCAAGGCCAGGAGCAGCGTAGCTGCGCTGCTTGCCCTTCCTTAATTCATCCCCTGCGCAGCTGCGCCATGTTCAGAACAGAGGCAGTAAAATTTAAGTGTTGTGCAGTTTATTTTTTTTAAGTCATGGTTTAATTATTCCTTGATAGTGGACATGTATCTAAATAATATAACATGTTGTTATAGAAATGTGACAAATTCACAATTTGGAAAATAAAAAGAAATTCTGAAAACCTTAATTAGATTATAAATGTTTGATTGTAAATGAGTTACTTAATTATAATTTGAGTAATTTTAATTAAGAATAAGTGTTTAATTTAAAGTATAATATAGTTAAATTATAATGTATAGAAATTAATTTATTTTAATCAATTAGATGTTAATTTAAATTATAATTTAATTAATTGTAATTTAATAAATGCATGTTTAGTTATGAATTTTAAGTTTATAATTGCATGATTAATTATAATTTGTGTAATTATAATGCATGATATAGTTTAATTAATTATTAATTATGAATTGGTGATAATTTAAGAGGTAATTATAATTGAGTTATTATAATTAGATTAAGTGTATAAATTATAATTGTTTAATTATAATTTAGCTAAATACATGATTAATTTAATTATGTGAGTATGTGTGTGATGTAATTAACTATGTGATAGTTGATTATTATTATTTATTTAATTAGAGTGAGTTAACCATGATGGTTAACCACTTATGTGAGTTAGTTATGTGTTAACTGATTTAGATTATTATAATTGAATGTGTATAGAAAGTGTTTAAGTACGTGGTTGAGTTAAGTAGCTTGCGCGTAACGCAAGTCTTCTAAACCCTAAACTCGCTATTTCTACGCAAGTTCTTTGAGTTCATATATTCATTGTTGAGAATGTCCTTTTCATTTTTGTACTGGACAATTATTTACTTAACCGAAGAGATCTTGACTTATTGTTCAAGTAAGATCCAGTTTATTATTTTAAATGTTTTAAGTTTACTTCTAAACCATATGTTAATTTATAATTCGACCTCCCTATTCAAAAATTCATTCACTATTGGTATCTATCCCATCCCTACCCCTACTTTCTACGTATCGACGATATGAGCCAAATAACCTATACATCCCTTCCTTAGCAACTTCCTCGCTTGCATCATCGTCAGACAATTCGAGTGTCTCGGTGACTTACTCCCGTAGAATACTACCTTAGACTGATCCAGAGTCTTAAGGTTTATGCACTTCTTCTGGCAATCTATCATTGCTCCATGGTTAAATAACCAATATATTCCTAGAATTACATCTAATTCCCCTAATTGAATCAGAATTAAATCCACAGGTAACTTATATCCCCTGATATCTACAACACAATTCCTATAGACATGGCTAACGAGAATTATTTCCTTATTAGCAACTTCTATGTTCATCGGATATTCTAATTCTTCCTGGGGTAAGTTTAATCGTTAGGAGAATTTTTGCGACACGAAGGAACAAGTAGCACCCGAATTAAATAATATGTAAGCAAATATATCATTGATCAGAATGATACCTAAAACCACATCCTTGGATGAGACCGCATCCTGAACTGTCATGTTGAAAGTTCTTGCTGTTGGTCGATTCTGAGTTGGTGGTCCAGTTATTGTGAGATTTCCACCGCTTGGTCCCCTTCCTCCATTTCCTCTTGCTGGATTCTTCTTTGGGCAATTCCTTGCCTGATGATCAAGTGCTCCACAGTTGAAGCATCCATTTCTCTTTGGTGCAGAGCAATTGGGAGAGATGTGTCCCTCTTGCCCTCAATTAAAATACACGTTCTTTCCTTTTAGACATGCCCCCGAGTGATTCCTCCCACACTCCTTACATGCCTCAGTCCTCTTCTTTGCTTCCCCTGGTTTTCCCCCCAGAGTTTCCCGAGTTGAAATTGTTATTGTTGTTGTTGTTGTTCCACTTCCTTTTGTTTGCACTACTGCTACTGCTACTTTTCCCTCGACTTCCTCCTTCATTCTTCTTCTTTTTCTCCTTGTTAAATTTCATCAGGGCTTCACTTCCGCCCTCCGCGATTATAGCTTTCTCCAGGAGAGTCGCGAAGTTATTCGTCTGCAACACCGAAAGTTTGCTGTACAACCAGGGTTTGAGATCCTGCTCAAACCTCCTCGTTTTCCTCTCCTCAGTGTCAACCTGATGAGGCGCGAACCTCACCAGCTCGTTGAACTTTGCAGCGTACTGAGGTACCGTCAGGTCGTCTTGCTTCAGCTCCAAGAATCGCATCTCCATGCTACTCTGCATACTCACAGGAAAGTAATTTTTGAAGAAGATCTTCTTAAACCCCTCCCAAGGTATCACACCTTCTCCAGCCCTGGTCTGGTTTGCCTCCCACCAGAAGTTGGCTTCACCCTTCAGCATATATGTGACAAAGATTATTTTCTGCTCATCTCCTACTCGGGCGATAGCGAACGCCTTTTCCATTTCCATGATCCATGTTTGGGCTTCAATGGGTTCGGTGGTTCCTTTGAACTCAGGGGGTCCCGCGCTCTTGAAGTCCTTAAAGTTTGCCATTTGGGCCGCTGGAGGGTTATTGGTATTCAGGGTTCGATTCTGTAATGCCCCAACTAACATGTCTATGAACTGTTGCATGGGGTTCGATGGACCCCCAGCATTACCGCTTGACCCTTCTGGTACTTGTTGACAACGTCTTCCTCTAGCCATCCTTCTATTTAAATAAACTTAATGTTATCATCTCATAACTTATTCTACAGCATAAATAATTCATATAAAACTTAATCATCACATCACATATTTAAATAAAAGCATATTTATTATAAAAAAAAAAACCATAATCACAAAGTATCTCATCATCTTATGGCATTATGCCATTTACATCTCTTTAACCCAAAACACTTGGAAAAACCAGAAACCAAGTTTTATTTCATAGATAAGCGTTCTATATGCTAGTAGTAAAAGTTCAGCACGAATAAACTAAAGACCCCGCCTAATGGCGTCTTCATGCTCTTCATCCGCTATCTCCAGCACCAACCCAAGACTTATAGCATGTCTAGACCGGTACTCCTCACGTGGAAAGTGATACACCCTATGCTGGAACCTCCCATATGCTGACTTAAATGCATACTTCATTCTATCCATCCTAACCTTCTTATCTCTTACTTCTCCTTCTAACTCCCCTGTTAGCTTCTCGGCCCGAACACGGCCTCTCCTCTCATCTCCCCAGAATGTGGTAATAATCTGCTTGTCAGTTTCGAGACTCTGTATCCTCAACTCTAACCCCTTAATGGTATGCCCCAAGTGGGTCCTGATGGCCTCTTTCTCATCCTTCAGCCTATTTGCCTTCTGACCTGCTGCTCGCAGCTTGTCAGCCAGATCCCCGTTCCTAATCACCAGGTGATGCACCAATGCCTCAAGCATTGCTACAGCTTCCTGCTCCCCCTGATACAGCTCCTCCAACTCATGGACTCTGTCGTCTAACTCTGTAATCCTATCCATCAACTCATCTAGTAGACCATCCTCAGGTGCTTCCTCGAAGTCCTCCTCGGGCTCCTCTTCCACTTCAAGATACTCCTCTGGGTCTGAGTCAGCTGTTGCCTCAACTATGGGCTTAGGTACAGCTGTCACCAACTGCTCACTCATAACGTGAATATCTCTAACCTCCTCTACTCCTAACATCCTACAATCAAGACAAAGTAACTTGATTATTATTTTAAAATAGATATTGATTTTGTTTTTAGTAAAATAGATTTGGCACAACCCTTCGAACTCTATGTGAGTTCATCTCTCTACTATCTCCACTAACTCCTCTAAGATTATAGTCTAAGGTTCCCCACCTAAGGTTTATAACCTATGGCTTTGATACCAACCTGTGACGCCCCCAATTCCGTGCAACATCGATTACAGGACCTGGTGCTCATGGTACAATATACATCATCATCTAACTACATAAACTACGGAAATAATAATAATAGTAATAACTATTACATACTTATTCAAATAAAATCCCAACTCTTTACAACTTTAAATAAACCCAAACTTAACTTGGTGTTTATCGCTACATAACATCATATGCAAAAATATAAATTTATTACATAACAACTCTCAACATTTCATCTTAGACTTCCGCTTGTCCTTGCCCGAGCCCTAAGCCTTCTCATCCTTAACTAAAAGGTTTAAGCAAGAATGAGCACAAATTGCCCAGCAAGTATATAAAGTAGTTTGAAAACATACATCAGGAGTAAAAGCATCTGTATGGCTATATCTCAACAGTTGAAAGAATTATCAAGTGTTAAACAAGAATATCAAAGATAGAAGTTTAAGAATTCTCAATATCATACTAAGGGGTGTTGAATACCCTGAACATTACTTTGTTTCATCGAAAACCATCAGACGGTTTAACAATCAAATAGATTGCAAACGGTCTCTGCAAGTACTCCAGGTGATCAGCCTATCGTACCCTACATTGTGCACAAGTATAAAATTTAAATTTGCATAAGCATAAATGGGACTATATGCCCGACATCTGTTTGCCCGTTTATTCTGCTTGTTCATCTTAGTATTCATGCGAGTCCGCACCAAAGCAATTTGGATTGGTAAATATTAAATATTTTCAAAGGATTCGAATTGTTCAAATCTTATATCATTTATCATCAATAATATCCAGCCGAAACAATAGGCCAGAAAGCATACTTAGAAGAAGTTCTTTAAATACATAGAACTTTAAAGCATAGCAGTTGAAATAATAAATGAGTAATCATCAATAACGCTTTGCAAGACCATTGCAATTATATAACTTTAAGACAAAGGAACTTGTACAAAAAAGTAAATAGCACAAGTCCTATACCTACCCTCACTGCAATAACAATGATTAAAGATTGAATAATTGCTCAATAGGAAATTAGGGTTAGGAAATTTGCCTGATACGTCTGCTATCGTTAAAGCTAGCAATTAACCTTCACGTAACCTAATCATAGGTGTCACGGTAAGCAATTAGGTTCTCAAACCCAAATTTGAAAGAAAATGATTTCCTTTTATTTAAATAAGTTATTAACTAACACGTATTCGATTAACTTACAATTCAAATACATAAACATGTTGCGTCTTATAGGTCCAGGGGTTAAATATTAGACTATGAAAAAAATAAGTTTCAGAAATTTTTTCGACCTGACCTGACCCGGACCGACCAGGACCGGCGCAGCTGCGTAGGCTTAGGCCTTATGAGCTGCGTAGCTCTTCATCCCCAGAAATTTTTGCAGTTTGAGCAGCCCACTTTGCGAATTAATTCCGAACAACCCATACATCATATGACCATGAAACTTGGTCACAACATACTTCCTATAGCATAGTATTTTACAAAAATAACACATACCAAAAACTAGTATGTTAAGACCATAACCCAGCTACCTAGAAAAATATGCCAGAACAGATTTTCACACTTCGAAGAATTTTGGAAAACTCAGATTTTCTACAGATTTTCTTATGAACCTGTTTGCTTCCGAATTTCATATCTTGCTCAATTTAACTCTGATTCTTATAAAATTCAGTCAGGTTGTACTTGATACTACATAGTATTTTATAAAATTATTATATACACTAATCGGGTCATAGAAACTATGATTCCAAGGCTCCGAAAAACCTGAAAAATCAAAGATTCTATGTTAAACCAACTTTGATAAAATTTATGATTTTTATTCTAGCATGCAAGGGCTAGTTTCCTACTGTCCAGATCACACCCACTTGCATATATACTCATGTTACAACAATCAAACTTACTAAATTCCATGATTTGACCAAATTAGCATGTTAGTGGCATTTTATCAAATAGTTAGCATGCATACACAAATTCTTTGATTCTCTATGTAATTGAGGCATGACAAAAACCAGAATTCTTCATTCTTAACAGCCACATAACAGTAATCAACACTAACATAGCATCACAAAACCAACACAAAGCATTTACTATGACTATACAAGTATTTTCTTACTAGTTTCATCAAGAACATATAGAATGGTTTCATTCTTACCTCTTGGTGCAAATTTCTCCTTGTTTTAATTCTGATGTTCCCTCCACCTTGCTTGTTTAGACCCTCCAAATCTCCAGAATTCCTCACAACCTCTCAAACTCTCATTCTCAAATTCTTTAGCTCTCTTGGTGAAACTATTTGGAAAAGAAAAGGAAGAATGCATTTTGGTGGATTGTATATATATATATATATATATATATATATATATATATATATATATATATATATATATATATATATATATATATATTGTTTGAGAGAAACTGATTTTGTCCAGCCTTTCCATCTCCAGATCATCAGTTACATACATTGCATAATAATACAATAGTTTGATTATGGAGTGGGGAGTTAGGAAAATGAAAAGGCTTGGTTTATAAGAAGATATAACCCCCTCCAAGCTATAATGCTATATACATATATACTCCTCCATTTTGTCCTAATATGATGGTCACGTGGACCCCCAGCTGTTGACCTTGCTTAAGTAAAACATTATAATCAATTTAATCACTTAATAAACTATTTTGACTATTTTGCCCTCCGTAGCCAAACGTTTCGATACTTATATCGATTCCTACTAGAGTCGACGTTTCGGACGTCATGGGACTATCTGTTTCATCAGATTCATCTCCAAATTTTGTGGTTGACTTTTTCCCCGAAAAAGTCAACCGATTGACTTTGACCAAAAAGTCAACCGTGACACATTTTTGCGGTTACAGTCTATCTTGACTAATTTCGACGTACTGGACTCAAATACCCAGTCCGCATCTCTAAATTTTGCTCCGAACTCCAACTCATGCTTTAATACCATTCCACAAAATTAATTCATTTAATTACATAACTAACTCAAATAGTTAAATTAATCTAAACCAACCCTTTAAACATATCTCATCACATAACATATATGAATAGCACGTATACCTCTAATAATAGAAAACACACCAGAGTTTAACATAGATTTGTTTATTGAAAATTATTAAATTACACAATAATCTCGAATATTACAACTGTTACGATTTAAAGGAAGAATATGGGTACCGCCAGTACCAGAAGTTAAAGATGAGGTTTTGATTGAAGCTCACAATTCGAGGTATTCGATTCACCCTGGGAGTACGAAGATTATACCAGGATCTCATACATCATTTTTGGTGGCCGAATATAAAGAAGGACGTGGCTGAATGCGTTGCGAAATGTTTAACGTGCCAGAAAGTTAAAGCAGAACACTAGAGACCAAGTGGATTGCTACAACTGTTCGAGATTCTGGAATGGAAGTGGGAGCATATCAAGATGGATTTTGTGGTTGGTCTTCCAGCAACTCAGAAAGGTTTTGATGCGGTATGGGTGATAGTGGATTACTGACGAAGTCATCACATTTTCTACCGATCAAGATTAAGTTCAACTTGGATCAGTTAGCGAAGTTGTACGTTAAGGAGATTATTTCTCGACATGGTGTTCCAGTGTCTATTGTGCCAGACATAGATATACGTTTTACGTTAAATTTCTAGAAGCGTTTACAGGAATGCTTGGGAACGCAATTGCGAATGAGTACGGCGTACCATCCTGACTGATGGCCAGAGCGAGAGAACGATTTAGACGCTAGAGGACATGCTTAGAGCTTGCATTATAGACTTCAAAGGAAGCTGGGATGATCATCCACCGTTGGTGGAGTTCGCCTACAACAATAGTTATCATACGAGTATCGACATGCCACCTTACAAAGCATTATACGGTAGAAAATGCAGAACTCCATTATGAGACAACTGTTGAGACCAGAACTGGTATAACAAATCGCCGAAATCGTAAAGCTGATCAAAACGAGATTGATTACTTCTCAAGACAAACAAAAGAAGTATGCCGATCAACATCGTCAGAATCGAGAATTTTTATTAAGAAGCTTCATTTTCCTAAAGGTATCTCCCTAGAAAGGAAAGATCGATTTGGCAAGAAGGGGAAGCTGAGTCCCCTATTTATTGGACCCTTCGAGATACTACGGAGAGTTGGAGAAGTATCTTACGAGGTTGCGTTACCTCCAGAGATAGATAACATACATAACGTTTTTTATATTTTCGTGTTACGACCTTACAAACACGACTACAAGCATGTAATAGAATACGAGCTTTTATAGTTTGATAAAGACTTAACATATGAAGAATTGCATGTTCAAATAGTTGATAGAAAGGAACAAGTACTTAGAAATAAAGTGATACCTTCTGTTAAGGTAATCTGGAGGAACCACAGTGCTGAAGAAGCTACGTGGGAACTCGAAGATGTTATGAAAAAAACATATCCCCAATTATTTGCTTAGTTGTTTGTGTAAATTCTTGTACACCGATTCTGGGGACAGAATCTTTTTAAGGGGGGAAGAATGTAACAGATGAGTTTTTTTTATGTGTAATTCTGGGGGACAGAATCTTTTTAAGGAGGAAAGATTGTAACGAATGAGAATTTTATATATTAATTATAAATCTTTATTGAATTAAATAAATATTTTTAGTTGAATTATTGATTGAGTTAAATAAATAATGTGATTGTTGTAGAGTAATTTAATTAAGTGTAATATATTGATTAAATGAATATTTAATATTTAATTTAATGGATGTGTAATAATTTTATGGTATGATTCTAATTTAATTGAGATAATTAAATAAGATGAAGTATGTGATAATTGTTACATGAAATTATAATTAGCGAGTAATTATAATTGGTATGTGGTAATTTTTATGTGGTTAATTGATGTTAGCTTTTATTTAATTAAATTAGAATGTTAAGATTTAATTAATTAAAGTGTAACATTAAAATTATGTGTTAAAAGGATTTATTAAAATAAAGAAAAGGGATTTAAATTATTTTTGCCAAACAAGGCCCTTACTTCTGTTTTAATCTCGTTTTACCGAACATGACCTTAGTTACTAATAATCTGTTTTAAAAATAACGCTGTTTTCCCAAACAAGCCTTAAGGCTTTTAAAATTCAAATTTGTATAACCTATATATATTAATTAGTAATTAGTATATGTAATTAATAGATAGCAGTTACATATTCTATATAATTATATGTATTATATGTATAATATATGTATATCAGTTATACATGTTATACAAAATAGTTAAGTTAGAAAGTTAGAACAAAACAAAGAAAGAAAGAACAGAGAAAAGGTTAGAGAGAAAATACTCAGAGAGAAGAGAGAAGAGAGAAGAAGAAGAAGAAGAAGAAGAAGTAAGAGGAGTCCTTGCTAAAGCCAACAAACATCATCTTCTTCTTCCTCACAATCAAAGGGTATACTCTCTATGTTCAAATCTTTTATATTGTTTTATGTCTTCCATGTTTTTCAAAAAGAACTTCTCTATAATAGATTTTCATGAAAATTACTAGGTTATAATGTATATATGTGATGAATACGTATATATATACTTATATATGATTCTTATAGTTGTCTAAGTGATTCAATTCACGTAAATACGATGAACATGAAGAAATCACGTTCATAGTAATTTACAGTGAACTTATTTTGAAAATAGTCTTTTAAATTATCAAAATTGATGTTTGATTGTTAATTGTTGTTTAAATTGATTATGGATTATGATAATATGTTAAGGAATAGAGTTAATACAATTGGAATTACATGATTTGATTTAAAAACGAATTCATAGTATCAATTATCGTCAAGAACACTTAAGAATGTTGTTTTCTTCAAAAATCATGAAAATTGTATTTTGATTATGTGTTATTGTGTGTATTAATGTTATAATCATGTTAAAACATTAAGATTTTGTTTTCATAAAGTTTTATATACATTATGATGATTAAAATCGGATTTTAGTGAGAAAAAATAAGCCAAATTGGCTTATTTCTCTCCACAATCGCGAGCTGGGGGAACCCATCAGCAGTGGGTCCCGCTCCAGTGGGGATTTTGCATTTGGGAACCATCCCTAGCGAGGCTAGAGGCTGTCCGGGAATTTGTTTTGTGCTCCGAGTAGTTTTTGTGCAGTGTTTGTTTAGCTAACTTAATATGATGACATGTTAAGTGTATTAGACAATGAGATAACATATATTTGATATGTTTAAGATAATTTCAAGTTTTATATTAATATATTATGTGGGTACTTGAATATACTTTCATAAGGTACGACAAGGTAGTTTAAAGCGTTATAAGCTTGTGATGTGTATGTTGTGAGCGTAGACTCACGTATGTGGTTAGTTAGCGACTTATGTTGTAAACCACGTTTTGAGTTGAACTTAAGTAAGAAATTCAATGGTTTAAACGTTATAATTAGGAACTAATTGATGTTGTAAATACAATGTACTATGTAGGGTAATTGTGGAAATGATTTATAATTATAAAGTATAGCTTGCGCTTGAGGCAAGTTTCCTAAAGTTTTCTTTTATGTTTATGCAAGTCTTCTAATTATACTCTTTCCTTGAGCAAGTTTCATATTCTAACTTGTTATTCGTATGCAAGATATAGTATTCTCTATAATTTGTATATTGAATAGTTATCCTATCAAGTTCATTATTGAATTAACGTGACCTTAACTTAATTGTTCAAGCAAGGTTTATCTATCTTTCAAATGCTTTAAGTTATTTCTAAAGCATGCTTACCTAATATGAAGACTATTGTTATGACTTATACTTTGTTCATAATTCTTGCATTATTGAACTCTTAATTATTGTGAGTCGATTCAATTACTCCTTAGTTGATGATAGTTGAAAACTCCAAATTTCCTTTTAGCTATCCAAACCAAACTTTCTTTGGTGCGGACTTGTAACCCTATTTATTAGGGGAGGTTACTACACGAAAGCGTTAAATGTTTGTGCACAATACATGGTACGAAGGGCTGATCCCCCTAAGTACGAGTTAAGAGTCCATAGTTTAAATGACTGTTAAAGGTTTTAAACAAAAATGTTTATAACCTAGGATATAGTTCAAGGTCCTATGACCCTCAGATGATTTCAATATTCGAAATTCTAAGTATTGATGAAAGAATTATTATTCAATTCATTATTGTTGATGAAAGTAAAGTTATTCAAATCTTTTGAAGTTATTCAGTTATGTCATATTATTGTTGTATTCAAAGTGAGCTTTTGTTTCCTCACTCTTGAATATTTAGTAATCCCTTACAGTTAAAGCCGAGAACATTGACGTACCGTCAACAAGTAAAGGGAAAGGCAAAATGAACAAGTGAAGACTTGTTATCTTTGATTTGATTGTAATAAGATTTCGTTTATGATATTTTATTTGCGCACTTATTTGTTATGTTAAGGTTAGCAAACCTGGGATAATTTTGGACTAAGGTTGTAATCCTTTTTCAAAAGGAAGATGTTATTTAATGATGAGGTTGTAATTTATTTTGCATTCCTTATTATTTGGTAGATGTATATTTTATTTAGATAGTGAACACCAAATTCCGTGGAATCGAAGTACCAGGATTTGGGGGTGTCACAGGTTGGTATCAAAGCTATAGGTTATGAACCTTAGGTGGGGGAAAAATCTTAGGTAGTAGCCTTATAGGAAGATCAAAAAGATAGTGGTGATAGGATGACGACCGTTGGAGAGTCCAGTCAGGCTAGAGAGGAGTTACCTCAGATGCCGAGGGACGAGGAGCCCCAAGACATCCATGTTATCTAGGAGCAGTTGGTAGGAGAGAGCTATCTCCATTGATCACCATTGCTGGTCAGGAGAATGAGCCAACATCTGACCAAGATGATGAGGATGAGGATGAGTCAGAGGAGGAGGAGGATCTCGAGGAGGAATTTCCACCTCACTCTACTAGTGCTGAGATGTACGATGAGATCTATGATCGGAACGTGGAGCTACATGGTCGAGTCGGAGAGCTCGAAGTAATCATACAGCAGCGGGATGAGACGATCAAAGAGTTGAACATTGAGGTTGGAAACGTGAAGTGGGATCTAATTCATGCAGAAAGTGATAGAGACGATGCACGGGCTGAACTAGCGAAGCTGAAACACGGCATCCAGGAGGAGTCAACGAAGCGTGCTAGAGCGGAGGAGACAAGCTTGAGGGCTATTCAACGAGCCGATCGAGCTGAAGACGAGGCTCAGGCAAAAAAGGCCAAGCTGAGGGAGACGGAATACGCTTTCCATACGGCTATAGAGAGGGCCCAGGATCGTGTCTTCTATTACCCAGCTCAGTTCCAAGGTTTACTATGGTACATGGTGGATCGCAGAACAGCATTTCGGGTGATGGAGGAAGAACGCAGAGAGGCTGTGCGACGTCTTAATATGCCTAGATAGAAGAGTCTTTATTTATGTGTTTCTTTATGTAATAAATAAATGTAAATCCCATAATTGAGATAATAATGGGATAAGATAATGATGTAATCCTGCAACTTGTACCAGTTCAGGAAAGATGATGTAATAGCAGAGATGCTATCTATTCTGTGTTTTTAAAATAATAAATGAATGAATAAAGAAGTTTATCGACATGCTATGTGTTCATATATGAATAGAGTTAATTTAAATGTTTAAGTATGAACTTGAATACTTAAGAATTGAGTAAAGGATCTAATAAATATATTTCTTAACAAAAAATACCTCCTAGAAGAAGACCTACACGTCAAAACCCCGAGGGTTCGATGAATAACAACAACAACAATAATGATGGGCCGAATCCCAACTCGGCTCAATAGCTAGAGTTAGCGAAGACCAGAAGACGGCTTTCACAACTTTTATGTTGAAGTCGGATGCTAGCTTCTGGTGGTAGGCCAATAAGACCAGAGATGGAGAAGGTGTTATAGCGTGGGATTGTTTCAAATAGATGTTCTTTGAAATGTACTTCCTCGTTAGCTCGCAAGACAAGATGGAGGTCTAGTTTCTAGAGCTTAAGCAGGGAGGGATAACGGTGTCCGAATACGTCGCAAAGTTTAACGAGCTGGTCAGGTTCACTACATACCAGGTCAGTACTGATTCTAGGAAGGCGAGAAGGTTTTAGTGGGGACTGAAGCCCTGGCTCTACAGCAAGGTCTCCATATTTTAGCTGAATACATTTGCAGCTGTACTGGAAAAGGTCATACTCACTGAAGGTGAAAGCAACGCGGTGACCAAGTTCAATCAGGAAAAGGAGAAGAAGAATGAGACAGAACCCAAGGCTGGTGGTAGCGGGGCTATCAACCAGAAAAGGAAGTGGAACGACAACACGTCTGTTGGAAGTCAACAGGGAAACCAGTAGAAGAAGAAGATCGAAGCATGTGTGACATGCGGGAAGAATCACACTAGAGTGTGCATGAAGGGAGGCGGGTGTGCTTTAACTGTGGTCAGGAAGGTCACATTGCGCCGAATTTCCCGAACCCGAAGAAGGGAGCTTGCTACACATATGGATCCAAGGATCACATGGCCCGTAGTTGCCCAAAGAAGTCAGCAGCAGGGTCAACAAGAAATGGAGGAAATGGTAGCGGTAGCACTCTGACTATTGCTGGACCACTGTAGGGCGTTCGACCCACTGCCCGAACATTTAACAAGATGGTGCGGGATGCTGTGCAGTTAAAAGATGTGGTGTCAGGTATTATTCCGATCAATACTATAAATGCATATGTATTATTTGATTCGGGTGCTACTTGTTCATTCATATCTGATGAATTTACTAATACCCTAGACTTACCTAACGAAGAATTAGTTTATCCATTGAACATAGAGATTGCGAATAGGGAGGCTATTCATGTTAGGTTTGTATACAAGAACTATAAATTGGACATTAAGGGTCAAGAATTGAGGGTAGATTTGATTTCGATCAAACTTAGGGAATTCGATGTGATTTTGGGTATGGATTGGTTGTTCAACCATGGGGCGATAATCGACTGTCAGAAGAAGTCCGTAAACCTTACGACTCCGTCGAAGTTAGTGTTCTATGATAGTAAATCGCCTAGACAAGCTAGTTGTCTGACAATCATACAAGCCAAGAAACTTTTGACGTAAGACTGTGTAGGATATCTAGCCTACATAGTAGATACTAGTAAGGAAAGCCTGAAAATAGAAAAGATATCAGTGGTTAGGGAGTTTGTGGATGTATTTTCGAGCGACTTGTCAGGATTTCCGCCAGATAGGGAGATATAGTTCATTATCGACTTAGCCCCGGGAACTACTCTGATTTCAAAAGCACCGTACAGAATGGCTCCAGTTGAAATGAAGGAGTTAATGGTTCAACTGCAGGAACTGCTGGACAAGAAGTATATTTAGCCGAGCGTTTTACCGTGGGGAGTGCCAGTTTTATTCGTGAAGAAGAAGGATAGATCGATGCGGCTTTGCATTGATTATAGGGACTTGAACAAAGTTTCGATCAAGAATAGGTATCCTTTACCTAGGATCGATGACTTGTTCGATCAACTGAAAGGTGCTAGATACTTCTCAAAAATTAATTTGAGAAGTGGGTATCATCAGTTGAAGGTGATAAGAGAAGATATACCAAAGACGACTTTTAGAACTTGGTATGGACATTACGAGTTCTTGGTGATGTCATTTGGTCTAACGAATGCCCCAGCTGCATTTATGGACTTAATGAATAGGGTGTTTAAGCAATTCCTGGATAAGTTCGTAGTAGTGTTCATAGATGACATCCTGGTTTATTCCAAGACCGAGGAGGAACACTCTGAACACTTAAGGCTGACCTTATAATCGCTGAGACGTGCGAAGCTTTATGCGAAATTCTCAAAGTACGAATTCTGGTTAGAACGTGTGCAATTTCTTGGCCACATGATTAACAAGGATGGGATTTCGGTAGATTCGTCAAAGGTTAAAGCTGTGATAAATTGGGATCAGCCGAAGACGCCGTCTGAAGTAAGGAGTTTCTTGGGATTGGCAGGTTATTACCGAAGATTTAACCAAGCCTTTTCTAGAATCGCAACTCCGTTGACAAATTTGACTCATAAAATAGTTAAGTTTGTTTGGCTGGAAAAGTGTGAGGAAAGTTTTCAAGAGTTGAAGAAGAGGTTGAGTACGGCGCCGGTATTGTCGTTGCCGGATAGTACGGGAAATTTTGTAATATACAGTGATGCCTCATATAAGGGATTAGGCTGTGTGCTGATGCAGAGTGGCAAGGTCATTGCCTATGCATCACGTCAGCTGAAGGACTACGAGAAAGGGTATCTAATAAGTGGTTTTTATGACCACTTATGCGGATAGTAACCAGCTTATTTTGTTGCTTAAACTCATGTAGTCTCGTGCTTTTTATGTGTTTTTCCCTTCTTTTGTGTTTTTCAGGTTTAGGAACTCCTTTAGTGCACATTGAGCTAAAAAGGGCAAAAGAACGCCAAAATGGGGCAAAGCACATATATGAGCTTAAAGCATAAGGATGGCATGGGTGAAGAGGCTATAGAGCGTGATGCTACGAGGCTGCAAGAAAGCAAGAAGGCAAGCACGGACAGAAACCAAGTGCAGCAGAGCAAAATCAAGCCATCAACAAAATCTGCACAGCCGTGCGGCCGCGCCCTCTCCAAGGCTAAACCACGCGTGGCCGTGCCAATCCTAATTTTTTCCAGCTTTGACTTTCACTTGGATTGAACGGGAGAAGGCTAGATATAAGGGCTGGCTACTCATTTTGTTAAAAAAATCTCCACTAGGGAGCTCATTTTGGCCCTAAGACCTAGCTTTGTTATTCCTTTTCCCTTTTAATTCCTTGTATAGGATAGGAGTAGATTAGGTTAGATTTAGTTAGTTAGTTTCTATGGTTTAATTAATTTTTGAAGATTGAAATAAGTGATTGACATCAAAGATCCAAGCTTGGAGTAAGAACTCAGATTTGCATTCTCTATTTATATCGTTTCCTAGCTATCTCTTTGTATATTTGGATGATGTATATTCAACTTGTGGATGATATATTTGAGTTATTTTTGACTTAAACTTATTTTGAGGTTTCAATGGAACCTAATGAGTAGTCTATATTGATTTTCTTCTATGTTGGTCTTGTTTATCGTTATGTGATTGTCTATTACGATTCATACTTGCATTGCTTAATTGATTCATGACCAATTACTGTGATAACCCATATGGGCTTGAAAGATGAAGTGTGGGTTTAGATCTAATCGTAATGGCGGGCAATTGTATATTTACATGGCGTTAAATGTATGATTTGTGCTTAGGATAGACATATATCAAAGTCGCCCGTAGTCAATTGAGAACTTGACCTTAAACCCTAATTATTTGTAAATTACATAGACATATAGGGGTTTAGATAATGTGGGTGTTCATGTGCGTTCTATCATCTGTGGATTGCATGTGATATGGATTTGGTGCATTGAGAGATGGCCTTATCTCATTTTACCGTTCTCGACTAACAAGCTTGGACGATTAATTTGACCTAACTGGAAGTATGTTGACTTAGATGAATCATTAGGGGAAATTAGAATCTCATGTCTTCATTATTTGATTTTACTCTAGGATTCTTTAGTTTAAGTTTAGTTACTTGTCTAGTTAATTTAGTTTTTAATTAAAACTCTTTACCGCCCGTTAAAATAAGACTGAAGGTTAGGGGAGGTTACTACGCGAAAGCGTTAAATGTTTGTGCATAATACATGGTACGAAGGGCTGATCCCCCTAAGTACGAGTTGAGAGTCCATAGTCTAAATGACTGTTAATGGTTTTAAACGAAAATATTTATAACCTAGGATATAGTTCAAGGTCTTCTGACCCTCAACTGATTTCAATATTCAAAATTCTAAGTATTGATGAAAGAATTATTATTCAATTCTTTATTGTTGATGAAAGTAAAGTTATTCAAATCTTTTGAAGTTATTCAGTTATGTCATATTATTGTTGTATTCCAAGTAAGCTTTTGTTTGCTCACTCTTGCATATTTAATAATTCCTTACAGTTAAAGCCGAAAACGTTGACGTACCGTCAACAACTAAAGTGAAAGGCAAAATGAACAAGTGAAGACTTGTTATCTTTGATTTGATTGTAATAAGATTTTGTTTATGATATTTTATTTCCGCACTTATTTTTTATGTTAAGGTTAGCAAACCTGGGATAATTTTGGACTAAGGTTGTAATCCTTTTTCATAAGGAAGATGTTATTTAATGATGAGGTTGTAATTTATTTTGCATTCCTTATTATTGGGTAGATGTATGTTTTATTTAGATAGTGAGCACCAAATCCCGTGGAATCGAAGTACCAGGATTTGGGGGTATCACATCTCATCCCAACATTTTGCGCTCCACGACGCTCTTGTACTCCACTTGTGATATGTATGCAATCAAATCCCTGCTCATGGTATGTCGGTTCTGCCCCTGCTCCGTCGAATAGTGATATACACCATCAATCACTCTCTCTATGGCCGAGCGAAATACATAACCCATCTTGTTCATCTTCCTCTTCTTACACATTACTTCATTATCTAAATCTTCTGCCCTATCATTAGCTCCTTCCCACTTCTCCTTGAAGTGGATCCTCTCCATCTCTTCCAGCTCGAGCTAAGTACGGAGAGCCTCCTTCACCTCCTTCTCGCTCAACTCTCTCTGCTCAACCTCCTCTAGTTTTCCTGCCAAGTCCACATTCCTAGATACCAATCTGTGGAAAAGAGTCCCCATCTGAATCCCTGCCTCCTTTCGGTAAGCAATCTCCACCTCCATATCCTGCATCACTAACTTCCTCTAGTGGTCTTCGTCCCTCAGTTTCTGGAACTCGGTCTCTCTCTCTTGAGCCTCAACCTCTGGCTCTTGAACTCGGTAGTCTAACTCCAAGATTCGTTCCTCATACTCTCCGAACATCCTTTCCTCGATTGTAGCCTCGTCGGAATCTTCCATAGGTTCGTTCTCCATAGGCTCCTCCTCTGGATCTGACTCTACCTCTATCTCTTCCTCGTCATCAAACTCGGACGGTGCTACTGCCTGCACAGGCTCGGCTACTAAAGGTACCTCATATACAACATGTATATCCCGGGGCTCCTCCTCTGCCACTCTACTAGGTCCTCCCATGTCTGTCATCCTACAACCATAAACACAAGACAAACACACAACAACTCCATTAGAATGTTAAATAAAACATAAGTTCATTGTATAGAATGAAACTATATTTTATAAACACACTAAGTCTCTCTCGAAAAACTTTTTATGAGTTTTATTTCCTTCTATCTTCTAAGTTCTTATAAGGTTATTGTAACGAATAAGAATTTTATATATGAATTTTAATATTTATTGAATTAAATAAATATTTTAATTGATTTATTTATTTATTGAGTTAAATAAATAATTTATGTACTTATTGTGGGGTAATTTAATTAAGTGCAATATGTTAATTAAATGAATGTTAATTTAATTGATGTGTAATGATTTTATGGTATAGTTTAATTTAATTAAGATAATTGAATTAAATGGATATTATGTGATAATTGTTACATGAGATTATGATTAGCGAGTAATTATAATTGTTATGTAACAAATTTTAGTTGATTAATTGATGTTAGTTTGAATTTAATTAAATTGAAATGTTAAGATTTAATTAATTAAAGTGTAACATTGAAAGTATGTGTTAACGGATTTATTAAGTAAATTAAAAGGGTTTTTAAATTAGTTTTGCCAAACAAGGCCCTTAAAACTGTTTTTAATGAATTTTACCAAACAAGGCCCTTGCACCAATTTTAAAGAGTTTTTAACAAACATGGCCTTAACTATTAAAAAGCTAGTTTTTAAAAATAATGGGTTTTTGCCAAACAAAGCCTTATGGCGTTTGATTTTCAAAAATATAAAACTGATGTAATTATTAAGGAATTAATTGTAAATATTATACGTATTAAGTAGATGGCAGTTACATATATTATATAATTATATATATAATATGTATATAATATCATATCATTTAGTGTACATTAGTTAAAACAAAGCTAAGGTCAGTCAGTGTTAGAAGAAGAGAAAAACACAGAGAATAGTTAGAGAGAAGAAGAAGAAGAAGGAGGAGGAGGAGGAGGATGAGGAGGAGGAATCCTTGCTAAGCCAAAACAAACACCATCGTCATCTTCTTCTTCACTTCAATTAGCAAAGGGTATAATTTCTAAACTTATAGTTTTAAAATTGTGTTTTATGTTCTTCAAGTTTTATTCTCTATAATATGAGTTTTCATGAAAGTATGTATAAACATGAATTATATGTATAAATTGTGTTCATATATGCTTATAATTGATTTGTATGTATAATTTAGTTTTTTAAATCTTGTAAACATGATGAACATGAAAACATCATGTTCATCAAAAGTTATAGTGAATTGGTTTTGATAAGTAGCTCTTTTAAAATCTAAATTTATGTTTGATTGTAAATTATTGTATAAATTGATTAGAGATTATGTTAATATGCTAAGAAACGAATTCAATATGCTTTGAATTGTGTATTTTGATTTAGAAACAAACTCACAGTGTTCAATTTCATCAAGAACACTGAAAAATAGGTTTTCTTCGAAATTAACAAAATTGAGAGTTTTGATTATGTGTTATGATGATTATATATGTTAAAATATGTTAGAAGCTTAGAATTATATTTTCTATAAAGTTTTGTATGCAATATGTTGGTTAAATTTAGAATTTGGTGTGTGGAGAAATAAGCCAAATTGGCTTTTTTTCTGCAAAGTTCGTGACTTTGTCAGAACTGTCTGCGCAGTGGCGTGGCCGCGCCGCTCCAAGCCACCGATGGAGCGCGCCCGCGCCAGACAGCTCGCCCAAGCCGCTCCCAAGGCATATTGGAGCGCGGCCGCGCTGGTTCTGCAGATTGTGTAGAAAGCTATTTTTAAATGTAAAATTTTATAAGATTAATGATGTAATAATTTATAAAGCATGCTAATACAATTAAAATGTTAAATGGTTAATAATGAATTATATTGTTAAGATATAATATGTAATTATAAATTAATTAATTATAATCAAAGTAAATATTTAATTTAAATTATAATTTGTTCAATTATAATTTAAATAATATAAAATGTAATTATAATTTGATTAATTATAATGTTTAATTTAAATTATAATTTGTTTAATTATAATTTAATTAATATGAGTACATAATTTAAGTTTGAATAATTATGTGAACATGTGATGTGATTAATTATGTGATAATTAATTATTAACTTAATAATTAAAGAGGAATGAGTTAACCTAAATGGGTTAACTAGTTATGTGATAACTAATTTAGATTATTATTGTTAATTATACGTATGTAGGGTTAATTAAGGAACGTGAGTATAAATTGTAGCTTGCGCTTGAGGCAAGTTTTCTAAACTCAAACTTTACTTGAGCAAGTTGTTCTATCCTTTCTTGATTTCAATTATGCCAGTTATTGCATTCTCTATAATTTATATATTGAATAAATATCTTATCGAACTTTTTTATTGAGTTAATGGAACCTTGACTTAATTATTCAAGCAAAGTCTACCTTATCTTTTGAATGCTTTAAGTTTAATTCTAAAGCATAAGTTATTTTATAATTCTTTATTGTTGAATTATTCTAAGTTATTTTAAGTCGATTCAACTACTCCTTAGTTAATAGTAGTTGAACTCTAAATTTTTCTTGAAGCTTATCCAAACCAAACTTTCTTTGGTGCGGACTTGTATCAAATACTGAGATGAACAATCCTATTTAATAGGGGATTACCATGCGAAAACGTTAAGATGTTTGTGCACAATACATGGTACGAAGGGCTGATCCCCCTAAGTACGAGTTAAGAGTCCATATAGTCTAAAAGACTGTTAAAGGTTTTAAATAGAAATGTTTATAAAACTAGGACATAGTTCAAGGTCTTATGACCCTCAGATGATTTCTATATTCGAAATTCTAAACTTTGATGAAAGAATTATTATTCAATTCTTTATTATTGATGAAAAAAAAGTTATTCAAATCTTTTGAAGTTATTCAGTTTATTTCATCACTATTATTGTTATTATAACAAGTGAGCTTTTGTTTGCTCACTCCTGTAATTAAATAACCGTTGCAGCTAAAGTCGAGAATGTTGACGCACCATCAACAAGTAAAAAATAAAGCAAGATGAACAAGTGAAGACTTGTTATGTTATGATATGACGTGTAATAGAATTTTATTATGTTTTATTTTATTTCCGCATTTTATTGACGTTAAGGTTAGAAAACCGTTGGATATTTTGAATAAGGTTGTAATCCTTTCAAGAAAGATTTTATTGTTATTTATTCAAAGTTGTAAATTATTTTACAATCCTTATTTATGGGCAGTAGCTATGTTTTAATTAGATAGTGAGCACCAAATCCCGTGGAATTAAAGTATCCGAATTTGGGGGTGTCACAGTTATAATCTAAGGACTCTCGCTCCTAAGGTTTATAACTAACGCTTTGATACCAACCTGTGACGCCCCCAAATTCAGACCGCTAAATTCTAATAACGTACTAACATCTCATGCAACGGAATAATAGAATAATTTATATTTATTTAATATAAATATTCGGGTCTCACGGTCTCGTAACTTAAGCATATCTCCATCATCTTAAACATAACTTAAACATAACTAATACATAATATGATATAATTATTATTACAATCATCATATTATTCCTAAAAGAGTACAAAGCTACGTCGTACCCTTACTTTTGCCATTGTCTGTGCCCGAGGGTGCACACTGTTCTGCCTTAACTGAAATATTTTAGAAAAAGAAAGAATAAGTAACAAGTTTGCTCAGCAAGTAATATAGCAATAAGGGAGAATAATATAGATTTCAAATCTCAAGTGTATAATAGCAAATGATAGTTCGAGAATAACAAGAAGTATCAATAGTTTTCAATAAATGTCTATGACAACCCGGATTTTCGAAAATTATTATAATAAGAATTTAATTAATAAAATTATTATTACGAGATGTTTTGAGTTTGGAAATGTGTTATATATTGTGAAGTATATGATTTAGTGTGAATATAGAAGATATATATATATATATATATATATATATATATATATATATATATATTCATATATTGGGATGGTGAGGTTTAATAGGTAATTTAACTATTGAAGAAATTAAATGAAATTATTATGAAAAAGGAAATTAACTGAATATTATTAGTTAATGTAATTAAGTTAAAGATTATATTATGAAATAATATAATTTGGTTATTATTCCTTTTTGGCAGTGGAATTATTATGAATTAAATCTCTTAAATAATATGAATAATTCACTTAATTAAAATAGTGAATTACTAATTAAAATAAGAATTTAATGGATAAAATTCTTATTATGATACGTTTTAATAAAATGAGAAAATAATATATATTACATATAAATGTAATATGTTAATGTAATACGATTGTGAATCTCGTAAATAGTTAAAATATTTATCGAATAAAATAAATATCTTAGTTGGAATATTTATTAAATTTAAAATGAGCATTTTAGTTGGAAATTGTTATGGAATAATTTGTTTAAAGTGTGATGATATCAAGTGAATGAAAATAGTCTAATTTAATTAAGTAATTAAATTAGAGGATTAATGGTTGTTAAATAAAATTATAATTATATTGGTTAAATAGAAGTTATAATTTTATTAGTAAGGTTTAATTGGATTTATTAATGAATTGAGATTAATTCAATTCAATTAGTTAATGGGTGTGACAAAGGTATATTATATGATAAGGAAGAAATTAAAATAAATTAGAAGATGATAATTGGGTTCTAGCCAAACATGGCCTTGTGACCCTTGGATTTTTATAATTGATGAAGCCATATTGATGTACATATTATGTTATATCAGTTATTTGGTTTTACGTTCTTTTCCTAAGCTTAAGAATAAAGAAAACAGAGTGTTGAAGAATAGAGTTATAGAATTTTGAGAGAGAATATAAGTTCTCTGTGAAATTGGAGAAGAAGAGATGCTAGAAAAATCAAAAGAAACAAGGTTTTTCAATTCATCTAGACAAGGTTTAGAAGAATCAAAAGGTATTAATCTATTTTTTCATTCTCTTGAGTTTTCGTTGAGAAATTGGATTTCTATGTTTAATTTGTTAAGAAATTAGTTATATATGTTAATGGTTATGTTTAATCCATTCTATATCATCTAAAAGTTGTTTTGTAGTGATCAAGTTCGTAAGAATGTGTTGAAAGATGAAGTTGAGAGTTTTGGTTGAAAAATATATGTTTTTGTCTACTTAGAGACTAAAATTGATGATAAATTCTTGATGGAAATCTAAAATTGATAATAGATGTTGTTAGTATATTGAAAGACGAAAACAACGAAGTTTAAACGGATTGATTTGGTTAGGAATCGAACCCGTGGTGAATGATTTTGCTAAAACATGTTAAAATATGTGAAACTAATATGAACATGAGTTTTAGGTCAAAATTTAGGTTACTTAATGTTTTTGTAAATTATGGATTCCTTGGTATGTTGTAGTTCTATAAATTACAAATCCATGGAGTCGAAAACGAACTCAATCGGATGTGTATAGCTTGAGTTATGAAGATTAGAAGGAGAAAAGGATCAGAAAATTCGCAAGAACAACAAAACTGGGAAAAATCATGTAGCATTCTACTATGGGGCGCTGGCCGGAATAGTGTCAGGAGGGACTGTTTTGACCTCTTGTAGTAAAATAGCCATAACGTTTTCATACGAACTCCGATTGAGAAGATTCAAGATGATTCGGAACGAGCTCGAGTAGACCTACAACTTTCGTTCTTTAAGTTTTTCAATTGGAGGTCAGTAGCAGGGGTCAAAATGGTTATTTTTGGCACTGATGTGTATTCGGAGGTAATCGGAGGGCGTCGGGCATGCACGTATACAAGTGTAGTGCTTCTAACGATAAAAGATATTGTCCTAAGTTATAAAACATGAATATTAGTAAATATAATGATGCTTAACATTAATAAATGCTGTATTAGATTAGTTATATAAGCACACTAAGCATACACAAGAGAGACAATTCGGGCATGTGACGAATAAACGTCGAAACGCCGTGACAAGTGTTAACGAATGTAAAAAGTGTTTTAAGTCAAATGAAATGAACATTATAAGATATGAAATGGGGTTAATATAAAACTAATAAGTAGTCCTAGCAAGACTTAAACACTTGAATGAATTTCGAATATTACTACAAAGAAATATAGTGAGATATAAGTCGAAAGTTAACACAATCAAATTGAACATTGTGTATTGGTAAATAAGAAGGGTTATGGGGTGTAGAGTAAAGTTTATATTACAACTACTATGCGTTGCTATGTGACTAATAGTTAATGTGCATGATTATATAATTGTGTAGGGGACGTGAAGTGCAGATAGCTGTAAGCTGTTAAACTGTTATTGGTAAACAACGATCAAGACAAGTCTTTCAGTTCTTATTTTCTATGTGAACTTGATGAAATGTTTTAAATCTTTATTTCAAATAGCATGATGTGTTATATATATGTTGAAAGTATGAAACGTTAAACTCAATTTATGACTATGATTAATTTAGTAATGAATGTTAATTGAGTAAGGAACTCAATCTTTATACTTGTTATATGAACTGCAGCATGTATGCTATGTTAGTCCAATGTTTTATGAGATGTATGTTGAGCATGTTGTTATGTGCTATGTGATGCATGAAAATTGTTAGATCTTGATGAGCTGTCGAGCTCAATCTTGCAAATAATCACTTTTGCAGGTTAAGGATTCAAGGTAACGCTATGTGCTACTTGCAAGAAATGAATCAGATGTAATGCATGAAGATTTATATACTTTGGCTGAATTGTTATTAGTTTGGACCATGTTTAAGGTTCCAGATAATGTATTTGATAATGTATGATAGTTAATAGATGTTGAGTTGTAAATTTTAATTTTATCCGATGTATAAAGGTTATTGAACCTGGTTGTAAGTTTTAGTTTATAATAACTTTGATGAAGCGATTCAAAAAATAAATTTGAATCAAAGTTATGTAATGATAAAGGTTGAGATTCATGGCAATAAAGAAAGGATTATATAAAAGTTTTAATTATTTCGCATTTTTAGTGATTTTAAATCGAATCATGATGTAAAGTTAGAATAAAGTTGTATTGTTAACGATCGAGAATTGGAATTATATTGTACGAATTTTGGGGTTGTTACAATGTCACTATAAATAAAAAGATATCAACAAGATTCAAGGTTTAACCATTTCAAGGTTCAAGAATAATGAACACTGAGCAGCCGCTAAGGACTATGAACTCTTACTATAATTAACAGTATTATGCTGAAAATCTAATAAAACAAGTACAACAGGTGATCAGCCTAAAGTACCTTACGTCATGCATAACATTCAATCGTACTCATGTGCACACGTCGTTCCCCGACAATTGTATATAATTTTCCCTTCCATGAGGGTTGTTCATCTCAGTAGAATTATAAGAGTCCGCACCAAGTCAATTGGTTTGGATAGCTTTCTAACATACGATATTAGTCTAGCCAAATCAAATGGCTTAGACAACCTTTGTAATGCATTTAGGAATGATAAGTTCAATGCTTGCAACAACATCAAGATATAAAGTCGATTTCCAAATAATAACAAATATTTGTTTGATGTAAATATAGTTGATATGGCAACAATTCGGATTTGTACAATATGTATAGTGAAAAGAGTTAGGGAACTTGCATTTAATATCAAATCAAATGAAGTTAGGAAACTTGCTTACAAGGTCCATAAAGTAAATACAAGGGTTAAGATACTTGCACAATATTCAAAATTATGTAAGATAGAGAACTTGCCTTAAGCGTAGTTTACCAACCTAAAGCTTATCAACATTTCACGGTCTAAGATATCCTATTGTATCATAGTTACACATATATGTATATTCATTAGTTACATAAGTTAAATACATATACTTGATATGTAACTTAAACACAACACATAAGGTCCTAACTTAGTCGTACAATCCTACACGTATGCCGTCATATATCTAACGTACACACAACACAAAATCAATTTGTATGTTATTATATAACTAAATAACACAGCTCGTAATCATCGTTGAATTAGCATTTTGAAAGTTGTATGAACATCTATCAATCTATGGTCTCCTATTGTCAACATGCTCATTAACACTTGAACATCCTAATAATCATGCATTGCAGTTCTATAACATAATATCTAATATGCATGAAATTTCAGATCACAACAACATGATCAGTTTGTACTGCAGAGCGGCGCGGCCGCGCTGGATTTGAACTAGGGAGTGGCGCGGTCGCGCTGCTCCTAGTTCAAACCAGAACTGAAAAGTCAATTTGCATGGCCTAGCTCGCTTACCCGCATACATTGATGATGACACATGCAGAACATACACGTTATGAGGTTTATGATTAGGTTCGATCTTACATCTTGCCTTTAACATAGTTCGTTATCAACCTTCCATTTAACAAGCTTAACGTGTTCAATTAGAAAGGCTTCTCATGCTTAGCCATTATACTTATGCAATGAGGTCAGTAAGCCTTAATCATACATGCTCAAGTCATCTTAGTCATGTATTTCAAAGTAGCATAGTTTTACTTCTTTAAAACTCATTTGAACTATGCTTGACTAGTTCACATATTCATAGATAATAGGTGTATATGTCCATCAGTCTAGATGCATAACATGTCCTATCATGGTAGTCTTAAGTTTCAGAATGCACATAAGGTAGTTATTAACATCATTAGTTTTCAAACTCTTAAGTTTTCTTTGAAAATCTCATGTTAAACCAACCAAGCATACAAAGTAACTTTACATACTATACATCATACTCATGTACACACATAATTAAACCATAATAGCATGCTCACAAGTTCAGAATTCAAAGTATACTTAGTTCGTCAAGTTTCATTCTCTAACGTTAAGTTTCCTTTAGAAAGTCATTAAAACCAAGCTAAGGTAAGTGATTACATGCAAGGCAACCTACGTTAGCATGTCAGGGACATATATAGGCATAATCAAGTTAAACTAACATGCTCAACATATTAGAAATCAAAAAAAAATTGCATTTTGGTTCTGCAGATCGACGCGGCCGCGCCGTGTTTGTACTAGTGAGTGGCGCGGCCGCGCCACTTCGGTTCTAGTCCAGAATGGCTTCTGCAATTGCAGAGCTTCAACCCAATTCAAAAATTATTCATGAAACATGCTTAAATTCAACCACATTGTATCTATAACATGTATATAAACTCTACTAACATGTTAACATCATTTCATCTATCAAACTTCAACTAATTCATGCAATTTCTATGAATTCATCAAACTCAAAACTAAGAACACAATGTAAGAGTTATACCTCTTTGAGCTTGAATTGCTAACTTGCTCTCAATTTTAGATTGCACTCTCAATCAATATCCTCACTGTCTATAACACTTAACAAGAACTCAACAAAATGAAATGGAGAAGAGGAGATGGCTATTTATAGAGATAGTTTTACCCAATTTTTGTTCTTGCACATTAAATCAAACCAAGCAGAGGAAGAAGCCATTGGTTAATCGAAGTTTGGTGAGATAGTAGCCAACAACCCCCATCAACCCACTCCCTTCTTCATCATTTGATTACTAGAATGCTTGAGATTGAATTTGCAAGTAATAGGCTTAGGCTATTGACTATACATGTGAAGGAGATAAAGAGACAATGAATGTGGGACAAGCCTATTAGAACTCGGCATTTGAAAATAAGAATGCCAACATACTTAGGTTTAATATGCATACATATATATATATTCTTACACAAATGTATATATGTATACCTAGGTTTTAATCTCCTTTAAGTTACAATGTAGCTTTAATAAGTTAATATTATAACATTGTAATAAGTTGGGGGTATATATATACATCATTATATAATCCATGCACATTTGATAATACCGAAATATAATTTAGTTGAGTACTATCATTCCACATTATCATACAACTTTATTATTTCAATTATACTTATTTATTGAAATAATTATTAAATAACAATTATTTATTTAGTCTAATTTAATATTTCTCATAAAGTACACATTTAATGCATTCACACATAACATGTTGTCACATAAGCTTATTTATGTAACTTATATGATTCATTTCATATAGTTTCCTATATTATATAGTTATCTTGTAATGTCACACCTCATTGTATATTACATAGATGTAGATACTCTATAACATATGATTAATTATTACATTTTATTGTACATATCAATTAATTGAAGAAACATTAATCTACTATATTAATTAATTATTTACTCATTAATATGCTCTTACTCATAATAACAATTAATTAATAATATAATATTAATTAATCCTTCACTTATTAATTCATTCATTCTTTAATTTAATTAAATCATCGTAAATTCCATCATCACGCCACACAAGGCATTTCACGAGCTTATCATAATTCTCCATATTTTTCAATTATCATAAATCCAATTTAATCTAATTGAGTTACTCATCTCATGCTTCATAAACGTTTATATTAAAATAAATATTCACACGTTTATTAATATCAATATTAATATTATTCATAAAATTCACGGTTATTACACGTAGCGCATGATGTCTACTATCTTCTATGATTTAAAAGTCCATCATCAATATTTTATCCCTGTAACACCAATCAATAATTATTTTAAATCAACGAATTATCTATGCACTACGGCCAAAGATATTCGTTTGTATCACCAGTGGTCATGATAATGCCAAACACCTGTCCATCTATGCACTACGGGCCAAAGAGGACTTTCACCACAAACCTTTGCATGTAACATTAAAGGTCATGATTATACCAATACATAATTCCTGGTTATAATCATACCAATCAACAGTCCATCTATGCACTACGGGCCAAAGATGACTTTCCATCACAAATTTAAGCATGAGGATGAGGACAATGATATAAAGAATGAATCCAGTGAGATCAAGGTTAAATATTAGATATTTATAATTCAATTTATCCAGAGTTCAAGAATATCCAAATTGTCAACATGAAGATCAAAACATGGATTCAATTTTAAGAATAAGATTCATAAAAGATAACTTGGATAAAGAAAAGAAATTAAATTCCGTTGTGAATAGTACTCATGAATAGTATCGTATGAATAGTACCCCGGATAAATAGTACCCCGACATGAAAAGATTAAAATTTAATAAGAAAGTTCAGACCAATATTCCAGTGAAATGATATTAGATTGAGCACATTCTACTAATTTTAGGGATTTTCACCATTTAATAATAAGGTTATGGAAACAAACAATAATTTTGTACCATAAATGGAGAAATATGAAATAAAACGATATCCCTGGACGAGTACAAAAGAAATAATATCCCATACAAGTATGAAAGAATATACGAAACTGCAAATGGATTTTCACCCGTCATGCAATAATCCGCGTAGACATATCATTTCCATAACTTAATAAAGAATGAATACGAAAGGTTATTCACCATGCATGTGGTAGTCCGCGTAGACATGTTATTCCCACATATTAATAAGTAATAGAATGACAACCTTTACGAGTATTGAAAGAAAATAACATCCTTTACTATAGTAAGAGAATAAATCTGACCGGTATAACGGAGATTATCTTGAAAAAATCTTGCAGTATTAGCTACACTCAAAGTATTCTTATACTAGAAAGAAATACACACAATATTATAGAAGAAGAATTCTCTGATTCTGGTGTGATTTCATTTCTTAACTAAGCAACTTATTTATAGGAGAATGGCAGGGCGCTATTTAAAAGAAAAATCACGGGCGAACAGAAAAATTTTCACGGGCGAAAATCTGATTTTTACTATGCAACACTATGCAATAAAATATTCTAGTAATACAAAAACTTTATATATAATATATTCTATTTATATTCTAATAAAACAAATAACTTTATATATATTATAAAAAGTATTCTATTTTATATAAAAAGTTTTCTGTTTTATTATTATAATAATAATAAAACAAAACTGAGATAAAATTTTACTTACGGTTTGACAAATTGGTACGTGGGGGTCTATGGAATAATAAGCCAAACTTATAATAAACTCCTCTATTTATATCACAAATTGAACAAATATCTTCCACTCATCAATTATTATACTTATATTTAATCAACACAATCTTTCAACAATTATTCATCATTAATATTATAACTCACAATATTAACAACCAGATCGTTCCTAGAAAAGAGGGGGCTGTCCGATAAGGATTTCTCTTTATTGGCGCGCAATTAAATAACCTAATCCCTTTTTTGACAGAACTTTCTAGACATTACCAATAATGCTAATTAATAATATTAAATAATATGAGTAACTGTATCGTGATAATTATTGATTTAATAATATAAAATATTGTGCAGATGTTACTGTAATAATTATTGAATCAATAATATGAGATACTATGTAGCAACTACTGTGGCAATTATTGAATGAAATACTGAGTGACTTCTTATGTAAGAATCAATAATCAGATATACTGTTCAACAACGCGTATTACTGTACTTTTATCACCGGGTATTTCAACAGTTTAACAGTAAAAGTTTTGCAATTATTTTTATAAAAAGGTTATTTCTATCACTTTCTATATCCGATAATTATTTCGTTGTAGGGTTTACCAATGATTGTGCCGTCGTACGAATATTCTCACAACAAAAAGAATATTCCTCGACCAAACGAATATTCCCCGACATAACGAATATTTTATGACAACTTGCTTACTTTGTAAAATTTTCACATATCACCCATAACTATATCATTTATTAAATTATCACTTTACTATTTAGAATAATATTTAGAGAAAATTAAATCTTTATTCATAAAAAGTTGGGTCTTACAAGAGAGATTTAGAAAGAAAGTATGAGAAGAAGGTTGAGGAAAAACTAACGAAAGAAAATCAGACTTCAGTTATACTTCCTGTGCCATTCCCGTCACGATTACAAAGTCATAAATTGAAGAGCCAGTTTGCCAAATTCATGGAAATCTTTACGAAGTTGCACATTAACATTCCGTTTGCCGAAGCACTAGAGCAGATGCCACGCTATGTCAAGTTTATGAAAGATATACTATCCAAGAAATGCAAGCTTGGTGAATTCGAAATAGTGGCGCTAACGGAAGAGTGTAGTGTAGTTCTTCAGCAAAAGCTTCCCCCTAAGTTGAAAGATCTGGGGAGCTTTACTATTCCTTGTGCAATTAGTAATCAAGACGTGGGAAAAGCACTGTGTGATTTGGGAGCAGGAATAAACCTCATGCCACTGTCCATATACAAGAAGTTGGGTTTAAAGAAATCAAAGCCAACAAATATCAATTTACAGTTTGCAGATAGATCGATAATTTATCCGTTGGGAATAGTAGAGGATGTACTGGTGAAGGTCGATAAACTGATATTTCCAGCGGACTTTGTAGTGTTAGACTTTGAAGAGGACAACAATATCCTGATCATATAGGGAAGACCATTCCTTACAGCTGGACGAACACTAATCGATGTGCCTAATGGAGAATTAACGCTAAGAGTGTTTGATTACGAGATAAGAATTAAAGTTTAAAAGGAAATCCCAATCCCAAATGATAAGTGAGAGTGTTATTGTGTTGATACATTCACATACTCGCTTCATAAAGATTCTCGAAAATACGAGGGCTCAAAAACCCTCCCTGGTGAGCAAGAGCCAATTACCCATCCGACAGATATGATTAAGAAGTATACGGTGAAACGATGTTGGTTATGTGAGGAAAATAAGCAAAGCGCTCACACCATACCAGCTGATCCAAAATAAAAACAGGGATTAGTCAGGTTGAGAACTTATAAACAAGCGCTAATAGGAGGCGACCCAATCATTGTTTTATCTTTAATTCTTAGATTTTAATTTTTCCATTCAGTAGAATAGTAGTTAGTTTTAGGATAATATAGTTAGTTAGTCTTTGTAATAAAAGATTGCTCGTTCTTTCCCCAAAATACCTTCTCTGACCCTCGTTACTTGTTACCATTACAGATGTGAGAATGACAATTCCAAGGTGGAAGCTCGCGGAAGATCATTAAGTCAAGCTAGGATGCATTTGGGGAAGCTAATCAAGCAGTAAGACTATAGAACAAGTGCCAGAAACAATATCAGAATAAGTCCAAAACCAGAAATTTTATGCCTTGGAATGTCGCTCCGGGGGAGAGCTCTCTGCCAAAGTCCGCCCTGGCGGACTTCCCAGTTCAAATTCACCCCTCCCTGACAGATTTTAGGAAAATCTATTTTTTAAAAACCCCTCATGGCAGCGGATTAAACACACCCCTTCCATTCCAACTTCATATTCGAAAGCCCTAACCACCAAAAAACCTCGATCCCTATCCATCTCTCACACAATCTCTACATTATCCACCATCTAATCTCTTCTATAATCGAATTCAAGGGTTTTTCACCTTCTAAAATTAGGTAAGTTGGATACTAGGGCTCCAGATTTCTACCACCCAATTTGAATTCAACACAGGAAGTCAAAGTTCCACATTGGGCAAGGTACTTTAGCATATAAATTGGTAATTTGGTTTTGCAAATGGATAGTGGTTACTCTGAAATTGTGATTTAGTGCTTTTGTCTGGCTAATTTGGTTGGTATTGGCTTAGTAGACAAGAGTTAGGTGTGTTTTGCTATAATTGCTAGTATACTGGGTGTAACAATTCAGAATTAGCTATCATTGAACTGAGTTTGGAGGGGATGAGTTTTCATTGCTAAATTGGTCAGAGATTAGAAAAGGGTCATGTTAACTGTAATTAGAGGACATTATTGAGATAACTGAGATTTGGGGGCAAACCACCTAGTGGACAGTTTGACAGTCTATACCAAAGTTAAGTTAGATGCATATGGCACCACCTAAAAGACCAAGAGGAGATGGCCCTTCAACACCTACCCGACAGTTTGACCATAGAAAATTTGTGAGAGCAGTAGCTGCAGATAAATTTGAGTACTTCATCGCCAAAGCACTTACTCCGGAGCGTGGAATCTGCTCCGATGAGTTTGACGGTGAGATGGGCAACCAGATACGAGAAAAAGGATGGGAAACCTTTACCGAACAATTGGATGCAGCAGTGGTGTCTGTAGTGTAAGAGTTTTATGCCAATGCAGAAGATAAATCACCATTTTTTGCATTCGTCTGGGGTAAAATGGTGCCATTTACAACTCAAGAAATCAACTATTTCTACAATATACGGTCCCCAACCGTTTGTGAGTGTATGGCATACATGCAAAGCGACCTAACTATGAACAAATACTGAGTGAGTTGTGCAAACCCGAGTCTACCTGGTCCTCGAGGGGTACATTCTTTCACAACAAGGATCTCAATCGTTATGGAAAGATATGGTACGCCTTCCTCTGTGCCAAATTATTTCCCTCACAGCACACGAGTGATGTTACGAAGGAGAAGGCTGAACTAATGTACAATATCATCAAGGATCGTCAGATAAATGTTGGACTAATAATACATCATTCATTTCGTTGTTGTCTGCGGGGTCCTATTCAAGGAGGATTGCCCCATCCTTCTCTCATCTGTGGGTTTTGTTCACGAACTAGGGTGAAATGGACAACAGATGAGTCGGTCCAACATCCGTTACTACTCGTGGACCACAAGTTGATTAACGTTATACGGTTTGGAAAGGGGGGGAAATCTTTCCCACGAGGACTTGTTTTTACCTTTTCCTCTAGTTCTGAAGATGATGAGGATGAAGAAGAAGATGAAGACTTCGATGATGAGGAGGAACAAGAGCAAGATCAAGCAGGAACATCCAACACATCACGCATAAAAGCTACAATCAGCACTTAATTTTATAGTCTTCAGCAATATCTCGACCCAAGGAATAAGATAGAGGATAAACAGTTTCAACGATTAGCGACGAGACAAGATCATATGTTTGCCATACAAAACAGCTTCAACACCGCTTTGGTCGATAGAATGGCATGACTAGATCCAAATGTTGAACTGTTTCAGTTCTCGTTCCTCAACCAATGCCAGTCTACCCCTCGTCAGATTCAGAGGTTGAGGTGATTGAGCACGGCACTTAGTCAGTCAGGGAAGTCCTCTGTTTAAATTTCTTTATTTCTATACAATGAGGACATTGTTTCACTTAAGTTTGGGGGCACTGTGCATTGCATGTATATATTAGCCTTGCCATAGTAGTTGTATTTAGTTGCTATAAAAAAATAACTGATAATCACAAAAATACTTGGTTTTGTTTTGTTAGCTTAGTTGTTTATTATTGGCATCTAGTTAGTTCATATTGCATGTTTCTAGCTTGTCGGCTAATTTGAAGTTGACTTGGCCTATGATGAGAATGGAATTGCATAGACATTGATCAGTATTGTTAGCCAAGGCTTAGATGTAATTTCATAGCATGATATGAATCATTTCATATTTAAAATTGATATAATCGGATGCCCCCAAACTTAAACAAGGGTAGCTGATTGGGAGGCAACCCAAGATCTCAGATTTGATTTTTCTATCCATTTACTTTTTAGTTTGGTAGATTGCATGTTAGTTAGTAGTTCTTTCTTTTTTGCATGATTTTCTTACATTAGGGACAATGTAAGGTTTGAGTGTGTGTGGGGGGGGGGGGGGGGGGGGAGATTTAGGTTTTATTTAGGGAATTTGATCTAATTTTGATGGGAAGTTAAAAAAAAAAGATGCCTTTGATTTTTTTTTTTTAAATATTGTTTTTTTTTTCCGGTTTTGATATATTTGACTAAGTGCTTTAAAAGTTTAAAGTCAAAGATTAAGAATCAATGCTAACTTCCAGATTCTGTTTAATGCTTAATTGGTTAATAAATGATGAAAACTAAGCCATGATCTATAATAATTGATTTAAATTGAATTTGTGATACATGAGTACTTGAATATGAGAAGCATGCTTATTTGGCTAAGTTATTTATGGAGTTATCTATGTGCACTGATTTCATGATTAAGAACTGTTTAATTGCTTATGTTATTGCAGAACCATGTGGAGAAAAAGTTGGAAAAAAATGATAAATGAGAAAAAGAAAAAAAATAGAAAGAAAAATGAAGGAAATTGAAAATCTGCTTCAATGTCCATTGTACGAATTAACAGGTTGGATAATGTAATAACCCAATATTTTTGATACAATTAAATAAGAAATTTTGCATATAATTTTTTTTTTATATATATAACAATATTATTTTTACTAAGTACCAAAGTGAATATGGGAATGCGTGCATGATAAAGGAATGTGATTATGTGCTAATAAAGAATGTTAGTATCTAAGATTATACTAGCCTAAGAGATAAATTTTATTATCTCAAGTTATTAATTATTTTAAACCTAATTGAGACATGTCTCATTGGGTTATGAGATTGAATGCATAAAAGCAAATATTTTAAATTTCAACTTGGATGGAATGAAAATCCTAAGTAACTAATTAGGATAAAATAAAATTTAAGTTTTGGGTCTTATTAGTTTACATAGCCCAAACAATTAAATTAGAAGCCCAAAAGAAATAAAAGAATGGCCCAAGCTTAGCCGACTTGAAAAGGGGTATTTTAGTCATTTGTTAAAGGATAATTTGGCAAATAAAATAAAACAAAAATGGAAGGGAATGGGCTGAAAAATCCGGCTATCAACTGGCATTTTGGGGAGAGAAAGTTAATTTATGTAGCTTATCCAAAAATGTGGAGAAAATCTACCAACTTCTACTTACTCCTCTTAGGTGTCAACTTGTAAACTTAGCCAACACTTTTGTATATGTGAGCAAGCAATGTGTTGGCAATCACATTCAATGAATGCTTACTATACTTAGTAAACCAAATCAAGTTACTCCACTTTTTCTCATTTCATTTTCAAGCTTCTAACTTAGCTAAAAAAAATCGAAAGGAGAGAAAGAGAAAGGGGCTGAAATTTCGGCCAAGAGGGGGGATTAAAGGGGAGAGGATTTGATCCTTAATGCTCCATAAACTCATCACCTACTTTGAAAAGAAAAGAAGAAAAAGCAACAAGGAAAGGTAAGAGGAAGAACTTTAAGTTTTCTTTTAAGTTATTAAGTTTTGTTTATGATCTTGTGATGGATCTTGAAGATTAGAATTTATGGTGGTTAAAATCTTGTGAAAAGGTTAGATCTTGTGTTTTATGGGTGGATCTTGTGGATCCATAGGAGTTTCTATGAAAAAGTTTGGAAAAAGAAAGCTATATAGATTTTTATGAAATTTCTACTTAACTAGTGTACTATAGCATGTTTATTTTGAAATCTATAAGTGATATTTGAGATTTTCTTTCTTGACATGCTAGATACATGAGTTAAGGACAAAATCCCTTTAGAATCACTGAAATATGTTAAGAAATGAACAAGTTATGAATTAAATTCCAAACTACCCTAACTGTTGAACACAAGCTACCGATCAGTCACTTTTGTCCATTTTTCTGAGACCAAAACAGAACCAAAATGGATGTTTGATATAAGAAAACTATAGTTCGGGAAAATACAAATCCTATGATACCAATTGGACCTAAATTCGATTTGTAGATTTCGTTTTACAAGCATTTTCGTTAAGGACCCCAAATTTGGAAAATAAACTAACTGTTGAAGAAAACCTTGTGGACCAGTCACGTTGGGCCTAATTTCCTGGACCTAGATAGATCGGAATTTGGTGTTTGATAGATGAAAACTGTAGATCAAGAAGATACGGATCCAATGAGTCCAATTGGGCCTCAATCGGAGTTGTGGATCTCATAATACAAGCGTTTCTGTAAAAGACTCCAAAACTAAAAATGTTTCCAAGACATGTAATGGTTAGTCGGTAGTGGCCTATTTTTAGGAAGCTATACCAGGCCAAATGGACTGTTTCTTGAGCATAAAACGTAGCTCGAGAAGTCACGGTTCTAACGATGCCAAGTGGGCTCAAATCGGACTTGTAGATTTCCGTCTACAAGCGTTTCCGTGGAGGACCCCAACTTTGGACGAAAATTATAGAATAAATAGAAAATAAAGATTAGAAATTCATAATAAAGTTTTAAAAATTATTTTAAGTTATAAAAATTAACTTTTAATATTTTGAGATAAATTTTATTAATAATTTAATAATAATGATAATAAATTTATTTAATAATTATATTAAATAAATTAGTTAAAAATAGTTTTCATATTTTAAAAATCATTTAAAAATGATATTAATGTTTAAAAAAGTATTTTAAGTTATAATAAATAACTTTTAATATTTTGATAAGAATTTTATTAATATTTTAATATTAATGATAATAAATTTATTTAATAATTATATTAAATAAATTACTTAAAAATAATTTTAATATTTTATAAATCAGTTAAAGGAGAAATAAATGCTATAAAAATATTTTTAAGTTATAATAAATAACTTTTAATATTTTGATATAAATAACATTAATATTTAAATATTAATGGTAATTATTTAAAAATAATTTTAATATTTTAAAAATTATTTAAAGGTAATATTAAGGTTTTAAAAATATTTTTAGGTTATAATAATTAACTTTTAAGGTGTTGACATGAATTTTATTAATATTTTAAATTATTTAAATATTAATGATAATAAAATTATTTAGCAATTAAATCATTAAAAATGATATAAGTGTTTGAAAAATCATTATAAATGATTTTAATGTTTGAAAAAATATTATAAATGATAATTAAATTATCTAATACAATATTTAAGTTCTTGAACAAAGTTTCATTGAAAATAAATTCGTTAATTATCCAATAATGCAATCAGGATGCCAAAGCAAACCGAACTCAAACCAAATCGACATAGTTTGACTAGATATAAGTTCTTATGTGTTTTAATGACTGATATGAATAAGTGACAACATGTTTAAGCAGTATTATGTGTTAAGTTGTATTATTCTAATTAAAAGAATAATTCTATTGATAATAGAACTTTATATTAAAGATAAAAGCGTAAGCTATACTACAAAGCAGTAATCAGCTATCAAGGCAAGTATCCTAACTATTGCAATTACTTTATGCAATGAATCTTTGTAAGTAAGTTTCTTTACTCAAATTCTTATTGATATTCGTGCAAATAGGTATATATATTATGCTAGTTTTCAACTTAACATAAGTTTATCAAAATACAAAGCATGTTCATGAATAATTATTGTCAATTATTCATATTCGTAATGATATCCATGATTCGTTTATTTCTTATTAATATCCCATTATTGTTTGTTCTCATACAAGTGTCCCCACTTGTATGAGCTATTGTATTCATGCAAGAACTCTTGAACTAGAAATTCTTTGATATGACAAATCCTGTTACATACTATTAAATTTTGGTATGCGTTTATGGTTTAGAGGCTGTCTAAGCTATTTGACTAGGCTAGACATAGTTTGAATTGTATGGTTGAATAGTATTGGTTATGATAAAGTCGTCCAACTGAATTGTTTAGTTAGGACTCCAGACTGAGTATGAACAACCCGTAATGGAGAAATTATTTATGTGCCCAATGCGAACAGAGTGAACAAATTTATCATTTAAACAGATAGTATTGATCAATACAGGACATAACGGGGCTGATCACCCTACATGTCTGTAAGACCAGAGCGGTTTGCAGATGAATTTCTATTTAAACCTTTTCGAAAAATGAAAAATAAAAGTTCATGGTCTATTGACCGCTCAACATTTATAATTATTACCTCGTTTCAAAATTTTAAACGATTTGATATGTTATTAAGATATGTTTCGAAAGACTTCACAACTATTGATTCGTTGTAGAAGTATACCTCAAAGAAAATATTTACTTCTTTCAGCTAAAGTTTATTAACTGTTATTACTTGCTGGGCAATTGAATGCTCATTCTTGCTTTAGAATTAAATATTTTTAGCTAAGCGTGATCGACATGAAGGTTCTGACAAGGACAAAGGAATGGGAAAGCTGACAGAATAAGTTTTATGATATCTTGTGTAATAGTTATACTTTATAAAGACGATAATATTTATTATCTATCATGTAATGAAATGCTTTAAAGGTCGAGTACCTGGGATTAGACAACTCTGATATGTATATTAAGTTTGTTAATTATATTATTCCGCTCAACGAAATGATATCGTGTAGCACCAAGTTCGGGTTTCAAGTACTCAAATTTGGGGACGTCACAGGTTGGTATCAAAGCTTTAGGTTAGAAATCTTAGGTGGGGGATACCTTAGGCTATAACCTTAAGCTAGATAGAAGCGTTGAAAAATAAATTACTCAAATAGAGTTTAAAGGAGATGAATTAAGGAAATTCATAGTAAAATAAAATAAAAGTAACTTATATAAACTACTATTTATTTCGTGTATATATTATGTGCTAATCAAGACAATTTGTGTATAGAGATGTCAGGAAGGAAAGGATTAGAAGACTCTTATGTCGTAAAGAATGAGCAAATCACTCCGCCTGAAAGCAACCAGATGAAGTAATCATTTTGGAGAACATAGAACTAGAACCAGAAACGGTGTTATTGACAGATAGTGATTCAGACACTGAAGTTGGAGCTGACCAAGCATCAACGAAAGTGCGGAATCTAAAGAATAAGTTGTTATATTTGGAAAGGTTGTTGGAAATAGAAAGGCTATTAAATAGCCAGTTACAAAAGGCATTAATCGAAACAATTGAAGAACAAGATAAGTTGAAGGTTTATATTGAACAGATGGGAGCTAAATGCACATTGTAAAGCTCATTTTAATATAATACTATACAGAACAAAAGCTCATTAGTTATTACTATTATGAATATTAAAAGTAATATTAATATGAATAATAGAAGTAATAGTATTGATATTAATATTCTTTTTTCAATATGCATTTGAGTAATATTAATATTCATAATAATAATAGTATTTTAATATTAATATTATTTCTTAGTATTATAACTATCAATATTTATGTAATATAGCGTAAACAAGTTCATTAACTTCTCAATGATATTTTCATTCACATATGTACAAAAAACATAACATAAATAATACAATTGAAGGCTATTTTTTTGGCTCAGGAATCCCTAGCACTTAATAGTGATTTTGATTATCGTGGTCGGTTTCAAAGCCACAAATTGCACATTTTCGATGAGGCTTAGAACCCACGATTTTCTTGAGTGCACTCTTTAATCTAGATTTTTTTTGCGGCCCTTTGTTTGAGAAATAATAGGCGGCAAAAACTCATCTTCTTCTGCTTCCTCCTCTGCATCTTCATCGTCATTATCGTAACCCATATCATGAGATGTATCTCCAACCGTGAGATCAATGTTATCGTCTGCCAGATCAGTAATATTCTCATCCGGATCAAACTGGTTAACCAACAATTTTCCTCGTGCATTAAGTTTAAGGACAATTTTGTAACCTTGAACTGAGCAAGCAGCTTTGCTCGCTAACTCTTGGTAATCACTCATCAAATGATTATAGCACATTGCTTGATCTTGTTTGAAGTCAACAACTGTGGAGTTAAATATTAATTCTTCACCATTGCTCTTGTTCGTGTCTCTTGTCCACCGATGAAGAATCATGTCACTCTATATTTGTGAAATACTCTTAAACATGAAATATCTCACGATGTGTTTGCATTATTCACCAGAATGAGAAAACATTTGGCAATTACATGTTACTGACCCCAGCTAACGATTGTTGATGATTTTTTTATATCTTCCACCACTTTCAGTTGCATCTGAAATATACACTGCATAGACCTTAGTATTAGTGACACAAAACTCACTTACTTAATTTATTAACATTGTATTTCATGGAATCGACGAATTTACATTGGAAACGTCTAAACATTTCTTTTGTGTACACCTGTGCAGCATGAACTTACAAAGATGAACCGAGTACCATATTCTTTTTCTGATGTTTTGTTATGTAGTCGACATTCCTCTCTTTAATAAATCATTTTTCTATAGCCTTCTAACTCTGCACTATAAATTCTTTCATATATGTTGAAGCATTAATGTACTCATCAAAAAAATGATTCATGCTCTCGCTTCTTTTGGTGGTTGTCATTCCCGCGGTAAAATATCTCTTTATATACGCATGAATCCATTTCTCTCGTACATCATACAAACTTCTAAGCCACTCATTATTATACAATTCATAGTTCCTTATCAGAATATGCCAATGCTTTTCAAACTCCACAATGGACAATGAATTATGCACACAATTGTTAAAATAATTTTTGAATGATCGGTGCTCAGAATAAACATGATGTAATTTCTCACGAAATTTATTGCTAATATGCCAAGAACACAATAAATGATAACTAGAAGGGAGTACCATAGCAATAACATTACCTATTGCTTTATCTTGGTCAGTGATGATGGTTATAGGTGCCTTGTAATCCATGGCTTCGAGCCATATCTTTAATACCCAAACAAAAGTGTCCTCTGTCTCGTCCCTTAACAATGCAAATCCAAACAATATAGACTGATAATGATGGTTGACCCCAAAAAATGGAACAAACGGCATGTCATACTTATTTATCCTATACATACTGTCAAATGTCATAACATCTCTGAACCGTTGATACATAAACCTTGATCAGGCGTCAACCCATAAAATACAAGCTATGCGATTGTTTTCACTTGGTTTCACTTGGGAAAAAAATTTACTAGCACTTTCGGATGCAAGTTTTTTCAAATAATTTACAGCAGCTTGTGCATCATTTTCATCTGCAGAATCACGCCTTAAATCTCTCACCACATTCTGATTATTTACATTAGAGAAAGGAACATTTTTCATCCCGCCACCTATTGTGCTCAAAACGTTCATCATCCTATTAGGACCAATACCATACTTATTTAAAGTATCAATTAATTTCTTACAACTAGAGTAATATTTCTATGTGTCTCAATCAAATCTACTTTGGTAAGGGTCACTAAGTGATGATTGTGCTCAAATTCAACAATAGAAATACATTAATTGTCTTCTTTCTTATTATGGACAACATATATTCTATCTTTGCATAATGTGCATCCTATAGAGTCTCTCTGTCTTGTTATTTTATTACTATCATCTTCACCATCAGGTAAACTCTTTACAACAATTGGTGTACCGACTTTTTTACATATATACAACCTAGATGATACAGCATTCGTATGGGGATAAAAACTTTTTTCATCACTCTACTTTAGGTCAACTTGCAAATGACTAACTAAACCTTTTTTTTATAGTCAACTCACTGAACTTTAGTTTTCTTACAAACCGTTACAAAAAAAAAGCTGACGTGGCAATAATGATCCACCATAGCCTTAAATATGCGGAATATAATAATAATAATAATAATAATATAATAATAACAATAATAATAATAATAATAATAATAATAATAAAATGATAATAATAATAATAATAATCCCCCTTTACAGAAAACTCTATCCCCTCTATAGAAAACTCAATCCAAACAAATTTATGCAATTTCTTCCTCTCAATCATCATCATCATCATCGACTAGAAGAGCATTTTCTCTCTCCTCAATATCCACAATATTTTCTGTATTGATTTTCTCTAACTCCACCTGTTGGGCAAAACCCACCATAATTTCTGACTTCTCCGAGCTCCAAAATTCTAGCGGAGTTAAGTTCGCATCGGTGACAATGAAGTTCCCGTCGACGGCGATCCCGTTATTTCATGGGAAAGGGAAAAAAAAACCTTGCTACTTGAATTTTCTTCTTCGATCAAAATCCAAACTAGCGCTCAACTTAGTCCATCACCAGCTCTCTCTCTATGTGAACCACCACCATTAATCAAAGTTTGAATTTGATTTATATATATATATATATATATATATATATATATATATCTGAATATTAAATATGATTTGGGTTCAACAAATTGGGATTTTAAATTGAAGTTGAATTTGATTTCTGGAAATTGAGGACAATGCCATCCCCATATAATAACATTCATCGCATTGGATTATACATTGAATTTGATTTGGGTTCAACAAATTGTAAGTTTACCTATGTATTGGATTCTTACTTTCAGTTACTTAAATGACTCTTCAATTGATGTCTGATCGCTGCTCTTACGAAGAACCCTAAGTTTAACCCCTTTTGATGTCTAATTTCTTATTTAACGTAGATGAAATTCGTTGGGTCGGATTGGGTGGGCATGGGTATATACTTTTTTATGGGTGGGAAATAGCTTATGTGTATAATGTTGTTAACAGTAAATTCCAACTAGGATTCAGTAAATATGTGGCATTTCCACGTCACTATTCTATTAAAATACTTAACCCCGCTAACGGAAATTCTAATTTTTGTTAGAAAAGTAAAGTATAGTTAGTTGACTGTACGCATTTATAAGTTGACCTAAAGTAGAGTGACCAAAAAATTATTTATCCCTCATTCGTATGAGCATGTTTATGACTAGTTGCAATTCTAATCTCAAATCCATTTTTATGAGCATATGAAGGACATGTGAACGTCGGAAAGTTGAGTTAATCATAATAACTTGTAAAATGTTCCGAGCCAAATAAACTGGACATTGTATGATATGAAATAGAGGTAATGTAAAGCCATCGTAAAAGATGATTATAAGATTTGTGACATCTCCGAATGTCATAACACCAAAAGATGATTTAAAGAAAGTTTGGTTGCGAAACTTAGGTTATAAATCGCAAACCATAACAACTAAAGTTAGTCTAAACCAATGTGTAAGTCAAATATATGACTAATTGGTATATGTTATCCTGATGTGATATAGGGATTTCGAAGAGCAGTATAACGTAAAAAGTAAGTTGTAAGCTGTGCTTAAGGGAAGTTTCTTAACTTCATTCATATTGTGAAATGAATGCTAGTTTGTTAAACTTTCTCAAATGTTGAACCTAAGCAAGTTTTATCTATGTGCAAATATATTATATTTGTACAAGATGTTATTACGTATGAGGCCATGTGCCATGTTTTTAACACTTATGTTGAACTGTTCTCTGATTGAATTATTCAATTTGAAAGAGTTCTGTTTATTCATAAACTGTGAAAAGATTAAGTGTGCACTAATTATTTTAGCTAGACAGAATATTAAGAAGTGAATTAAGTTAACGTGTATGTATAATCGAACTTTTTGATTGTTAGCTTGCAGTATCTGATTTAAATAACTCCTTTGTTATGTGTTGAGGTTTAAGATGAGCTAGTAACCGATCTAACTCACTGTGAAAGACAGTGTGGATGAGTCGGGAAACTAATTCATTAGTTTTTGGTGGGGAGCCACTCAGCTTACTATACTGTTAACTGTTGAGAACTCGATGTATGCTATGTTGTGTTTTGTAAATGTATATTGAAAAGGTGATTATTTTCACATATATTGTTGTATGGGATGAGTTAAGTCGTAGAAGTGTTAAAGTATATGTTGTTGCTAATATATATATGAGAATATAGATGTTAATGATGTTTTAAAATGATAGAAATAAGAATTATTCTTGTTATTCGAGCTGCTTCATAACTCTTGTTCAGCTATTGATGTTTTTAAAAGAATATTTAATTCTTGATTTTATTGTTATTCAACTGCTAGAACTTGATGAGCAATCGAATGATCACACTTGCTTAAAATAAAACTATTTTCAGCAAAGCCATAAAGAACTAAAGAGTTCGGGAAAGATTGAAGAGAAGTCCAAGTCTAGTCTTGAAGATTTGTTATTAAACTTATTTTTATCTGTTGTGGCAGATGAAAGTCACACTTATGTAAGGAAAATAATAATATAATTATCATTATTTGTAATGTATTAAAGATTTTAAGGTAATATAATCTGGGATTTGAGAAAATATATTGTTATAGTTTGGAGAATTAAGTATATCTTAAGGATATATGGATGTATGTATGAAAAGAGTAGTATCGTATGCACCAAACTCGATTTTGAAGATAGACCAAATTTTGGGGGCGTTACAGGTTGGTATCAAAGCTGATAGGTTATAAACCTTAAGTGGGAGTACTTTAGGCTATAATCTGAGAAGATAGATGAAGATAGTAATGAGATAACTCATAAAGAGTTTTAAGGAATGAATTAAGGAAATTTATTAAAAGAAGTAAGAGTAAAATAATATATTATTATGTGAAAATAATTCTATATTATTATGGTATGTTCGTGACTCATAATTGTATGGTGTGTTTTTGAGCCCATAGATGTGTGGACAATTTATGATTTGTTCTTGAACTACATATTTCTATGATAAGTTTCTGAACTCAAACTAATGTGGTAAGTCTCTGAACTCATAATGAATGGTAAGTTCTCTGAATGAAGCATTATTGCTAAAACCACAAGATATTAATCAAGATACTAAAATTGGTTAATAGAAGAAGAAAGTATAGCTAATCTTGTTAGTAAGGAGAAGCTAGAAGTTGTACTTCAGTAAATAGTTGTGGTATGAACTAAAGATGAAGAAGAGAAATGAATATAACAAACTTTTAATTGAGTTAAAGTTGAACAACCCTAATATTAGGGGTGTCAAGCAGACATAGGTGATGTCAAAGAAAGACAAACACATGTTGTGTTAAAATAGACACAGGTGGTGTCACAATAAAATAGACAATGGTGGTGTCAAAAAAAGAATACACATGAGTGGTGTTAAACCAGACACTGGTGGTGTCAGAACAAAATAGACACTGGTGGTGTCATAATAAGAAGAGAAACTGGTGGTGTCATAATAAAATAGACGCATGCGGTGTTAAAGTAAAGATAAACACATGTGGTGTTAAACCTGACACAAGTGTTGTCATAATGAAAGAGACATAGGTTATGTCAAAGGAAGAATAGACACAGATAATGTCAAAAGAATACCCGAGAGATAGAGGGTCAAATGATGTAAGAATGAAATATTAGGTCCGAGAATTTTAGGATCTTTTCGAAGTAATAGAAGATTACATATGAAATAGCAGAAGGCTATAGAATGAATAATATGTAGTACTATGAAAGGCATATTAATATAATGTGTGGATTAATATGTGTTATTTGATATGTGAGTTTTAAATTATTATTTAAAATAAAGGATGAGAAAATAACATATGTTATTATACAAAATAATACCGCCGAGAAGAGATCAACGTGACCAAGAAAGGGCAGAGAATGAGAATAGAGATCAAGCAATCAATGTATAGTAATTGTTGGATCTTTTAATAGAAGCTATGAATAGAAATTCGATCGAAGTAAATATACCTTAAGTGTGCCGATGGCAAGTTTTAAGGATTTCAAGAATATGGGACCTCGTGAGTTTAAAGGGAACACAGAGCCTATAGAGGCTCAATTATGGTTTAAAGAGATAGAGAAGGCATTTATTGTTACCAAGGTAGAAGAGGAGCAAAAGATAATTTTTGCTACCTATATATTGAAAGGTGAAGCTTACTTCTAGTGGGAGGCCAACCAGAATAGGGATGGAGAGAATGTAGTAGCATGGGAACGGTTCAAGGAGTTGTTTTCCCCCACATTTAGCCTTTTACACGTCCTCGTGTAAATCAAAAATTTGATTTTCAGAATAATTCTATCCAAGCAAACATTCAGAAAGATCAAGTTTCAAATCATGAATATCAACACCAATATACAGATATCTGATTAGCACCTCATCAATCAATGCATAACAATAACTTCACCTTTCACCATTGAACATCCTCAAATCAAACTGTATCCACATAATTAACTTTTCTATAATCCATACACATACTCAACTCAGCTATTATGGAACAAAAACTGTGCACATTTACCCATAATTCAGAACACTCTACTTTTCATTTTTCTTACATAGAACCTTCTTTTTTAGTACAGATGAATGCATTTTGACGCTTTGTCACATTTTTTACTTTCTTTCTTGACATGTGCAATGTCTCTTTTTCTTAGGCTTTTCAGAGTTACCTATGTAACAAACTTTCCACCATCGACTCCTAAACCAGATGGTTTTAGGGCGCTGGGTGTAGAGACACCCCTATGGCTTACTTATTCAAGTAATAAAGGCCACAAAGTCTACTAGTCATGCTGCTATTATCTATCACACTTTTCAGCGTGAATGGACATTGAAGTAGATTTTCAGTTATATTTTTTTTCATTCATCATTCTTCATCATTTTTTTCATTTCATTTTTTTTCACCACAAGGTTCTGCAATAAAGATAAGCAGTTAAACAGTTCCAAATTATGAAATCAGTGCACATAGACAACTCCACAGATAACTCAGCCAAATAAGCATGTTTCTCATATTCAAGTACTTATGCAACACAAATTCAATTCAAATCAGTTACTATGGATCATGACTTAGTTCTTGTTAATCATCCATCAATTAAGCACAAATAGTTTCTGAATTTTAGCATTAATTTCCAATCTATGATCTTAACCTTTTAAAACTTAGCCAAATAAAATCATGAAGACAAAAGCAAAAAATTTAAAAAAATTTCAAAGCCATCAATTTCTTCAAATTCCTCATAAAAAATGGATTGATACATATAACTACCAAAACCTTCCCCCCCCCCCCCCCCCCACACTCAAACCTTACATTGTCCCCAATGTAAGAAAATCATGTAAGGAAGAAAATAACTTCTAGCTAATATGCAAATAATAAACTAAATAGTATATGGATAGAAAAATTAAATCTGAGATCTTGGGTTACCTCCCAAGCAGTTGCCCTTTTTTATTGTCATTGGCTAGACAACATATCTCTCCTCTCATCCTGCATAGATTTGATCTTATAGATCCACCAACTCGACATTTTCCACCTGATGCCCCTCATATAAGGGTTTTAACCTATGCCCATTCACTTTAAAGATCTTTCATGTACTTGGGCTTTTAATTTCAACTGCACCACGAGGAAAAACATTAGTGATAACAAATGGACCGACCCATTTAGATCTCAATTTACCTGGAAATAACTTAAGCTTTAAATGATATAGCAGAACTTTTTATCCCATAACAAAGATCTTTAACACAATCTGCTAATCATGAAAAGCCTTTGTCTTTTCCTTGTAAATCTTTGAACTTTCATAAGCCTTATTCCTCAAATCTTCTAGCTCTTGCAACTGTAGCTTCCGATGTTCTACAGCTATATCCAAACTCGTATTGCACTGCATAATTTGCTAGAAACCTCTATGCTCCAACTCGACAGGTAAGTGGCATGGTTTCCCAAACACAATCCTATACGGTGATATACCAATAGGAGTTTTGTATGCAGTCTTATAAGCCCGAAGTGCATCATCCAATCGCAGAATCTAATCCTTTCTATTCGGGTTGACTACTTTCTCCAAAATGGACTTGATCTCCTGGTTGGATACCTCAGCTTGACCATTACTCTGTGGATGGTAGGATGTAGAAACCTTGTGTAAAACATTATATTTGTTTAACAAAGTTGTTAACACCGTATTGCAAAAATGTGTGTCGCGATCACTAATGATGGCTCGAGGTTCTCCAAACCTAACAAATATGTTAGTTCTGAAAAAATCTGCAACAACTTTAGAATCGTCAGTCCTAGTGGCTTTAGCTTCCACCCATTTTGAGACATAATCAACAACCAAAAGAATGTAAACATTACCAAAGGAGGAAGGAAAAGGTCCTATAAAATCTATGCCCCAAACATAAAAAATTTCAACAACTAAAATAGGGGTTTGTGGAATTTGATTTCTTTGTGAAATATTCCTTGTCCTTTGACAATTAACACATGTTTTGCAAAACAGATAAGAGTCTTTAAAAAGAGAAGACCAATAAAAACCACTTTCCAAAACTTTATTAGATGTTCTTTTTGGACCAAAATGTCCCCCACAAGCATGAGAATAGCAAAAGGCTAAAATAGATTGAAATTCACTATTAGGCACATATCGTCTAATTATCTGGTCAACACAAAATTTCCATAAATATGAATCATCCCAAACATAGTGTTTAGCATCACTCTTTAGCTTTTCCTTCTAGGATTTAGAAAAATCACTAGGAAAATATGCACTTACCAAATAACTCATAATATTGGCATACCGGGGAATCTCATCATGAATGGAAAGTAGATGCTCATCTGGAAAAGAATCATGTAACGGCAGTGCCTCTTATTCCTTAATTAATATTCTCAAATGATCCGCCATCAAGTTATTCGCTCCTTTCTTATCCTTGATTTCCAAGTTAAATTCTTGTAATAGTAGGATCCATCGTATAATCCTGGGTTTGGACTCCTTCTTGGTAAAAAAATACCTGAGAGCAGCATTGTCAGAATAAACTATAATTTTAGTACCAAGTAGATAAAATCTAAACTTATCTAAAGCAAATACAACAGATAAAAGTTCTTTTTCGATAGTTGAATATTTTATCTAAGCCTCATTCAAGGTTCTAGAAGCATAGAAGATGGAATGAACATTTTTGTCAATAATTTGGCCCAAGACAGCTCCTACGGCATAGTTACTTGCATCACACATTATCTCGAATAGAAGTTTCCAATTTGGTGGTTGAATCACTGGTGTTGAGGTTAAAAATTTCTTCAATTTATCAAAAGCCTCCTTGCACCCATCATCAAACTGGAACTCAACCTCCTTTTGTTACAACTTACATAAAGGCAAAGCTATCTTCAAGAAGTCTTTGATAAACCTGCGATAAAAACTTGCATGGTCGAGGAAAGAACAAATCTCCCCCATGCTGACGGGGTAAGACAAAGCAGATATAACATCTATCTTAGCTTTATCAACTTCAAGACCTTTCGAAGACACAATATGACCAAGTACTATTCCTTATTCTACCATAAAATGACACTTTTCTAAATTTAGAACAAAATTAGTTTCCAAGCATCTATCCAAAACACGAGTTAAATTATCTAGGCATGCATCCAAAGAATCACCATGAATTGTGAAATCATCCATAAAGACCTCAATGCAATCGTCTAAAAGATCAGAAAAAATGCTTACCATGCATCTCTGAAAAGTTCTTGGGGCATTACAAAGTTTGAAAGGCATCCGACAATATACAAATGTGGAAAAGGGACATGAATATGGTCTTTTCTTAGTCTTCGGGTGCAATCACATTCTGGTTATATCCTGAAAAACCATCTATAAAGCAATAATAAGTTTGCCCAGCTAATCTTTCTAACATTTGATCAATAAAAGGAAGGGGGAGTGATATTTTCTAGCTATAACATTTTATTTTTTGTAGTCAATAAACACTCTCCATCATGTTTGCATTCGTGTGGGCACTAAAATGACAACTCTAATTCCAGATATCTTTGGAACTGCCTACACTGGACTCACCCATTGATTGTCAGAGATGGGGTAGATTATAACTGCATCAAGCAATTTTATAACCTCTTTCTTCACTACCTCCATCATCGGTGGGTTCAATCTTCTTTATGCATCCCTCGTGGGCTTAGCTCTATCTTCTAGTAAAATCTGATGCATGCACATCGCGGGACTAATACCTTTGATATTAGCTATTGTCCAACCAAAAATTGTGACATGGTCCCTTAGGACTCTCAGCAATTTATCTTCCTACACTTTGGTTAGATTTCTAGCAATAATCACAGGTAATGTATCATTAGTACCCACATATGCATATTTCAAGTGTATCCATCTATTTTCCACAGTGGATTTCAGTGTATCCATCTATTTTCCACTCCACAAAGTTATGGCACTGGCATTCTCCTTTGGGTTGACAACAGTTTGAGATGATAGCTTCCTTGAACCTTGAGAGTCCAATTGACCGACTATAGTAGCAAGTTGAATCATATGATTCTCCAAGCTGTGAATGGAAGATCTCGTCTCTTATCAAAATTGATGTGTCTGAGTCATGAATGCTTTGAACATGTCCTGAATCGATGTTCCAAGATTAGTCGGTGTTGCTGGTTTGGTTTGGTACTTTGGTTGAGTTGGTTGAAAACATTACTGTTTTCTAGGGTCAAAACCTTACACTGCACTATAAGAAATAGGCCTATTAGCGACCAATATTATCTACGACCACCATATTAGGTCGCTAATATCAGACTTAGCGACCGATAGTAGCGACGATTATCCAAAGTAGTCGCTATTTTGAATTAGCGACCACCGTGCAGTCGCTAACCGGTCGCTAAGTTTAGTTTGCTGCCTTAAAATTTTGCGCCTGAGTTGGCGGGGGAAATAAAATCAAGTCTGCGACTGCATCGGGTCGCAGAACGATTTGACTTCCTCAGAAGCTTGACCGTCAAGTCAATTAAAATCAGCAACCGCGTGCGGTCGCCAAAGGCTGTCGCTAATTCTTTTTAAATACGATCAGCTCGGTCTTTTGTAGAATACGCGAACAGAAGAGAAAGTGGGAGGGAGAATAGGAAGAAGAAGAAGAAGTCGCCGCCCGGCGACGCCGCCCTCCTCTGCCGCCTGCCGTACGCCGGTCACCGTCGCCGTCTACCGCCGTCGATAACCCCATCTAGGTACCATTCAATCTCTCTTTCTTTACTTTAGTTTATATATATATATATATATATATATTCAATTTGGATTTGATTTGAAATTATATATATTGCATATTATGTGTTTATATGTGTTTGATTTGGCTATTTAGTTTGAATATGGGTTAGATTTATATATATGTGATATTTAGTTTCAATTTGGCTTTAATTTGTGCAATTTAAGTGCATACATGTTCATAATATGATATTGAGGCTTATGTTAGTTTATTATTATATAATATTAATTACCAAAATATATAAATTAAATATTAATCTACATTAAATTAAATATAATAACATATAAATATAATAAAATAGCAAAAAATAATACAAACTAAAGTAAAGAAAATAAAATAATAAATTTCACTACTAAAATCAACTAAGTAGCATTTTCTTAGTTTTCACTACTAAATTTATAACTATTTAGTTGAATTAGTATTAATATTACTTAGTTAATATTACTTATTAGTTTCCCAATATTAATTTACTTAGTTAATATTACTTATTAGTTTTCCAATACTAATTAAAATAAATTAATTAGTATTAATATTACTTAATATTACTTATTAGTTTTCCAAAACTAATTAAAATAAATTAAGTAGTATTAATTTACTTAGTTACTATTACTTAATTAATAGTTTCCCAATACTAATTATAAAATAAATTACGAAGTATTAATATTACTTATAAAATAATGCTACTATCACATAATTTGGGTCACATAAAGCTCACATACACATAGTATGCATGTGTGTGTATGCGAGCATTATGTGACCCAAAATTATGTGAAAGTAGCATTATTTTATAATATATTACAAAAAAAATAACTCAAATGACAACGATGTAATTTAAAAAAGAATGACAATGATTTAATTAAAATAAATAAAAGAGAGAACATACTCTATCAATAACTCAACTGCAGCATCCTTAAGACCGACTTATTTTGAATGTTTTGTAACCTAATATCAGATTTTCTTGGAAAATACTTTCTCTCACAATCTCTATCATCATGAAAGTATATATAATATGATTCTGCGATCAATTAACATAATTAGTTTTGAATCTGACTCTACAAAGCAATATCAACGAAATATATACAACAAAATTGAAGAAAGATGAAAGTGTGCACTTGCTGAAATATAACTTGTCACAATTAAATGGAAACTTCAAATTATATATAAAGTAACACAAATACGTACCTTCATCATCGCCCATGAGTAATGATTACTAGGATAGGAGTCAAGAACTTCCTTGTATGCAAGATTCAATATAACAGTTGCAGCTAATACTCCAACAGGTTCTTCGGCAGCCAAAAAAATAAGGTCGTGTAGTTCCTGTTTGTGTCCCATACTTGAATAATAAGTTAATTGAATTACTGCAGACATCCCTCACTTTTCCATCATAACAGATGACAACACCCCTAAGTAGTGCCATTAAGTTGTTGAATATAGCAGTATCACCAATTTTTCTGTGCGAACTACCCATCTTAGTAATTCGGAGTGGTTAGAAGCTGTTTATGTCATGTAATGGACCCATATCAGGCGATGATTCATATCTATGAAATAAATCATCGCTTGATATGGGTCTAGTCCATGAAATAAACAGCTTCTAACCACTCTGAATTCCTCAGATGGGTAGTTCTCACAGAAAAATAGGTGAGTCGTTCTATTCAACAACTTAATGGCCCTCTTTTGGGATGTTATCTTCTGTTATGATGGAACAATAAGGAATGTCCGCAGTAATTCAATTAACTTATTATTCGAGTATGGGACACAAACAGGAACTACACGATCCTATTTTTTTGGCTGCCGAGGAACCTGTTGGTGTATTAGCTGCAACTGCTATGTCGAATCATGCATACAAGGAAGTTCTTGACTCTTATCCTAGTAATCATTACTCATGGGCGATGATGAAGGTACGTATTTGTGTTACATTATATATAATTTGAAGTTTCCATCTAATTGTGACAAGTTATATTTTAGCAAGTACACACTTTCATCTTTCTCCAATTTTGTTGTATATATTTCGGAGATACTGCTTTGTGGAGTTAGATTCAAAACTAATTACGTTAATTGATCGCAAATTCATATTATATATACTTTCATGATGATAGAGATTTTGAGAGAAAGTATTTTTCAAGAAAATGTTGATATTTGGTTACAAAACATTCGAAATAAGTCGATCTTCAGGATGTTGCAGTTGAGTTATTGATAGAGTATGTTCTCTCTTTTATTTATTTTAATTAAATCATTATCAATCTTTTTTTTAATTATATCGTTGTCATTTGAGTATATAAACATATATATCTTTCTGTATTTTATATACACATCTTGATGATATTATATTTTGTGAACAAACATATTGTGACTTCTGATCATTCACTATATATAGATTTAAGACTAGCACGATAAATTTTCCCCCCTATACTCCTTGAGAAGTGTAAAAGTTGGTTTGTCCCACCTCTCCATGAAATCGAGAAACATCCTCGGTTTTAAAGTCGTATGCCTTTAGCTGTTACTCTTTTTTTGCAAAATCAACTGCCATAGAGTGAAGGGTTGTCAACTGAGACATTTGTTACTCATAGTCTTATCTGACTCAAGGTTTGTATGTAATATGAGAGACTCCTTGAGAGTTGCATGAAATTCAATAGTTCCCAATAAGTGGTTCAATTAATTCAACTGTACTTCCTGTTGAATTCCTGAACAAAGTGGTTAATTAACGGTTCGGGAGTGAATTAACACTTTGTTCGGGAATTAACCACTTTGTTTTGGGAATTCGAGAGGAAGTACAGTATGGTGAAATACTTATTGGAAATTATTGAATTTTCTACAGCTCTTCCTTTGTCTCTCATACCTTGAGTCAGATAAGACTACGAGTAAAAAATGTCGAATTTGACAACCCTTCACTCTATGGCAGTTGATTTTGCAAAAACAGGAGTAAAGCTGAAAGGCCTAGGACTATAAAATCAAGGATGTTTCCCGATTTCATGGAGAGGTGGACCACAACTAACTTACACTTCTCAAGGAGTACTGGGGACAAACTTTATCGACGACGACGACAGACGACTATCAAGATCATAATCTACTTCTTACACTTGGCGCGGGCATTAGCTAGCTTATACAGTGGCAAACATTAACACAACACAACAGGATATCGATGATGATGCCGAGGTAATTTTATCATGAATTTAGCTTTATGCATGCATGTTTAGTTACTTATGGTTCTTCTATTGTATCTTTTCTTCAGGAAGTCGTTTCTCTGTGAAGGAGGTCTATAAATATGACTGATAAGAGTTTCTAATCGTTTGCTTGTTGAGTTTTTTGATGTCAAAGGAAAACGTTCATAATTATAGTTTTAGATTCAATATATATAGTTTATATAAATTTTAGTCGCTTGAGAGATTTGTTTATTGTGTTGGTTAATTTATGGACGTGGATCGATTAATATAAATAGTTTTGGTGATTTATATATACAGTTGTGTGTTGATGACATATAAATAGGTACAAACATGTATAATTTTTTTGGGAAATCCACAAAACAGATAAAAAAAAATTATTTTATTTTATTAATCAACGACCGCATCCGGTCGCTGATACGTATCAGCGACCAGGGGTGACTTGGCCATATTCGCGACCGGCGGTGGTCGCTAATGGTGGTCACGGACACGTGGGCCACGTCAACAATGAGACGTGACTCAGCTTAGCGACGACATCGGTCGCTATTTGTAGGATGCTGACACTCCGGTTGCTAAAAGTGGTAGCCACTGTGCAGTCAGTGACCAGATAATATGCGACCACTATCTGCGACCGAATAAGGTCGCAGATTGCCATCTGTGATAGGTTACGGTCGCAGATGGGCGATCGCTAATAAGCATTTTTCTTGTAGTGCTAGTGGCCTAGCACCCCCATAACTCAAGTTGGGATGATCCCTCCATCCTGGATTGTATGTGTTCGAGTAGGGATCATACTTTCTCTGTGCTTGTGCTTGATAATTTTCCGCTACATTAGCTTATTGTGCAATTTCATCCTCTTGCAATGTTGGACACACATCCGTGTTGTGTCCTACCATTAAATATATTCCGCAAGCCTTTGCAATCGGCATGTTTCCTGTTGCTAGTTATTTAACCACAACAGTTATATCAGAAATCTATTGCTCTAAATTACTTGTGCTCACCTTATTTACCCTTTGTGATGCATAATCATTCTTTGTTTCGTATTGTTGTTAATTAGCATCCATGTTTACTTTCAGATTTCTTCCAGCCTCTGGTGTTTTATCTACCGGTGCTCCTTTACTAGCAGCGTTAATCATACTTCTATCCATTGGTACAAGTCCCTCGTAGAAGTATTAAATCAAGTGTAGTTGTTTGCCTAAATACTTACTAGCAAAACACGCAAGTATACACAATCGAATAGCAGTAAAGTAGCAAATAGAGTATCGTATCCCACAGAGAATTGTGAATAATAACTATCACCTACTAACTTTATATTAAACCAATCGATAAATGTCGTGACGTTACATGAACAAAACTAATTAACTAATTTAAAATGAGTAACCAAGAATGGAATTTAGATTAAAAGGTTTAGGATAGTTCCCTTGTTGATTCACTTTAATGTCAATACTTCCTGCTGAATTATATCACTTAACACAAATTGTTGATCAAGAACTCATTAGTATCTATAAGCATCCTTCAATGATCTTATAAACAAATCCCCCAAAATCTAATAAAGATTAGAATTAAGAGAAACACCCTAGCTAATCAACTCACTGTATCTCTATGTTAATTGGAATTAACAAGAGTATGAAGCACAAGTTCTCTTTTAGATTATATAAGGCATATGTGTGTACATGAGTATGATGTATAGTATGTAAAGTTACTTTGCATGCTTGGTTGGTTTAACATGAGATTTTCAAAGAAAACTTAAGAGTTTGAAAACTAACGATGTTAATAACTACCTTATGTGCATTTTGAAATTTAAGACTACCATGATAGGACATGTTATGCATCTAGATATGATGGACATATACACCTATTTAGCTATGAATATGTGAACTAGTCAAGCATAGTTTCAAATGAGTTTTAAAGAAGTAAAACTATGCTAATTTGAAATACATGACTAGGATGACTTGAGCATGTATGATTAAGGCTTATTGACCTCATTGCGTAAGTATAATGGCTGAACATGAGAAGCCTTTCTAATTGAACACGTTAAGCTAGTTAAATGATAAGTTGATAACGAACTATGTTAAAGGCAAGATGTAAGATCGAACCTAATCATAAACCTCATAACGTGTATGTTCTGCATGTGTCATCATCAATGTATGCGGGTAAGCGAGCTAGGCCATGCAAACTGACTTTTCAATTCTGGTTTAAACTAGGAGCAGAGTGGCCGCACCACTCCCTATTTCAAATCCAACGCGACCGCGCCGCCCTGCAGTACAAACTGATCATGTTGTTGTAATCTGAAATTTCATGCATGGTAGATATTATGTTATAGAACTGCAATGAATGATTATTAGGATGTTCAAGTGTTAATGAGCATGTTGACCACAGGAGACCATAGATTGATAAGTGTTCATACAACTTTCAAAATGCTAATTCAACGATGATTACTGTGACACCCCCAAATTCGGGTCTCAACACCCGGATTCGGTCATCATGATCCAGTACAAATATTCACCTCTAAACAACATACAATAACTAAATGCGGAATAAAATAAATGTATGTCGTTCATTCAAAAGGTGTTACTAGTTCCAAGATTCGATAACCTTAATACAACCTTACAACCATACCCTAGAATAACCATTAGGGTTCAAATTACATAACCAGTAATTAAACTAAACATAAAACAAATTCAACTACTTGAAGTCTATTACTTCATCTTTTCTTTACCCTTGTCCTTCCCTGAAGTCTCGGGTTTAACTGCAATAAAAGTCATGATATAGCAAGGGTGAGCAACTAGTTTGCTCAACAAATTTAAATACAACAATAAAGGATATATCATGATTAAAGGAATTCAACAATATAAATATCGGAAGTCAGGAGAATAATTGCTGTTAGAATAATCAATAGACGGGTAGACTTCGAACTATAAACTTCCAACGGAATCAATAGCTGATTGACCTTTTGGTTACTGGCTACAGAATATGTACTTGAGGGGATCAGCCTCGCGTACGCCATGTATATGCAAAACATTCAACTCTGCTGTTTGTATCTTATATTAGATACATGGGGTACTCCCCTATAATATAAGGGGTGTTCTCTTCAGTCTAAGAATCCCTACCATTAATTAGCCTAGATAGCTTTTATAAAAATTTTATGCAATTGTCTGACCGAACAAGGGTTCAGACTCTATCTGAAGCAATTCATGAATTATAAAACTTTTAAATAGTGTACAAGTCCAAGACTGTACGAACTCAAGTGCACCGAGTGCGAATATCAATAATCAAATATAGATGTAAATAATCGACAATAATTATTTACCAATATGCTTTGAAAATAATAACTTGAGTTTGAGTTAGGGAACTTGCCTTAAGCTTAGATTACCAAAGTAGAACTTATCAACACGTCGAATTCCTATCGTAATATATTACATGAATAGGATATTCGTTAGCTAAGTACATGCGGTACACAATCTTGCTATGTAAGTCAAATACACACGTATGATCCTAACTTTAATCATATAACCTTATACGTATGTTACTACGTACTTAGTCATATGTAGCATGAAATCAGATTATAAGTCACTATGATTTCAATTGACGTAGTTCGTAACTATTGTTAGACTTAACATTTGAAGTTTATAAACACTTTGTCAACTTAATATGGCTTCATTGCTTAGCATGCTCATTGATACTTTGAATAATCGTTCTGGACAAGTATTACCGATTAGGACAACTACACAAGTATGTCTCAAGTTTAGATTGTATAAAACAGGCTCTAGAAATTCTGCATACTAGCACGGTCGCGCTTGGTTTGCACTAAGGAATGGCGTGGCCGCGCTGCTCCTGGTGCAAACTAAGACATGGCTGCTCCTGCAGAATCCCAATTCATCACGTTTTGCACATATATGAAGGATCATGCAAAACACACAAGTCAGGATGTTTATAACTAGGTTCGACCCCATATTGTCATTAATATAGTTTGATATCCATTCTCGTTTAATCAAGGCGTTTAAGTGATCAAGTAACGATGTTTCTCACGTTTAATCATTATACATATGCTATGAGGTCTCTACATCTCAACTATACATGCTCATGCTAGTTTAGTCATGTATTTCAAGTTATGAGGTTCCACCTCCTTTAAAACTCGTCTTAATTCACGCTCGACTAGTTTACCATGCATAAGGCTAGTTAAACATACATTTTGATCATGTCTAGAGGCATATGATATCCTATCATGTCGGTTATAATTTTCAGAATACTTGTAAGGTACTTATCAACGTAACTAGTTTCCAAACTATTAAGGTTTCTTTTGAAAACCATATGTTACACCATTCAATCATACAATGTAGCTTCACATATCATATGTCATGCTCTCATATACATAAATAGATCACATAAACATGCTTGAATTTTCAGAACTCAAAGTGTTCTAGTTTGACAAGTTTGCTTTTGAAAACTCTAAGTTTTCTTTTAAAAAACCAAGTTTTGGTAAGTGGGTCTACGCAAGGTCACTTATGTCAGCATTTCATGGGCTTAAATAGTCATAATGAAGTTATACTAGAATGATCTCTACATCAGAAAGCATAACAAAATCATCAACTGATTCTGCACAAAGGCGCGGCCGCGCCCTATTTGTACTAGGGAGTGGCACAGCTGTGCCACTCCGGTTCCAGCCCAGACAGTGTTCTGCTAGAGCAGAGCTTCAACAAATCCTTTCAACATAATTCAGCTAGCATGCTTGCATACTACTACTTTGCATACCTAACATATATATACACTCTATAATTCATGCTAGCATTTCCCCATACATTAATTCCAACTACATTATGCAATTTCATTTGATTGAATTTCAAAGTGGTTTTAGAGATTATACCTCTTAAGCTTTGAATTGGGCAGAGCTTCCTCTTTAAGAATAGATTAACCAAGCCCCCGAACTCAAAACTTCGATTTTAAAGATCAAGTTTCGACAGTGTCCAGTAATTGGGCCTCCTTTCAAACAAAACTCGGTTGAGTTTGTACAACTATTTCAAATCTACCAACTGGCGACTCTGTAAAACGTTCAAATCATCAACATGATACATGTTGGCCTTTTCATATAAAACCCTTCAAAACCTTTTTCACAATAAAAAGAGTAAGGGTATACAAAACTTAGGAAGAGAGAAAGATTTGGGTCCAACTCGACTCGCAATTTTTTTTCGACGTCGACAATGGCATTAGATTATAATTTCTACATATGATGGAATTTGTAATTTGTGTATAAGATAAAAATATACCTATATGCCTTATGTGATCTAAACGAGAACTTGTTCTTAAAAGTCTTGTCAATTCCAATTCACATAGAGATATAGTGAGTTTATTAACTAGGGTGCTTCTCTTAATTCTAATCTTTATTGGATTTATGGGGATTTGTTTATAAGATTATTGAAGGATGCTTATAGATAATAATGAGTTCTTGATCAACAATTCATGTTAACTGATATAGTTCAACATGAAGTATTAACATTAAAGCGAATCATCAAGGAAAGTTGTGATCCTAAGCCTTTTAATCTGAATTCCATCCTTGGTTGCTCATTTTAAATTAGTTAATTAGTTTTGTTCATGTAACGTCACGACATTTATCGATTGGTTTAATAATATTTTTTTAATATAAAGTTAGTAAGTGATAGTTATTTTTCACAATTCTCTGTGGAATACGATACTCTATTTGCTACTTTACCGCTATTTGATCGTGTATACTTGCGTGTTGTGTTAGTATGTATTTAGGCAAACAAGTTTTTGGCGTCGTTGCTATTTCAGGTACTCTTGATTAATGCATGCAAATCCGTTCGCAACGTACGGAACCATTGCAATACGAGAACAAAATTTAAAGAAGTTGTCGTAGGTGGAGAAAAGTTAAGTACAAAATCAAGAAAAAATAGGAGCAACAAAAATCTCTTCATGAATATGTTACACCAAAGATGTATGAGATTAAGTCAAGCATTCAACAGCCAACAATCAATGTTACTACTTTTGAAATTAAGCTGGGTACCATTCAAATGATTCAAAATCTGGTACAGTTTGAGGGCGTTGATAATGATGATCCAAATTTACACTTGGTGAGTTTCTTGGAGATTTGCGACACATGTAAATATAACGGAGTCTCAGAAGGTGCAATCAGACTTCGTTTGTTCCCATTCACTCTTCAATACAAGGCGAGAGGTTGGTTATACTCACTACCACCAGGATCAATCACTACTTGGGATGATCTAGCACAAAAATTTCTAGCAAGGTTCTTCTCACATGCAAAAACTACAAAGATGAGAAATGATATCACTACTTTCGTTCAACTTGATTCGTAGCCATTGTACGAAACTTGGGAAAGATTTAAATGTTAGGTTTGTAAGATTCATAGATACAATCAAATTGCATAAAATAAGCGGAAGCATGGTAAATCAGAGTTTTAAAATTTTACAAACCATATACCCGGATCATCTTTTATGCACAGTTATTAATTAAACAAAATAGATGGAGATTAAGATTCATAACCTTGAAGATTCTAGCTTTCTCAGGTACGAGTTCAACTCCAAATCCTTTTTGCGTTCTACTTGAATCCACCGGTTTGATTCCTTCCTTTGATCAACGTTAGTCACCCAAGTGTTTGGCCTCTAGAGGTGATCCACCAAGAAAGAATAATAATTCAAAAAGAATGGTGTTTGGCTAAATCCTAGTTTCCTTCTCTTTAGAAAAGGAGTGCTCTCCCAACTCTTGAAATAAAGTGTTTAACCTTGTTCTATAATAAGACTTTCTTATTTATAGATGTAGGCAACCCTCCTAAACAATTTAGGATTAGGGTTTCATATTAATTAATTAAACTCCTTTAATTAATTAGGCTTCCTAATCATAATGGGAATAATTAAACTCTTTTAATTAATTAGCCTCCTAATCTTATTAGGAATATATATGAGAGAGAGAGTATCTTATTAATTAATTCACAAACTCCTTTAAGAATTAAATAATAATAATATCATCATACACAAGATACTATGATGATATCAAGTCTAAGGATCACTTGTATTACTATCACTACAGGAATTCCTATTGACAGGAAAGTAAAACTCCATTAGGTATTCCTTAGCGAGCCACGTTCAGTGAACTTATTCTCCAATAAGCACCTACATACTTGCTTTAGTGTCGCCACACAAATGATCATGAGATCAATCATCCTCATCCAATGAGCAAGCAACATATGTACCAATCTATTCGGATTCACTAATTCCCTTTTTAGTAATCCAACGATTGTGAAGTATTTTAGTTTTAAGCTATCTAAGAATTTAGATCTCATTAGCATGATCATCATCATGATTCTAAAAGCATTGCTTATAACTATGGGTTTATCACATATTATAAAAACAACACCATGTAGATAAATAAATGCCTTTAATTAAATAATATTTTTATTAATAAATGAGTAAGATTATCACAAAGTAAATGTTTTATCATCAAACATGATTGACTTGTGTGCATACTACTTTTATTAAAGAGTTATTAGGAAATGTCCATACTATGGACTTCCCAAGTGGTTACAAGTACAGACGTTCTATAATGGGTTGATGAGTGGTACACGGAATAGTGTTAATGCAGCAGCTGGTGGATCTTTGATGGTGAAGAATGTTGATGAGGCATACAGTTTGGTAGAAATGTGAGAGTAGTATGCACACAAGCCAATCATGTTTGATGATAAAATATATACTTTATAACAATCTTATTCATTTATTAATAATAAAAGGTAATTTATAAAGGCATTTAATTATCTACGTGGTGATGTTTTATAATATGTGATAAACTCATAGTTGTAAGCAATGCTTTAAAATCATGATGATAATCATGCTAATGAGATCTAAATTCTTAGATAGCTTAAAACTAAAATTATTCCCAATCGTTGGATTACTAAAAAGGGGATTAGTGAATCCGGATAGATTGGTACATACGTTGCTTGCTCATTAGAAGATGATGATTGATCTCATGATTATTTGTGTGTAGACACTAAAGCAAGTATGTAGGTGCTTATTGGAGAATAAGTTCACTGAACGTGGCTCGCTAAGGAATACTTAATAAGTTCTACTTGTCTGTCAATAGGAATTCATGTAGTGATAGTAGTACAAGTGATCCTTAGACTTGAGATCATCATAGTATCTTGTGTATGATAAGTTATACTTTAACATGTCCCTTAAGATCCTTAGGGTATATCAAAGGGTATGCTTGGGGTGTAATAAGTTATATATGGAGATAATAAATGATCAATAAAGAATCTACCACTTCTAGTAAAAGAAGAGATATGCAATATGTGATTCGATAAATGACAACCTAGTAATCCTTGGCCAAGGTGAAATAAAATTAGAAATGAGTTTCTAATTTGCATTATTTGGAGTTGTGCATTTGAGGATCGAAATACATATAATTAAATAAAATAAAACTTAACAGTAATTTCATGTCTTATATTTAATTGGGACATTGTATATTGAAAGGATTGAATTGTACAGTAACTATTAACTCAAAGATTCTTTTCTGATTAATGTTGAAATCTATATTATTTGGAAAGTCGTTGATCGCTAAGGGGGCTTACCCTTATCGTAGAATAAATATTATTTATTTAAATAAATTAAATAGTTTAATTTATATATTTAAATAAGATTAGAATTGTTCTAATTGATTTATTCATAACCGGTTTAATATGGAGAATCTAAAGGGTCACACCATAAAAGAAAAAAATATTTATTTAAGAAGCAAATAACATAGTCGTAATAATAAGTTAAGTGTATTTAATTTAATCTATGTCGATAGAAAAAATTAAATAGCTTAATATTTATTATTTAATATTTTAGAAATATTAAATATAAATTAATAAGAAAGTCTTATTATTACTACTATTATTATTAATTTAATTCCTAACTATTATTATTACTATTATTATTAATTTAATTCTTAAAGGAGTTTGAGAATTAATTAATAAAAGTACTTTCTCTCATATTCCCAATAAGATTAAGATGCTAATTAATTAAAGGAGTTTAATTAATTATTCTTAATAAGATTAGGAAGCATAATTAATTAAAAGATTTAATTAATTAAAATGAAACCTTATTATGGATTGGGGTTATACACTTTATTCTAAGAGTTGAGAGAGTACACTTTTTCAATAAAGATAGAAACTAGGTTTTGTCAAACACACATCTCCTTGAATATTTGTTCTTCCTTGGTGGATCACCTCTAGAGGCCAAACACTTGGGTGGCTAACGTTGATCAAAAGAAGGAACCAAACCCAGTGGATTCAAGTTGAACATAAAAAGGAATTGGAGGTGAACTCTTACCTGAGGAAATTAGTTTCTACAAGGGTATGAATCTGATCTCCATCTCTTTTCTATTGATTAATAATTAAGCATAAAGTATGATCATGGTGATGGTTTGTATGAAAAATTTTAAATTCCATTTTATCGCACTTTCGCACCTTTTATGTGATTTGTTTACATGATTGCGCTATATATAAACCTAACAAAATGATGGCGGCTAATAATTATCAATGGCCTAATGCTAGGATGTCACAGCCAAAGGTCGCTGGGGTTTTAGAGGTAGATGCAGTTACAACATTATCAGCTCAGATTTTAACTTTTATCAGGAAGATTGATGCTATGGGAGGATCGAATATGCAAAGTGTAGTGATGGTATGCGAATTATGTGGTGGTAATCATTCTACGGATCAGTGTGCTATTAATGCAAAATCAGTTCAGTATATGGGTAATTACAACCGGCAAAATAACAGCAACCCAAACACTTATAATCAGGGATGGAGAAGTCAACCTAATTATTCATGGAGAGACAATTAGGGACAACCTGCTCAACTACAAACTCATCCACCCAGATATCAGACTCAACATCAATCATAGCCGACCCAACAATAAACCTTTAAGGAATTAGTCACTAAATTCATAACACGGGTTGACATAAACTTGAAGAGTCAGGCAACATCCATTCGTAATCTTGAGGCTAAGATGGGGCAGTTAGCTAATGGGATGAATAGTCGACCGCAATGTGCATTTTCGAGTAACACAGAGGTTAATCCAAAGAATAATAGCAATGAACAGTGCAAGGCTATCACACTTCGAAGTGGAAAAGAGTTAGGGGAATCTAGTGATGAAATTCAAGAGTCAACACCAAATGAGGCAGAGAAATTTAAAGAGAATACAGAAGTGGAACAGAAAATGAATGAAATTCAGAAAGAGAGTGTAAAAGAGGAAAAACATTTGGTAATTGTACCTCTAGTTCCATTCCCACAGCGATTTCAGAAACAAAAGCTTGATAAGCAGTTTTTAAAATTCTTAGAAGTATTCAAGAAATTGCAAATAAACATTTTGTTCGCAGATGCATTGAAACAAATGCTCAGCTACACAAAATTCATGAAAGATATTTTGTCAAGGAAGAAGAAGTTGGGTGATTTTGAGACTATGGTGTTAACAGAGCAGTGCAGTTCTATATTGCAAAAGAAATTACCACCAAAATCAAGGATCCGGGTAGTTTCACTATTCCTTGCACCATTGGAATTCTTCAGCTGGTGTTTATGTGATTTTGAAGCAAGTATAAATTTGATGCCTCTCTCGGTCTATCAGCAACTTGGGTAAATGGAGGCAGTACCGACGAATGTTACATTGCAGCTTGCAGATAGATCATTGACTTATCCAAGGGGGATTGTGGAAGATATACTTGTAAAAGTTGATAAATTTATATTCCCACCAGATTTTATTGTGTTGGACTTCGAAGAGGATTGCGACATTACTATTATCTTGGGACTACCATTCTTGGCCACGGGTAGGACTCTTATTGATGTGTAGAAAAGTAAGCTTACGATGAGAGTTCAAGACCAAGAAGTGACATTCAACATTTTCAAATATATGAAATTTCCACTGGATATGGGAGAAGTCTTTCGAGTTGATGTGACGCCCCCAAATCCAGGTCCCTTCTATTACCTCGAATCCGGTGCAGTCACGATACTACTAGTAGAATATTTACATCTTTTATTCATAACTTAAAGAATAAAATTTGCTTTATTATAATTTAGAATATAAATTCTTTTCATTACCAGGATCTCATATAATGACTTCAAACTTTCATAAGTTATAATCTTGGTCATTTACCATTCCTGTCTTATATCATGTTCGATATTATAAAAATACGGAATAACTTAAACTTTTTCAATCTTTTTTGAATAAAATCTTTTATTGATTCCACAATCTTAAATCAATTACAAATCCTTGAATCACTATATATGATTCACTATATTCGAATTATTGTATAAACGTTTACATCTCAATTCGATATCCTTTATGTATTAACTAATACATCTTTACAATACAACAAGTATTAAACATCGTAAACAACTATCAAGTACAACTTTTAAAACCTAAACATGGTTCGAGAGCATATATCTAAATAAACAGAAATCTTCGAACTCTATCACATAGCACGTTACACTTATCGTGCGTCCTTAACCTGCAAAAGTGGTTATTTGCAAGAGTGAGCTCGACAGCTCAGCAATTCTAACAGTTTTCATGCATCACATAGCATATAACACCATACTCAGGTCATGCATTTATAAATAATTTATATTTACTACGCATGTTACTTCTCACATAACAAGCATATCATTAAAGATTAACTTTCAATCTCATATGTATATATATATATATATATATATATCCCATATCCAGTTCATATATAAGTTCACATCATCACAGTATAATATAATTCAACTAACAGTTATTGAGTTCATATATCAAATAGGAACTTAAAGACTTCCCTGATGCGTAGTTTAACAACTACGACTTAACTGCTTAAAGATATCTTCACTTCGTGTAATCCTACACAATTATATAATCATGGATTCACACTTATCAGTTATATGTATCCACACATTCTCAATGTAATAATAAAGGTTACATTGTTGTCAAACTTGGTTCTTAGAACCTTTGTCTCACTTTCTTATCGTATTCTTAGAATAACTATGTAAGTATACGTATACTTTAACCATACGTACTTACTAACATTCTTTATATACACATGCCTGTCTACCACTAATCTATTTACATATAGCTAGTGTAGTCCATCTTTTGAGTTAATCATTCTCATTTATCATTACTAACACATAAGACCATAACAAAGCAAATATACTCTATTAACCGTCGAAATCGGATTCAAGTATTAACATATGGTCCTACATAGCATGTATATACATTAAAGGATACTTTCATGCTCGTTTAACCTTTTCACGTTCAATTTATATGATATAGGTTCTAAGTCAACATTCCAATAATTTAAGGCCACTCAAGGTCATGAACATCACAAAGTTTATCATCCTAGTTCTTTAAACACATAAAGTATTCATATAACTCATATTGGGTATGTTCATGAATATTCATAATTCATACATGTAACTATTATAGTTATTAGTTTGAAAACATGCTTTGTTTATGCTAAACTTGGTTTCACGACATGTAGTCATGGTGTATATAAATGTATGATACATGAGAGAGTCCAAGTGTGCTATCACATATGTTTATAAATATCAAAATCCAACTCTTAAGGTAACATGTTAATGTGCACGATCAAAGCTTATATTTTCATTAGTAAGCTCACTAATAAGGTTCGTATGTTCACATTACATTGTGAAACATATGTACGTAAGTTAACATACTCTTCATGCATTCTTAAATCATACCAATATATTTGTAAAATCAGAATGTTAGCATGGTATATACATGTCAAAAGTTTGTTTTGTAAAACTTACATTTTTGCTACTAGTGAGGTTTGCTTGTTCGTATTTCATTATGAAGCTTATCTACGCGAGCGAACATACAAATTATGTATTTCTAGATCATACAAACATGTCTCAAAAGTCAGAATGTATATATGGTATTTTCATGTCAATATCCACCTTCAAAACTTACCTTTTAGTTAGAAAGGTTCAATAGTGGGGTTCGTATGTCCATGTCACATTATGAAGCATATACACATAAGTCGACATGCTTTTCATGCCTTTCTAAGTCGTACTAACATGCTTGTAAAAATCAGAATGTCAACATAGTTCACATATGTCAATTTGTTTACAACACTTTTCGTTTTCTTTAAAATTATAAACCTTTAAGAATCATGCCTGCAATCATGGTAATACATGTTCATTTTAGGTCTACATATCCCTCTACGCAAGTTATTCATGCTAATATACTTGCCAAAGTTATAACATTTAACTACCATTTAGCAGCTTGTAGCAGAAAAAAGGGAACCAGAATCTGGTACTGGCGCAGCTGCGCTACGCCCAAGTATAAACCCGGTGCAGCTGCGCCGTGTTCAGTTCGAACAAAGATGCATTCTGCTTCGGCAGAAACCAACCTAAATCATAAATTTTCCACAGCAATTCGATTATGAGCAACTATATAATAGTTCTAGCATGTTTATAAGCTATCATAGCAACTAATAAACATTCTCTAATTCAACTCAACATCCAATTCGTGCTAAATCAAAGAATCAAGAAATTTGAAATTTTACAAAACTTTGAACAAGAACTGAAATGGTAGGAAGTATACCTCTGCTAAGGAAATGAATTGGCTGCTATATCACATCTCCCTCAACTCAATTGATCACTCTCTCAAATTACTACTTAATTGACTTTTCTTTGAAATCTTAGCAATAGAAAATGAGAGGAAGAGAAGCTATATTTATAGACAAATGTATAACCAGACATTGTAATTCTCCACCATTTCAAACCAAATGATTGTAAAATTGCATAATGGTTCATAAGAAGTTGGTGATTAGTTGTTGAACTTCACTATTTTGCCCACTCCCCCATGATCATTGGCTATACATTGTTGAGTTTGAGAAAAATATAGAGTATTAGGCTAGCTATTGAGTTATTGATGTGAAGAGAGAAATGGGTCTTCCAACTTGGGACAAGACAATTTACAAAGCTCAGCACTAGCCACTTGCAAATGTAGTATATATATATAAACACTTAGGTTATATAATATATATACTCATTTCATACACTAGGGTATAATATAGTCACAATGTACTTTTAATAAGTAACTAATATTACAATGTATCAAGTAGGGGTACATATAGATATAACCCATTTTATTAACACCGAATATAATTCCATTGGATATTATCACATTATGTTGTCTCCATTATTATTAAATTTTATTAATTCAATAATTATTTATAATATATCCATGATATATTATTTTATTGTATACTCATATACACATTGTCATACACACATTTCATGTAATTCTTACAACTCAATAAACTTTACTATATAGTTTATATTCATAATTAACATAGTCACATTGCACTTTACACTTCGTATAATATATAGTTAACTATCATATGTTATACTTCTAATATCACATGCTTGCACATAGAAAATAATAAATTACTTATCTTATCAATTAATTAATAATAATATTAATTAATCCCTTTCTCGTAAATCAATGAAATTATTAATCTCTATAACAATTAATTAACATTTATATGGTTAATTTTCACATTAAATAAATATAAATCTTATTATATTTATAACCAATATACTTATTATCATGCTATCACTTGCAATAATAATAATTCAACATACCTTATAATAACAATTAACAATTAATATAGACTAATTTGTTTAATTAATAATTCCTCCAACCTTGAATTAATTAATTCATCAACAAATCTATTATCATGCCACACAAGGCATATCTCACAAGCTTACATTAAGCTTATTCTCATTCTCGACACTTATTTATTTCCACCACATTACTAACTCACCACATGTTCAATTTACTTAGGACTATTAAGTCACAAGGTTCACATATATAAATATATTATGAATAGAATATTCAAATATTATTTATAACACTTATGGTAATATAATAACTCAAGTTATTGAAATAACTTAGTTTTCTTTTATAATTTAAACTCCTTTGAAAATACATTAGAAATTATGTATTTTGTCATAACATAAAATATTATGTTTTCTCCCAATAAGGACATTCATTATTAGAAAATAATTTACTTATTGTCTCAAGATATTATAATTAATATAATATCTATTAGAAATAATCACATGTACGACACATGTATATTATATATAGAAAATAGGTAATAAGTTTATTTTATAATAAATTATTTCCATCAATTTATTGACATATAGTAAATACGTTTTAATATATTTACTATATTAATTAATCACACCTCATACAAAACATATAAGGTAATATTATTATTCAAAAATAACATTTCCTCCTTTTATTAAAATAATTCAATATTAGAAGTTATTTTAATATTCTTTGTTAGAAATATATAATTATTATTTCTCTCTCTCTCACTATATAAATTGTTCCCAAAATAATTTCTTCAAATATTAAATATTCATTTAAAATATAATAATTTTCATCTCCCTTTAATAACGTATGTATATTTATTAACGTTATTCGTACATTAGACTTTCTCACATATTACTATTCTAAGTAATATATATAAAAGTACCAACTATAATTACATATTCAACACACATATTAATTCACTCATTTACTTAAGTAAATTAAACCCTGTACTATATCACCATAGTTAATTAAGGTTCAATATTCATATTATATTATTCCATAATATAACTTTCAACTTAAATTAACCAATATTTATTCATAAAGATATTTAATGCCACCAACTTCTATGATAAAATAATTCTATAAATTATTTTAATATCGATAGGAAATTTTATCCACTTCCTTTATCTCAACCGAATTGTCTCCACGATAAATAACAATATATATTTATTAATCACATATTACATAGTTTATATAACCCTATGTAACACAATACTACATAACTTATATCACATAGATGTTCTCATTCGAACCCATCTCACACCTTAAGAATTTTATTTATTAAATCCTTATTTAATAATTTCTGAAAATTCGGGTTCTTACATCCTCTCCCCCTTATAAAGATTCCGTCCTCGGAATCACCGAAATTTCTCTACTCGGTGTTATTCCGAATATTACATATTCTCTTGAATAATTTGATTCATTCTCTTTTCAGAAGTTTTATTATTATAACTTTCTCAATCGCATTCTACCATTTTCTCCTTTCTAAGGAACATTCTACTTACTACATTCATCCTTCAGAAGAATAAAAATCTTCCACGATTTTTTAATAATCGGGAAGTAGTATGAATAACTTAGATTTCAGATTATGCTGAGGGGTCACACAAGACCGTGAACTCTTCCACATTTACAAATGTCTCAACACGAGTCTCCACACTATAAACTAGAGTGTTTATCAATCACAAGGACTGAAAACACCCTCCACACGTACACTAGGTGGCTACCCTATTGTACTACTACGTTGGGCCGCAACGTAGCGTGTTGTAATGACTATATGAGTCATGTACGTGACCACTGTCTCCGAAAATAGGTTCCCGTTATAGGATTGTTCAACTCAGCTTCTCAACTTCTACATCCGCACTAGAGCAATCCGATTTGGCACAAATACACAAGAATGCTTGAATTCTATAATCACTTTTCAACAGTCGCCTAGCCGAATCAATTAGCTTAGACTCTTATCAACAATTCGGACATCAAACGAAATAATTTAGTCAACTTTTCATAATTTGAAAGAAAACCAAAAATTATTTTATGATGTCAAAATGCCGCACCCACTTAATAGTACGTTGAAGATTCCGTCATTTTGTGACTTTGCCATATTACATCTTACCATAATGGGCTGACGATCTTACAATCAGTTCCGACACTAGGTTCGATTGCATTGATGACTCCATCATTTACCATCCTACACCATATCAAATGATGCACATGGTCAAAATACATTTTAAAAGATTTTCAAATCATTTTTGTCTTAACCGAAACAAATAGCTTAGATATACGAATAACTGTGTTATTTTTAAAACTCATTAGTTCAGTTACCTGACCTAATGTTTTCTCAAGAAAACAGAAGTGCAAACACTAGCACGAAGTCAATAGATTTTAAAAATCTAGCATAGCTAGAAGATTTAGAAAAATTCAAATTTCTCCATCACTTCAATCTCTTACTCCATCAATGCTCACTATATCAAAACTCTTAATACTAGATATATAATATATCTATTCTCAGTATAGTTCATCAAACTTACCATACCATGGAAGTTCAGGAACTTACCACAATCATATGGGTGTAGGAACTTATCCTAGTTAGACCAAAGTCGTCCATTCGCTGAGGGGTTCCACCATACGATTATGAGTCACGAAATTATCATAAGCATGAGTCTTAAGAAAATCTTAATATTATCTAATTTAATCTTAGAAATCTCTATCTATCAAAATAAACATGAGAAAAGAATCACCTTTTCACCATATGTATAATGATAGCGCGACTCTAACATTCCAACGATTATCAATGGGATGCACTCAGCGCAAGCACAAACCTCTGCCCATACAAGAGTTTGTACAACTAAACCATCACATGAGTCCTCAATGGAAATCCAACACTTAACTCTATCTTACTCTTAGCTTGCTCGTTACGAACTTTCTATGTTCCATCACATACAACTCCTCATGAGTTCATCTCGTACTTTTCATAGTACATTCTCTTATAGCATCAAGCTATACACACTTTGTCATTACAGAAAATCTATTCTTTCATAGTTTAATCCGATTACGTCGTGATCATCGGTTTACCTTAGGGTTCTTTCCCTATTATCAACCAAACTCCATTCAAGTTCATTCTTATTATCTTTGTCATATTCATATTATAAACATTGTCTTAACATTTTTATTATCGGAGTTAGGTAACTCATGATTCTCATTATCTAGATACTTCGAGATTCTTCTTTGAATCTTCACGTATATATATTAATCTTTATCTTTCCCTCTCTCAAGTTATAGTCTAAGGTGTTGGGTTTGTATGTAACGCAATCATGCAATCAAATCACATAAATAGGGCGGAAGCGTAAAAAACTAGGTTTTCAAAATTTATACAAACCCATAACCATGATCATGCTTTGTGCTTGTTATCAATAACAGAAAAGAGAGAACATGGAATTATACCTTTGAAGATCTAAGCTTCTCAGGTACAAGTTCTACTCCTTTGATTCCTTTGATTCCTCTGATAGTGGCTCCTTCCCTTGAATAATGTCAGCCACCCAAATGTTTGGCCTCTAACGGTGATCCACCAACGAAGATGAAGAACTCAAGAAGATGGGTTATTGGCTTAACCCTTGTTTCTATCTCTATAGAATATGTGTACTCCCAACTCTTGGAAAATTTCACATCCCTTATTTCTGATATAAGACTCTCTTATATAGATATTAGGTTAACCCTCCTAATCCAATTAAAATAGGGTTTTATTTAATTAATTAATTAAATACTTTTAATTAATTTATATCCTAATCTTTATTAGGATTGAGAGAGAGTACTGATATTATATTAATTCCTAAACTCCTTTAGAATTAAAATAATAATAATAATAATAATATTAATAAGACTCCTCTTATTAATTTATATTTAATATTTCTAAAATATTAAATAATAAATATTAAGCTATTTAATTTATTCTATCATCATAGATTAAATTAATTATACTTAATGCATTATTACTATCATGCCATTTTCTTCTTAAATAATTCTTCTTCCTTTTATGGTGTGACCCTTTAGGTTCTCCATATTAAACCGGTTGTGAATAAATCAATTAGAACAATTCTAATCTTATTTAAATAAACAAATTAAACTAATAATCTATTTAAATAAATAACATTTATTCTACAATAGGGATAAGCCTCCCTAGCGTTCAACGACTTTCCAGATAATATAGATTTTAACATTAATCATAAAAGAACCTGTGAGTTAATAGTTACCGTACAATTCAATCCTTCCACCATACAATGTCCCAATTAAATATAAGACATGGATTTACTGTCAAGTCTTAATTTATTTAATCATATGTATTTCGATTAGAAAATGCACAACTCCAAATAATGCAAATTAGAAACCTCTTTCTAATTTCATTCTACCTTGGCCAAGGATTCCTGGGTTGTCATTTAACGAATCACATAGGACATATCTCCTCTTTTACTAGAGGTGGTAGATTCTTTATTGATCATTCATTATCTCCATATGTAACTCATTACACCCAAGCATACCCTATATATGCCTTAAAAGGCCTTAAGGAATTAGTCAAAGTATAATTTGTTACATACAAGATACTATGATGATCTCAAGTCCAAGGATCACATGTACTACTATCACATTAGGAATTCCTATTGACAGGCGAGTAAAACTCCATTAGGTATTCCATAGCGAGTCACGTTCAGTGAACTTATTCTCCAATAAGCACCTACATACTTGCTTTAGTGTCTCCACACAAATGACCATGAGATCAGTCATCCTCATCCAATGAGCAAGCAACATATGTACCAATCTATTCGGATTTACTAATCCCCTTTTTAGTAATTCCACGATTGGGAACTATTTTAGTTTTAAAGCTTTCTAAGAATTTAGATCTCATTAGCATGATCAACATCATGATTCTAAAAGCATTGCTTAAAACTATGGGTTATTTACATATTATAAAAACAGCACCATGTAGATAATTAAATGCCTTTAATAAATAAATATTTTATTAATAAATAAATAAGATTGTTTATAAAGTATGTGCTTTATCATCATACATGATTGGCTTGTATGCACACTACTATCAATCTCCCACTTGCACTAAAGCCAATCGCCATGGTATCTCATACCCAACTTCTCTAAGTGACGATCAAACTGCTGTTGTGTTAAAGCTTTAGTAAATGGATCTGCAATGTTGTCTTGAGAGTCTACACGCTCCAAGGTGACGTCTCCTCTTTCAATGATCTCCCTGATCAAGTGAAATCGCCGCAACACGTGTTTAGATTTCTGATGAGACCTGGGTTCCTTAGCCTGTGCAACCGCTCCGGTGTTGTCACAGTATACGGGAACTGCTTCTCCAATGCTAGGAACCACACCAAGTTCAGTTATGAACTTCTTCATCCAAACAGCTTCCTTTGCAGCTTCACTTGCAGCTATATACTCTGCCTCTGTCACTGAATCAGCAACCGTTTGCTGCTTGGAACTCTTCCAACTCACTGCACCTCCGTTCAAGGTAAACACATACCCTGAAATAGATTTACTGTCATCTTGGTCTGTTTGAAAACTTGAGTCCGTGAATCCCTCGAGTTTTAATTCAGACCCACTGTAGACAAGAAAAATACCTTTAGTCCTTCTCAAGTACTTTAGGATATTTTTCACTACCTTCCAGTGCTCTTCTCCTGGATTCGACTGGTATCTGCTTGTTACACTAAGTGCGTGAGCAACATCCGGTCTAGTACATATCATACCGTACATGATAGATCCTATTGCAGAAGCATAAGGGATCTTACTCATACGGTCTCTCTCCTCAGGTGTCTTTGGGGCCTGTTTCTTGGAGAGATGTATTCCATGGCTCATCGGCATGAGACCTCTTTTGGAATCTTCCATGCTAAACCTCTTTAGCATTGTATCAATGTACGTTCCTTGGGATAAGCCGAGCATCCTTTTAGATCTATCTCTATAGATCTTTATCCCCAAAATATAGGATGCTTCACCCAAGTCCTTCATGGAGAAGTTTTTAGATAACCAGATTTTAATGGATTGTAACATAGGAATGTCATTCCCTATCAGTAATATATCATCAACATATAATACAAGGAATGATACTGCGCTCCCACTAACCTTCTTGTATACACATGGTTCATCCTCGTTTTTGATAAAATCAAACTCTTTGATTGTCTCATCAAAACGAATGTTCCATCTACGAGAAGCTTGCTTCAACCCATAAATGGATCGTTGTAGCTTACAGACTTGATTTGTTCCAACTTTTGAAATAAATCCCTCTGGCTGTGTCATATACACATCCTCCTCAAGTTTCCCATTGAGGAAGGCCGTTTTCACGTCCATCTGCCAGATCTCATAGTCGTTGTAAGCTGCAATCGTAAGCAAAATCCGAATGGACTTGAGCATGGCTGCTGGTGAGAAGGTTTCATCATAGTCAACTCCTTGTCTTTGTTTGAAACCTTTTGCAACCAGTCGGGCCTTATAGGTCTCTACCTTTCCGTCTGCTCCAGTCTTTTTCTTAAAAACCCATTTACACCCAATAGGTTTAATACCTTCAGGTGGTGAAACCAAAGACCATACTTTGTTTTCATACATGGAGTCCATTTCAGATTTCATGGCTTCAAGCCATTTCCCTGAGTCTTTATTACTCATAGCCTGTTCGTAATTCAATGGATCATCATCATTCATGATGTGTACCTCATCGTCATCCTCTATAACGAATCCATACCTCTCAGGTATCTTCGGTACTCTTCCAGATTTATGAACATGGTGTGGTACAGTAGGTTCTTCTACTTGGTTAGGTACCTGACTTTGGTCCGTGGTAACTTGTGGTTCTTGAACTTCTTCAAGATATATCTTACTCCCACTGATCTCTTCATGGATAAACTCTTTCTCCAAGAAGGTAGCATGTTTCGCAACAAACACCTTTTGATCAGTTGGATGATAGAAATAATACCCTACGGTTTCTTTAGGGTATCCCACAAATCTACACTTATCGGATTTAGTCTGTAGCTTATCATTTTCAAACTTTTTGACATAAGCTGGACAACCCCAAGTCTTAACATGCTTAAGATTTGGTTTCCTCCCTTTCCACATCTCATATGGAGTCTTTGGGGCGGATTTGGTAGGTACCTTGTTAAGTAGGTATGCAGCCGTTTCTAGGGCATATCCCCAGAAGGAAATTGGAAGGTCGGTAAAACTCATCATGGATCGAACCATGTCCAACAGTGTTCGATTTCTCCTTTCAGATACTCCATTTAACTGTGGTGTACCTGGAGGAGTCCATTGTGAGATTATACCATTTTCTCTGAGACAATTGAGAAACTCACTGCTTAAGTATTCTCCACCTCGATCTGATCGAAGTATCTTAATACTCTTGCCCGTTTGTTTCTCTACTTCACTTCTGAACTCTTTGAACTTTTCAAATGATTCTGATTTGTATTTCATTAAATACACATAACCAAATCTTGAGTGATCATCAGTGAAAGTAATAAAATAAGAATACCCACCCCGTGCACTTGTTGTCATAGGTCCACAAACGTCTGTGTGAATCAATGCCAACAACTCTGTAACTCTCTCTCCTTTTCCACTAAAAGGAGATTTAGTCATTTTACCCATGAGACAAGATTCACAAGTTGGATATGATTCATAATCGGAAAGCTCGAGGAGTCCATCTTTATGCAACTTGGATAATCTTGTTTCATTGATATGACCGAGTCTACAGTGCCACATGTAGGTATAATTAATATCATCTCTTTTCCTTTTCTTAGTTTGTTCAATTTGAAATATATTTTCTTGTAAGTCAAGTGTATAAAGTCCATTTCGCAAATTTCCAATACCATATAAAACATTGTCTTTATAAATAGAACAACCATTGTTCTTTATAATAACGTCAAAACCTTCCATATCCAATACAGAAATTGAAATAATGTTTTTAATAATATTCGGAACATAATAACAATTATTAAGATAAATGGATTTGCCCGAAGGCATTGCTAAACAATAAGTTCCTACAGCTAATGCAGCAACTTTTGCTCCATTTCCCACTCGTAGGATCACCTCATCATTGTTCAGCTTTCTACTTCTGACCATTCCCTGCACAGTATTACATATGTGAGAACCACAGCCGGTATCCAATACCCAAGTAGAATTATGACTTTCAGAAAAATTAATTTCAATCATAAACAAACCTTGATTGGAAGTCGAAGCTTCTCCAAGCTTCTTCTCTGCTAGAAACTTCTTACAGTTCCTCTTCCAATGTCCCGACTCATTGCAATGAAAGCACATTCCTTTAGCTGGTTCAGGTTTCTTTTGCTCCTTTTCTTTCCCTTTTCCCTTAGCCTTCTTAGATTTCTTCTTTTCAGAAGACACCTTGGGCCTCTTCCTTTTATTGGAAGAATCCACCATCAAGACATGGTTCTTCTTGGATGAGAAGTGACCTTCTGCAGTTTTCAGCATGTTAAGCAGCTCAGGTAAGCTGACATCTACCTTATTCATGTGAAAATTAACCACAAACTACGAGAAGGTCTCAGGGAGTGACTGCAAGACCAAGTCTTGACTCAACTCCCCATCCATGACGAACCCAAGCTGTCCAAGGCGTTCAATCAAATTGATTACCTTCAGAACATGAGTCTCGACGGCAGTGCCCTCGGTCATCCGAGATCGGAAGAGCTCCTTAGATATCTCATATCTAGCAGTCCTACTCTGTTCACCATACAACTCCTTGAGGTGAAGCAGCATAGCAGGAGCATCCATTTTTTCGTGCTGACGCTGAAGCTCGTTATTCATGGATGCGAGCATGATGCATTGAGCCACAGATGCATCATCTTGCCACTTATTGAAAGTGGCAATCTCTTCCTCAGAGGCTGTTTCTGAAACAGATTCAGGGATAGTGGAATTTAGGACATAAGAAATCTTTTCAGCAGTGAGAACAATTCTCAGATTTCTTAGCCAGTCCTCATAATTCGGGCCGGTAAGCTTATTTGCATCAAGTATGCTTCGTAGTGAGATTAGTGATTTTGACATTTTTAAAATTCTGCATGTGAAAAAACAACATTTTAGCAAACATTCATTTTATTAACTTTGCATATCAAAATAAATTTAGGTCTTTATTTTAAATTGGTATCTCCCACTATTTTCATCAAACTATATTACCCTCACTCATATAGTTCGGCAACATCTAATTAAAGATTTGCTAGTGAGATTAAGGATCTCATTTCAAATGTATATAACCTTGTGGATAGCACAACAAGCGATATACAAATAAATAGGTAGACAACTCTTGTCAATTACATCACCATGTAACTCCTTTTATTTTGCCTCTTAAATCATAATGGTCATGTGTGTGCACATCCGAACTAAAATGATTTAAGTTAAGTCCAGCCTAGCACTTCCATAAATTTTAAAAAGAAAAATTTTCGTCCTTGTGGATAGCACAACAAGACTAGATCGTTCAATTTTCTTGATAAGCATCAAATGTGATTAATTAACATCTTAAATATTCAATACTCGCCTTGTGGATAGCACAACAAACTCATATTAAATATTTAATACTCTATTAACTAATCATGCTAGAAGGCGACGTTCGATATTCCAAATATCATTTGAACGCTTCAGACTTAATATTATTTCTTTGAGGGGTTTGTTATTATTTGTCTCATCTTTTAAGCGCGCATGCACATATATATATAAAATACGCGTCATTTTATTAAACATGCGAAGCATGTTTGTATAATATATAATATATATAATATTTAGCATGCAATATAGAATACTATATTCTACCCGGATTGATTATGGCTAGTTTGGTTCACTAGAGCCACCAAGTGAACCAAAAGGTCAAACATAGGAGTGCAAGAATTTAAATTTTAAATGTAACTATTACATTTAAACCCGGGCTCCATACAAACGGGTCTTCACGCGCTCCTCGCTCCTTGGTCTCCAATTTCTTCAAAATAATTCTAACTATCTCTATTACATTAACTATTTAAAATTAAATAGAAACCTTGATCAGCAGTCAAGGGGAAGTACATAGAAAGGAGATAGAATTTACATCGAGAATAAAACTAGAGAAGACGAGGTACGCAGACCCCATTTTATAAAACCCATACATTCAAGCATTCATCCAAAATAAAATCCAATCACATTGGTCATAGTCCATAATCAACCCCATTTATTATCATACACATCAACATATGCATCAATAAATATCCATTCATCTCATGAATAACAATGCTATTCCATATATGGATCGATGTTATTTAATGGACAAAAGTTTTGCTAAATTTTATTTTTGAAACAAAATAAACTCTTTTATTTTAATCAAAAATAAATCCAAATTAAACTCCTTTAATTTTAGCATTCTGAAATCATATTTCAGATAAAATAAACTTCTTTATTTTAAAACTTTATCAATTAAATAAACAGTTTACTTAATTAATTAAAATCAATTTTCAGGGTCTGTCCAGGTACCGGCGCAGCTGTGCCATTAATGAACTGGGCAGCTGCGCAGCTGCGCAGGTAGACGGAAGCAGCAGTTTTTTGCAGACCGGCGCAGCTGCGCCAGTAATGAACTGGGCAGCTGCGCCGTTCGTCGCAGAAACTTGCAGAAAACGATTTTTGTCCAGAAAAACGATCCAATTCTCACATCAATTCATACATGGAATTATAAAATTGATAATTAGCACAAAGTTAGGCTCTGATACCACTGTTGGGTTTGTATGTAACTCAATCATGCAATCAAATCACATAAATAGGGCGGAAGCGTAAAAAACTAGGTTTTCAAAATTTATACAAACCCATAAACATGATCATGCTTTGTGCTTGTTATCAATAACAGAAAAGAGAGAACATGGAATTATACCTTTGAAGATCTAAGCTTCCTCAGGTACAAGTTCTACTCCTTTGATTCCTTTGATTCCTCTGATAGTGGCTCCTTCCCTTGAATAATGTCAGCCACCCAAATGTTTGGCCTCTAACGGTGATCCACCAAGGAAGATGAAGAACTCAAGAAGATGGGTTATTGGCTTAACCCTTGTTTCTATCTCTATAGAATATGTGTACTCCCAACTCTTGGAAAATTTCACATCCCTTATTTCTGATATAAGACTCTCTTATATAGATATTAGGTTAACCCTCCTAATCCAATTAGAATAGGGTTTTATTTAATTAATTAATTAATTACTTTTAATTAATTTATATCCTAATCTTTATTAGGATTGAGAGAGAGTACTGATATTATATTAATTTCTAAACTCCTTTAGAATTAAAATAATAATAATAATAATAATATTAATAAGACTCCTCTTATTAATTTATATTTAATATTTCTAAAATATTAAATAATAAACATTAAGCTATTTAATTTATTCTATCATCATAGATTAAATTAATTATACTTAATGCATTATTACTATCATGCCATTTTCTTCTTAAATAATTCTTCTTCCTTTTATGGTGTGACCCTTTAGGTTCTCCATATTAAACCGGTTGTGAATAAATCAATTAGAACAATTCTAATCTTATTTAAATAAACAAATTAAACTAATAATCTATTTAAATAAATAACATTTATTCTACAATAGGGATAAGCCTCCCTAGCGTTCAACGACTTTCCAGATAATATAGATTTCAACATTAATCATAAAAGAACCTGTGAGTTAATAGTTACCGTACAATTCAATCCTTCCACCATACAATGTCCCAATTAAATATAAGACATGGATTTACTGTCAAGTCTTAATTTATTTAATCATATGTATTTCGATTAGAAAATGCACAACTCCAAATAATGCAAATTAGAAACCTCTTTCTAATTTCATTCTACCTTGGCCAAGGATTCCTGGGTTGTCATTTAATGAATCACATAGGACATATCTCCTCTTTTACTAGAGGTGGTAGATTCTTTATTGATCATTCATTATCTCCATATGTAACTCATTACACCCAAGCATACCCTATATATGCCTTAAAAGGCCTTAAGGAATTAGTCAAAGTATAATTTGTTACATACAAGATACTATGATGATCTCAAGTCCAAGGATCACATGTACTACTATCACATTAGGAATTCCTATTGACAGGCGAGTAAAACTCCATTAGGTATTCCATAGCGAGTCACGTTCAGTGAACTTATTCTCCAATAAGCACCTACATACTTGCTTTAGTGTCTCCACACAAATGACCATGAGATCAGTCATCCTCATCCAATGAGCAAGCAACATATGTACCAATCTATCCGGATTTACTAATCCCCTTTTTAGTAATCCCACGATTGGGAACTATTTTAGTTTTAAAGCTTTCTAAGAATTTAGATCTCATTAGCATGATCAACATCATGATTCTAAAAGCATTGCTTAAAACTATGGGTTATTTACATATTATAAAAACAGCACCATGTAGATAATTAAATGCCTTTAATAAATAAATATTTTATTAATAAATAAATAAGATTGTTTATAAAGTATGTGCTTTATCATCATATATGATTGGCTTGTATGCACACTACTATTATAAGGTACACTTACCTAAGGTTTATAACCTACAGCTTTGATACCAACCTGTAACGCCCCCAAATCTGGGTCCTTTCTATTACCTCGAATCCGGTGCAGTCACGATACTACTAGTCGAATATTTACATATTTTATTCATAACTTAAAGAATAAAACTTGCTTTATTACAATTTAGAATATAAATTCTTTTCATTATCAGGATCTCATATAATGACTCCAAACTTTTACAAGTTATAATCTTGGTCATTTACCATTCCTGTCTTATATCATGTTCGATATTATAAAAATGCATAATAACTTAAACTTTTTCAATCTTCTTTGAATAAAATCTTTTATTAACTTCACAATCTTAAATCAATTACAAATCCTTGAATCACTATATATGATTCACTATATTCGAATTATTGTATAAACGTTTACATCTCAATTCGATATCCTTTATGTATTAACTAATACATCTTTACAATACAACAAGCATTAAACATCATAAACAACTATCAAGTACAACTCCTAGAACCTAAACATGATTCGAGAGCATATATCTAAATAAACAGAAATGTTCGAACTCAATCACGTAGCACGTTACTCTTATCGTGAGTCCTTAACCTGCAAAAATGGTTATTTGCAAGAGTGAGCTCAACAGCTCAACAATTCTAACAGTTTTCATGCATCACATAGCGTATAACATCATACTCAGTTCATGCATTTATAAATAATTTATATTTACTACGCATGTTACTTCTCATATAACAAGCATATCATCAAAGATCAACTTTCAATCTCATATATATATCCCATATCCAGTTCATATATAAGTTCACATCATTACAGTATAATATAATTCAACTAACAGTTATTGAGTTCATATATCAAATAGGAACTTAAAGACTTCCCTGATGCGTAGTTTAACAACTATGACTTAACTACTTAAAGATATCTGCACTTCGTGTAATCCTACACAATTATATAATCATGGATTCACACTTATCAGTTATATGTATCCACACATTCTCAATGTAATAATAAAGGTTACATTGTTGTCTAACTTAGTTTATAGAACCTTCGTCTCACTTTCTTATCGTATTCTTAGAAAAACTATGTAAGTATACGTATACTTTAACCATACGTACTTACTAACATTCTTTATATACACATGCCTGTCTACCACTAATCTATTTACATATAGCTAGTGTAGTCCATCTTTTGAGTTAATCATTCTCATTTATCATTACTAACACATAAGACCATAACAAAGCAAATATACTCTATTAACCGTCGAAATCGGATTCAAGTATTAACATATGGTCCTACATAGCATGTATACACATTAAAGGATACTTTCATGCTCGTTTAACCTTTTCACGTTCAATTTACATGATATAGGTTCTAAGTCAACATTCCAATAATTTAAGGCCACTCAAGGTCATGAACATCACAAAGTTTATCATGCTAGTTCTTTAAACACATAAAGTATTCATATAACTCATATTGGGCATGTTCATGAATATTCATATTTCATACATGTAACTATTATAGTTATTAGTTTGAAAACATGCTTCGTTTATGCTAAACTTGGTTTCACGACATGTAGTTATGGTGTATATACATGTATGATACATGAGAAAGTCCAAGAGTGCTATCACATATGTTCATAAACATCAACATCCAACTCTTAAGGTAACATGTTAACGTGCACGATCAAAGCTTATATTTTCATTAGTAAGCTCACTAATAAGGTTCGTATGTTCACATTACATTGTGAAACATATGTACGTAAGTTAACATGCTCTTTATGCATTCTTAAACCATACCAATATATTTGTAAAATCAGAACGTTACCATGGTATATACATGTCAAAAGTTCGTTTTGTAAAACTTACATTTTTGCTACTAGTGAGGTTTGCTTGTTCGTATTTCATTATGAAGCTTATCTACGCAAGTGAACATACAAATCATGTATTTCTAGGTCATACAAACATGTCTCAAAAGTTAGAATGTATATATGGTATTTTCATATCAATATCCACCTTCAAAACTTACCTTTTAGTTAGAAAGGTTCAATAGTGGGGTTCGTATGTCCATGTCACATTATGAAGCATATACACACAAGTCGACATGCTTTTCATGCCTTTCTAAGTCGTACTAACATACTTGTAAAAATCAGAATGTCAACATAGTTCACATATGTCAATTTGTTTACAATACTTTTCATTTTCTTCAAAATTATAAACCTTTACGAATCATGCATGCAATCATGGTAATACATGTTCATTTTAGGTCTACATATCCCTCTACACAAGTTATTCATGCTAATATACTTGCCAAAGTCATAACATTTAACTACCATTTAGCAGCTTGTAGCAGAAAAGAGGGAACCAGAATCTGGTATTGGCGCAACTGCGCTGCGCCCAGGTATAAACTCGGCGCAGCTGCGCCGTGTGCAGTTCGAACCAAGATGCAGTCTGCTTCGGCAGAAACCAGCCCAAATCATAAATTTTTCACAGTAATTCGATTATGGGCAACTATATAATAGTTCTAGCATGTTTATAAGCTATCATAGCAACTAATAAACATTCTCTAATTCAACTCAACATCCAATTCGTGCTAAATCAAAGAATCAAGAAATTTGAAATTTTACAAAACATTGAACAAGAACGAAAATGGTAGGAAGTATACCTCTGCTAAGGAAATGAATTGGCTGCTATACCACATCTCCCTCAACTCAATTAATCACTTTCTCAAATTACTACTTAACTGACTTTTCTTTGAAATCTCAGCAATAGAAAATGAGAGGAAGAGAAGCTATATTTATAGGCAAATGTATAACCAAACATTGTAATTCTCCACCATTTCAAACCAAAGGATTGTAAAATTGCATAATGGTTCATAAGAAGTTGGTGATTAGTTGTTGAACTTCACTATTTTGCCCACTCCCCCATGATCACAAATTTTCCACAGCAATTCTATTATGAGCAACTATATAATAGTTCTAGCATGTTTATAAGCTATCATAGCAACTAATAAACATTCTCTAATTTAACTCAACATCCAATTCGTGCTAAATCAAAGAATCAAGAAATTTGAAATTTTACAGAACTTTGAACAAGAACGGAAATGGTAGGAAGTATACCTCTGCTAAGGAAATGAATTGGTTGCTATATCACATCTCTCTCAACTCAATTGATCACACTCTCAAATTACTACTTAACTGACTTTTCTTTGAAATCTCAGCAATAGAAAATGAGACGAAGAGAACCTATATTTATAGGCAAATGTATAACCAGACATTGTAATTCTCCACCATTTCAAATCAAAGGATTGTAAAATTGCATAATGGTTCATAAGAAGTTGGTGATTAGTTGTTGAACTTCACTATTTTGCCCACTCCCCCATGATCATTGGCTATACATTGCTGAGTTTGAGAAAAATATAGAGTAGTAGGCTAGCTATTGAGTTATTCACGTGAAGAGAGAAATGGGTCTTCCAACTTGGGACAAGGCAATTTACAAAGCTCAGCACTAGCCACTTGCAAATGTAGTATATATATAAACACTTAGGTTATATAATATATATACTCATTTCATACACTTAGGGTATAATATAGTCACAATGTACTTTTAATAAGTAACTAATATTACAATGTATCAAGTAGGGGTACATATAGATATATCCCATTTTATTAACACCGAATATAATTTGATTGGATATTATCACATTATATTGTCTCCATTATTATTAAATTGTATTATTTCAATAATTGTTTATAATATATCCATGATATATTATTTTATTGTATACTCATATACACATTGTCATACACACATTTCATGTAATTCTTACAACTCAATAAACTTTACTATATAGTTTATATTCATAATTAACATAGTCACATTGCACTTTAAACTTCGTATAATATATAGTTAACTATCATACGTTATACTTCAAATATCGCATGTTTGTAGATAGAAATTAATAAATTAATAATCTTATCAATTAATTAATAATAATATTAAATAATCCCTTCCTCGTAAATCAATGAAATTATTAATCTCTATAACAATTAATTAACATTTATATGGTTAATTATCACATTAAATAAATATAAATCTTATTATATTTATAACCAATATACTTATTATCATGCTATCACTTGCAATAATAATAATTTAACATACCATTGTAATAACAATTAACAATTATTATAGACTAATTTATTTAATTAATAATTCCTCCATCCTTGAATTAATTAATTCATCTACGAATCTATTATTATGCCACACAAGGCATATCTCACAAGCTTACATTAAGCTTATTCTCATTCTCGACACTTATTTATTTCCACCACATTACTCACCCACCACATGTTCAATTTACTTAAGACTATTAAGTCACAAGGTTCACATATATAAATATATTGCGAATAAAATATTCAAATATTATTTATAACACCTATGGTAATATAGTAACTCAAGTTATTGAAATAACTTAGTTTTCTTTTATAATTTAAACTCTCTTGAAAATACATTAGAAATTATGTATTTTGCCATAACATAAAATATTATGTTTTCTTCCAATAAGGACATTCATTATTAAAAACTAATTTACTTATTGTCTCAAGATAATATAATTAATATAATATCTATTAGAAATAATCACATGTACGGCACATGTACATTATATATAGAAAATAGGTAATAAGTTTATTTTATAATAAATTATTTCCATCAATTTATTTACATATAGTAAATACGTTTTAATATATTTACTATATTAATTAATCACACCTCATACAAAACATATAAGGTAATATTATTATTCAAAAATAATATTTTCTCCTTTTATTAAAATAATTCAATATTAGAAGTTATTTTAATATCATTTGTTTGAAATATATAATTATTATTTCTCTCTCTCTCTATAAATTGTTCCCAAAACAATTTCTTTAAATATTAAATATTCATTTAAAATATAATGATTTCCATCTCCCTTTAATAACGTATGTATATTTATTAATGTTATTCGTACATTAGACTTTCTCACATATTACTATTCTAAGTAATATATATAAAAGTACCAACTATAATTACATATTCAATACACATATTAATTCACTCATTTACTTAAGTAAATTAAACCCTGTACTATATCACCATAGTTAATTAAGGTTCAATATTCACATTATATTATTCCATAATATAACTCTCAACTTAAATTAACTAATATTTATTAATAAAGATATTTAATGCCACCAACTTCTATGATAAAATAATTCTATAAATTATTTTAATATCTATAGGAAATTCTATCCACTTCCTTTATCTCAACCGAATTGTCTCCACGATAAATAACAATATATATTTATTAATCACATATTACATAGTTCATATAACCCTATGTAACACAATACTACATAACTTATATCACATAGATGTTCTCATTCGAACCCATCTCACACCTTAAGAATTTTATTTATTAAATCCTTATTTAATAATTTTTAAAAATTCGGGTTCTTACAGTTGACATAGTGGAAGAAGCACTTGAGGATGAACTACTGGAAATACTTGGTTCCGATCCTTTAGAACATACTTTGGTGGTTGAAACAGAGTCGGAAGATCCAAAAATAATAGAGTATCTGCAAGTCTTAGACGCATCACCAAGGATGTACAAATTCAAAATACCATTTGAAACTTTGGAAAGACATGTAAATTCAAAGGGTCATATGAAAACTTCTTTGGAAGAACCACCAACATTGGAGCTCAAACCATTACCTAATCATCTTAGGTATGCTTATTTGAGAGATTCATCTACTTTACCTGTTATTGTTTTTACTTCACTTAACGAGTTTCAGGAAAGTAAGCTGTTGAGAATTCTTCGGGATTACAAATCAACTATTGGATGGACTATCGTGGACATCAAGGGAATCAGTCCTTCATTCTGTATGCATAAAATTCTCTAGGAAGAGGATGCCAAACCAAGTGAATAACAACGAAGACTAAATCCGATCATGAAAGAAGTGGTCAAGAAAAACATAATCAAGTGGCTTGATGTAGGAATCATTTACCTAATTTTGGATAGCTCATGGGTGAGTCCAGTGCAGTTCATTCCCAAGAAGGGTGGTATGACAATAGTTGCAAATGAAAATAATGAATTGAAACCAACACAAACAGTGACTGGATGATGAGTGTGCAAGGATTATAGGAAACTCAATAAAGCAACCAGAAATGATCATTTCCCTCTACCATTCATTGATCAGATGTTACATCGCTTAGCGGGACATGAATACTATTCCCTCTTGGATGGGTATTCCGGATATAATCAAATTGTCATTGCTTCGGAGGATCAAGAAAAGAATACATTCACTTGTCCATACAAAACTTTTGCTTTCAGAAGGATGCCATTTGGATTGTGTAATGCATTGACAACCTTTCAATAATGTATGATGGAAAACTTTTCGGATATGGTGGAGCATAATGTCGAAGTATTCATAATGACTTTTAACTTATGCTTGGAGAACTTGGTAATAGTGCTAAACAGATGCGTGGAGACAAATCTAGTGCTAAATTGGGAGAAATGTCACTTCATAGTTCAAGAGTGAATTATTCTAGGACATCATGTGTCATCGAAAGAAATTAAGTTGTATAAGTCCAAAATAGAGAAAATTGAAAATCTTCCTCCTCCTTCATCAATAAAAGAGATTCGAAGTTTCCTAGGCCATGTCGAGTTTTACAGACGGTTCATCAAAGATTTTTCCAAAATCATGAAGATACTATGTAATTTGTTTGAAAAGGATGTACCTTTAAAATTTGACGAGGCATGCCTTAAAGCATTCGAAGTACTAAAAAGGAGGTTGATAACCCCAATTATTATTGCATCGGATTAGGCATTGCTGTTCAAACTCATGTGTGACGCTAGCGACTATGCAGTTGGCGCGGTTGGCACTGTTTTAGGCTAAAACAAGGAGAAGGTTTTTCACGCCATGTATTATGCCATCAAAACACCGTCGGATGGTCAATTGAACTACACCACGACCGAAAAAGAACTTTTAGCAATTGTGTATACATTCAACAAGTTCTGTCCTTATCTCATTGGCACTAAAATTGTGGTGTTCACAGACCATTCAGTAATTAAATACCTAATTTCGAAAAAGGATGTGAAGCCAAGGTTGATTAAATGGATTTTGTTACTTCAAGAATTTGACTTGGAAATTTGGGATAGAAAGGGCACCGAAAATCAAGTGGCATACCACTTATTGAGATTGGAAAATAATGCACAAGGAAAGGAAGACAACACCACAATCAACGAATTTTTTCCAGATGAGAAATTATTTGTGATAAAATCTAAGGTCCCATGGTATGCAGATTTCGTCAATTATATTATGAGTAATGTGTTTCCTCCGGAATTGATAAGACAACAACGGAAGAAATTTTTGCATGATGTTCGACAATACATGTGGGATGAACCCTTCTTGTTCAAGCAATGTGCGGATTAGATGATAAAAAGGTGTATACTGCAAGAAGAAGTTGAGAATGTCTTACTTTACTATCACAATTCACCGTACGGAGGACATTATGGAGGGGATCGAATAGCGACCAAAGTACTTCAATCAGGTTTATATTGGCCCACATTGTTCAAGGATGCCCATCACTTTGTGCTACAATGTGACCGCTGTCAAAGAACTGGTAATATTTCCAAGCACAACGAGATGCCTCTCAACACCATCTTGGAAGTAGAGTTATTTGATGTGTGGGGGATCGACTTTATGGGCCATTTTCTAATGTCTTTCAATAACGAGTACATTTTGGTTACAGTGGATTATGTTTCGAAGTAGGTTAAAGCAGTTGCGCTACCCACCAACGATGCCAAAGTTGTCCTTAAGTTTCTTTAGAAGAACATATTCACCTGATTTGGCACACCTCGAGCGATTATTAGTGACGAAGGTTCTCATTTTTGCAACAAATTCTTCTCAACATTGCTTGAAAAATATGAAGTCACACATAAGATAGCCATGACTTACCACCCCCAAACTAGTGGTCAAGCCGAAGTGTCAAATGGAGAGGTGAAGCGTATCTTAGAGAAAATAGTGAACCCAAATCAGAAGGATTAGTCAGTCAAGTTGGATGGCGTGCTTTGGGAATATCGGACAGCGTATAAAACACTGATTGAGATGTCACCATAACGACTAGTGTATGGAAAGGCTTATCATCTGTCGATTGAGCTAGAACATAACGTATATTGGGCTATTCAGAAATGAAATTTTGACTTGCAAGCTACATGAGAGAAAATATTGTTACAACTCAATGAAATGGATGAGTTTCTCCTCCAATCCTATGAGAATGCCAAACTATACAAGGAAAAGGTCAAACATTGGCACACTAAGAAAATCATTGATTGAAAGTTTGAACCGGGCCAAACAATGCTTCTTTATAACTCCTGATTGAAACTTTTTCTTGATAAACTCAAATCACGGTGGTCGGGTCCATTTATAATCAAGGAAGTGTTTCCTCATAGCGCCGTTGAACTGATGGGATGCAGCGCGGATGAAACATTCAAGGTTAATAGCCAACGGTTTAAACATTATTGGGGTGGAGCTATGGATCGACACAAGACCTCTATCACTCGTACCGATATACCTTGAAACAAGGAGTGGTTAGGCTGAAGACTTTAAAACAAGTGCTCTTTGGGAGGCAACCCAACCTTTAGTCATTTGTTTTATTTTAATTTTATTTCAATTTTTGAGTTTTTAGAGATTATTTTGATATATTAATGAATTAGTTTCATTATTTCAGGTCTTACATCTCCATGAGAACGAATTGAACAAAGAATAAGCTAATGTCAAAATTCTGATTGACCAGCACAGAACTCCCTTAATAGACAAGTCATGGTGCGGTAGCGCCAACCTTTCACACCAATCCCTGCCTTAATGGCTTAGCAGCACTCTAGTGGCAAGCAAAAATGGTATGACAACACCTGATGGAAACACAAACTCGAGAAGGATAGCGCGACAGAGCCCAACATAGAACAATGTCCGAACAATGTCCAAGTATGTGGTCGATCCATGTCATTCACTCGCAGTGCCATCAATGCATACTATAACATAACGAATATCAAGGACGATGGTTATCTGGAATGGGGGAGTGATCAATTTGACTTGGACAATGTGTTTGATCTCTTGGGCAAACTAGGAATGCAATGGGCTATTAAACAAGGAACAACAGACAAAATCAGCTTTCCCCATACTGTAATGAGCAGCTATGCAAAAGCGTGGTACAATTTTATTTGCTCAAATTTGATGCCCCACAAGGCATCAAAACCATGTTTCCAACGATCGGGCGCTGTTACTTTTTGCTATAGTGACTGGCTTGCAGGTGGACGTGAGAAATACAATTAGAAGGTCTATTGTCCATTATCTACGTGGGAGTACTACCGGTGCTTTGCCACATGCATTTTTGATTACGGGACTGTGCCATCAGTCAAGAGTTCAGTGGCGATCAGATGAGTTGATGCAACCTCCCATGGTTGTCATCGATCATGAAACAATTCAAAGGTATAAAGTTTGGAATGACGGAGAGTCACACTCCCGAGAGGAAGGCTTTATTTTACCGGGGCCTACTCAGTCTCCTGTTCGGCTTGAAGGGCTAGAGTAGCCCATAGGTCCTTCGTCATCTGTCAGCCCCTCTACTGATGAGTCACATATTCACCCACTTTAGCAGTGAAAGCTTAATTGTGTTGAACGCCGAATAGAGAAACGTTTCGATGCCTTGGCTGAGCAAATGTTTGTCATGCACCAATTCAATGCTCAGTTTTCAGCCACCCTTGCTCAAGTTTTCTCAGTTGGTGCAAATACTGCTATGGGTTTAGTCCAGTTTCTTGTTTATCCTGATATCCCAGCTTATCCACCTTCAGATCCGCCTGACAACGAAGATAATTTGGTTGATGACTCGAGTCAGGGAAGTCCTACATTCTAAATATTTGTTCTTTATTTTCACAATGTGGGCATTGTTGGTGTTAACTTTGGGGACATTTGGCATGTTAGTGCAGTATTGCATTTTAGTATGTTGCATATTATAGTTTTGCATGTAGTTAGTATCTTGTAGTATAGTACATCTTTAATATGTGTTAGGAATGTGTTGCATTTAGGTTGCATGATACATGATAGTTAGTAGTCATATGTGTTCGCATGTCATATCTGTTGCATTTGCATGTATGCACGTAGTTTAGTTGCATTTGCATGAATCTGTGTGATGAGTAAGTGTGGTCTTGGCTTGGCCAATGATGAGAGTGTATTTCACAATTAAATTGAACAGAATTGATAATTGGTGCTTAACTTTTAATTGAGTCATAAAGGTAATCTAAGTTTGTCAGAAGCTTGTGTAACTGGTTAGCGAGAAGATTTGCTTATTTTAACTGAGTTGGATCAAAGGAGTTCATAATTATCTTCTGGGGGGAAAAATTATAGTTCAAATGTTAATGATATCTGTAAATTATGACGTGAAGGCTAAAAGGAACTAAATAAATAAGTTTGGGGGAATCTATGGGGTGTAGATATATATATATATATATATATATATATATATATATATATATATATATAGAAAAAGAAAAAAATACAAGAAATTTATATATGCATTATTATATTGACTTGTTTGATTCCGTGGCCTTTACTACTCGAAAAAGTAAGCCCTAGGGGCATCTCTACACCCAGCGCCCTAAAACCGTGTACTTTGGGAGTCGTTGGTCGAAATTTTTCTAAATGGGTAATTCTGAAAAGCCTAAGAGAATCAGACATTGCACAGTTAAATTTAAACACTGGATGGAGCATAACACGCACTCGTGAAGAAATAAAGTAAAAATAATACTCCCTAGGGACCCTTGAGCTTGGTGTTGTCCGATTTCACAATCAACAATTTTGTGCAAGTATACACGATCAACAAGTAATAAAGTGATAAGAAAGAGTGTCGTACCCACGAGGAATCCTATTTAATAAATCCCAACTACTAGTCTTTTATCAATCCAATTTTATTTAAACAACCGAATTTTGTGATTTCCAAATTAAAACTAAACTAAATTAACTACAGCTAGTTTCAACACACAGATTTGATTCAGATGATAAAGCTTAAGACTACAATATCCCCAATTACGCAATATAAATCAAGTACCCAATTTCTCTAATTATTAAATCCACTCGAGTTGTGAACAGGAATTCAAACTATTTATAAGCACTTTTCCAAGTGATCAAATAAAAATACTTAACTCAATTATTTTTGCGATATTCCTATGCAAAACAAAAGAATCAAGTTCATTAAGCATCAATTCCCAATTGTTACATGAAGTGAAAAGAGATATCCCTATTCAATTCACAACCCTAATTATTTATCTCATGCAAATAATTATGAGTACATGCTATCACATTTAGTTCTAACCCTAAATTTTATCTCCCGAATTCTTCTAGTGTAACATGGTAATTGTTGGCCAAATAATTAATCAATAAGCATAAAATATGATATACAACTCAACTTGAATGAATAATTGGATTAATTAGAGTAATCAATTCATAAGCATAAAAGGTTCCATTGTAGTCTTAATTTGAAAATTAGTTCCTACTAAAAATTAAAACCAAAAATCCCATGTAAAACATCACAAATAAATTACAAATAAAGAAGAAGAATAAAAACTCAGTAGTTGACTCCAATCTTCAATCTCCAATCTGCAATTCTTGTGTGCTCCCTTGAATCTCCAAGTCCAATCTCCATTCTCTGACTCAAATTATGTGTCCCTTATTTGAAGCTTTTTTTCTTTTTATACTTGAAGTTCCCACTTTATAATTAGACTTAGAGTCTCCAAATCCTAATAGAAATTGACCTAGTTAACAAAATTTTCGTCCACTTCCTAAATCCCAATGCCCCAACATTCAAATCCTTCACAAAACGAATGCCCCAACATTCAACTTCCACATATTTATGAAACTGCCACTGCTGGTCCAAAATTTCCAGATTTGCCCTTTCAGCTGCATTAACCTACAAAACACATACTAGACAAATAAAATGTCCTAAAATACTTTTAAAAAAACAAATATTAAGTCTAAAATACCTAATTAATGGGTATATTACCCACTCATCAAATACCCCCAAACTTAAACATTTACTTGTCCTCAAGCAATGCAACAACTAAAATAAAATGAATGAAAAAAAAATAAAAATTCATTAAATGAAACATCAACTCAAGCATGATTCAACATTAACAACCTCGATCAGTCTCAATGATCCCTAAACTCAACTAAAATGAATGTTCAAAATCAAGCATCAATTAAACTCGAAGTGTCATCAATTCACCATATCTCCAACCCACAATGTGTGTGTGTATCAACATGCCAATCTTACCATAAATCAACTAAAACTAAAAATCATATGGCTCAAGACAGATAATTATAGATATAAGACATTCATTACCCCTCTATAGACTAGCTACCCCATATTTTAAAAACCTTTTATTATACATTTTTTTCCTTTAAACTCGACTAGTGAAATGTCTAGTTTTCTTAGGCTTTTCAATGCTACACATGTAGCGAGCTTTCAAACAATACTCCCAAATCAGTCGGCTTCAGGGTACTAGGTGTTAAGACACCCCTATGGATCTAATAACCCGAATAGCAAAGGCCAAAAAACCAAACTAGCCAAGTGTTTTTTTATTTATTCTGACTTGTGCAATGTTAATCTTTATTAGGCTCTTCAAAGTTACCCTTTTAGCGAACTTTCGACCAACGACTCCCAAACCAGATGGTTTTAGGGCGCTGAGTATAGAGACACTCTTAAAGGCTTACTTGTTCGAGTAACAGAGGCCACAAAGACAACTAGTCAACAATTTATTCCTCTTTTCTCTTTTATTTTCTTTTTTTGAATCATGTCCAAAATACAGAGTAAACTAAACCAAAAAGGGTGATTTATATATGTCTTAAGCCTCAGATTCTTTCAGTTCAACTAACTTACGACTAAATTGACATATTGACTTTGTGCAATTAAAATCAGGGTTTTCTTTAACAAATCAAGTTAACAATATCCACAGGTTGAACTTATCTATCATTTTCCCATTCATTCAAGTTGTTACTTAATTCACAGCATTTTTATCATCGGCTATCAACAAGGTTCATATCTCATCATGCTCAAGTTGTAAATATGCTAACACAATGTAAACTATCACAAAATCACAATACAAAATACTAACACAGTCTAAATGCAGAATAACCTTCCATGACATGCAAACCTAATCAGAATAACCCCCAAACTTAAGTAAAGCAATGTCCTCATGCGAAAAATAAAGAAATAAGAACTGAGGACTCCCCTGATTTGGTTAATCGTCGCGATTGACCTCCTCGTCTTGATCCGAATGAGGAAAAACTGGCAGTGTGGGCGCCACCAAAAATCGGCTAGGGTCTATGGTGGGATTCATACTTACAAACATGTTGACGAGGGCATTGTTGAAACGGACAGTATAGGAATAAATGGCATCTTGGCGTTCAGCAAGTCGAACATTCTGGTCCTCCAATCAATATATCCAATTGTTCACTTCATGTTCAAGCTCCTCAGAAACAACCCAGCGAGGAGCAGCCAGATAAGAACTAGTAGCCATCGGCTCATCTCCTTATTATGTCTTAGGCTGTTGAATAATAAAACCTATCCCTCTAGGATGTGATTCCCCGCCTTCCCATACTTTGTATCTCATAATCAAAGCATGATTGATTAGGGGAATTGGAGGCAAAAAAAACTCATCATCCCCCCACCTAACTCCAGCCTTTTAACATAATCCACAAATTAGCGAAGGGTGTGGAAGATTGCCCCTAGTGCCTAACTGCATAGCTCAGAGAATTGACTTTTGTATCACCTTATCGACATTAATAGACTTTCCAAGCACTAACCAGTAAAGTAGTACAGCCCGCTCTTTATAAACGTTACTGACATGCGTGGAAGGCATTCGCTTTGCACAGATAAACACAAACTATGACTTTTCATACCTACTTAAGTTAGCATGTGGGAATTGCATAGCGGCCTGCTCTTTGATCTCCCAAGATGTACCCAATTGGCATAATTGCTGAATGATCAGGTCATAATTTGGTTCGGAGTCCACATATATCGCATATGCATCATCCACGATCGTTGGCAAGTTATATTATGCATTAATAGTTTGTTTGTCGAAAGGATGCAGTCTTCCCCCTTACCTTCACTTCCAAACACCAGTGATCGATTGCATTCGTATAAAATTTCTTGACTATAACGATCATTGCTAGTTCCAGTTGGTTAGTTAATGCGAACCAGTCTCTTTCTGCAATCATTACCACCACCTCACCATCTTGAGTTTCGTCTGGCCAAAAGCCCCGTTGGGGACAAAGTGTTTTATTGGCAAGCGTGGTGTAACGGTCTAAGGCCTCCACACTTATGAACTTTTTCTTATCAAATGGCTTGGCCGGTTTGGACGATGATCCCACCCCTCATTGACGTTTCTCTGACATCCTTGCAACCTTGTTTGGAGAGAGAGAGAGAGTAATTAGATAAAAAGAGATGCTTGATTGAATCCTTGATTAGACCAAGTGGTGTTATGATGTTAATTTGTGATGAGAGGAGATGTGTGGTAAAGGGGGTGGGGTAAGGTTTGGGAACTATGAAGTTCGAATGAGATATGGATAGGGAGAGAGGATGAAAGAATTAGAAGTTCAATTGGATTAAGAGTTTAAACAAACATGGACTTTGATTGATATTTTTTTAACCTGACCTAGAATGTCGGGGCACAGTTATATGGGAATTGGAATGATAGGGAATTCGAGTCTTTGCAGGTCTTCCTGGATGCCAAAGCTGGGGCATTCAATTCGAAAGGAATTTGAATGTCAGGGCATGCATTATTCGTGATTTCCCTGTATGGAAAAGCCGGGGCATTCAATTACAAAGGAATTTGAATGTCGGGGCATTAATACCTAGCCAAGTTCACTGCCCCCCTATGTCGGGGCATTCAAATGCTTTGCATTTTAAAAGTCGGGGCATAGGCAAGTATCCAATTTTTTTTTTCTTCAGTCTAGAACCTTTCATGCTTCCAACCTACAAGCCTAATACCTGTAATGGAAACTAAAATGGATTAAAAAGACTACTCGGGATCATGAGAGAACTTATAAAGCAAATAAATCCTAAAAATTGACATAATAAAAGCACTAATTAATTGAAAATTTGAAGATTTGACAAATGGACATTCTGTAATTGATCTCATAGGTGCTTGTTCCCCGACTACCTTGTCGTAGTGGTCGTTAGTCGAACTCACCAAATATAACAACTTATTTCCTATCCTTTCTTCTCCACATAGCTTTAGACCTGAAATACAATTAAGAAAAAGATAGTCTATGAAGAAAATATAACTAAGCATACTAATTGAACTACACTAAAGAGATTATCCTATGAATTGGTTTGAATAAATTTAAATTAATGAAATATAAAAATTGGGTTGCCTCCCAATAGCGTTTGGTTTATAGTCGTCAGCCCGACTTTCTTGCTATGCTTAAGTATCAGCTGTATCAGTTAGATTAATTGACGCTGGACGTCGATCGATATCTCCGCCCCAGTAATGTTTTAATCTTTGAACGTTAACCTTGAATATACGCTAGGAAATTGGCTCTTCAACCTAAACAGCTCCATATGAAGCAACAGATGTAACTACAAACGGTCCAGACAACCTAGATTTCAATTTTCCAGGGAAAAGCTGCAATCCAGAATTGAATAGCAACACAGCTTGACCTGGGTTGAATTTTCGATTAAGGATCCTCTTGTCATGCCATTTCTTGACTTTTTCTTTGTAGAGTTTGGCATTTTCATATGCTAGGTGTCAAAATTCCTCCATCTCGTTTAATTGAAGCAACCTTTTCTCGCCTGATGTTTGTAAATCAAAGTTTAATTTTCGAATGGACCAATAAGCATTATGTTCAAGCTCTACCGGTAAATGACATGTTTTTACATAAACCATCCGGTATGGTGACATTTTGATATGATTTTTGTAGGCCCTTCGATACGCCCATAAAGAATCATCTAGCTTCATTCCCCAATCTTTTTGAGATAAATTTACCATTTTTTCCAGGATTTGTTTAACCTCTCGATTTGAAACCTCGGCTTGGCCACTTGTTTGGGGATGATAGGTTGTTGCAACTTTGTGTTGAACCCTATACTTGGCAAGAAATTTAGTGAAGTGCTTGTTGCAAAAATGATTAGTAGGTTTTTAACATGCTTAATAGGTATTTCTTGGCTTGATATTTTGTTTATACTTAAGTGTACACGTTACTTTTCATATGTTTTGTGTACGTGTGCGGGATTGGAGTGGAGCTAAGCTTTAAGGGACAAAAGGGGGAATTAAAGAAGAGAAAAAATTGCAAGTCAACAAAACTAACAGTCAGGCGTGGGGCGCGCTGGCTTAACACTGCAAGAGGCGCGGGCCGCACCACAAAAAGATCAAAGTTACTGCATACATAGCGCGGGGCGCGCTGACCATAGCACGGGGCGCGCTAGGCTGACGGGAGCTGGCAAAATTAGGGTTTTAATTACAAGTTGAGATGGAAAAGGATTGTAAACTTGCCTTATTTGATTAGGGCTTGTTTAGGCTATAAATAGGAGTTATTTTCCTAGGTTAAAAAGACCTTTTTATCTTTCATTCTCTATGTGCTCTTGGATTGCTTGGAGGCTACAAACCTTGGATTTGGAGATTCCAGCATGTCAGGCTAAGTTCTTTATTTCAATTCTGAAGGGATGTTGAACTTATTTATCAATTAATGATTTGATTAGTTATTCTATTTATTCTTCTATCTTGAGATTTATTCTGATTATCCATATGAACTTTCATACATGTTATCTAATTGACTAATTTGGTTTCTGCAGGATTAAATTAGTAAATTGATATCATCTGCTAGATTAAGACAGATTTTAAGCAAACGAAGTGTGTCTAATCTAAGTAGCGATTAACAGTATTTTATTGTGGTCAAGCTTTGAAATATTGTTAAGGTTTTCAGAAGACAAGTTAAATAATTCCTGATTGTGTAATTATTGCTTGGAATAATCTAATTCTCATGCTTAATGCTTCTATCATATTAAATCTAGACTGATAGTTCTAGGTTGTATGTTAGTTAGAATCTCTTATTGGCGATCATCGCATTAGATCTACACTTAAGGAGAATTTCAGGTAATTTACGATCGCGGTTATCTAAGGTTATTAATCTCAGTGGAAGATAAATAGTATAATTACTTGGTTAAATCATAATTGTTAAAGAGGGATACTGAACTGAAGAATTGATCTTTTTACTCATTGATATTTTCTTTTTAATTCACTTTAGTTAATTAAACTTTTCAAAATCAAAACCCCCCAATTAATTGGATAAATAAAATACAATTCACTCTCTGTGGGATCGATCCTTGCTTATTGCTATACTGATTCTTGAATTAGTAGGACCTAAGGTAAATTTAGTAGTGCTAGACAACAACTACCAAAAAATGATTGCCCTCATCATTGATTATGGTCCTTGGTGTACCAAATCAGATGAAAATATTTTTCTTATCACATCACTATGTTGGCATCATTTGTGGGTAACGCATCTGCTTCAACCCATTTTGATACATAATCCACTGCCAATAATATGTACTAGTTGATGAATGATGATGGAAATGGCCCCATAAAGTCAATACCCCATACGTCAAAGACCTCCACCTCTAGGATGGTGTTGAGGGGCATCTCATGTCTTTTTGAAATATTACCAACCCATTGGCATCGATCGCAGTTGAGAATAAAAAGGTGGGCATCTTTGAACAATATAGGCCAGAAAAACCTCGATTGTAACACTTTTTTCGCTATTCTATCTCCTTCGTAATGTCCCCCATAATCTGACAAGTGGCAATAACTCAATATGTTTTCCATCTCTTCATGTGGCACACACCTTATCATTTGATCCGCACAAGTTTTGAAAAGAAATGGTTCATCCCAAAAATACTGCTTGCCATCATGGATGAACTTTTTCCGTTGTTGAGAGTTCAAATCTGGAGGAAGTACATTACTTACTAGGTAGTTCATGTAGTCCGCATACCAAGGTATTTCCGTATTTATTCTAAAAAGTTGCTCATCCAGAAATGACTTATTGATCACTACTTCATCCCTTTTCTGAGTTTCTGAATTTTCCAATCTGGAAAGATGATCAGCCACCTGATTTTTGGTACCTTTTCTATCTCTAATCTCTAAATTAAATTCTTGTAGTAGAAGGACCCATCAAATTAACATTGGTTTTGCATCCTTCAATGTAATCAAATATTTTATGGCAGAGTGATCAGTGTAAACAATTACCTTAGTCCCAATCAGATATGCTCATAATTTGTCGAAGGCAAACACTACCGCAAGTAACTCCTTTTCTGTTGTGGTGTAATTCAACTGAGCATACGTCAATGTTTTTTGTAAGTAGTAGATGGTGTGGAAGATCTTATCTCTACGTTGTCCTAACACTGCCCCAACTACGTAATCACTAGCATCGCACATGAGTTCAAATGGCAGGGACCAATCGGGATCGACTATGACTGGAGCGATGACCAACTTCTTTTCCAATATTTCAAAGGCGTCAATGCAAGCTTGATTCATTCTAAATGGCACATCTTTTTCAAGGAGCGAACACAAGGGTTTTGAGATTTTAGAAAAGTCCTTGATGAATAGTTGGTAAAAACCTGCGTATTTGAGAAAGCTTCTTATTCCCTTCACAGATGTCGGCGGAGGTAGCTTTTTAATAGTTTTAATCTTTGCTTTGTGTACCTCTAAGCCGGCTGCAAAAACCTTGTAACCAAAAATTATTCCTTCTTGTACCATGAAGTGGCACTTCTCCCAATTGAGCACCAGATTTGTCTCCATACAGTGTTTCAAAACCAAAATCAAAGTTTTGAGGTAAAGATCAAAGTTGTCCCCAAAAATAGAGAAATCATCCATGAAGACTTCCAATTTATGCTCTACCATGTCTGAGAAGATGGCCATTATACGTCGCTGAAAAGTAGTTGGTGCATTGCAAAACCAAAAGACATTCGTTGAAAAGCAAAGGTTCTATACGGGCATGTAAATGTAGTTTTCTCTTGGTCTTCCGGAGCTATTGCGATCTGGTTATAACCCGAATATCCATCAAGAAGATAATAAAACTGATGACCCGCCAATCTATCCAACATCTGATTAATAAACGGCAAGGGAAAATGATCCTTGCAAGTAGATTTGTTCAACTTGAGGTAATCCATACATACTCTCCAATATGTAACTGTTCGAGTAGGGATGAGCTCGTTATTCTCGTTTTCAACCACCATCATTCCCCCTTTTTTCAGTATGCACTGCTCAGGACTTACCCAAGAACTGTCTAAAATTGGATAAATGATACCGGCATCCAACCACTTGATAATTTCCTTCTTTACCATTTCTTTCATAATCGGGTTTAACCTTGTTTGTTGCTCAATGCTCGGTTTTGTTTCTTCCTAGAGTAGAAGAATCTTATGCATGCAGAATGATGGAATAATTCCCCTAATATCCACTATAGTCCACCCAATCATCGTTTTATACTCCCGTAACACCCTCAACAGCTTTTCCTTTTTGAGTCTCATTTAGATCTGCAGAAACAATCACTGGTAAGGTCTCTGATCTTCTAAAGAATGGATATCATAAATGAGAAGGAATAGGTTTTAGCTCTAGCACCGATGGCTCCTCTAATGATGTTTTGGACCTCTTATCTCCTCATTTTGGTCTGTCAAGAGTATCAAATTACTTACTGAATTTCTGAGATACTGGTAATGCATCTTACTACTTGATGTAATCCATATCTTCCCAATCATCCAAGGTCTCTAAACCAACCAAAACTGCTTCTAATGGATCCTTAAAGTAACTTTCGTTGATTCTCTCATTCACTAATTCATCAATTAAGTCTATCCGCAAGCACTCTTCACCTTCTTTTGGAAACTTCATTGATTTAAACACATTGAAGGTGACTTCCTGATCTTGAACTTGCATTATCAACTTACCTTTCTGCACATCTATCAGAGTTTTACTTGTCGGTAAGAACAGCAGGCCAAGAATGATTGGGATTTCCTTATCCTCCTCATAATCCAGAATGATGAAGTCATCCGAAAAGGTGAACTTATCGACTTTTACCAAAATATCTTCCACAATACACCTAGGATATGTTATTGACCTGTCTGCCAACTGTAAGCTGATATTTGTCAATTTTGATGCCTTTAATCCCAACTGAGTGTTAACTGATAGAGGCATTAAATTCATAATAGCTCCCAAATCACACAATGCCCTGCTTGAAAACTAATTACTGATCACATACGGAATAGTAAAACTCCCTGGATCCTTTAACTTCGACGGTAACTTATTTTGTAGGATATCACTGCATTTTTCGGTTAATGCCACTGTCTCGAATTCACCCAATTTGGCATAACAAGGCATTTGCTCCAAAGCTTCTGCGAAGGGTATATTTATGTGAAGCTTCGTGAAAACATCTAGGAATCTAGAAAATTGCTTATCTAATTTGGCTTTCTGAAATCTCTGAGGATACGTAATGGGCGGCACTACACTATTTTACTTGTTCTCGGTTGATTTATGCTCCAAATTCGTATCCTTTGCCTTTTTGTTATCCTTAGCCTTATCTATTTTTGTGATTTCCTCTTCTTCCATAACTACAATATTTGGCTTTGCATTCCCTCTAACTATATCAGGTAGCTCTTTCCCGCTTCTTACAGTCACAACTTTGTTGTGTTCATTCCCATCTCTTCCCAGATTAATCTCGGTGTCACTCGGTATTGCTCCTTGTGGACGACTATTCAACGCGTGAGCTAACTGGCCCATCTTATTCTCCAAGTTCTTGATCGACACTGCTTAGCTTTTTATATTCAGATCTACCTGGATCAATAGTTTATCTTGATCACTCATTCTCTTATTGGTAGCTACAATGAATTTTGACAATTAATCTTCTAAGTTTGCTTTCCTCTCTGCCTATTGCGGAACTTGATTCTAAAAATTGGGTGGATTTTGTGGTCTTGGATCTTGAGTTTTAGTCTGATTATTACTCCAAGAGAAACCCAGATGATTCCCCCACCCTCGATTATAAGCATTCTGATAAGGCTGTGATGGTCTATTATAACTCCCCACGAACTGAAATGACTCTACACTGATTGCGCACTGATATATAGAATGGTTTCTGGCACATAACTCACAAATCATCACCACCTGTGTGACTGATTGTGGTCCCCATGAGTCAATCTTATTAGTTAACGTGCATACCTATGCTGCTAAAGTTTTAAATGCATCAATTTCCAGCTTCCCTGATGTTTTTGGTGGATTAGACCTTACCATCGACCATTGATAGTTTTTGTTGGCCATTATTTCTAACAACTGGTAAGTGTCGTCAAAATTATTCCCCGTAATGGCACCTCCAGCTACTGCATCAATACTAGCCCTTGTAAGTCCATGCAAACCATCACAAAACGTCTGAACCTGCAACCATCTTGGGATCCCATGATGTGGACACTTACGGAGCAAATCCTTAAACCTTTCCCATGCCTCATACAATGTCGCCGAATCAAACTGGGTGAAAGTATGAATATCATTCCTCAGTTTCACCGTTTTTGCTAGTGGAAAGAACTTAGCCAGGAATTTTTGAGCTAAATCATCCCAAGCCGTGATTGATCCCGGTGGCAAAGGGTGCAACAACCTTTTCGCTTTATCTCTCAATGTGAATGGGAATAGCTTTAACCTCACTACTTCTTCCGTAACATTATTGAACTTGAACGTATTGCAGATCTCCAAGAAGCTCAATATGTGTTTATTAAGATCATCATTCGGACCACCCTCAAACTGAACTAAATTCTGTAACATTTGAATGGTACCCGGTTTGATCTCAAAACTGTTTGCATTGATCGCGGGTCTTCGAATGCTAGATTGAATGTCTGTTAATTTCGACATAGCTTAATCCCTAAGTGATTTTTGTTCATCTACAAGCATGTTTGCTAGAATTTCAGTTTCCTTTGCCAGTTCTTCTTCTATAATTACTTCCTCACTAATTAACCTCAGTTTCCAGAACTTCCTTTCAATATCGTCGGCGTATAACAAAAGTTCCATCTTACCCTTTGACCTAGTGTGCATACACGGATGAAAATCCTACAAGAAGAAAGAAATAATTAAATTAAGATCAAATTGATTTTAACTAATATGAAATTAATATTAAATTCAGATTCCCCGGCAACGACGCCAAAAACTTGTTGTCAGATTTTATAATCAACAATTTGGTGCAAGAATACTTGATCAACAAGTAATAAAGTGATATGAAAGAGTATTGTATCCAGGAGGAATCCTATTTAATAAATCTTAACTACTAGTCTTATATCAATCCAATTTTATTTAAACAACCAAATTTTGTTATTTCTGAATTAAAACTAAACTAATTTAACTACAACTAGTTTCAACACACAGATTTGATTCAGATGATAAAGCTTAAGACTATAATATCCTCAATTATGCAATATAAATCAAGTAACCAATTTCTCCAATTATTAAATCCACACGAGTTGTTAACAGGATTTCAAAGTATTTATCAGCCCTTTTCCAAATGATTAAATAAAAATACTTAACTCGATTATTTTTGAAATATTCTTATGTAAAACAAAAGAATCAAGTTCATTAAGCATCAATTCCCAATTGTTACATGCCGTGAAAAGAGATATCCATATTCAATTCACAACCCTAATTATTTATCTCATGCAAATAATTAAGAATACATGCTATCACATTCAGTTTTAAACCTAAATTTTATCTCTCGAATTGATCTAGTGTAACATGGTAATTGTTGGCCAAACAATTAATCAATAAGCATAAAATATGATAGACTACTCAACTTAAATGAATAATTGGATTAATTAGAGTAATCATTCATAAGCATAAAAGGTTCCATTGTAGTCTTAATTTGAAAATTAGTTCATACTAAAAATTAAAACCAAAAGTTCCATGGAAAACATCACAAATAAATGACTAATAAAGAAGAAGAATAAAAACTCAGTAGTTGACTCCAATCTTCAATCTCCAATCTGTGTGCTCCCTTGAATCTCCAAGTCCAATCTCCAGTCTCTGACTCAAATTATGTGTCCCTCGTTTGAAGCTTTTTTTCTTTTTATACTTGAAGTTCCCACATTATAATTAGGCTTAGAGTCTCCAAATCCTAATAGAAATTGACTCAGTCAACATAATTTTCATCCACTTCTTGACTCCCAATGCCTCAGCATTCAAATCCTTCACAAAACGAATGCCCCAGCATTCAACTTTCACATATTTATGAAACTACCACTACTCACCCAAAATTTCTTGATTTACCCTTTCAGCTGCATTAACCTACAAAACACATACTAAAAAAATTAAATGTCCTAAAATACTTAAAAATAAACAAAATATTAAGTCTAAAATACCTAATTAATGGGTATATTACCCACTCATCAATTGGCAAATATGTAATTTTGGCTGGAATTGTTATGTTTGTAGAAATATTTGCTTTGAATGGTAAATTTTGCCTCCTAAGAAGTAAATTATGAGATCCAGCTTGATCTGTAGTTTGGTAGAAATTGATAAACAAACACACACACTACATGAGTATTGACGGGTTTAGAATGCTGAATTGATTCTATTTATTGGTTTGCATTGATGGGATGTTCTGTTTGAGCTTACTGAGGGTATCTCTAATGCATGTTGTTGAAGTTCATACTGATTTGTTGCTAGATTCATAGGTTTATAGAGCAGAAATCAAATTTGCATCATGTTTGGTTTTGTTGTGCATTACATTATTTTATTTTGCTTGAGGACAAGCAAAGGGTTAAATTTGGGGGTATTTGATGAGTGAGTTTTATACCCATGAATCGAGTATTTTTGAGCTTAAATTTTTTTTAGTTTTTAAGTGTTTATGTTCGTTTCACGCATTTCGTACTTTATTTTGTAGGAGTCAAGGAATGGGATAAGAACTGAAGTAATTAGAGAAGGATAGTCGAGAAAAGGAAGCTGGAAAATAACTCTGGTGTGTTGGTGCGGTAACGCTAGTAAGAGCATAGGCCATGGCGCAGTAGCACTATAATTACAGGGTTTTCAAGTAAAATTGGCACAGATGGCGCGGCAGCGCTAGAATTATCAAAGGCACTGCGTTGCAGCACTAGTGTGCCAGAGATTTTAAAGCGACCTAAGCATACATGGCACGACAGCGCTGAGAATAGTGTAAAACCTGGCACGGCAGCGCCAGGTCGGGTCAAAGTCAACATTTTGTGAATTTGTTGTGGGAAATCAATTGAGGATTGGTTTGGTAATTCTTTTAGGAATAAGATTTGATCAAGGGCAAATATATAGAGGAGCTTAATGAATAAAAAGTGGACATTGGTGGCTAACATTAATTGGAGAGAAGATTGAGGATTTAAGCGAGGAAGCTAATCAAGAAGAAAGGTCATCATTCAAGATCAAGTTAGAGTCAAGGTTTGCTTCAAAAGAGTTTTTCATTACCTTTATCTTTTATTTGTAATTTCTGAATGATGATTTATTTGTGGATTATGGATTTAATTTCAGTTATGAACTAATTTCTATTTAAGATTGCAACGGAACTTGATGAGTAATTCCAATTAATATATTTCATGTTGATTATTATTAGTTAAGATTGGATTGTCTATTATAGCTTGCGTTTCATTTCTTAATTGCTTAGCCAGTAATTAGTCGGATAATTAATATGAAATTGATAAATGAAATATTAATTTTGATCTTGGTATAATGACATGAGATTATAATTTCTACATGTGATGGAATTTGTAATTTGTGTATAGGATAGAAATATACAGGGTCCATTGCAACCACTTGAGATTCTAATATGGAAGTGGGAACACATTACAATGGATTTCGTTACGGGTCTTCCAAAGGTTTCTCAAGGCATAGATGTGATTTGGGTTATTGTTGATAGATTAACCAAGTCTGCTCATTTCTTGCCGATACGAGAGACTTATTCCCTTGAACGTCTTGCTCATATGTACGTGAATGAGATTGTGAGATTGCATGGCATGCCAGTATCCATAGTTTTGGATCGTGACCCAAGATTCACTTCACGATTTTGGATCAGTTTACAGAAAGCTATGGGCATGGATTTACGATTCAGTTAGGCGCTTATCATCCTCAAACAGACGGACAATCAGAAAGGACTATTCAAACTCTTAAAGATCTATTGAGACTCTGTGTTCTAGACTTCAAAGGGAGTTGGGATAAGTACTTTCCATTGGTGGAATTCTCCTACAACAACAGTTATCAGGCAAGTATAGGTGTGGCTCCATTCGAGGCATTGTATGGGAGAAAGTGTCGCTCTCCAGTATGTTGGGATGAGGTGGGTGAAGCAACATTATTGGGACCGGAGTTGGTACGTATGACTACAAAAAAGATCCAAATGATCTGACAACGTATACAAACGGCACAGAATCGACAAAAGAGTTATACGGATCTTCATCGAAAGGACGTGGAATTTAATGTTGGGGACCATGTGTTATTACGTGTTGCTCCGTGGAAGGGAGTTACGAGGTTTGGCAAGAGAGGAAAGCTCAATCCACGATTTATTGGTCCATTTGAGATCCTTGACCGAGTAGGAATGGTGGCCTATAGACTCGCTTTACCTCCAAGCATGTCTCGTGTTCATAACGTTTTTCACATATCCGTGCTTCGTAAATATGTGAAAGATCCAAACCACATTATTGAGTTAGAACCAGACGAGATAGCCAAAGATTTAATGTACGAAAAGGTACCTGTCAACATCTTGGATAGGAAGGAGCATGTCCTACGCTCGAAAAGTATACCTCAAGTTAAAGTTTTGTGGAGAAACCATGAAATTGAGGAAATGACCTGAGAGTTGGAATCGGAAATGAAAGCGAGGTATCCTCACCTTTTCGACATACCAGGTACGTACGTCAATTTCGAGGACGAAATTTCATAAGGATGGGAGGTTGTAAGACCCCAACTTTTATGAATAAAGATTTAATTTTCTTTATATATTATTTCGAAATAGTAAGGTGTTGATTTGATAAATGTGAAAAATTATGGGTGAAATGTGCAAATATTTCAAAATAAGCAAGTGGTTATAAAATATTCATTGTTGTCCGAAAATATTCGTTTGGTCGTGGAATATTCTTGTTGTCGGGGAATATTCGTACGACGGCGCAGCTATTTGTGGGCCCCACAACGGAATAACTGTTGGATATAGAAAGCGACAGAAATAACCTTTTTATAAATAACGGCGTAGTTGTTATCGTTAGTACTGTTGAAATACCCAGTGGTTAAAATACAGTAATACGCGGTGTTGCACAGTAGCACACGGTATTGCACAGTATTTTGAATTATTGATTCTTACATAAGAAGGCACTTACTCAATTAATGTTACAGTAATTACTGTTCAATATTTTATATTATTGATTCAATAATTGCATGATATTTTATTGATTCAATAATTGCTACGTTGATATTTTATATCAATAATTGCTACGTTGCTATTTTATATGATTGATTCAATAATTGCTACCGTTGATATTTTGTATTATTGATTCAATAATTGTCACTACACAGTATTTCACATTATCAACTCAATAATACATATTATTTGAATAATATTATTAGATAGCATTATTGACAATGTCTAAGGAAGTTCTGTCTAGGAGGGGTTATTTAATTGCGCGCCAGTAAGGAGAAATCCTTGTCGGAAGGCCCCCTCTTTCCTGGGAACAACCTGATTGTCAATATTGTAGGTCTGTAATATTATTTGTGAATAATTAATTATTGATTTATATGATAAAAAAATATTTATTTTGTGGATATAAAAGAAGGAATTAGTGCTGATGTGTTTTTATCAGTATCTTGGTGTGAAAAATCATCCGTTTATGGATTTCGGATAATTTATGTTTGGAATTTGGAAAAACTTTCTTCTACAAAGTTGTAGAGAATTAAATTTCCTATGGAAAGGACATAGAATTTGTATTTTTCTGACAAAAGAGCTATTTATTATGAATTATTGAAGTTTTGAAAAATAAATATTTTTTTAATAGGAGGTGGGCCCCACTGATGGCTGGTGGCTGATGGCTTTCAACAGGCGGGCGGAATTTTAAAAAAAAATTATTTTATTAAAAAGTCTACTTTGGCATCCTAAGTTTTTCCTATAAATAGGGTGCTTAGGTTAGAATTGAAAATCACACCAGAATCAAAAGTTTTCTCTCTCTATAATATCGAGCGTATTTTTGTGAGTATTTAGATACTTTGAGTGTTACTATTTAGTGCAAGTTTCTTTCGGTGTTATATCCGATATTCCAGTTAGAAGTATTATTCTTTTGAGATAAGGGATGTTATTTTCTTTCGTAAATGATGTTATTCTTTTCAATATCATTATACTAAAATATTGGTATGAATTTTATTATGAAATTCTTACTTTTTCTGTTGGAGTTACTATTCACGTATACGGCACTATTCACGAAAAAAATTAAATTTTCTTCTATTTGTCCAAGTTGCTTGTTAAGGTTCCTATCTTTGATTGGATCTAAGTTTTGAGCTTTATTCTTGAATTTTGCTCCACAATTGATTATTACGAAGTATTTTTGAATTGGATAAACTAAAATACGAATCCTTAATCTTTGTCTTTTATCTCACTGGATTCGTTCTTTAAAATATTTTTCATCATCCTCAGTCCTAAAAGGTGATATAAATGAATATCTTTGGCCTGTAGAGCAAAGATGAATGATTACCTGATGAATATCTTTGGCCGTAGTGCAAAGATGGACAGGTGTTGAGATGAACATGACCACTGGTGATACAAATGAATATCTTTGGCCCGTAGTGCAAAGATGAATATTTGATTTGAGATGTATATTGATTGATGTTACAGGGATAAAATATTGATGATGAACTTTTAAATCATAGAAGATAGTAGACTTCATTCTCTACTTAACTCTTCTAACGAATGGTTATTTCCGATGCGAATATTAATCTAAAACTTGTTGTCAATAATATTTTATCTGAATTGTTGAAGACTAACGATAATTTATTTTTCATTATCTTAGACATAATATTCTTTACTGGGCTAGTTGAGCTCACCCTTTTCATCTATTGTCCTCTTCAGGAAATGAGAATGTCGTAGGATCTAGTCGGGGGACAGAGTGATGGTCCGAGTTAGAGCAGTAGTAGTCCTCATTATTTCTAATAAATAGTGTGATAATAATTGTAATGAGGACTTAGTTTGAATATTAATATTTTTTACATATTTGTATTGACACTCACAGTTGTGTGGTCGTATTTTGCACGACCGTGTGATATAAAAGTTTGTGTTTGAATTCTGTACCATGTATTTGGCGACTCAGAATGGGTTGGGTTGACTGGACCTATTCGGGGGGGCGTCACACCGGTACTGTAAGTGGAGCTGTCGACGGACGACCAAAGATACCGAGGTTCGTCCCTCGGTATCGTCGACGAGGTGCATCTGTAATAATTTAAAAAATTGAGTCAAAAAACATAAACTAATGCAGCTTCAGATATATTTAAATCCTAGTTTAGACAGCTTACTAGCTCATGAAGACGAGCCTCCATCATGGCTACCGTCTCCCGATCCGAATCGCCCACCACCGCGGCGACCTCCACCGCTATGTCTAGCCATGAATATGTTACTACAATAACCAAATTGGTAGATTATGATTATATACCCATTAACATTGTGGTATTTACTATTATGAAATCATTTTAGATTATGTACGTCATCAAACCCATCAGATTCAACGTGTATATTATTCTCGAAATCGGTATCTTCCTCATCCTCAGTTTCGAGATCTGTTTCGTCATCGTTATCATCCTCAACGACTACGTACTCATTCACGACGATGTTTTCCTCGACATCCTCATCGTCAGGTATGTCAATGACATTAGTTGTCATCACATCTTTAGCATTTAACACTACTTTCCTTGGGTTGCTAACATCTTCTTGCAGTGCCTCATCTATACCAAACATGTTCTCAGCATCAAATGCACGTGTTTTAGTTGTGACTACTGTGTACCAGGGGCTTCGAGTATTTACGAAATTAGGAGCGTAATACACTCGAGTCGCTTGACTGGCTAACACTAACACATCATCAGATTTTAATACTGACTTGATATCTATGATTTTGATTCTATTACGATAAACTTTAACACCCTTTTCAGTATCAAACCAGCTACAGTTAAATGTAACTACCTTTTTACCCCCGTGATAATTGAGCACACCCACATCCTGTAAACGACCATAGTAATTGGACTCAAAATCTTGGTAGCAGCTTCCGAACACCACAACCCCAAAATTGACATATGTGAGTTCATTCAAGTCATCGACCCTAAATCTGTACCCATTCACGATGTAGCCGGGAAAAGAACTAACAACTTTGTAAGGTCCTCGGATGACATCTATAAAACGCTCAGAAATGTTCTCTTCTTCAACCCTTTTCTTAAACCACTGTTGGAAATTAGCATTAGTGAATGCTTCCAACTCTGCTACAGTAAAAGCTGGGTTAGAAGCATACGCTTCCTTTTCGAATGAACTGCGAAAATAGTAATATGACTTTAACATATAGATGACTACACTTATAAATTGCACTAAATGCGATAAATAATTATTCATACCTGATGTATGATGATACTTCGGGCATATTTAGAAGTACGTATGTAGATATAATCTTCAACTCTTTGTCGCTTAAGTAAGTCAGCGTCTCATGGCCAATGGCTTAGCCGGATACGTGAATAAAGCTAACTCATCATCAACATGAGACGATGGACCAACGATCTCATTGCTACTTAAACGGTTGTTCTTCGTTGAGACAACATCGTCAAAATACAATGAGCAGAAGTTGACAAGCTCTTCCTCCTTATAGCATTCAGCAATAAAACCCTCTACATAAGCTTTGTTCTTGACCTTTTGTTTTAATCGACGCATATACCTAAAATAAGTATCATACGATATATATGAGTATTATTAATATGAGCAACATAATCCAATTTTTAGTTTATATTACTTCTCAAAAGGATACATCCACCGATATTGCACTGGTCCTCCAAGTTTGAGTTCATACGGTAGATGAATAGGCAGATGTTCCATTGAGTCAAAGAATCCTAGAGGGAAGATCATTTCAAGCTTGCAAATGGTAAGCACAATATTGTTCTCCATCTGCTCCACATCACTGTACTTAATTACAGTTGAGCAAAGATCCCGAAAGAAATTTGAAAGTTCGGTCAATGCATCCATAACTTTTCTGGGTAACATCTCACGAATTGCAATTGGGATCAACTTCTGCATGAATACATGACAATCGTGACTCTTGAATCCAGTAATTTTTAATTGCTCGACTTTACAACATCGCGATATGTTAGAGACATATCCATCTGGTAGCTTCAACCCACTTACACATATCTTCAACTTGTCGCGTAGTAAGACAAAATGGAACTTTAGGTTTCGTATTGTTAGGGTGAAGCCACAATTCTGGCCTGATGTTTAATGCCTCCAAATCTTTTCGAGCATTGTCATTGTCTTTTGTTTTACCACTCGCATCTAACACGGCATAAAACAAGTTCTCGAAAACATTCTTTTCTGTATGCATGACATCTATACAATGACGAACTGTAAGTGTGACCTAATACGACAACTCAAACCATATGGGCGAGTGTGTCCAATTATGAGTCCTTCCGTACCCGGCTGCTATTAAATTACTTTGCTCCTTCCTCAACAAAGGAAAATGGAGATGGTTCAACCAGCCCAAGACCTCACTACCCCACAGTCGACCAACAACCCCTTCTTCTATATCTTTCTGTTGAACTATGCAGACATCTTTCTGTAATTATGATCAAGAGGCAAGAATCTATGAAAGAATCTATGAGCAGTTCCAAAGAAACTACATTTTCGCCCATGTTGCAACTGATTGCCTTGCACATCCCCCATATACACTGGACACGACAGCTTCCCGTGAGTTGACCAACCACTAACTATCCCAAGAGCCGAAAAGTCAGTGATAGTCCATAACAAGGCTGCCTTCATCACAAAATTCTCGCAGATCGATTTATCATACGTCTGGACCCCTGTCTCCCACTACATCTTTAGTTCATCTACTAACGGTCGAAGGTACACGTTAATGTCTTTTGTAGGACTTTTATCCCCCGGTATGAGTAAAGTTAAGAACAAATACGGATCCCTCATGCACATTGACGGTGGAAGATTATAGCTGATATGTTTCGGGGTGGTGGAAAGACATTCAGGTCTTTCCATCTGACCATTCAGATCTTTCTGCTCTAGCTGCAAAGGTTTTAGAATTTGCAAGGGTGGGCATTTAATTGCTTAACAAGTATAACAATTGAATAAACAATCTACAACACAATGAATATCAATATATTCTTTGAAAACTTTAACAACTTAACAATAGTTGTGAAGAAGTTTCAAATAAATAGGAACAACCATTCCCTTTCATATAACATTTTTAAAACGACTTATTTACTATTCCTCAAGACCTTAATCTTTCTTCTCTGTCTTTCTTAGATTTGTTATTTACTATGTCTACTTCACTGTTACGACACAACATTTACTTACATAACACATTATTGCATGGGGTGTAATCCATACGAATAGTTGCCCAAAATATTTGATTTGGCATTATAAACTTATCATAATTCAAGAATTATTACAATTCATATCTTAACAATAAATATACTGATTGGAATAGCTTAACAAATTGAGTTTAAGCCGAATCAAATGGCAATAACTTTTTTCTATAGCTCATATCACATAATTCGATGAATTTCATATTGCATACGAAATTCTATAATTTAAACGCATTTCTTGCACAGAATAATAAATTTGTACAATGTCATAAAATACTAACACAATATATAAATTTTGTGTAAGTCGAAAAACTTGAATCCACACAATATGAAAGCATTGCCTAAATTAGAACATGCATTCAACTCATAAATTGAATGAGAGTTTGGAAACTTGCCTGAAGCGTTCTTTAATTTATACGCTAAATCTTCCTTCAATTGTCCTACACAATTTAATTAACAATAATATACCAATTAACAACATAATGACTTCATATATTGGTTTATGTTACATTATTACTCATTTTATGTTGTTCGCGTTTTATAAATAAAATAGCGAGATAACCTTTTAAAAATGTCTTCTGGCGTCGTGGCGTTCGGGAACACCACAACCCACATAAGGACCTTCTATATATGATGGTATATTTTCAATATTATTTATTTTATAATAATAATCTTTTATAAGTTGGAACATTTTAGAACAATGTCAAAAATATCGCATATCAAACATGCACGACGCCGCTTAGCGTCGCCCAACACGCCCCGACGTGCACCACGTCACTCGCCGTCCCTTGACACGCCCCGACGTGCATCACGTCACTCAACGTTGCACATCGTCGCACGACATCCGAAAAAAGCCAGGCGACACACCTATTCATAGCCCCTGTCGGACAGCCCAACAGTAGTGGCCCCGATGCCCCACAGCCTAAGGCCCCAACACCCCACAGTTACTGCTCGTCAGCGTTGTGCGCACCCAGCAGTGCCCAGCCATGCCACTTTTTAACAGTCCTGACCCTCATCTTTCCAAACCTCATAACTAGGTCGTTATAAGTCAGAATGAGCCCGCTTTTGATTCATTTTCTTCCTTATAACATCCTCTACAAATCCCCCTGGGAGAAAAAAATTTCGAAGCCCATTATCAGGCCAAAACAGTGAGCCCAAAAACCTTTGACGCCTAACTTTCTACTTTTTACAGATTTGACAAGCCTCATTTCGAAGGGCATAACTCCCACTTCTGAACTCGGAATGAGGTCATTCTTAAGTCTACGAACTCCTTGTTCTACGTACTACACAATCCTTAGAATAAAAAAAATTTCCAGCAACCCTAATGGTACAAAAAATTACTCAAAAATCATGGGTCACGCTAGGTTTTTAGCTTTTTAACTAGTTTTATGGAAATCGTCATGACTTCGTTACACAAGTTTTTGCATTTTGAATCTTCCAAGTGAATTCATCTCTCTGTCTATCTGTACTTCTATTCATAAGAGTATATTAAGTCAGAGCCCTAGAGATTGTTAGGAGGAGGTTCTAAGTATTTTGATGTGAGATAAAGAGTCTAGATCCGAGATGGCGGATATTTTCGGCGACTAGGGTGGACTATCGGCGGTTCCAAACCTTTATGCCAGTGATAATGGCGACAATGCACGACTGCTGATGAGTGAGGCGACGCTAACGCCATTAACGGTGTCGACATCTTTTAGAGAAGGAAGGAACAATCTGAGGAGGCGAGCTCCGTTGAGGCCACCGAATTTGGACGAGTATGACTTCTTAAATTTGATGCACGGGTCGAATCCGGTGAAAGTGGAGCTCAATCGATTGGAGAATGATGTCATAGGTGAAGAATGCGTGCTGATCCATTAGAGATTTTTGGTGCTTTGTTTTGATGTTGATTTGATTATTGCTACCTGCGGCGTTGTTTTTTTTGTAGATAAGGATCGAGAATTGGGCGAAGCACAAGCGGAGATCAAGGCGCTTAAGTTGTCGGTGTTAGCGGGGAAGCTTTGTTGTTTAGCAGACACTGGCTCGGCATCCTTGAGTAGCATGGCCTTCAAATATAGGAGCAGTCCATCCAAACCAAAAACAAAATCTACCAGACCCAGAACACTACACCCACCCTGCCCACTTAAACCACCACCATCGATACTCAGAATAGAGAGTATCAAATCCAATTTGTCACTGCTTTCTTTCACTTCAACCAAAGTCTTCATGCTATTCATAGCCACAAATCCTTGCACATCTATCTAAAAGAACTTGGATATAGATTGATCCAATTTGACTAGCTTCTTCGAGAAAACATATATTTTGTAGGCGTTCCAGCACTGAATTGTACTACAATTGGCAACGAGCTTTACGCCATGGTTTAATCGGTCGATGAAGATGTCGGTCTCTTCTTGTGGGCGGTCCAAAACTCTGTTTAGCTTCTCGATTTCATCAAAAACTAGTTTAATTGATGTTAGGGTTTTGGACAGGGTTTTGAGATTGGATTTGAAATTCAGGGTTTGTTTTGTAACTTCTATTACAACTTTAAATAATTCACTGAAAGCCGTCCCCAAAGATGCCTCGCCAATCATTTCAGTTTTAACTGATTTTTTTTATAATTTCCTTAATTATATTTGTATATAATTAAATAAAAATTCATTTGATAATAATGAAAAAATAATTGAATATATTTTTCATTTATTTTCTTATTTTTTGGTTAACTTTGCTAATTTATATTATTATATTTGTAAATACTTAAACAAAAATTCATTTGATATTAATTTAAAAAATAATTAAATATATATTTCATTTATTTTCTTATTATTTTCAAACTTTTCTAATTTATATTATTATTTGTAAAGAAATAAATAAAAATTTATTTGGTATTAATTACAAAAATTATAAAATATACTTTTCATTGATTTTCTTGTTTTTTTGGCTAACTTTTCTAATTTATTTTGACATATGTTTTTTTATTTAGAATAAATCTTTCATTTTCTCCATAAATTATTTCCTCAATTTCCACGTAAGAAAGCCACATGGGATGACTTGTGCCACATAAGAATTTTTTTACACGTATGCAGCTGATGTGGACATTTTCGTTAAAAGTGAACAAACTTAACGGATTTTCTAACGTTTTGTAAGTAAACAAAAGTTCAGTGAGTTGACTGTAAGAAAAAAAAGTTTAGTGACTCTTTTGTAAGTTGACATAAAGTAGAGTGACCAAAAAAATATTTAACCCGTAATCAAAGTGATCAGTCTTTCATACCAGGTGAGCATATGTAACTTGCACTAAGTGCGAATAACAATAATTATCATTGATGTGGAATAATTAAACCACTAACATGCTTAAAAAAATATTAACTCAAGTTTGAGTTAGGAAACTTGCCTGCTCCGACGATTACCGCTAAGCAATCTAATTTAATCTCTTATATAAGACCTATCATTAATAAGGTTGATCTTTCAATCAGTATAACATATCCTAACTCATAATACAACTATTCTTAAAATAAATTATCTAACATTTAGCCACATAATCAAACATTAGATAATTTCTTAACTTATTAGTAAAATTATCGTCCTTTGATAATATTTTAATCACTTAATCATCATCTTAATACTCTCGTCTAATATTATTAATCGTTTAATAATATTTTAATCACTTCTTAATATTATTAACCACTTAATAATATCTTAATCATTTATAAATATTAGTAATCATTTAATAATATTTTAGTCATTTAATAATATTATTAACCGTTTAATAATATTTTAATCACTTATTAATATTATTAACTATTTAATAATATTTTAATAAATTATTAATATTATTAATTATTTAATAATATTTTATTTATTTACTAATATTACTAATTATTTAATAATATTTTATTTATTTACTAATATTATTAATCATTTAATAATATTTTAATTATTTATAAATAATTTAATTTAATTATTTATCTGTTACTATTTAATTTATTTAACACACATATCATGGCATTCATATAACTTTTTTGTAAAAATAAACAAAATACCCTCATAAAGTCTTAATATATCACATAATGATCATTAATCAATAAAATCAAATTTAAAAGTTTTACAACTTAATATAACTTAATTTTCTCAATTATTCTTAACTTAATCATAGGCATGAAAAAAAACCAAATCAAGTTAGTATTTTTTTATCTTTTGGAAAAACCTAATATATAACATTTTAGTGACAAAATAATTTTCCTTTAATTTTCCAAACTCATTTCCTATTTTTAAATAGGCTAAAACAGTCCAAAATGACAACATTTATTAAAAATTATTCTTTTATCCAAAAATTTCAAAATTTATAAAGTAATCTCCTGTTATCAAACACTGATCAGTGTAACAAATTCACATTTTTCTAAGCTGTAGATTCGGAGTTATGGCAGTTTACTTTTAAAATCGCATTTTCTTGCACAGAATATAACTCCACTTCTGGACATTGAAAAATTCTCATTTTTGGACAACAACTAGTTAACTTGATATACTAACATACCACAAAAGACCAGTATTTTTAGAGCTTTCTAAGTGGCCGAAAAAGCCCTCACAAAATTTGAACAGTATGCATTTTATGATTTTCCAGATTTTGTTCTGGCAGGACTGTTTTGCTAACAATTACACCACGGTTGATACGTTTAACATTTTTGAGTGATTCCACTTTGGTTCATCAGATATCTCATGGATCTAATAGATGTCTTTGACGGATCTCAAAAATAATTTACAGATTTAAAATGGTAAAGGTCCAAAGTGGACTGAAAATTAGAGTTTTTGGGCTCAAAAACTGTTTTTCATCTCCTTTGCTATTCAAGCTTAACAACACCTAAAATGGCAAGATCTAAGCATGAATCATCATAAAACATGTTATTCTACTGCCATATGATTTAAGAACATAAGATCATTTATCCTAAAACCATCACAAAAAAGTGCATAGATCTAGTTAGGTTTTAAGGTTAGTAAACTTTTAAACCTTCAAGGTTCTTCTTCTTGTTGTTGCTAGGTAGTTGATGGAACTTGAAGGTATAAACTAGACCTCCTTCTCTCCCTCTTGGTGCTCGGCAGTCCCTCTCCTTTATCTCTGAAATGTTTTCTTTCTTTAGCTTTTTGGAGACTTGGAAATAAAAGAGAAGTAAACTCTTTTCTAGCAAATGTAAAGACTATACACACACACACACATATATATATATACATAATATCATTGTATGTCTTCCAATATCTAAGCAAATCTTTAGAAATCCTTAGCAAATTTATTGGGTTATCATGTATAGAACATAAAGGCTAGGTATTAGCTTTGAAAATAAGAAATAAGCCACATTAATTCACCCATGTGTTCATTTCTCTTCATATGCCCAGTCATCCCCCCATTTCTCCCATTTTTTATTTTTTTTAAAACTTTATTAGCCTTTTTATGCTTCTAGAAAATTCATATAATTTAGGCCAATCCATATAATTATTTGGGCTCTCCATTAAATCATTTGGGTCATATAAATTAGCATATGTGCAACTCATAAAATTACTTACCCTAGTTATTTAATTAGGGTAACTAGTCCACCTATTTTGGACTTTAAATATTTACTCATTTAGATTTATTTACATAACCCAATTAGACTTGCTAATAATTAGATTTAAAATAATAATTAGGTTGAGATATTAAAAATAAATATCATAGGTTAGTTAACTAGTATATATTAAAATACTAGAACCCTTCAATAAATATAACTATTAGGTTATTTAATTCGCATACCTAATATATATAATTAGGTTAAAGGGCTTTCTTTTTATTACTCATTAATATGATAAATAAATATTCGCATATGTATAATATATATGTGTGTGTATGTATATATATATATATATATATATATATATATTCATTTAATCACATACATATTCTACATAAGTCATAAAGTATTTACTTCGTTGATAAATAATTAGTATTCTCATATATTAGACTAGACATTTAATTCAATATCTATTAAAATATCTTTATACCGTTTGCTATATTCAATAAGCATTTCTCATATGGCTTGACATAATAGACTATATCAATCCAACTTTTCAATATTGTTTTGTCATATTCTTAATTTCGAATACCTCATTAATAACTTGTGTCATTCTTACAAGTCCTTTTATAATTAAATATCTAGACTTGTTTACTATATTCATATAGTTTGCCATATATATTAATTTGACATGCCATAATCTTAATCCCTTTTTGGACTTTTATTAAGTTTCTAACACTTGACTACTAGGTTAGGCTTAACTTAATTTTTTTTTTTTGCTAAATGGGGGTTAACTTAATTACCACCACCATACACCTAGCTTATATATTCCCAATTTAATTATCTCCACATTTTTTTAAATATCAAATCGTATAGGTTCAATCCACTACTTTCAATCTAGGTTTTATTATTTAACCTTTATTTAATCATTCAAGGTCGTATTTATAAGTCTTATAAATTTTCGGGATATTACATTCATCCCTTTTTCTAAGAATTTCATCCTCGAAATTACAGCCTACTAAGCTCTGCTCCACATATTAATACATATATTCATGCATCTCCAAATACTTGATAGCCTTCTGTTATTTCATACGAAATCTTCTACTATTGCGAAATGTCCTAAAATTTTTGGACTCAATCTTTTGATCTTACAACTTTAAGGTTAACTTCCTTATTCCATAACTAGCGTATTCCCTATCAATTATCTGATCAAGAAATCTCTTATCTATATTCTTAAACGACTATATGCGTTTTGGTTTGATATCAACTTATATCCACTATACACCAATCTTGTATTTTAATTGACACCAACTTGTGTTTTAATTGACACCAACTTTTGTTCGTTTAATACCAACTTGCATTAACTTGACACTAACTTGGGTCAATTTGATACCAACTTGTATCACTTAATGTTGACACCAACTTGTGTCGGATATCAACTTGTATCACTTAATGTTGACACCAACTTGTGTCGGATATCAACTTGTATCCATTTGATACCAACTTGCATTAACTTAACACCAACTTGTGTCAATTTGATACCAACTTGTATCACTTAATGCTGACACCAACTTGTGTCGTGCTCTTGGATTGACACCAACTTGTGTCAGATTCCAACTTGTATCATACGCTTTAGTTAACATCAACTTATGTTTTACTGTTAAGTTAACATCATCTTATGTTTGTTTTAATATGACATCACATGTGTATGGTTTATTATGACACTACTTGTGTCTGCTCTTTACTTTGACATCCCCTATGTCTATTTGCTAAATTCATGCTTAACAATACCCTTGTTATTTAGGGTTGATCATTTCTAACTCACTCCAGAGTTTGTTATGCTTGCCCTTCTCTGTCATTCTAAAATCAAACTTATCCTCTTAAATTAACATCTCCAAATAGTAATACGTGTATTACAATTCATTTATGATGAATACCTAAATTCATCTCTAATACCATCAATGCTCAACATACCAACAACAATTAGCTCCTTAATATTCCTATATCCTGGTATAGTTCATCAAACTTACTACACTATATGTATTTAGAAATTTTCCATAAAAATATGAGTTTAAGAACTTGTCCTAGTAATGCGTAATCCAAGAACCAATCAGGAAGTTCAAAAACATACCATATAGTTATGAGTTACAAACTAACCATAAGCATGAGTTTTAAGAACTTGCACCTCACCTTAGTATTCTCTATCTATCAAATATAAATATGAGAAAAGAATCACATTCTCGTCATATGTATATTGATAGCGTGACACCAACATTTCAACAATTATCGGTAGAATAAACTAAGTAGTCGTTAAACCAAGTACAAAATCTCTGCCAATACAAAGGTCAGTACAACTCAACTATCACATGAGTCCTCAATTGAAATCCCACCCAATCCTTTCAAATCTTATCTTACTCTTTACTCAATACAAATTTTCTTTACTTCATATTTCATTATCTATAATTCCTTTTGAGTTTTATCTTTGTACTACCTTATAGTACCTTCTTCGTACAACAATTTTGCTATAAATTTTCAATCATTCGATTGATCACTTATCCTTCTATGACATGATCAGATTATGTCGTGATCTTTTCTTATAATCGTGTTATAATACGATCCTCTTCTATCTCACTAGTACAAAAATGACCTTTGGACACGGTGTTAAAATGTGACTATTTGCTTTTAGATACGGGTTTTCATTTCACAAGTTGCGTGTCTACAAGCTTTGTGACCAATTTTGGTCACGATGATTCCACCGTGTCATTTTTTTCTTTAAACCGTATCTAATTTCACCCCGTGACTAAAATGATGATCAATAGAAAATATATGTAGGTATTGAATACGGTAGTAGTTATAACACCGTGACCAATATCTACGTTTATAATTGTTTTGTCACGCAAATATTATAAAAATCGTATCTAAATTTTTTTTGTTCTAAGCCTATGGTCATAGTTTAGAAGTTCAACCCGGGACCAATATGAATGTAAGGTTTTTTTTTTCGTCATGTGAATTTTATAAAACCGTATCTAATTTACAAAAATGATCACAACAATAAATTAAAATTAATGCGCGCCTAATGGTTGGTAACCAATTTTCAACCGTGACGAAACAAACATTGATTTTGATTTTTCACCGTGTCTAAAAGGTTCCATTTTTTTTTAAATAAAAATTAATTTTTGTGGCACAATGCCAATCACCAATAACAACCTACAAATGAACATGAATCCAAAAGCAAACAATATATAAAAGCCTAGAAACACCTTAACCCAAATCGACACATTAAACTATTCATACCATTAACTCATTCATTCATATTTATTAAGCGTATTACAAATAAACTTTCAATATGCTTCCATCATTGGACCTCATCTACCCATTCATTCTCATTACACAATCACTCATGTCTTACTAGTTAGAGATCTATTCATATGAATGTGTAAGCATCAATGCATAAGTGGGAAAACCCGTGTTCAAACCATATTCTTCTTACCCAACGAACTCCAGAAACTGAACTACTCAGCTGGGAGAACATGAATATCAGCTAATGACTCTGAATGTCTAAAAGTCTCAAAAATCTTATACAAAAGATTATGTGTGTGCAACGTACATACATTAAGTCTATAATAAGCAAATTTCTTACATTCAGCACAATGTTGAAGAATATTCTTGGTCTTCTCAAGTGCAATGTGCAAAGAACATAGTGCCTGAATACCGGATGTGCTCCTAGGCCTAGCTGCTTCCAGGTCAGGAAAAATTCCCAACACTTTGCAATAAATTTCAGACATAATTTTGCACATCGATCCCTCCGTGTAACTGCAACAACAATAACAAACTCATCAATCCACCAAATCAGTAGAAACTAAAAGAACTGTGGAAAAACACTTGCAAACAAAGAAAGAATATGAACACAAAAAGTATAACCAGAATTCACACTTAATGAATCTAGTGCAAAGGGGACATCATTGCTAGTTAACTTGAAGTCAGATACAGGAGCAGTCTTGCTAAAAGCCTGCTATCAACAGATCTACAACTCATATTCGACCTCTACTTTGAAATGTAAAATCAAACATTCACCGAGTGGCAGGTTTAAATTGCATGTCATAAGTTTTAACAATAAAAAAAAAGGGAAGAAGCTTAAACATTCTTAAAGTACGCCATAATAAGAAGGAAAAAAAACATATATACCTTTGACTCCCCACTTGAGAATAAATGCTCTTGAACCTCAGCAGTGTACATTATTTACATAAAATGTGCTAAACAGTACTACAAAGTTCTTGTCACCTGAAATTATAACATAGGTTACAAGAATAATGATTATTGCGAGCAGAAGCTCCATTCCAAAAATCAGATAATTTATGTAATAAGAAGTCATGACAGCAGCAGTTAACAATACTATTTGTCACATAGCTGGTTGAGCCAAGTTAATAAATACGAAACAGAACAAAACACATGTTATAACATCACTCAAACAAGAATGATATAACAGTAACAGCTGTGGAAGATGGAAATCAAACAAAGCTAAACCTAAAACTCCAATTGCTAATTACCAATCAAGTAAATGAACTGCAAATAAATTAAAATTCAAAAAATTATTATTACATCCAACATTTGCAGCTTAAAACTCATATTGCTGTAAACATCCCAAAACACCAACAAACAAACAATCAATCAATAAAATAAAATAATTGTAAATGAAAAAGTTTCGAAATTCCAACTAAAATAAAAGAATTATGAAAACAAAGAAATACTCTTTCAGCCGCAATAAAACGTGAATTGTCAGCAATATATACAATTTATAATCCAAAAGAGCTAAACATCAGACTTATAACAATTTCCAGGAATAAAAATATGCAGTGGTTATCAACTGGAAAAAAAGAAAAAGAAAAAGAAAAAGGGATTCATACCAGAATTAACTAAATAATCCAACTATTGTCCAAGGAGGCTTCATAAAACAAACTAATACAAAGATTCGATAAATCAGACAATGACCCAACACTTACAGTAGAAGAAGCAGTCTCTCTGGATATCTATTCCAAAAACATAACAATAAGCATATTGTACAATTCTTGAACAATTCAAGAATGCAGAAAAGGGAAAGAGAGAAAAGAAAAGAAAAACTAACACTCTCCAACTAGATGATACTTACAAATACAAGCATTCTGTGAAATATAGCAAGTGCTAATTTGCAATTTTTTTTATTTAAATTTTATATGGATTGCCCAATCTATCATGTCCATGAAATGGAAGAAAATATTCCTCATGTACCCCATTATATTATACAAAATATTTTAAGCGTGAATTTTAATTTTAATTATTAACTTACCAAGGAGCAAGGAAGATGAATGCTTTATGGTACAAGAAAACACTTTCTATAGGCCTCTCTATAAGATGATGTACATTTTCTTATGCTACAAAAATATAATTTCACCAAACACCAAAAAAGAAAAAGAGAAGACCTTCTAGTGACAGAGATGAACAAAGGGAAGGGCCGACATAAATGAGAAACATATTGTCATGCTCTCATCAAATTGAAAACCACAAAACTGGGACATATTAATTAATATTAGCTATGCAGTACTTGTAACATATATCAATAGATACTATACATGTATGAGTGCTTTATGATATGGCTCTGTATGCAAGTGTTCCTTGCAAGCAATTTATTCCACGCCTTTCGGCATAAAATAAGATAACTGCAAGTAACGTGTGTTTAAGAAATACTTGATAACAATATATCATCATGATCATCCAACGCATTAATACAGAAGCTGATGGACTAATATGAATAAAGCAGCGTAGAGGCCTTACACTAGTTGATTGAAGCTCCAATGCAGATGAATCTTTATCATCCTGCAATACATTTTGAAGTTTTTATTACTATCATGAGGTAAAGAGGTATATATCAACACGAAAAAGTGTAGTGCAGCTAAAATACCTTAATTAACAAATCCTTTCTGGTAATCACTCCAATAAGGAACAATAAATATATGCCTTAATCCTAGTTGGCAGAAAAGATTATATACCTGTACCATCAACCAAATGGAATATTCATAAACTGATATGAGTATTTCCCATATATGCCTAATTACATACATAATAAGCTAATAGCTATTACAGGTCTGAAGTTGTCACCTTTGTTAAAGACATCATCAGGCACAACATAGGGAGAGGGGTTCACAAAAAGGGCAAGATTTATGTACATTTCCAGATCATCATGACTTAGATGGGTATCATTTATTGATATTCCTTTACCGCTTCACAAATTCAGAAATTATGTGCCTGCGATTCAGAAAACCTTTTAATTTTAAGCCAATAGATGAATCGGCAAAAGTTGAAATACTCTCAATTAGTATCACGCCTTACCTGATTGGCAAAGAATGACCTCTCAAGTCAGAGGGCAATGGACTATGCTGGAAATCTGCTTTAGACTGTAGAAGTACCAACAAATGACTGCAAAGATGAACAAAATTACCAAGTTACTTCAATTTCATCAAATTGGCTAACCACAGCAACCAAAAATAAAACATTTTTGAGTTCTTAGAAACATATTGTCAGCAGAAGTTAAACAAATCAGTATCTCCTACCTCCTTAGTACAAGTCCAATTACAAGTGTTTCTCCGCTTCTTGTGTGATCTATAACCTGGACATCAAGAAGAGTGAAGCATTAACCTCAAGTTTAGCTAAAGATTAAACAGTAGTACCAAAGGCACTATATCATCTGAAAAATTAACTTACAGGGAAGCCATTGTGGCCATTGCTTCTCAATATAGAGACTACATCTGCAACCTTGACAACGCGAGGGAAGTAAATAACCTACAAGAGATCCAAAATAAAGCAAACTGTGAGAGAGGGGGGGGGGGGGGGGGGAATGAAAAGACATGTTAGAAATAGAATAAAAAAACTTTAAAATGTAGTAAATGAGAATAACCCAGACTTCACAATTTTACTGGATGTGGTATATCCATTACTTCGAAACTAAGGAGCACCAGAGCTTAAACTTTTGTTATATGAAGAACATAAAAATTAAGAAGAGATAGTACACAGCAGCAACGTGTAGTGTGATTCATAAAAATTAAGAAGAGATAGTTACCAAATAAGAAAAAGCTCCGGCTCGGAGAATTTGAATCGGGTGGTCAGACCTCTGTTTCGCCATCGATTTCGCTGAACAACCTTCTTCCCTCGATAATTTGTTTCGCTTCTTCTCTCTGTCGCCATCTTTCTGTTTGTGCATCGATTGAGAGCAACCTTTGGTTCGATTGACCTTTGATTCAGAGTGACCTTCGGAGGATTTAGGTTTTTAGGTTGGGAGTTAGGAGATTGAAAGGGTTAGAGAGCAGAGAGAGGACTGGAGAGAACAGAAAGTAGATTTAGGTTTGGGTTGAAGCGTATGAAATTGGAGTTGGGTTCGTCCTGTTCCCTCCGTGTTTTCTAACCTTACTTACATACTTAACGTTTTCATTAAATAGTCACGGCTGCCCAAAATCCGTATCTAAATATTGGGCTATAACCATATTTAGATACGAGCGCACCATTGTGTCTAAAGTACAGATTATATATTGGTCACATAAACATAGAACACCATATCTATAAAAATACAAAATTAGTTACAGTACAAACTTTTCCCGTGACAATAATTCAATAGTTACAGTGAACAAACCGTGTCTAAATTCATAAATAAAAATAATCACGTTAACTACAAACCACCGTGACCAAATAATTACATATCGATACTAGTCACGGTGAATCACCGTAACTAAACTTGACAACCTAATCTCGTGACTATTACCCTTAAAGAAATTTTTTTGTCATGGAATTTGCTGCCACCGTGTCCCTTTAATTTTTTCCAACCGTGTCCAAAGGTCATTTTTGTACTAGTGTCTTATGATCGTTTTGTTTTACGATCTTCTTATATTTACCTTTAATCATGTTATATTATGTTTTCTTTTATGCTTTTAGTCTTATAGACTTTGTTTATTCATTCGTATTTTTTATCTTTATTATCAGAGTCGGGTGACTCCAGATTCTTATCTTATAACTCTTTGAGATTCTTCTTTGAATCTTCTTTGTCTTTTTCTAATGAATTTTCTAAATTCATCTCTTAGCACTTAAACTCTATTTGAGTTTATTTCTTGCCATCATTATCATCATCTTTACGATTATAGCCTAAGGTACTTCTACCTAAGGTTTATAACCTATCAGCTCTGATACTAAATGTAACGCCCCCAAATCCGGGTCCCTTGAACCTCAGACTTGGCGCGTCACAATACATCATCTTCTTACACATTCTATAACTAACGCAGAATATATAAACATACATTGTTCATTACATAATGGTTCTAAAAAAATTTTCCCAAGGGTCTATCAAACTTAACTTAATACATACCTTTAATAACTCAAAAGGTTTACATAATCAACCCATATAAGATAAGATAATGTTGCATATTAATCTACTCTTGAACTTTTCCTTTATCTTTGACCTTCTTTGAGCACTCGGGCTTAACTGAAATAATATCATGATATAGCAAGGGTGAGCAACTACTTTTACTCAGCAAATTTAAATACAAGAAATATATATCATGATTGCAAAAAGAATATAGCTTTTGAATTTTTCAACAATATATAACAATTGTGAAAGAATGAGAATCAAGTTTCAATAAATGAATAACTGAATCAATAACGCTGAGTGACCAACAATGACCATGATTACGAAGGTTTATCAATAATTAAAATGGACCTTTTAATAGGTTTTGGTAATCAAGATGATCATTCTTTCATACCAAGTGAACATATGCAGCTTACACTAAGTGCGAATAACAATAATTATCATTGATGTGAAATAATTGACAATAATTAAACCACTAATATGCTTGAAAAATATTAACTCAAGTTTGAGTTAGGAACTTGCATGCTCCGACGATTACCGCTAAGCAATCTAATTTAATCTCTTATATAAGATCTATCATTAATAAGATTGATCTTTCAATCAGTATAACATATCTTAACTCATACTACAACTATTCTTAAAATAAATTATCTAACATTTAGCCACATAATCAAATATTAGATAATTTCTTAACTTATTACTAATATTATCGTCCTTTTGATAATATTTTAATCACTTAATCATCATCTTAAAACTCTCGTCTAATATTATTAATTATTTAATAATATTTTAATAATTTCTTAATATTATTAACCACTTAATTATATCTTAATTATTTATAAATATTATTAATTATTTAATAATATTTTAATCACTTAATAATATTATTAACCCTTTAATAATATTTTAATCACTTATTAATATTATTAATCATTTAATAATATTTTAATTATTTACTAATATTATTAATCATTTAATAAAATTTAAATCATTTATTGATATTATTAATCATTTAATAATATCGTAATCAATTACTAATATTATTACTCATTTAATAATATTTTAATCAATTACTAATATTATTAATTATTTAATAATATTTTATTTATTTACTAATATTATTAATTATTTAATAATATTTTATTTATTTACTAATATTATTAATTATTTAATAATATTTAATCATTTATAAATAATTTAATTTAATTATTTATCTCTTACTATTTAATTTATTTAACACACATATCATGGCATTCATATAATTTTTTTATTAAAAATGACCAAAATACCCTTATAAAGTCTTAATACAGTATATATAATGATCATTAATCAATAAAATCACATTTACAAGTTTCATAACTTAATACAACTTAATTTTCTCAATTATTCTTAACTCAATCATAGGCATGAAAAATACCAAATCAACTTAGTATTTTTTTTTATTTTCTGGGAAAACTTAATATATAACATTGTAGTGACAAAATTACAATTTTCCAAGCTCATTTCCTATTTTTTAAATAGGCTAAAACAGTCCAAAATGATAACATTTATTAAACATTATCCTTTTATCCAAAATTTCCAAAGTTTATACAGTAATCTCCTGTTATCAAACACCGATCCCTGTAAAAATTTCACATTTTTCTGAGCTGTAGATTCGAAGTTATGACAGTGTACTTTTAAAATCGCATTTTCTTGCACAGGCTATATCTCCACTTCTGGATATTGAAAAATTCTCATTTTTGTAAAGCAACTATTTAACTTGATATAATAACATACCACAAAAAACTAGAATTTTTAGAGCCTTTAAGTGGCCGAAATAGCCCTCACATAATTTGGACAGTATGCATTTTAGGATTTTTCTGATTTTGTTCCGGTAGGACTGTTTTGCTAAAAATTACACCACAGTTGATTCATTTAACATTTTTGAGTGATTCCACTTGGGTTCATCAGATATCTCATGTATGTAACAGACGTCTTTTACGAATCCCAAAAATAATTTACAGATTTAAAATGGTAAAGGTCCAAAGAGGACTAAAAATTAGGGTTTTTGGGCTCAAAAACTATTTTTTATCTTCTTTGCTATTCAAGCTTAACAATACCTAAAATGGCAAGATCTAAGCATGAATCATCATAAAACATGTAGATCTACTACTATCTGATTTAAGAACATAAGATCATCATTTATCCTAAAACTATCACAAAAAAAGTACATAGATCTAGTTAGGTTTTAAGGTTAGCAAACTTTTAAACCTTCAAGGTTCTTCTTCTTCTTCTTGCTCGGTGGTTGATGGAGCTTGAAGGTATAAACTAGACCTCCTCTCCCTCTTGGTGCTCGGCAGTCCCTCTCCTTTCTCTCTCAAATGTTTTCTCTCTTTAGCATTTTGGAGACTTGAAAATAAAAGGAAAGTAAACTTTTTTCTAGCAAATGTAAGGGCTATATTTATAAGCTTAAGAAATGTATACATATATATATATATATATATATATATATATATATATATATATATATATATAATATCATTGCATATATTCCAATATCAAAGCAAATCTTTAGAAATCCTTAGCAAATTTAATGGGCTAACAAGTATAGGAAATAAAAGCTAGGTGTTAGCTTTGAAAATAATAAATAAGCCACATTAATTCACCCATGTGCTCATTCCTTTTCATATGCCCGACCATCCCCCTATTTCTCCCATTTTTGATTTTTTAATGCTTTATTAGCTTATTTATGCTTCTAGAAAATCTATATAATTTGGGCCAAAGTTTGGGCCAATCCATATAATTATTTGGGCTCTCCATTGAATCATTTGGGCCATATAAGTTAGCATATGTCCAACTCATAAAATTACTTACCCTAGTTATTTAATTAGGGTTACTAGTCCACCTGTTTTGGACTTTAAATATGTACTCATTTAGATTTATTTACATAACCCAGTTAGACTTGCTAATAATTAGGTTTAAAATAATAATTAGGTTGAGATATTAAAAATAAATCTCCTAGGTTAGTTAACTAGTATATATTTAAATACTAGAACCCTTCAATAAATATAACCCTTAGGTTATTTAATTCTCATACTTAATATATATAATTAGGTTACAAGGCTTTCTTTTTATTACTCATTATATGATAAATAAATATACACATATTTGTAATATATATATATATATATATATATATATATATATATATTCATTTAATCACATACATATTCTACATAAGTTAGAAAGTATTTACTTCATTGATAAATAATTAATATTCTCATATATTAGGCTAAACATTTAATTCAATATCTATTAAAACATTTTTATACCGTTTGCTATATTCAATAAGCCTTTCTCATATGGCTTGACATAATAGACTATATCAATCCAACTTCTCAATATCGTTTTGTCATATTCTTAATTTAGAACACTTCATTAATAACTTGTGTCATTCTTGCAAGTCCTTTAACAATTAAATATCTAGGCTTGATTACTATATTCATATGGTTTTCCATATATATTAATTTGACTTGCCATAATCTTAATCCCCTTTTGGACTTTTATTAAGTTTCTAACACTTGACTACTAGGTTAGGCTTAACTTAATTACCACCACCATACACCTAGCTTATCTTTTTCCAATTTAATTATCTCCTTATTCTTTTAAATTTCAAACCGTATAGGTTCAATCCAATACTTTCAATCTATGTTTTATTTTTTAACCTTTATTTAATAATTCAAGATCGTATTTATAAGTCTTATAAATTTCCAGGATATCAAATGAAATATTCTAAATCAAAATATAAATATAAAAGGGTTTTATTAATTGGTATGAAATATTCTACAAGTTAATACATGAGATTCTTTTTCTTGTTACTTGCGGAAGCTTCTTAAGTGTTGAAATGCGCATTCTCGGAAATAGTAATATTATTAGTTTCTTCTGCTTCTCCAGTGCAACTTTGCCTTAGGTGGTGGTGGTTGTTTTTGATTTTATTTTATTTTTATTATTATTTTTATGTGGCTACTTGCATGACATTCTTCATCTTCAAGTGCTGAAATGCGATCACTCTTCTTTTTTCTTTTTCCTCCTTCCAAGCTGCATCCACTGTCAAGAGACGTCTAAGTTACTTCCATCCCTCTCTATCCTCCCCTGCATCCCGACCTGGATTCTGCATAAAACATTTGAGAATCACAAAATGATTATCAACACTAGCTAATAATCTGCTATTAGTTAGGATATTGAATTACCATAATTATCTCCTTAGAATCCTTGATCTTGTCAATCACTTGATTCTAGCTTAAATGATTGTGTAAATCCCTTAATTCTAGCTTAGATGATTATCATACATGTATATATATATATATATAGACCAACTCTGGTTTATAATATGTGAATATATACAAAAGCTTTATTCTTCCTAAGTTTCTATCTGGCATTAGATCGTTCAATAGCTTAACAGCTTTCGATCCTTAGTCTACACTATTATTTAGACACCCTATTCACCTATCTGCATTCTAGCAATTTTCTCTCTAAATGTCTTCCATGGATTCTGGTAATACTGCGTCTAATGTAATCTTCAACCCTCCTTCATCATCTGCTATTCTCTCTTAAGCCCATCATTATATCACACTAAAATTAACTTCCTCTAACTATCTCCTATAGCGTACACAAATTGACCTATACCTATAAGGCCAACATTTGTTTGGCTATGTCATCGGTGAATTTGCACGACCTCCATCCTTTCTGCCATCTAGTTCTTCCTCCACCAATTCTGCTACCTCTTCTACCCCTAATCCAGCGACAGAAACCTGGGATGCCCAAGACAAACTTCTTATGAGTCTACTTATCTCATCTCTTAGTGAAGATGTGATACCCCTTGCAATCAGACTCACATCATCTACCGAAATCTGGTCTACTCTCTCTGCTGCATTTGCTAGTCCTTCTATTACACGTGTGTTACTTCTATCTATAGAACTTCATTCTCCACAAAAATATGATGAAACTCTAACTGCCTACGTACCTTCACAGTTTGAAACTAATTTTCGATGAACTATCAGCCTCTGGACGACCCATCTCCCTGTCTGATTTAATGGTTGCTATTTTAAAGGGTCTTCGTGCTGAATTTGTGTCTCTCAAATCAGCCCTATCTATTCTTGATACTCCTCTGCCATTCTCCGTGCTATTTAGCAAATGCCTTAGCCATGAGTTTATTATCGAACCATCTATCTTGGTTGATTCTTCTTTTGCTCCACCACCATCGGCCAATATTGTTCAACAGTTCCCTAATAATGCTCAACACTAAAATAACCACCGTGGTCGTGATCGGGGAACTCGTGGTCGTGGGCGAGGCAATTTTCTCCCATCTAACTCTTAGTTTCCATCCAATTTCTAGCGCCCACGATGTGTATTCTGTGGTGGTTCCAATCACAATTCGTACCGATATTACTTTCGTCCTCAAACAACCCCTTCTGATGGTTTTCTTGGTCCGCCCCCTGGTCATCCTTCTCCGGCTGCAAATTTTGTTGCTACCACACTCACCATCTCATCCAACATGTCACCACCTCTGTCTTCTTTACAATGGTACCTTGATATAGGTGCCAACTATCATGTTACTCCAGACTTAGCAGGTATCAATCACGTTGATGAGTATAATGGCTCAGATCATCTTCAAGTGGCCAATGGTAATCTTGCTCCTATAAATTATCTTTGTTCCACCACCTTTAATTCTAACAATAAAAAATTTCAACTCTCTCAAATCTTACATGTTCCATCTGCTTCAAAAAGATTATTATATGTAAATAAGTTTTGTCGAGATAATAATGTTTATTTTGAATTTCACTCGTCCTGTTTTCACGTTAAGGATCCCGTCTCCTAACAAACTCTACTCAGTGGACCAACTAAGGACGGACTCTACACCTTGCCAGTTACACCTTCCTTCACTGCTCTTTCTGCTTCCCGAGTCTCCTTGTCTGATTGGCATCGTCACCTAGGTCATCCCCATGAACGCGTCCTCCGTCATATTATCTCTAAAAATAGCTTAGGTGTTTCCTCCAATAAAGCCACTCTTGTATGTACGACATGTCATATGGGAAAGGCCTATAGATTTCCTCTTGATGGTAGTTCTTTTTCAGCAAAAAATGTTCTTGAGTTAATAATATGTGATGTTTGGGGTCCTGCTCCCTTGACTTCCATGCATGGAAATAAATACTATGTCCTTTTTGTTGATGCTGATACAAAATTTTCATGGATTTATTTTATTAAGCTTCGCAGTGAGCTAGCCTCTAAATTTTTGCATTTTTAATCCATGGTGGAACGTCTCTTTAACCCCAAAATTAAACATTTTCAGACCGACTGTGCAAAGGATTTTTGACCACTCAAATCTCACTTTTCTCATAATGGTATGATTCATCGAGTTTCCTGTCCACACACTTTAATTCAAAATGGTCTTGTTGAGAGACGTCACCGTCATGTGGTTGAAATTGGTTTAACATTATTGGCTCAAGCCTCAGTTCCAGGGATTTTTTGGGACTATGCCTTTTGTTAGTTCCCAGAGGCACAATAGTTATCTAGAAAGGGGTTGGATAGATATTTTAAAACTTTTTCCTTTGAGATACCTAAAAATTCTTTTTACAGCAGTTAAGTGTGTTTCCTTAGGATTAGCTTGAAATCTAGCACATATACATGTAGCAAACATGATATCTGGTCTACTGGCTGTTAAGTACAGAAGAGAGCCTATCATACCTCTGTATTGAATAATGTCAATACTTTTACCTTTCTCATCTTTGTCAAGCTTAGTTGCTGGAGCAATTGGTGTTTTCATGGGAGAGGCTGATTCCATGCCATACTTCTTAAGTAAGTCTTTAATGTACTTGGCTTGGTTAATGAAGATACCTTCATCAGTCTGCTTCACTTGCAGTCCAAGGAATAAATTTAGCTCACCCATCCTGCTCATTTTCGAACTTGCTCTGCATAAGCTTGGAAAATCTCTTGCACAGATTTTCATCAGTAGAACCAAAGATAATGTCATCTACATATATTTGAACTAGTAAAACTTTATCTTTGTGCTTTCTAAGAAATAATGTGGTATCTACTCTACCTCTAGTGAATCCTTTTTCAATAAGAAAGTTAGTCAGTGTTTCATACCATGCTCTAGCTGCTTGCTTAAGTCCATATAAGGCTTTGTTTAGTCTATAGACATAATTAGAGAGAGTTGGATTAATGAAACCTGGTGGTTGCTCCACATATACTTCTTCTTGAAGTTCACCATTCAAAAATGCACTCTTGACATCCATCTGGAAGACTTTGAACTTCATATGAGCAGCAAAGGCAAGGAATATTCTGATAGCTTCTAGTCTAGCAACAGGTGCGAAGGTTTCTTTGTAGTTGATGCCTTCTTCTTGAGAATAACCTTTGGCCACTAGTCTTGCCTTGTTCCTTGTGATCACCCCACCTTCATCCATTTTGTTTCTGAAGACCCATTTGGTGCCAATAACTGGGTGATTCCTTGGTCTAGGAACTAATCTCCAGACTTTGCTTCTTTCAAACTGATTTAGCTCCTCTTGCATGGCTTTTATCCAACTCCAATCTTCCATGGCATCTTCTATCTTCTTGGGTTCTATTTGGGACTGAAAGCTCAGATATAAACATTCATTATGGGTGGCAGACCTTGTTCTGATTCTTGTAGTTGGATCTCCAATTATCAGGTCTTGAGTGTGATCTCTTGCCCATCTGTTCCCTATTGGAACATCTGTTCTGGTGCCTTCTTATCTGAATTCTTAAAGATTAACTTCTATCTCTTATTGCAGAGGTTCATCGACTTGTGTAGCTCTCTCCATAATTTCTTCTTCAGGCTCGACGATTCCACCTTCTGGGGCTGCAATCGTGGTGTTGGGATCGACCACCTCATTCGTAGTGTCTGAATCAATCGCAGTGCCTTGTGGTACAGACTTGTTTGAGTCTGTTTCATCAAAGATGATGTGAATTGAGATTTCAACACTTAGCGTCTTCTTGTTGAACACACTATAGGCCTTGTTGTCTGTGGCATATCCAAGAAAGATTCCTTCGTCTGACTTGGTTTGGAACTTAGTCATATATTGTTTTTCATTGTTGAGAATGTAGCATGAACAACCGAACACATGGAAGTAAATAACATTGGGCTTTCTTCCTCTCCACAGCTCGTAGAGAGTTTTCTTCAATGTAGAGTGAACAAGAGACCTGTTCTGAGTGTAGCATGCGGTGTTGATAGCTTCTGCCCATAAGTATTCAGGCAGATGAGCTGCTGCTAGTAGAGTCCTTCCTGCTTCGATCAACATTCTGTTCTTCCTTTTAGCTACTCCATTTTGCTGTGGAGCTCGTGGAACTGAGAAGTTGTGACTGATGCCATTGTCTGCACATAACTGATCCATCTCAGAGAAGTCAAACTCTCTTCCATGATCACTCCTTATAGCCTTGATCTTTTCTCCTTTTTTGTTCATCACCAGTTTGAACATCTTGATCAGTTGGGAGCTTGTTTCATCTTTAGAATTTAGAAAGAACACCCATGTGAATCTGGTGTAGTCATCCGCTACGAAGGACACTGCACCATTCTCAGCTGAGCTATATCCTCTTTTCTTGCCAGAGTTGTTGTCTCCAAAGATGATTGTTGGACCCTTCTTCTCTGTGAAGTTAGACATGAGGGCTTTGTTCCCGGTCATGTGCCTCGAGCATCCACTGTCCAAATACCATGTTGTGATTGTGGAGCTTAGTTCCTGCAATAAGGTTAAGTTTTCATTTTGGTACCCAGACTTGCATGGGTCCTACTTTGTTAGTACCCTTGAGAACCCAGATTTGCTTGACTTTTGGTCTATTATGCAGAGGATTATAATAGCATACTGCAGCCTTATGACCATATCTATCATATACAAAGCATCTAGCATGATGCATGCTTGTGTGTGTGTGTGGATTCTTTCTCCATTTGGACTTGTGTGGATACTTGGTGGCCTTTTCCTTGTACTGGTTCTTCTTTTTCCATGCAGCCTTGTGATTCAGAGCTTGTGATGAGTGAATCTCAACTTCACGATTCCTTCCTGGTTGGTTCGTGGAGCCAGTTTTACTTGACTCCACGACCCTTCGAGGTTGGAGAGTGGTGACTGAGTTACTCTTCACCATTATGAATCCCAAGCCATCATGAGATCCATTATGTCTTGGGACATGACTTGGATCAGAAGAGCAAGGATGCATTGGTTCTTCCTTCTTTGTGGATTTCATAAATGTAATGCCTCTATTAAAATTTGAAGCACTACTAATGTTAGTTTCCTTGAGCTTTTCTGCACATGGTTCTGAGGTAGATTCCCCACAACCTAAACCTGTTCTGTCAGATGCACTTCTCTAACTGGAGATCAGGGAATCCATGGATGAGGAAGACCTATTCTATATTGAGATTGTCTTTTCTAGCTCCTCAATCTTAGATGTTAGATTGAACTCTCTTTGTGTGCTGAGTTCATTGGTCTATCTTAAGAGTTTATTCTCAGTCTCAAACTTAGACAGAGAGGTAGTATTGAGTAGAGCTGTCTCCAGTTCTACTTAAACTTTCTCTTTCTCTTTTTGAAGAAGAGAATAATCTTTAGAAAGAACTCTGAACCACTTCATGTATTGATGCAGATAAGATGTTATGCCATGCAGTGTAGTTCTTAGATCATCAATGTCTACATCAGGAGAGTTAAAGTCGAATACCTCATCGATACTTACTTCGTGATGGTCAGTGCTCTTCTTGTCTTTTACATCTTTGGCCATCAGACACAGATTAGCTACTTAAGGCTCTTCATCATCTCCAGAATCAGGGTTTGTGTCGTTGTCTGAGTCACTCCACGATCCTCCGGCTACTAGACCTTTGTCTTTCTTTTGAAGCTTTTTGTAGCCTTTAAACTCATTCTTTAGATTTGTCTTTCTTTTTAGCTTTTCTCTGAGAGGTTTGTTGTTGTTGGCAATGAAATGACCAGGCTTCTTGCAGTTGTAGCATAAGTCGTTAATTTGCTCCTGACTGCTGTTGTTGTAGAATCTCTTTGGTTTGCTGCTCCTGCCTTTGCGCATGAATCTTTTAAGTCTTTTGACCAGCATTGCAATGTCCTCATCATCATCTTCCTCAGAGTCAGATTCATCTTTAGCACGAGCTTTGGAAGTGGCTTCTGTTGCTTTGAGAGAAACTCATTTGTCCTTTTTTCTTCCTTCAGATAAAGTCTCTGCTCGTTGAGTCAGCTCTAGTTCATAGGTAAGAAGGTTTCCATAGAGCTGTTGAACTATCATTTCATGGAGGTTCTTTGGCTCTCTGATGGCAGTGGTTTTGGCATCCCACTTGCTCGGTAAGGACCTCATGAACTTGATGATAAGATCTTTGTTTGGATAGATTTTTCCAAAAGCTCAAAGAGAGTTGAGCAGCACATTGAATCTCTCGTAAGTGGAAGTGACATTTTCTCCTTGTACATGGGTAAACATCTCATACTGTTGAGTCAGAAGAGATTGCCTGTTTTCTCTGACTTCTTCTGTTCCTTTGTGCATGATGAGTAGTGCTTCCCAGATTTCTTTGGCAGATTTGTTGTTGACTACATTTTCGAACAGATCATCCTCTAAGGACTGGAACAAAATGTTCTTGGCCTTTTTTTCTAGCTGGACAACTTTCTTATCATTGTTAGACTATTCTGATTTGATCTTGATCTGGACTCTGTTTGGATCTTCTGGAGTTGGTGCAAGCTTTGTTGGAATATAGGGCCCATTCAGAACCGTTTCAAATAGATTATCATCTATTGAATCCATGTAGGCTTACATACAAACTTTCCAGTTGGCAAATTTGTCTTTGTTGCACATTGGTGGCTTGCTGCCTCCACTTGTCTTGGATTCGCTTATCAGTTGTGCCATTAGATCTACTCAAGCTTTGTAGGCTAGTTGAGAGAACCTGCTCTGATACCAATTATTAGTTCCTAGAGGCACAATAGTTATCTAGAAGGGGGTTGAATAGATATTTTAAAACTTTTTCCTTTTCAAAATACTTATCAGATTTGTTAATAACTTAACCACAGCGGAATATATAATTTGTTTGTTCCCCCTTTAGATAAAACAAGTTTATGAGTGATAAGCAGTTATAGCAGTTTATAACAGATATAGCAGTTATAGCAGATATCAGACATAGTGATTTTAAGTAGTTCAGAGCACTCAAGGCTTCTAGTCCACTCTTCTACTCTATGAGTAGAAAATCTACTAAGGATGTCTTTACAATCTTTGAATCACTTAGATTCCTTCAAGACCAACAGTCTTGGAACTTCTTATGTCACTTAGAACTCTTCAAGTCCAGTAGACTTGGAATACACTTGATGAGAGTTGTGTTCTTGGGTGTGCTACTCAGTTGCAATTAAGCATTCGTTCGAAAGAACTGAGTAGCTGATCAAGCTTTCATTCTTGATCGTAGAGTTTGGACGTTGAGTGTTCTTGAGCTTTTTCGTTCTTGCTTGCTTAGTCTGAATCTCTGTCTGATTTGCTTATGAAGGAGCCTTTGAAATGTTTCCGTTGAAGGCATCCGTTGTAGCATTAAATGGTCTAGACGTTTCTGAGCACTGATGTTGACTTCCTGGAAATCTGCTGTTCTGTCGTCTAGCCCACTGACACAGCAGACTGCATTCTCACCTAACACCTGAAAAGGTGTTTTCAGCAGGCATGCAGTCCTTTCCTTAGCTTCTTCTATACGCTTCTTCAATATATACTAAGGATGAATGTTGGATCATTGGGACTCCCGAAATGTCAACGTCTATAAGCCATTCTTCATTTGATATGCTTCCTCCTTCATCAGATAGACGAAACTTGATGATTCTGATGCTGACTGGAGAGACACCACAATCATTGTCTTTGTACCATGATCGTTGTGTCTTGTCATGCTCGTGCTTGATTCAGCCTTGATAATAAAAAACACTACGATTTCTCTTAAACTCTGATAGACTATGATCTCTACTTGCTTGTTCTGCAAACTCCACGTTTCCGATAGCAGACTGCGATTCTTGACTTGTCTTGGCAGATGCTCGGACTATCTCCACGATTATGAGTGTGGCTTCCAAGACAGGATACGATTCTGAGGCAACTTCTTTGATACTCCACGATTCTACCTTAGCTTCTGCACACTTCTGGCAGGCTCGACAAACTACGAATCTGTTGAGACCTAACAATTACATCTCAAAATAGATCAACCTAACAACTTTGATCTTTCTTCTATACATTCATTTATAGAATGATAAACATTAAGCACAGATCAACTTAATAATTTTGATCTATCATCTAAGTCCTTGTACATGTATTCTTAGAAGGACTTTACACATAAGCATATATATTTACTTTTAACATCAAATTTGAATATGTGATTCCCAACACCTTTGAATGTGCAACTTATCTCATAAATTGAATGCCATCTCAAGTTAACAATAACCTCTCCCCTTTTCACAAATTATTTTCCAAACCTCCCAACTATAATTTTCTAAAAATATTTGGGTGCTTATGTTTTCCTTTCTTACGGCCGTACAACACTAACAAACTAGAATATCGTTCTCTTCCATGTATCTTTTTAGGCTACAGTGCTACTCATTTGGGATACTACTGTTTTGAGCCAAAGTCACAAAAAATTTATCAAGCTCGTTATGTCAAATTTGAAGAAAGTCAATTTCCCTTCTCTCACCCACACACTTCGGTCCAATTCTCTTTGCTATCTCATCCTCCCACTACCATGCCACCAATGTCTACTAGTCAACCTTGGGTACTCATACCTCATGTATCAGGTTCCCCCCTCTACACACTCTACCCAGTTTGATACCTAATCCAGACAGTCCGACTACCTATCCAGACTGTCTCAACCTCCATCCAGGCAGTATGTCTTCCCAGCCTGATCCCCTGTCTACATCTCAAAAAAATTTCACAAATGTTTCTTCTTCTCCTCCTTCCATCCAACCGCATCTAGTTGATTCAAATGTTTGGTCTGCCCGCTTAAGTGACAACTATGCTCGTACTATCCCTCTCTCTGATGATTTTTCTTCTCAGTTTGGGCATTCCCACTCGTCCCCAAACAACATTCTACTGCAGGACTCTCCAGGTGATGTTTCTCCCCTGCCTATCTCCACTTCATCATCCCATTCTCCCTTGTCTCCTACCACTCCTACCACTCTACCAGCTACCCAAGCACAGCCTTTACCTAGTCTACATCCCATGGTTCTCTGCAATCATAGTCAAACCAATACTGCATCCATATTCACCACCGAGCCCACCTCCTTCCAAACAGCAAATAAAAGTCCTGTTTGGCATCAAACAATGCCAGATGAACTCACTGCATTGTACAAAAAACAAACATGGACACTGGTTCCCAAGTCTCCTCACATGAATATTGTCAAAAATAAGTGGGTCTTCCTCATTAAGACCCATGCTGATGGCTCTTTTTCCCGATACAAGGCACGCCTCGTTGTCAAAGGCTTTCACCAGCAAACTGGGATAGACTATTTTGAAACCTTCAGTCCGGTTATTAAATCGATGACTATTCGATTAATTCTATCCTTGGCAATCACAAAACACTAGCCCATTCCTCAATGGCTTTCTAACAGAGCCCGTCTACATACAACAACCGCAATGATTTATTGACTCCACACATCCAGACTATGTGAGTAAACTGCAGCGGTCACTATATTGGCTCAAACAGGCACCCAGGACCTGGTTTTCACCTCTCTGCTTTTCTTCTAGCTCATAATTTCACACAGTCCCGCAATGACACTTCTTTGTTTATTTATAATGATTCTCATACTTACTTATTTGTTCTTGTATATGTTGACGATATTTTAATTACAGGTAATTTAGGACAATCTCTTTCTAATCTGATTATTACTCTTGGTGCTGAATTCTCCCTTAAAGACTTAGGACTGTCGACGTTGGGAAAAACTCGGGTCGGGTCAAACCCGAATCTTTCTCTCTTCCTAAGTTTTGTCTGCCCTTATTCTTTTTATTGTGAAAAAGATTTTGAAAGGTTTTTTAGGAAAAGGCCAACATGTATCATGTCGACGATTTGAACATTTTACAGAGTCGCTAGTTGGTAGTTTTGAAATGGTTGTACCAACTCAACCGAGTTTTGTTTGAAAAGGAGGCCCAATTTATGGACACTGTCGAAACATGATCTTTGAAACTAAAGTTTTGAGTTCGGGGGCTTGGTTAAGTATGGGGAGGGTGTTAGGCACCCCACAACTCCCGTGTAAACACGGTACCGCATCTTTTCAATATTTTCCTTTTAATCTGCAATGTGTGTGTATGTGTGAATACTGAAAGAAATTGGGCCTATTGTTTGTTTGATTGAAAGTAGTGCTTTGCTTCGTTGAACCTATATACGAAGGGTTTGATTTGATTTGCAAAAGTCCTTTTTAAGACAAGATATGAAAGTGAAGTTTTGAAAGCCGATTTTCAAACCCCTACGCTAACATAGGAATAGAAGCATGTTGATACTTCCATTTTTATCTTTTTAGCCTTAAGGCTCAATTTGAATAGTGATTTTCGGGCTGCGAAGCATCCTCGACCACAACAATATTTACAAGTGTCAGTCTTCTCATGGGCATGACAGCCATCATAGTGACTCTGACATGACAAACCATATTTTCACTATGTTGAGACCTTAAATCCGGATAACCGTTTTAAGGTCTTTTGTATGTACATTTTTACAGAAAAACAAGCAGAGTAAATTCGTAAAGTGGAGTTGTCCATCGTGGGATTCAGATTTTGATCAATTTGTTCATGAATCCCACGATTCCTAGGCTCACAGAGGGAAGCCAATAAACCTACACAACACAAATTTATACAGAGGATAGATATTTACATCTAAACGCTGCAATGACCAAGGATTCATCAGTAAATCCTGGCTTGCGCGTATCCAAAGCGTCTCGTTCCCACTAGATAGCGATCTAAGGGCCGCGAGGTTGCTTTCATAATTGAAACTAGAAAAATGCTTGATTTAAGTAAATCTCAACCATTCTAGCTTCCCGGTAGACCTGGCAAAAGAGGCCCAGGCCCGCGGGCCGGCCCGGCCCGGCCCGGCCCTCCCGCAAAAACATGGGCTATGGGCTTTATTACTGCAGCCCACGTAAAGCTGGGCCATTTTAGCCCAGCCCATTTTTGGCCCGGCCAGTGAAGGCCCGGCCCGCGAGTGGCCCGGCTCGGCCCATTGACTAAGCAGCAGCTGCTCACTTATACACTTTAACAGTCTTGTGTACATATTAGAATGTTGACTAAGCAGCAAGCTTCATTCGTTCTTTTATGCCAGTTACTACTCTAGACCTGTCCCAAAATGAGTCTTCCTTGTCTTTTTTGTCCACACAAGAATTCCCTTAAGGGGTGGAGGCAGGCACATCTTATATACAATAAATGGTAATAATAATAAATACAAAAATAAAGTCTAATAAGAAATAGAGAAATTATTGTAAAAGGCTTAAGGGTAAACCTGACAATTTTGTTTATAAACTGATTTGAACCCATTTTTTTTCAATTCCCAAATCAATGTCTCCTGCTGCTCTTAGGTGGTTCCTCCTACTTTCATCGACTTTCAGTTTTTTTTTTATTATTTGAAAAACAAAATTCTTAAAAAACTTTAAGAATTTATTACAATTACTTATTTCATTTCAAATATAGGATCACTTATTTTTGTATATGTAACAACTAACAAGGCAACTAATATTATGTTTTGGGATATTTTACAAAACAAATGATTTTATATTTTGAAACGAAAATAACACAATTTATAAAAGTTAAATGTTCATTTGTATTATTGAGATTGATTGTGCATTTATATATTTGTATATGTATAAAAATATATATTCCTTTTGAGTTAAATTGACAAATTGTGTAGCATAACTTTGTAAAAAAAAGGAAAAAAGCCCGCGGGCCGGCCTGGGCCACGGGCCTCACAATTCCAGCCCAAGAAAAGCTGGGCCATTTTGGCCAGGCCCAAATTTGGCCCGACCCGCTTCTAGCCCGGCCCGTTTGTCATGTCTACTTCCTGGTTCTGACTGAACCTATTTTGAACCGTTTGAAGGCTAGAGTTGGCGAGATTTAAAGAAATCTAGTTCGTTCGCAGAAATGTCAGTGTCAATTCATATCAAATGAATATTTAAAGCAGCAATTTAATCACAATGAGTAAAGAAATATATATAATTATATATATGAAAGATGTAAAGGGCGATGGGTTTTCATTCCGATGCCCGAACTGGAATGTAAATATATATATATATATATATATATATATATATATATTTATAAAAGTTGTATAAAAGCCACTTAATGATCCAGGCTGGACAGAATGTAAATATATATATAAAAAAGCGGTAAAGGGCGGTGGGTTTTCAATCTTGTGCCCGGATTGAAATGGAAATATATGTATATTTATAAAAGCTGTATAAAAGCCCAGGCTGGACAGAATGTAAATATATATATATATATATAGAAAAGTGGTAAAGGGCGACAGACATTCTATCCTTTGCCCGGACATAAATGTACGTATATATATACTTATAAAAGTAGTAAAAAAGCCACAGAATGATCCATGCCAAACTGGAATGTAAAAAGTTAATATATAAAATTAATATATATATATATATATATATATATATATTAAAGCAATAAAAAGGCCACGAAGTATAAATCCAGACCCAAATAAGTAACAATATATATATATATATAGTTATATATATAAAAGCGGTAAGCTACCACGGATTTGACATCCGGGCTTGACAGAATTGAAAAGTCAGTATATATACAGTTAAATATATACAAAAAAAGCCAAACCCGGACAGGGAAGATAACCCTGTCCGGCAAAGTTGCTAGAAACAAAGATATATATATATATATATATATATATATATATATATATATATATATATATATATATATGAAAGCTGTTAGAAGTGACGGATAGACGATCCGAGTTGTAGAAATGCTAGAAAATGAGTTTATGTACTAAAATGTACTAAAAGTTAGCAAAAACGACCACAGAACTGAGTTCTGGGCATATTCAGAAAGTGAAACTTAACGTGCAAGTGTATAAAAGTGCAATGAAGTAATATAAACTTCCTGATCATAAAAATACTCACAATGGACTGCTATACGGGCTTTTTGCTAAATCGTAGGCTTCAAACTTCTGTTTCTACCGGTTAATTTTTGATATGTGGTAGTATGTGGGTATATCTACGTGTTAGAGTGAAAAAATTGGGTTTGAAGGACAATGGCTGAGAAACGAAACGGGCAGAGGTTCAGAGCGTTTTTCTATTGAAAATGAGCTAGGGGTGCACTCATATATATAGACTAGGTGGAAGCGGGTCTAACCGCGGCTTCCTTCACTCTACGTACGGCTCCACGTGGCATGTAGGGGTGGTGGGCCCCGTTGCATCGAAGTTCGTGCACTTCGAGCAATACGAGGTCAGATTCGAAACTTTCTAACTTTTGATCGGAGCGTCCGTTTGAGGTGTGCTATATCTTTTCGAAAAGCCCTCGCCGAGAGTATCGCAATGACATGGGATTAAACCTTTTTCAAGTCCAAGAAGATGGATTCATAACCAGGTCTTCGTTTTAGTGCTGTTCGTCCGCAGAGCTGTCTTGCGCGGTTTTCACTCGGGATCAATGTTATGGTTTTTCCTGACCTTGGCGGCATCAATTCGGCATGATTTTGACCAAATTGGCTTTGAGTTGGTAAAATAATCATTTTACCCCTCCAGGGGTTATTTACTGTGCTGGCACGGTCTTTGACGGCTTTCTCGACATCGTCTCCGAGGTTTTGATCCCATCCGACTCGGTTCTTCCTCAGGGTTATCTTCGAGGTTAACTTGGCCTCCCGGGTTATCTCTGGGGATGATGTGATGCTTCGGGTTTGTCTCTGAAGGTTGAATTAGCTTCCCAGGGTTATCTCCGGGGATGAACTGGATCACCCGGTTGTGACCGGGGCTTAACTGTACCTCCTGGGTTGTTACCAGGGCTAAATTGATATCCCGATATTAAGATCAGGGTTGACTTGACATTCCAGTATTGAGATCGGGCTTGACCTGATAACTCGGTATTGAGACCGGGGTTGACCTGATGCCCGGTATTAAGACCGGAGTTGACCTGATGGCCCGATATTGAGATCGGGGTTGACCTGACGGCCCAGAATTGAGATCGGGGTTGACTTGATGGCCCGATATTGAGATTAGGGTTGACCGGAGGTCCCGGTATTGAAACTGGGGTAGACTTGATGACCCAATATTGAGACCGGGGTTGACCTGACGGCCCGATATTGAGACCGGGGTTGAGTTGATGGCCCGGTATTGAGACCGGGGTTGAGTTAATGGCCCGGTATTGAGACTGGGGTTGAGTTGACATCCTGGTATTGGTGACCGAGGCTGAGTTGACATATTAATATTGGTGACCGGGGTTGAGTTGACATCTCGATATTGGTGACTGGGGCTGAGAAGACATCCCGGTATTGGTGACCGGGGTTGAGAAGATGGTTTTGCCCTCCTGCAGGGTTAGTAATAGGAAAATGAAATTTTGAGCATCTACAGATGCCCCTCTTTATCATGTTTATGTAATGCAATGGAATGAATAGGATAAAGATTATTAGGCACTAAAAATATGACAAGATATTAATGATGCAAATCGCAATGCAATGAATGTTAAAATGTTTTTGCAAATCGCATTTTGCACTTCACAAATCGTATATCGCATCACAAATCGCATCGTAAATTGCATATCGCATCGCAAATCGCTTATCGCATCGCAAATTGCTTACCCTTACCGGTGCCTGTGTTGGGGCTAATTTCAATGGTTGACTTTCATCAGTACTGCTGATGTTTATGCTGGTGTTGACTCCAATGGTTTGATTTCTATCGGTGTTGCTGATGCTTTGTTTGATGAAGATAAACTAAAATGTTTTTCTACATTTCTGCTGGGGTTGATGTTCTGAAATCATTGGATCTTCCCGATGTTTGCATTGGTAGTTTACAGAGGTGCATACCCTGCTGGTATTTGTGAACGATGCCTACCCTGCTGGTAGTTGACAACGGTGCCTACCCTGCTAGTAGTTGACAACGGTGCCTACCCTGATGGTAGTTGACAACGGTGCCTACCTTGCTGGTAGTTGACAACGATTGATCACCGGACTGTCTTGATACTACTCGAACGGTGGTTTTCAACAGCAGAATTTTTCCTCGAGTTTGGGTATCTTAATGTGTATGCATATTTAACTCTACTGGGTATGCATGCTTAATTTTTTTAATTGAGACGCGCGCTGATATAGCGCTTGTTGCACATGTGCAGACCAGACATGATGTGATGATCTTAATTTGTCCTAGGATGATGCATATGCTTAATTGAATTGATGTAGAACCATACCTCACCCTATTTAAGGCAATTTAGAGTTTCTTTTCATGCATGGATTTTGATAGGCTTAGCAGCTCTAACTCCTGTATGGCTCTTTTTGTCATTCGTAGAGCAGATTCGGATGTTCCCCTTTTATATGTCGTCTTTATTGGGGATCTCGCAGAGGCTGCCATTTTTCTTTCAGAATCGGGACCTGGTGCTGGTCCCTATGTCGGTTTAAACACTGATGGCTTCACTAGGAGATATCTTAATATATTTGCCGAAGTAGTGTTCAATGGCTTACATCATCGGATCCTTCCTCGATGCTATGCTGGATTGATACCAACAGTTTGATCATTGAGTGTGAAAAGGGGCAAGCACTTTACTTGCGACCCTGCTGGGTTAGATGCTGGTTTGGCTGATGATACGGGTGTTGCTGACGTCCTGGAGGATGTAGCCCGTTCTTCCATTGCCCATATTTGAATTTCGGTGTAGAGGCCTCGACTTGTTAGTACTTGGCACAGGTTGACATGTTTGATGGTGTAGATTTCATTTGCCAGACCTTTTGTCATCGAGCATCTATTTTTTCCCCGAGTTAAGGACTCTCTTAAGAATTTTCTTTCTTTTGCAGGGGCAAGCTTGCGTTGCCGTGATTAGAAATTCTCCTTTTGCTTTTGATGAGAAGCTTAGTCCCGCCGTAGACTCCTTTCTATTTCATTGAATGGTGAAATGCCCCAGCCCTTTCGCATGTTATTACTGGGGTTCACAGAAGAAACTCGCTTTGTTGACCATATCCATGGTGAGCTATATCCTACACATTCAGACAAATAACAATATGTGCCAAAAGCTTGATGGCTCAGGTTGTCGGGATTAGTATGATTGTGAATGAAGGATTTGAAGTTAAAGTTTATGAATTTGAATGCTTGTATTCACTAAGCTTTAAAAGATCTTGAAATTGAGTTTGAAAATGATTTTTTCCTAAGGAAGTTAAAATTTTCATTTGACAAGTTATGAAATAGCAAGAAATCTTTTAAGCATCCATGGTCATTTTTTATAGGTAGGATCAGATTCAAAAACATTATCTCCCTCTATTAGAGACACCTCATCTTCGCTCTAAACACTGCTCTTCATAGAATAAAACATCATATGACATGTGCACTATGAGTAACGCAACCCTTAGCAGGGTTTCTCTTCTATGACTTTAGATGATCTCATTTTTATCTTGCAATTTTTTTTTGCTTTCCTCACTTAACTTTGTCTCATTTTCTTAGGCTTTTCAGAGTTACCCATGTAACGAGTTTTGGACTAATGACTCCTAAATCAGACGATTTTAGGGCACTAGGTGTTAAGACACCCCTTCGGATTTACTGGCTCGAGTAACAAATGCCACACTTCGAGACAAGTCAGGCGGTCTACTCTTTTTGATCCTCGCCTGAGCTTGTACAAGATTCATTTTCTTAGGCACTAAATTACCCGTGTAGCGAGTATTGGGCCAGTGACTCCCAAACCAAACGACTTTAGGGCACCAGGTGTAGAGACACCCCTCGGGCTTAATTACTCGAGTAACCTAGGCCACGATTCGGATATGCTCAGGTTTTGCCTTCTTCTTCTTGTAATGCTCGTTTTTTTAGGCACTGAGTTACCCATGTAACAAGCGTTGGGCCGGTGGCTCCCAAACCAGATGGATTTAGAGCACCAGGTGTAAAGACACCCCTCAGGCTTAATAACTCGAGTAACCCTGACCACTATTCAAGACATTAGGTTGGCTACTAATTATCATCCTTATTGCCATATTTTCATACCCCACAGCTAAAAGTTAGGGTGATCGCAAAGTGCAGGCATGCATATAAGGTTAAGTTTGTTCCAAAAAGAGTTTTAAACTAGGATGTCGTGCCTAATCAAAAGGTCGAATTGTCTTAATTCTCTAATCATTCCCGTGATTCTTGCTCCACAGACGCTTATCGGAATTAATCAAATTCATAACAAGTTAAGCACAAATCTTATCTCTTTAAAACCTCTTCTTAAGATTCTAACACAAGATTTATCTATACTTCACATGTATGCCCTTGGCAATGCATGTAACTGAAAATTAAAAACTCATAATGAGATGAAAGAGTCGTACCTTATCAGTGGATCGCAGTATTCTAAGAAAATTATGATTGGAAAAGACAGATTGATCATACCGGATCACCAATAATGGAAGCTCTGATGATGACAGACCATGCTGATGGTGCTGACTAGTGCATTTTCATTGGATGGTTGATAAATGCCCCAGTGTTGAGTTTCACAATTTTTGAAATTGGTCCATTCTCGTTGTAAGGGTCCCAACATCGGGTTGTTGTTTATTCTGAACTTGCACCAGTCTTGCTTGTCATATGGGAAGATTTCTTTATTGTATGTTTGACCGATGGGCTGATAAGATGTTGAGATTGCAATAGTCTTTTACCTCGTAACCAACATGGTGAACAGGTAGTGGATATGTGCCTTGATGTTTGGATGCCCCAATCATTGTTTCTGATTTGTGGGCACAATTGACTTGATGGTTGATATCGAAAGGCCTGCGGATTCCACTGAATTGGACTCAAGGATTTGCGATGGTTGATGATATGATGGCTTTAAATGGATTTGGTTTGATCTGTGAGGTTTAATCCGTGGCCTTTTGCTCAGGGAACAGGTCGTCGATATACTTTGCCACGATGGTAGCCCATGTGCTTCTGTGGGTCAAAGGAGATCAAGTCTTCTCGCACATCAGAAGTGATGAGTTGCTGACAGGTTGCATCCTATGATGATTGCCATTTCATCCTTGTGACTGGTCGTCTTGATGTATCGATGTCTCTTCCTTTCGAGACTTGCTCCAGATTTGATGGAACAACATTGAGGTGCCGTTGGGTCCTCTCAACATATGTCATCGATCTTGAGTGTGTTTCCTGGATCTATGCTTTTCAAGTTTGGCCTTCATATCGAAGATCAAGCATCCCTTTTTGCTATTGCCATGCTCAGGACATAGCTCCCCTTACAACTTCATCGTTCATGCAGTTGGCATGAATTATCTGCCCTTGGCGGGTTTGAGAGGGGTGACCACATATCATCCACTGGCAGTCATGGGCCAGTTTGATCAGTTTTAGAGCATTCACCACTTTGAATGACTATGAATCAGTGGATATCATCTTTGTTTTTGCCGTCAGCTGACCTTACCAGGACTTATGAGTGTTGGATTCGTAGGGAGAGGTCTGATTTTTCTACTAGCCATCCAAATTGTTCTCCAGAATATTCTGCATGGTTAGAGGCAGATATTGTATTGGCTGCGGTTATCCAGTCAACTTCAAGCATTGATTCTGATGAGGAGGAGCCTATGGAGGATCCTGATTCTCTCATCAAGGATGATTCATTTGTTGGTTTGACAACATCTTTAGTCAGTGACCCCCCCCCCCCCCGAGCATTCCAACTGGGACAGATCCAGTTCTTATTGATTCATTAGCTCGGATGATCTTTGAGAGGGATTAGGCTAGAGCACTGATGTTGACATCCCTTTCTAGCAGGGATGCCACTTTTGCAGAGATAGACGAGGCTCAAGCTACCCGGGATGCAACATTTGTTGAGATTGAGGAGGCTTTAGTCGCCATGGATGCTGCTTTCATTGAAAGGGATTAGGTCATAGCTACCCGGGATGTTTATATTGTTGATAACACTGCGATTAGGTCATATACACACATAATCGTTGCCAATATGCCTTCATAGATGGTCGCAGCAGTACTATGGAGATGGCTGTGGATGTTCTTGCTCGTATGGAGACTGAGGGTCAGGAGCTTGCAGCTACTCCTCCATCTTCTTAGAGAGATGTCATGTTGGCACTGTTATCCCGCTTGTCTACGGGTTCATAGATGTAATACTCGAGAATTTTATGAATAAATATTAATAATGATATTAATAAGAAAGTGAATATTTATTTTATATAAATGTTTATATAGCAGTAACTGAGTAACTCAATTAAATTAAATTGAATTAATGATAATTGAGGAAAATGTGGAGTTTATGATAAGCTCGTTGTAGACACTCAAAATTTTCCTTGCCCCAATACTAACACTGTAGGACGGCAAAGCCGTCAATCAAATCAACCTCGGTACCGATACCGGGCTTCTATTCCAAATCCGGCCACCAATGCCAGTCATTCACCCAAATTCGATTCCCCAATATCGGTAAATCCAAATCCAATCCCCAATATCTGTAAACCTAAATCCGATCCCCAATATCGGTACTCCAGTCAAATTTGATAGTCAATCAGATCATTTATCTAGCTCCGATCGTCAATCGGATTGTCTATCCAACTCCGATCGTCAATCGGACAGTTTATCCAACTCCAATCGTCAATCGAACCGTTAATCCAACTCCGATCGTCAATCAGACCGTTGATCCAGCTTCAATCATCAATAGGACCACCTATCCAACTTCGATTGTCAATCAGACCGTCAATTGGACAATCAATCCAACTCCGATCGTCAATAAAACCGTCTATCAAGCTCTGATCATCAATCGGACCTTCAATCTAACTCCGATCGCCAATCGGACCGTCTATCCAACTCCGATCAACAATCGAACCGTCAGATCAACCCCAATCTTAATATCGGGCTATCAAATCAACCCCGATCTTCGATCAGACCGTCAGTTCAAACCCCAATCTCAATATTGGGCCTTCAAATCAGCCTCGACAGCAACCCGAGAGGTACAAATCAGCCCCGGCAGCAGCCCGGGAGGTACCGATCAATCCCGATCTCAATATCGGGCCGTCAAGTCAGCCCCAGCATCAACCCGAGAGGTACATGTCAACCTTAACATTGACCTAGGATGTGTCAAGTCATCCTCGGTCTCAGTCGTAGAAGTACAAATCAACCCCGACGTCAATCCGGGAAGTACAGTTCAGCCCCAGAGATAACCCAGGGAAGCCAGATCCATCAAGGACCACCCCGGAAGGGGCAAAACAGTCATTTTATTAACTCTCAGTCGATTTGGTCAAACTCAAGCCGAATTGATGCCATCGAAGTCAGAATGAACCATAACGACGATCCCGACTGCAAACGACGCAAGACAGCTCAACGGATAAACTACGGGGAATCAAAGAGCTAGTTATGAACCCGTCTTCTCGGACCCAAAAAATGTTTTATCCCATATCATTTCAACACTCTCGGCGAGGGCTTTCCGAAAAGGTATCGCACGCCTCAAATGGACGCTTTGATCACAAGTTAGAAAGTTTCGACTTTGATTGCGCGTTGCCCGGAGTGCACGTACTTCAAGATAGCAAGAATCCGACATCGCGGGCCCCTCCAGGGGAGCCGCACCTCTACCTGCAGAAACCGCAGGTAGGGTGGAGGTTCCCTGGCCTATAAATAGAGGTGCCCCCCCTTTCATTTTCAAGATTTTCGAAACGCAGCAAAGCTCTGTCAGTTCGATTTTCTGACTTTTACACCTCTTCCAAACCCAAATATTTTCACTCTAACACATAGATATACCTATCTACTACCACATATCAGAAAATAACAGGTAGATTTCGACGTATAGAGCCTATAATTTGGCAAAAAGCCCATATAGTAGTCCATTGTAAGTATTTTCACGATCAAAAAGTGAATATTACTTCTTCGTACTTTTAAACACTTGCACGTTAAGTTTTGTTTTTTAAAAATGCCCAGATCTTAGTTCCATGACCGTTTTCGTCAAAATTTGGTAAATTTTTGTACATAAACTGATTTTCTGGCATTTTTACAACTCGGATTGACAATCCGTCAGCTTCAGCAGCTTCAATGCACTAGCACACACATTCTGGCAACTTCGCCGGACTGGGTTATCTTTCCAGTCTGGGTTTGCGCCTTTTTTGTATATATTTAACTGTATATATACTAATATTTCAATTTTGTCAAGCCCGGATGTCAAATCAGAGGTAGTTTATCGCTTTTATATATATTTACGTATATATAAGCGATTTTCACCATCACTTATTCTCATACCAGTCTTGGTTGACTACATTTTTGTCAATATATATATATATATATATATATATTTCAATTCAGTCCGGGCACCGACGTGAAAACCCATCGCCCTTTATACTATTTTTGTACTCTTCGTCATACTGGGTGCTCTCCCCAGTCACTGGTTGACTACTTTTCTTCAATTTACATTTCAGTCTGGCCTGGACTATTTCGTGGCCTTTATACTGCTTTTGCACACTTCACCATTACTGGGTTATCTTCCCAGTCCCTAGTTGACTACTTTTCTGTACATTTACATTCCAGTTCGGCCTGGATCATTCTGTGGCCTTTTTACTGCTTTTATATAGATTTATGCATATATAAACAGCTTTCACCATCACTGGGTTCTCTTTCTAGTCTTGGTTGACTACGTTTCTGTCAATATATATTTATATATATCAATTCCAGTCCGGGCACCGGCGTGAAAACCCATCGCCCTTTACAGCTTTTATATATATAACTATATATATACTGCTTTACTCGCTTTTGTTCAACTGCTGCTTTAAATACTCATTTTATATGAATTGGCATTGACATATCTACGGGCGGACTAAATTTATTTCAATCTCGCCAATTCTAGTTTTCAAATGGTTCAAAACCTCCATACTGAACCGGAAAGCTAGAATGGCTAAGATTTCCTTAAATCTTGCTTTCTTTCTAGTTTCAGCTTCAAAAGCAACCTCGCGTCCCTTAGATCGCTATCTAGTGGGAACGAGATGCTTTGGCCGTGCGGACCGAGATTTACTAAATGAATCCTCGGTTCTGGAAATATTGGGATATTTATCTGTTTCTGTACAAATTTGAACTGTGCAGGTTTTGGCTACTCACATGTAAGCCTAGGAATCGTGGGATTCATGATCAAACTGATCAGAATTTGATTCCCACGATGGACAAAACTCCGATTTATAAATGTACCCTGCCAGTTTTTCTATAGAAATGTACATGTAAACAGACCTTAAAACGGTTATCCGGATTTAAGGTCTCAACATAATGAAAAAATGTTGATTGTCGTGTTAGCGTCTCTCCGATGGCTATCATGCCCTTGAGGAGACCGACACTTGTATATTTGTTATGGTCGAGGATGCTTCGCAGCCCGACAAATCACCATTCACATGCAGCCTTAAGGCTATAAAGATGAAATTGAAAGTAACGATATGTTTCATTTCCTATGTCAGCGTAAGGTTTTGATAAACCAGCTTTCAAAACATCATTTTCAATTCAATCAAAAGAAAAGCTTTTGCAAATCAAATTAAATGCTTTTGCAAATCAAATCAAAGACTGATTTTCAAATCAAATCAAACCCTTCGTATATAGGTTCAACGAAGCAAAGCACTACTTTCAATCAATCAAATCAATAGGCCCAATTTTCAAACATCATTCACTCACGCATTCCAGTTTTAAAGGGAAATATTGAAAAAATGTGGTACCGTGTTTACACGGGAGTTGTGGGGTGCCTAACACCTTCCCCACACTTAACCAAGCCCCCGAGCTCAAACTTTGTTTTCAAAGATCAAGTTTCGACAGTGTCCAACAATTGGACCTCTTTCAAACAAAACTTGGTTGACTTGGTACAACCATTTTCAAATCTACCAACTGGCGACTCTGTAAAACGTTCAAATCGTCGACATGATACATGTTGGCCTTTTTCCTAAAAAACCATTCAAAACCTTTTTTTCTAAATAAAAAGAATGAAGGTAGAGAGAACTTAGGAAAAGAGATTAAAAGATCCGGGTTGTAACCCGACCCGCGAATTTTTTAAATCGACATCGACAGGTGGAGACTCTGCTGGGGACAGTAGAGGGCTTAGGCCACTTTAAAATCTTTTCAAACATTTCCCTTTCAAAACTATTGAATGCGTGAAATTCTACGTCTCCATAGTCAATGAATGAGTGAATGCTGCGTCTTTATTGAATGTGTGAATACTGCGTCTTTGCATTGAATGAATGTGAATGAATGCTTTCTTGCTTTTTAGTGCTTCGCACCCATATTTAGTGCTTCACACCCATATCATCATATGCACAATGGTGAGGCACGATGTATGGGAATGTATGCTCTGTGTCCCTCTCACAAGGAGGATAACCCGGTTGGTGATAAGTACTGTCTCTGGGGACGACTAAGTCTCGGGGGCTCATGAAAATGCACCATCCAGATTCGCTCCAGTTGAAAGATCGGATTAATTTCCCCTCTACTAGATTGCGATGATCTGGGAGCCTTCATGCCGAAAACAAAGCCGCAAGAGTAACCTAAGATAGGTCAGCCTCTGATTAACCAAATTCGAAGGGAAGCTTCTTCATGCCTTCATCTTTCAATTCCATGTTAAGTCTCCAATTACCGAGGAGCATAATGTAAATATCATAATGAAAGATTTACTTTTCCTATCAAAATACCATGTCATCCTATCATCAAAAAAGCTAACCTCGGTTTTGCAGGATAAGATCCAAAAAACACATCATATATCCCGTCCTTACCTACATCAGGAAATTGACACACCTACATTTTGTTGTAGGTAAAAATTGGTCCTGTTACTAGGTCTAAATCTAAAGCACCCAGTCCATCGACGAACATGGCTTCAAGTCTCCACCAGAATCCACCCCGGTATCCAGGGAAGAGTTCGAAGGTCTGAAAAATCAGATAGCCGAGTTAGCCGATTTCCTACGAGAATAAAGTAAAGACTTTAAAGAGAAACAATCTCAAGCTCACCCAGAACCAGGAGCATCGGGTAGTGGTGCTGGCGGTTAAGATACTGAAAAGGCCGAAACTCAGATTCCTGGACCACAAAACTAGGACACGACCAACAAAACCCCTAAAATCACCCTCCTCGTCAAAGAACAGGAAGCTTGTGACATCATAAAAAAAGTACAATAGATCGAAGAAACCCTCCGGTCTATCAAAGGGACTGGGGCGTTTGGTAGTGTTACTAACTCTGACCTCTGTATATTCCACAGGGCTCGTTATCCTGAGAAGTTTCAAGTCCCCGATTTCGAGAAATATGACGGATTGGGGGATCCTTACACGCACTTGAAAGTATTCATTGGAGAGCTCGAATCCTATGCAGAGGACGAGAAGGTTCGAATGCAACTATTTTAGAAGAGTCTAACCGGAGAGGCGAGAGTATGTTATGCCCGTCTGGACAACTCCAAAATCCACAGCTGGGAAGGACTGGCCCATGCCTTTCTCAGCCAATATAGCTTCCAATCTCAGCTGGATCAGGACAGATACCAAATTACCAAAATCAAGAAGAAGAACACTGAATCATTCAGAGAATATGCCCAACGTGACTAAATCTGAAATAGTTATGACCTTCATCGACATCCAAGAAGCTCCGTATTATGAGAGGGTCCTAGCAGGCATAGGGAAACCATTCTCTGAGATGATCAAACATGGCGAAATGGCCGAAATGGGGCTCAAATCCAGGAAGATAAAAGATCTAACTCCCCTCGAAGCTATCGCTGAGCATATCCAGTCCAAAAAAAAGACGAGGAAGTCTCCTTGGTCTTACAAGGAAAAAATCAAAGGGGCGAGTCCAACAGTATGCCCATTCAAAGGAAGAACTATACCCCTTTCCAAGATTCAACACAGCCTTCAAACCCTCCATTCCAAAAATATATGGAGGTCAGGCGGCGAAGAACTTTCACCCCTCTAGGGGATTCTCTTGAAAACGTATTCAAACTTCTGACAGCTCAGAAGAAGATTGTCCAACTCCTTCCACCAACCAACACTAATAGTCAGAATTTTGACCCAAGCAAGAAATGTGCTTATAATTCTGGATCTCCAGGCCATGACACCCAGGACTGTTGGTCTCTCAAGCACAAAATACAAGACTTGATTGACAGCGGAGAGATTATGGTTACAAAACCTGAGCAACCCCATGTGCAGGACAATCCTCTGCCATAGCATAAAGAGGAGAGTGTCAATATGATCAACACCACAAATGGAGAAGGATCCAAATACCTCCGTTATGTGGGAGAATCAACTCCATCCAGCCATAACACCCCAGAGAGTTGGGAAGTTTCAGAAAGAAGGTTCCTGATAAAGCAGGAGATCATATCTATCAAGGAACAAATTGAATAATTGGCAGATCTGGTTGTCTATTAGCACCAGATTACCAGAAAAATGATAAAGCGGGCCAACCGGTCTGACATCGAGTGTCCTCCCACACCGAAAATCAATTTCGGGCAGGATCATACCCAGTCTCATGAGCATGAATCCTGGACTGACAAAGGGGTCGAAGAAGCGAGTGTCCAAACTGGTAGGAAGGGGAAATCAAATTCTCGATCTTCTAGATAGCGACACTCTCTAGATCCCCACTGTATGGAACCAGAGCACAGTGGCTGTCATATCCTGCGATAGGGAGTCGACTCTAAAACCCTTAGTACTGCCAGGGAAAGGGGCCGAAGAAATACCAAATCCTATAAAGGTGGCCGCACCAGAGCCTCTGATCTTGCCCTTCAGACCTCAATATCCAATTATCAGTCTGAAGAGTGTCCCATAGAACTACTAGAACAATGAAGGCTCCATTTCAAATAACATTACCGTTGTGCCAAAGGACAATCCATTATACCTGCCACAGCGGGTGATCAAACCAGTCATCAAAGCCAAAGCAAAAATGGATGATGAGAAAATCAAATAGTTCCTCAACCAAATGGGACACAATGAAATTAAGATAGTGCAGAGCTTGAAGGACGCACCCAAGCAAGTGTCTATCCTCGACTTGGTCCTATCCTCAGAGGATCATCGCAACATTCTAGTGAAGGTACTAGAAGAAGCTCATTTACCACACACGGTGGACATTGAGAAATTTTGTCACGTGATCGAATATATCTTCAACAACAATGTGATATCCTTCACTGAAGATGACATCCCGGCAGAGGGAACGGACCACCACAAGTCCCTGCATATAGCTGTAATGTCCTCCGGATATGTGATCGGAGGTGTGCTCATTGATGGAGGATCATCCCTCAATATTTGTTCATACGACACTTTAGAAAGAATGAAGATCAATCCGAATCGGATCAAAACCAGTCATATGGTCATCCGAGATTTTGACGGATCGCGGCGCCAAGCTATGGGAGAAATAGAGCTACCTTTAGAGATTGGCACACACATTTTCTACGTATCTTTCCAGGTGCTCAATATTGCCACCGAATACAACTTATTGCTGGGCAGACCCTGGATCCACATGGCAGGGGCAGTGCCATCCACCCTCTATCAACAACTCAAGTACATTATCAACAGCAACCTCATCATAGTGAATGCCGAACCAGAATACCCTACCTATGTGCATGAGGATATGCCAGTGATCAGCCTGGATGCAGGGATTGAACCTGCAAGTTTTCAAGCTCTAGAGGTGAGCGATACTCAATATCTACCTATCGGGGCACCAACCCTAAAGCCTAAAGTCTCCACCGAAGTAATGACAGTTGGGCAAGAAATGGTATCTTCGGGTTTACTGTAATATTCCAAGATTTAAATAGGAATATTAATATAAACAGTAAATATAACTATGACTAATATCTTGTGTGATGTGTAGTTAACATTATTATTGGAATATATATAATTATATATCAACACATAAGATATAACTATGTACAGATATATGGAAAATTTTATAGGTAAACCCCAATTTATAGTTTATTTAAATAAGGAATTCTAACCCTAATTATTATAATAAATGGGAATTATAACATAATACATTGATAAGGTTATATATTATGATGAATATATACATATATTAATTTAATATGATGTATTAAATATTTAATTGGAAAAGATTGTAAGGAAACCCTAACCCTAATTATAAAACCCTAATCTTAATTAAAAATCCTAATTCTAAACTGATAAACCCTAATTGTTCATTATTGTTTTAAATTTTCTAAGAATAATATGAAATGACTAAATTACTCTTGGTTTTAATTGGAAAATTACCAAACTACCCTTAGTGTATGCGAAAAGACCAAAATGCCCTTATTTTGTTCTTTTATTAAACAAGATAGGAACAAATCTTTTGCTTGAAAGCAAAAGATTTGTCCCATGGCTCTACAACCTCTTAGCATGACAACACACCCTAACACATTAATTATCTAGGCTTAGTTGTCAAAATAAGAAAGAAAACTTAAGTTAACCCCACTTGAACTTTGGACATAAAGCTAAGTGTTAGTTCTTTAAACCCATGAATTTTACACCCAATATACATCATATATTAGTCCAGAAACCACACTTAACAAGCCAAGATCAGACTCAGAAAGGAGAAAAGAAAAAGTGATCAAAAAGGGTAAAAACCTAATCTTAACTTAATTTCTGATTTCTGAAGTTTTAATTGTTGTTGGTTAATGTTTAGATATGTTCATTAGTAAGTTATTAAGTGATCTGGGTTGCTAAAACACGAATCCATAACATTTAAAAGCATCAAAATAAAGTTTTAAGAAAAACTGTCAAAGTTGCAAAACAGGGTCTGACAACGAATGTCAGCCCTCTTATCTCGCTAACTGTTTGTTGTTTAGATGTTATGAAAGTTGTTAGTTGTACTGTGTAGTGTTGTTAGCAGCCAAGAAGTGATATACTGACAATCGAAACATAGGATTAGAAATTATAAGCCGTCAAAGGTCGTTGACCGAGTATGACCGGCTGCTTTCTGGGTAACCCAGAAAGCTTAAGAACACGATCTGACAGGTGGTTTGACCGCCTAGATCTTTTTCCTGTCAGTCTGGTTGGGTGTTGGATGTTAATTTGATTGTACCTTGACATCAGTACTACATAACTAGAGCACTGTAAAGCCCTAAGAAGTCACTGGCCGGAAATAGAAACGGTCAAAACCTGTTGACCGTCCAAGTTCGATTTCTGGGTAACCCAGAAATTTCAATCAACGGTCTGACAGGTTGTTTAAGAGCTTGGATCTTGTTACCTGTTGAGAGATAGACTCTGTGACTGCTCAAAGCATGTACCCTTGTAGTTAGTCTATAGAGCCCGACAACTAGAACACCAAAATATTAACCGGCCGGCAAGATATAAGACCCTAAAGGTCGTTGACCGGCGTTGACTGAACCTTTCTGGGCAGCCCAGAAAGGAAGAACAGCCTCAGGGTAGTTGGTTTGACCGATTGTGTAAACTTATAGAGATATTTTTAAGTAGTGAATTAACCATGGACGTGTACTACTACATCAGTACTACAACTTCATCAAATTAGATTACCCAGAAACTAAGTTAATTGCCAGAAAAATTGAGTCAAACCGAGCTCTAGGCCGTTGACCAACGTGTTCTTGGCTGAGCCAAGAACACCTATAGCCACACTTCTGTCGCTAAAGGTCTTTAGCGACAGGCAATATTTGAAAATTGATTTTATTAATTAAAATAATTAAAATAAATATAAATAAATATAAATAAATATAAAAAATTCTAAAAAATCATTTTTAATTATAATAAATAATTTTCAATATTTTGACATAAAATTTTATTAATATTTAATATATTTTAATATTAATAATAATAAGAGTAATTAATAATAAATTACTTAAAAATAATATTAATGATTTAAAAATCATTTTAAATAATAATAATTTATTTAAAAATGATAATAATGATTTAAAAATCATTATTAAATAAAATAAATTATTTAAACATAATATGGATGAATTAAAAATTATTTTAAAGGGTTAATTAAATATTTAAAAATAATATTATTAACTTAAAAATTATTTTAAATGATATTAAATCATTTAAAAATTATTTTGAGCATTTGGAAATTATGCTAAATAATATCTGAAGCATATAAAAAAGATATTAAAACTTTTCAATAAAATTATTGAAAAACTAATTCGATAACTATTCAATAAAGCTGTAAAGTACCGAACGGACTCCAAGATCAACCCAGACACTAGTATTTTAATTAGAAATTAATTACTGTTATTTCTAATGACTGTTATAATATATATAGGTGGTGAATATACTTTCAAATAACCTAAGTAGCCGATCGTGATAAAAAGGCAAGTTTTTCTAACTTCATTTAATTTTAATATTAAATGTAAGTCCTATAATTTGAGATACGAAATTGTTATAACCATTATTCGTGAAATCTGTGCTTTAAAGAAGGTTATGACTTATTGTTCAAGCATAACCAAGACATATGAACTGTTACTTGCATAAATTATTTTGATTTGATATCAAAGCATAGACTGTGGTGAAACCAATATTGTCTGGTACAAATATATACTGTTATTATCAATGACCGACATGTTTACATTGACCGGGTGGTTATTAATGACCGGCAGTTTTATACTGACCGGGTGGTTGGATAGGATGATATGCATACTCCTAGATGGTGTGGTTGGCCAAATCAACCCGGGTTGCTAAGTCTACATGACTGACAGACGCTCGTAATATATGGGGTTTGGCATATCAAACCTCAGTATATATATGTGAAAAATACTATGAACTTTACGTTCCTTCATTTCAGATATTGTGTGAGTATAAACTGTAATTGTTTAAAATTTGCTAAGCATTTTAAAGCTCATCCTTGCAAATATTTTTTTCTTTTGCTGCTGCGTTGAATATTCCAGAAATTTAGGAAATAATACTTGTGGGTAGAAGTCTGTGGTTAAGAACGAATGTTTATTATAATACAAAGGGTGTAATTCAGCATAACTTTGATGTAATAATTAAATATTATGTAGACAAATATTAGTATGAGATTAAGTTATTAGTTGCATGATGTTACTTTGTTCATGTTAAATAATATCAAGTACAATATCTATATGAACTATACATCTAAATGAGGGTATTGAATGATCTTGGGAGTTCTGTAAGCAGTGAGGTCGCTCCTCACTTCCAAGAACAATCTTATCATTTGTACTGTGAATGTCAGATAGATAGGAATTATTGATATGCAGGGAAAATATCTGTAAGATTATAAATCTATACATCCAAGTGAGGGTATCCAGACAAGAAAATTGTTCTGACGAGAACTTTTACGGATTGAGATACTGTAAATTTTAGATTTATAGAAGTTATTGTCTTATAGAATATTTTTGTGAGCACCGAATCTGCTACAGGAAATGTAGAGATTTTGGGGCGTCACATTTACAACCTGGAGAAGGGTTGGGAAAGGATAAGCAAGGTATCAATATGCTAGTCCAAATCCCAAGTCAGACTGGGAGAGCAGGATTGGGATATCCATTCGGGTTAAGCCGCCAGAACCCACATAAACATCCCAAGGCTCATACCTCCATAATTTTGCTGTCAAACCTCACAAATATCGGATGGGTGAAACCTACGAGGGAAATCTCGACTGCGGTATCAGCCATGTTATTTCCTCCAATCATACCTGTCCATGAAATAAAATCCCTCAAGCCTGAGGCAGACAGCGAAAAGGGAAAAGAAAAGATCCTGTATGAAGGACAAGACCTATTCGCTAACATGAGTATCATTATCAACTACGAGGGTATGAATGACGAGCTCCCGAATAGTGACGACGAGGATCAAACTCAAATTCCTCGCATCAAGACAAAGGGGGGAAATTCAAAGAAAAATTCTGCCTCGGGTGCAAAAGATGTTTTCGTCATCATCCAAGATGAGACAAACGAGTGCAATTCCTCGATTCTCCCAGTTCATGAGAATATAACATTGAACAACTAGAGCAGTATCCCTTGCCTTAGTCGACAAGGGTAAAGGGGCAGAGAGTACATCTGCTCTTAACCATGCTTTCATTTACTGCTTACTTTTGATTGCACAGCTATAACAGCAACTTTGTCATGCTTTGCAGAATGCTATGTATATTTAAGTAGTTGTATATATCAAGATGAAAGCATTTTTGTTTTCAGGACCCAAGCATTGGATGTGTGTGTCTCTGCTGATGAGATGCAACCCTGTCAAAATGACTACGACTTTGATGTAGAACTGAACTTCGACTTGATGGATATTGATCAAGAGGAGGAAGATGACTATGAGGTGCCAGAGGAAATCAAAGAATGGGTCGAAGACAAACCCAAACCAAACCTCGACCAAACCACCACCATCAACATAAGAACCTCCAAAAATATCAAAGAAATCCAGATAGGTTTAGACCTCACACCCAATCAAAAAGCCGACCTGATCGAACTCCTAACACAGTACTAGGATGTATTTGTATGCTCACATAAAGACATGATTAGCTTGTCTACTGTTATTATCCTCCATCGAATGCCCATCAAGGACGGATTCAAACCAGTCAAACAAAAGCTTAGGCGATTGAAACCTCAGTGGAGTCTGAAAGTCAAAGAAGAAATCGTTAAATAATTCAAAGCTGGAATCATCATGGTATCAACATGCCTAGAGTGGCTGCCAAACATAGTCCCCGTGCCTAAGCCCTGAGGGAAGGTATGAGTCTACATGGATTACTGGGATTTAAATAAAGCCTGTCTCAAGGACAATTTCCCGGTACCTTTCATCCACATCCTGATTGACAATACTGTGCATTATGGCATGTATTCCTTCGTGGATTGCTTTGCTGGTTATCATCAAATCATGGTTATTAAAGAAGATCGGGAGAAAATAGCTTTCATTACTCCCTGGGGAACCTTCTGTTATAGGTGACTATCCTTCGGCCTCATCAATGCCGGAGCCAAGTATCAACGAGCTATGATAACCCTCTTTCATGATATGGTGCACAAAGAGATAGAAGTCAATGTTGACAACATCATTGTCAAATCCCGGAGGGAGGATAATCACATCGACCATCTTAGGAAGCTGTTCAACAGGTTGCACAAGTACAACCTCAAGCTAAATCCCGCTAAATGTGCTTTTAGCATCAAAGCAGGCAAGTTGCTAGGATTCCTGGTGAGTAATCGAGGCATCGAGCTAGACCCTTCCAAGATCAGAGCCTTCAATGAGATGCCCGTACCTCGTACAAAGAAGGAGATACGTGGATTCCTGGGAAGGGTCAACTTCATAAGTCGATTCATTTCCCAACTCACAGCAACCTGTGAACCCATCTTCAAGCTATTAAGGAAGAATTCCTCCGCCAAATGGAATGAGGATTGTCAACAAGCCTTCCTTGCCATAAAGAAGCAGCTGACTGAAGCACCTGTTTTGGTACCCCCAAGGGATGGAGTTCCCTTATTCATGTACCTGTCCGTCAATGCCAACGCAATGGGCTGTATGTTAGGACAGAAGGATGATAGTAGCAAAGAAAGAGCTATCTACTACATCAGCAAAAGATTCAGCAGTAGTGAACAAAAATACACCCTGATCGAGAAAATATGTTATACATTAGCATAGGCCGTAATGAGGTTACAACACTACCTCCATGGGCACACGACCTACCTCATATCCCGTATGGATCCACATAAGTACGTATTCAACAAGCCAATGTTGAATTGTCGACTGTCCAAATGGCAGTTGATCCTACAACAGTTCGACATTGTCTACGTAACTCAGAAGTTAATCAAGGGACAAGGTATTGCAGATCAATTAGCTGAAGCACCTTCAGGAGGGTTCGAGCCCCTGGAGACATATTTCCCAGATGATGGGATCATAACAATTCAACAACTCCAGTCAGAGAATACAGTCCAACCATAGAAAATGTATTTCGATGGAGTGGTAAACATGGAAGGTGCCAGAACTGGGGCAGTCCTCGTCTTTGGTACAAGAGAGCAGTATCCTGTGGCTACCAAACTTTGATTTGGCAACACCAACAACACGGTCGAGTATGAAGGCTGTATAATGGGGTTGAAGCCCAATCCATGTCTATCAAGCATTTACTCGTCTTTGGAGATTCTGAGCTAGTTATCAAACAAACCACCGGCGCGTATCTCACCAAAGAACTGCATTTGCTGCCCTATCATCGGCAGGTCCTCAAAATATCCCAGGAATTTGAAGACATAACCTTTGTTTATATTCCTCGGGGTCGAAATAACTTTGCTGATGCATTGACAACCTTGGCTTTATTAATTCGCATGTCCGATAAGAGTGGATTTCCCAACATCCAGTTCATAATTCAGGAAGCCCCGACATTTGAGAGTTACGTTGGAGAAGTATCAGATGAAATACCTCCTATCAAGCAGCCTTGGTATCAAGACATCAAGGAATATCTCCGTAATGGATCCACACCCGCTAGGGCAACCCCATCAGAGCAAAAACGATTTCACAGAATGGCCATGAAGTTTTATTTGAGTGGAGATGCACTGTACAAAAGGGATGCTGAAATAGGCCTGTGAAGATGCCTCGATAAAGAGCAAGCCCAAAGACTTATGGAAGAAATCCACGGTGGAGTTTGTGGTCCACACATGAGTGGTCATTTGCTGGCCAGGAAGATAATCAGAACAGGACATTATTGGATCTTTCTCAAAGCTGACTACGAAGATCACGTCAAGAGATGTTTTTAATGTCAAACATGGAAATGCCATCCACGCTCCTCCAAATGAGCTGCATAACATGAGTTCACCATGGCCTTTCTCCATGTGGGGAATGGATGTGATAGGTCCAGTGGAACCAAAAGACAGCAATGGTCATCGATTCATCTTCACCATGATCCATTATTTCACCAAATGAGTTGAAGCAGCCTCTTTTCCCAAAGTCACAAAAGAGGTCATCATTAGTTTCATAAAAAATAATGTCGTATATCGATATGGACAACTAGAGGTGATCGTATTAGACAACGCCAAGAACCTGAACAATCAAATGATGGAAGAATTGTGCAGTAAGTTTCACATCAAGCATCTCAATTCCGTCATCTATCGGCCCAAGATGAACGGTGCTGTCGAAGCGGCCAATAAAAACATCAAGAAGATTATGCAGAAAATGTCCGCCAATCACAAGGAATGGCCTGACCTACTGCCTCTCACCCTGTTAGTATACAGGACGTCAATGCGCACCTCTACTGGGGCTACCCTCTATTCATTAGTCTATGGCATGGAAGCAGTACTCCCCCATAGAGGTAGAGATGGAATTCTTACGAGTTATGATCAACGCTCAGATAAACAAAGATCAGTGGTTGCAAGATCGATATCATCAACTATCCTTGATAGATGAAAAGAGGGCTACAACCATTTTCCATGGACAGTTATACCAGCAAAGGATCGCCAGATCCTACAACAAAAAGGTTCGAATATGAAAATTCAAAGAAAATGACTTGGTGCTAAAGAAAGTCCTGGCCAATCAGGATGAAGCCAAAGGAAAGTTCGCCCCAAATTAGGAAGGCCCTTTCATTATCAAGGAAGTGTTGACTGGAGGAGCTATCAGAATACAAGAAATGGATGGGAACAAATTTCCCCAACTCATCAATTCAGACACCGTCAAAAGGTATTATGTCTGAAACACATGCAAACCTGCATCCGGGTCCTACGAATCAAATAAGGTTTGGTTTTTCACTAGAAAGCTGGAACTATTAATGACCTGATCTCCCTACACCCGGAAGTACGTAGGCAGCCATTTCAGGTGCCGTCAAACCAAATAAAAAACTCAAAAATTCATCAAACCAAACTCAAAAACCCAAGACAAATACTTGTCAAACCTCTCTCACACAAAGCCAGAACTACGAATGACCTAATCTCCCTACACCCGGGAGTACGTAGGCAGCCACTTACGACGCGGTTTGACCTTTAAGAAAAATAAAAAATCCAATAAAAGACCAGTTCCAAGACACCAAAGATAAATAAAAGTTAAATCCTATCAAGCTATCCTGGTCAACAGGCCCATCTGAGATACTCCCTGACATCTCAACTGTCAGTCCATCAAGGAGATGCTCAGCATACATCTACAACTGCGAGTCATGAAAAAAGTGATAATCACTCAGCAATGACAGTACATATTCAATCAGGGAAGTGAATTAAAACTATATTCCTCTGATATATAACACTGTTTGGTATATACATGATGCCCTGTACATGACAAAATTGGCTGATCTAGTCTGTGCAGGAAAAATAAAGCTAGTCTATGGACCCAAGGATAAGTGGGCCAGCAATGCCAGTATGGCATCTCTCTCTGAAGATGGGGGAGCAGCTGTAAGTGCAGTCCACTCAGCCTCCATACGGTCCAGTACATCCATGGTCATCTGTAAGGTGGAACTGTGGTTATCAATGTACGCACTTATTTCGATGACCAAACCATGAGTGTAAGATCGAAGAGCAGTACTATCAGCAATGTGGAAATCACGGGAAGCTATAGCCTCATCCCTCTTCGCAAATATTGCATCTCGAGCGATCAATGTCTCCTCGATCTCAACATATGTTGCATCCCTGGCTGAGCGAATCTCATCTCGCTCTAAAGTAGCGGTATCCCGAGCAGAGCGGAGCTCTTCTCGCTTAATCAATCCAGCATCCAATACGGCCCTGAGCCCATCTCACTCAGCAAAAGCTAAATCTCTGCCAGACAAAGCGTCCAACATCTGCGCTCTAGCTGAATCTCTATCAAAGGTCATCCTAAATAGTGAGTCTGCCAAAGTCGGATCCGTCTATGCAGGAATAATCGGCGGATCACTCAATAGAGCCACTGTCAAACCCGTGAACAGCTCATCCTCGGTAGGAGAATCCGGATCCTCCATAAGCTCCTCATCGTCGGAGTCCACAATTGGAGATAAATGAGGCTCTGCTGCTGCAACTGCTTTCTCTGCCTCTAACCACGCAGAATACTCCGAAGAACAGCCCGGATAGCTACCAGAGAAATCAGCCCTCTCCCGATGAGTCCAACACTCATATACTTTAATCAAGTCGGCAGACGATATAGAAGAAGCCGACATCCTCTGATCAACAAACCCCTCAAAATGGTACAAACTCTGCAGCTGATCAAACTGACACATGATTGCACATGATTGCTAAAGGATGATAGGTAGTCACTCCCTTCAAACCCACCAGGGGCAAATAATCCAGGCCAGATGCATGGGTGATGAAGCTATATGGGGACGCTAGCCCCGAATATGATAAAATCACCAACGGATGCTCAATATCCGACAGAAATATCGACCATGACTCTGCATCAATGCACTCCGCAGGCTGGAAGGAGTAAACTGTGGGTGTCTAATGAGTGAAGCAAAAACCCCGAGGCCTAAAGAATCTAATCGGTCGTATATGAGACATCAGCCATATATACAGCAAGACCGAGCTGCCCCTAAAAACCCCTTTGGATGGGTACTATAATGTGTGGCAGATCTAAATGTCTCAGCCAATATCATCGGGACGATGGTGCTACTTTGTCTCCGGGCCCTAACCACAACTACTAATCCCATGTCTAAATGATCCAAGCGAAGCGGCATATAAACGTATGCCATAATACACATCAGCAGAATGTCTACTCTGGCCAAATGTCATGCCTCTGCTGAAATAATAAAATCTCTGATATTGTGATTATAGCTGTCGAGCTCGCCAAATCGATCGATCAGGAAGTCAATCGAGACCATGTGCCCAGATACAATCTCGTCCCTGATCACGCTATGACAGAGACCGGACATCCGGGTAAACGGTCTCCTCATATCACTAATAGCCGTACGAGCACACGATAAATCCAGAGCCAATCCAGTAAATTACTCGTACTCCTCGAGAGTTGGCGTCAGCTCATGCTGCCCGAAGCAGAACACTTGTCTCTTAGGTATCCAGAAGGGTAAAATGCCATCAACAAATCCAAATGGCACCCAAAAATCTATGAGGGCCAATGAATGCCCCAACATATGGTCCACTGTCCCTCTAACTAGGTAGGGCATGCTCTCATACCACGACCTCAATGATGTGGCCACCTCAGACGGTGGTGAATGCTTAATACGGCTGACCGCAGACGACGTCATCTGTAGTATCGTGCCACAAGACCATCCAGAGGTCAAATCAAGTCTCAGCTGCCTGAATGTATACACATCACATAATACATTCAGGATGACAGATATAAATATGATGTAATAGATAGAAAAGATCATAAATATCTACAACAAGCTATCTACTGCGGGCATTATCTCTGTCTGATAATACAAAATAGAAAGGAAAATACAGGGAAATGGGGCACCACCACCCAACTAATACTGTGGTCTATCAAAATGATGGCACAACTGCCAAATAGCCAAAACAGTGGCTGACCAAAAATATAGCTCCAATAGTTATTAGAGGAAGTCGAAGACATCAGTGTCAAAGTGATCGACTTGCTCCATCTCCTCGGTGGATACAAAATAGCTGCTATTAGGCATGTCTGGGAGGTATAAGGGAGGATCTACCCCTGCAAAATTGTTGCTAAATGGACCTGAAGAGGGACCCGTTCTTAAGCTGGATGGGTAAAAAGAAGATTCCTCTGACGGATCTCGGCTAAAGTGCCTGATAAAAAAATGGGTCTGATCCAACTCCCTGGTCAGATCTGCTATCTAGTCTGCATAAGTAGGCTCTCTAAGACAAGATATCTAGTCAGTCATCATCATGGATCTTGGCACCATGTCTGCCATAAACTGGGTGGCATAAGTCTGAGCTCTAATAGTGCGAGGACTCCACCAACTACTAAATGCCTTATGGCTGTACGGGCCCTCTGCTAAGGCAAAGCCATCTATGCCATCCATAGGGATATCTGTCAATGGCACGGTCAATGGCCAATTATGCCAAGTAGGAGAAGCAATGGGAATGCAGATCTCCCCCGTAACGCTCTTAATGGAACGCTCTCCAAGATAATGCTCCCAGCCTCCCATCGTCAACAACGGGACTCTGCAGGTCGACAACTCAAACTCCCGGCCAGTAAGGACACCTCCCTCGAATCTGACAGTCAAAAAATCAGAGCTATACGGCGTCCAAGTGATCGCACCCGCCGTCAAAAGCTCCAACTTCAAACGGGCATGAATGAATCCCTCAGCAATAGGGACCTCCATTAAAGTGGAGTGATGTCATCTCCATCCCTGAGGATAGGTCTCCAGACCTAGGGCAGAAGCGAGCCGTAGGCAAAAAAGCCTCTCAAATGCCCCCAAGCTGATCATGTAAATATCAAAAGTCCTCAGTGACCAAGACTGACAAAAATGAATGCTAAAATCAAAAAGGTACAGAAAGATGTACTCACAAGCACAAATGGGTAAAATCCTAATCAAGCCTCCGTCACACCCTCTGAAAGCATGCGCATGCCCCGGAGAAAATAGGCAAAGGTATAGGAGCCCTAATCATAGTCACTGAGGTGCTCTACATGTCGAGTGGCGCTAATCAAGGCGAAGGACACAGTAGATTAACTGTCCCCCATAAAATTACCCCTGATGATCGACAAAAACAATCGCCTCAGAATGCGATCTCTAGCCCTTTGATCATCAGGCGGAGGCTCCTGTAAAGTCCCATCCTGGGTATCTATACTCAAGGGACCAAATTGGACCGTCCGACCCTTGAATGCCGTCGTCGGAACTCCCAGCAGTAACCAAACGACAGTGGGCGTAATGTCAGCCACAACAGGCATTGGCTCACCCTCAAACTCAATGCTGGTGATAAATCTCCTATCCATAGGAGTTATCATCACCTCGCAATCTAGCAGATAAAGGGACTGAGTCTGGTGGAACCAGCGCTCAGACAAAGCCCTCATATACCCCCAGGGGCAACGGCGGGGAAGGATAGAGAAGAATGCTTGAAAGCCCCAGCCATCTATGATATCCCTGTAATTCTCATGAAGAGTGCGATACAAGGAATACACGCTAAACCAGTTCCCTCGTGGCTGCGTAAAGCCGGAACCTGCATCAAAAATCAACCATGTCAAAACCCTGTGCCCCGAGAATGGCAAAAAGGGAAGAAAAATCCAGAGAGAAGAAAAACTTCAAGTCACCTCGTTGGCATGAAGATATCTCGAAGGATGGCAACTCAAGTCGTCCAGCAACTCCTGTGTCTGCACAAAAATGTCAGGGACCTCCGCACGTGGAGCCTGAGCGGGAACAAGAGCAGCAAAATGAGCCTCCTCATCGTCAATATCAAGTAGCTGCCCGTCCTGTGCTGGACAAATCACTGCCTCCACTAATCTACGAGGCGTCCGAGCTGGACGATGCTGAGGAACGTCAGAAGCCCTCTTCCGTCTGATACCTGAGGATACCCTGCTGGAACTGCTGGGTCTATCGCGATCCATTGCATATACCAATACTCCAAATCACCTTAGAAAGGGTGTGGTAAGCCTAAAACCTGTGGCTTATCATTTTTAATCAGTCCAGCATATATCTCTAGGTCCTAAGACATGCATGGGTCAGTCAAAAATACCCAATAAAGTTAAAACTGCATATTTTTAAAACCTAGAAGCTAAAAACCTGCATGGGTTACTCAAAAATACCAGTAGAGTCAAAAATACATGTTTTTAATGCCTAAGATTTTGGAAATTTTTTGCCAGAATCTCCTTTGTGAAATGGACTGTCCACATGCACATAGGCATGTCTAGGTGGCCATTCAGTAGCACACCTATCCAAAAATAGAAACAGTTCATATTTATTGAAAATCAAAAGTCAACCTCACATGGTAGCCAAATTACCATGGACATTTTTAGTTGAAAATCCAGGCTCACTAGGCCTCAAAAAAGATGACTAAACAGATCAAAAAGTGCAAAATAACACTGTCTCAGAACCTGAATTTTTTACATCCAACGTGCATTACAATAAGATATGCATACATATGTAGTCAAAACAATTTTGGCAGGTCATATAGGCATACATTTTTCATACATTGCGTCAAAAAGCACCCTAAGTGGTTCGCATACTTTTAACTGTCAAAAACTACGGAAAAAGCATGTAAAACGTTACTTGCACTGTGCTGAAAGCGTAGGAACTATCGGAATCAGGAAACAGCTACCCGAACTTCGTAGATCTAAAAAAGAAGATCGAAAATCCGTTCGAAACTCAAATGGGAAACTTAAAAAATGAAAATCCAGCAGCCCATTAAATAGCCCAGGTGGCTATACCTCCACCTGCGGCTGCCGCACCCCGACCTACGGTATCCTAGGGTGGGTCCCACTCCCCCGAGTCCAGTTTGGTTTGAGTCAAAACGGAGTTCTTATGTGTGCTGCCGAGTCAAATCTGAAGAGAAATGGTTACGCGATTGAGCGGTTTGTCCTAAAAATCTGCGTTTAAGCAGCGAGAATCTGACAAAAAGGGAAGTCCCACAGAGACCCTTGATATTCATCCCGGAGCCATGTCCTGGAATCAATAAAGCAAACTACGAAAAAATTGCACAAAAACTACGTAAAATTGTCGAAAACTGCCACTTTCAAAGAGTCGGGTACAGACCGAAGCAGTTTCAGCCGTTGGCACAACCCCAGCGAAGTTTGGGTACAGACCGAAGCAGTTTTAGAGGTTGGCACAACCTTAGCAAAGTTCGGGTATAGACCAAAGTAGTTTCAGCCGTTGGCACAACCCCACCAAAGTTTGAGTACAAAACAAAGCAGTTTCAGCCGTTGGCACAACCCCAACGAAGTTCGGGTACAGACCGAAGTAGTTTCAGCCGTTGGCATAACCCCAACGAAGTTTGGGTACAGACCGAAGCAGTTTTAACCATTGGCACAACCCCAGTGAAGTTCAGGTACAGACTAAAGCGGTTTTAGCCATTGGCACAACCCCAACGAAGTTCGGGTACAGACCGAAGAAGTTTCATCCGTTGGCACAACCCCAGCGAAGTTCGGGTACAGACCAAAGCAGTTTTAGCCATTGGCACAACTCCAGCGAAGTTCGGGCACAGATCAAAGAAGTTTCAGCCATTGGCACAACCCCTGCGAAGAGTCGGGTACTGATCGATGATAGTTCAACCGTTGGTTTCATTCCAGCGAAGTTCGGGTATAGACCGAAGTCCAGTTTAACCGGTTGCTCAGCCCCTTCAAAGCATCGGGAGTGATCCGGTGACGAAGGCAATTATAGCAATCCATCATCATTGATGGCATCTGTTATGCACATCCTTAAAAGAGAATGAGGTAAAAGAGTTGTTATTCAGCTCCCTACTGCAAGCTGCTAAGTGAAACCTATCATCCGGATAAAACATCGAAAGATCCCAGCAAGGTGACTCGATACCTGAGGGATGACCCCGTCAGAGGAGCCTTCAAAAATGTATAACAGCGTCAGCCAAGAAGAAATTAGCCCCTTGACAATGCTGACAGATATGGGAAACCATGGGTTTCAAACCATGATAGCATAATAGCATCCCCATCAGAGTTAAACAGGCTACCGTGAATAACGTCATCCCCAGCAAAAAATGACAAGATAGTTCGTGGCAACCTATCAATAATATCAAGGGTTGTCCATGACAACGCTATCCCCAGCAGATAGATGACGTAGGCAACCAAGAGCAGCCCCGTTCCACTCAAAGACACCCAGCCTTCCTAACGTCTCTGGCATTTGTCTTATTTCCAGTGTCTACTAATCTTTATCCTATCCATTCCACTACATTACATAGACATGATAAAGAGGGGCATCTGTAGACACTTGAAATTTTTCTTGCCCCAATACTAACACTGTAAGAGGGCAAAGCCGTCAATTAAACCTACCCCGGTACCGATATCGGGCTTCCAATCCAAATCCGGCCACCAATGCCGGTCATTCACCCAAATCTAATTCCCCAATATCGATAAACCCAAATCCGATCCCCAATATCAATAAACCTAAATTTGATCCCCAATATCGGTCCTCCAGTCAAATCAAATCGTCAATCGGACCGCCTATCCAGCTTCGATCGTCAATCGGACCGTCTATATAAGTCTGATTGTTAATCAGGCCGTCTATCCAACTCTGATCATCAATCGAACCGTTAATCCAACTTCAATGATCAATCGGATCGTCTATCCAGCTCTGATCGTCAATCGAACTCACTATCCAGCTCCAATCATTAATCGGATCATCAATCCAACTTTGATCATCAATCGGACCATCAATCTAGCTCCGATCATTAATCGGGCCGTCTATCCAACTCCGATCATCAATCAGACCCTCAATCCAACTCTGATGGTCAATCAGACCATCTATCCAGCTCCGATCCTCAATCGGACCGTCAATCCAACTCAGATCACCAATCGGACCATCTATCCAACTCTTATTGACAATCGGACCGTCAGATCAACTCCGATCTCAACATCGAGCTATCAAATCAACCCTGATCTCTGATCGGACCATCAGTTCAGACCCTAATCTCAATATCGAGCCTTTAAATTAGCCTCGACAGCAACCCGAGAGGTACAAATTAGCCCCGACAGTAGCCCGAGAGGTACCGATCAATCCCGATCTCAATATCAGGTCGTCAAGTCAGCCCCGACATCAACCTAGGAGGTACAGGTTAACCTTGAAATCAACCTAGGACGTGTCAAGTCATCCCCAATCTCAGCCTTGGAAGTATAGATCAACCCCGGCGTCAATCCGGAAAGTACAGTTCACCCAAGAGATAACCCTGGGAAGCCAGATCCATCAAGGACCACCCCGTGATGGGCAAAATGGTCATTTTGTCAACTCTCAGTCGATTCAATCAAACTGAAACTGAATTTATGCCATCTAAGTTAGAATGAACCATAACGACGATCCCGACTGCAAACGACGCAAGACAGCTCAATGGACAAACTGCGGGGAATCGAGGACCTGGTTATGAACTCGTCTTCTCGGATCTGGAAAATGTTTTATCCCATGTCATTGCAACACTCTCAGTGAGGGCTTTCCAAAAAGGTATCGCACGCCTCAAACGGACGCTCCGATCACAAGTTAGAAAGTATCGACTTTGACTCTGCGTTGTTCGGAGTGCACGTACTTTGAGACGACTGAACCCGACATCGCGGGCCCAACCAAGGGAGCCGCACCTCTACCTGTAGCAACCGTAGGTAGGGTGGAGGCTCCCTGGCCTATAAATAGAGGTGCCCCCTTTCATTTTCAAGATTTTCGAAACGCAGTGAAGCTCTGCCAGTTCGATTTTTTGACTTTTACACCTCTTCCAAACCCAAATATTTTCACTATAACATGTAGATATACCCATATACTACCACATATCAGAAAATAACCGATAGATTTGGACGTATAGAGCCTACGATTTGGCAAAAAGCCTGTGTAGCAGTCCATTATAAGTTATTTCACGATCAGAAAGTGAATATTACTTCTTCGTACTTTTATACACTTGCACGTTAAGTTTCGTTTTCTAAAAATGCCCAAAACTTAGTTCTGTGGCCGTTTTCATCAAAATTTGGTATATTTTTGTACATAAACTGATTTTCTGGCATTTCTACAACTCGAATTGACGATCCGTCAGCTCCAGCAGCTTTAATGCACTAGCACACACGTTCTGTCAATTTCGTCGGACTGGGTTATCTTCCCAGTCTAGGTTTGGTCCTTTTTTGTATATATTTAACTGTATATATACTAACATTTCAATTTGCCAATCCCGGATGTCAAATCCAAGGTAGTTTACCACTTTTATATGTATTTACGCATATATAGGCGATTTTCACCATCACTGGTTCTCGTACCAGTCTTGGTTGACTACATTTCTGTTAATATATATATATATATATATATATGTATATATATATATATATATATATATGTATATATATATATATATATATATATATATATATATTTCAATTCAGTCCGGGCACCGGCGTGAAAACCCATTGCCCTTTATACTGTTTTTGCACTCTTCGCCATACTGGGTGCTCTCCCCAGTCACTAGTTGACTACTTTTCTGTAATTTACATTTCAGTCTGGCCTGGACTATTTCGTTGCCTTTATACTGCTTTTGCACAGTTCACCATTACTGGATTATCTTCCCAGTCCCTTGTTGACTACTTTTCTGTACATTTACATTTCAGTTTGGCCTGGATCATTATGTGGCCTTTTTACTGCTTTTATATATATTTATGCATATATAAGCAGCTTTCACCATCACTGGGTTCTCTTCCCAGTCTTGGTTGACTACGTTTCTGTCAATATATATATATATATATATATATATATATATATATATATATTAATTCAGTCCTCGCACCGGCGTGAAAACCCATCGCCCTTTATACTGTTTTTGCACTCTTCGCCATACTGGGTGCTCTTCCCAGTCACTAGTTGACTACTTTTCTGTAATTTACATTTCAGTCTGGCCTGGACTATTTCGTTGCCTTTGTACTGCTTTTGCACAGTTCACCATTACTGGATTATCTTCCCAGTCCCTTGTTGACTACTTTTCTGTACATTTACATTCCAGTTCGGCCTGGATCATTATGTGGCCTTTTTACTATTTTTATATATATTTATGTATATATAAGCAGCTTTCACCATCACTGGGTTCTCTTCCCAGTCTTGGTTGACTACGTTTCTGTCAATATATATATATATTTCAATTCCAGTCCTGGCACCGGCGTGAAAACCCATCGCCCTTTACAGCTTTTATATATAACTGTATATATATACTGCTTTACTTACTTTTGTTCAACTGCTGCTTTAAATATTCATTTTATATGAATTGGCACTGATATATCTGCGGGAGAACTAGATTTATTTAAATCTTGCCAATTCTAGTTTTCAAACGGTTCAAAACCTCTAGACTGAACCGGGAAGCTAGAATGGCTGAGATTTCCTTAAATCTAGCTTTCTTTCTAGTTTCAACTTCAAAAGCAACCTTGCGTCCCTTAGATCGCTATCTAGTGGGAACGAGATAATTTGGCCGTGTAGACTGGGATTTACTGAATGAATCCTCGGTTCTGGCAATATTGGGATATTTATCTATTTCTGTACAAATTTGAACTGTGCAGGTTTTGGCTACTCACATATGAGCCTAGGAATCGTGGGATTCATGATCAAACTGATCAGAATCTGATTCCCACGATGGACAAAACTCCGATTTACAAATATACCCTGCCAGTTTTTCTATAGAAATGTACATATAAACAAACCTTAAAACGGGTATCCAGATTTAAGGACTCAACATAATGAAAAAATGTTGATTGTCGTGTCAACGTCCCTCCAATGGCTATCATGCCCTTGAGGAGACCGACACTTGTATATTTGTTGTGGTCGAGGATGCTTCGCAGCCCGACAAATCACCATTCACATGCAGCCTTAAGGCTATAAAGATAAAAATTGGAAGTATCAACAGACTTCAATTCCTATGCTAGCGTAAGGGTTTGATAAACTAGCTTTTAAAACATCATTTTCAATCCAATCAAAAGAAAAGCTTTTGCAAATCAAATCAAAGACTGATTTTCAAATCAAATCAAACCCTTCGTATATAGGTTCAACGAAGCAAAGAACTACTTTTAATCAATCAAATCAATAGGCCCAATTTTCAAACATCATTCACTCACGCATTCCAGTTTTAAAGGGAAATATTGAAAAAATGCGGTACTGTGTTTACACGGGAGTTGTGGGGTGCCTAACACCTTCTCCACACTTAACCAAGCCCCCGAGCTCAAACTTTGTTTTCAAAGATCAAGTTTCGACAGTGTCCAGTAATTGGGCCTCTTTCAAACAAAACTCAGTTGACTTGGTACAACCATTTTCAAATCTACCAACTGGCGACTCTATAAAACATTCAAATCGTCAACATAATACATGTTGGCCTTTTTCCTAAAAAACCCTTCGAAACCTTTTTCTAAATAAAAAGAATGAGGGTAGAGAGAACTTAGGAAAAGAGTTTAAAAGATCCGGGTTGTAACCCGACCCGCGAATTTTTTAAACCGACGTCGACGGGTGGAGACTCTGCTGGGGACAGTAGAGGGCTTAGGTCGCTTTAAAATCTTTTCAAATATTTTCCTTTCAAAACTATTGAATGCGTGAAATTCTGCGTCTCCACAGTCAATGAATGAGTGAATGCTGCGTCTTTATTAAATGTGTGAATACTGCGTCTTTGCATTGAATGAATGTGAATGAATACTTTCTTGCTTTTTAGTGCTTCGCACCCATATTTAGTGCTTTACACCCATATCATCATATGCACAATGGTGAGGCACGATGTATGGGAATGTATGCTCTGTGTCCCTCTCACAAGGAGGATAACCCGGTCGGTGATAAGTAATGTCTCTGGGGACGACTAAGTCTCTGGGGCTCATGAAAATGCACCATCCAGATTCGCTCCAGTTGAAAGATTGGATTAATTTCCCCTCTACTAGATTGCGATGATCTGGGAGCCTTCATGCTGAAAACAAAGCCGCGAGAGTAACCTAAGATAGGTCAGCCTCTGATTAACCAAATTTGAAGGGAAGCTTCTTCATGCCTTCCTCTTTCAATTCCATGTTAAGTCTCCAATTACCGAGGAGCACAATGTAAATATCATAATGAAAGATTTACTTTTCCTATCAAAATACCATGTCATCCTATCATCAAAAAAGCTAACCTCGGTTTTGCAGGATAAGATCCAAAAAACACATCATACATCTTGTCCTTACCTACATCAGGAAATTGACATACCTACATTTTGTTGTAGGTAAAAATTGGTCCTGTTACTAGGTCTAAATCTAAAGCACCCAGTCCATCCAAGGACATGGCTTCAAGTCTCCACCAGAATCCACCCCGGTATCCAGGGAAGAGTTCGAAGGTCTGAAAAATCAGATAGCCGAGTTAGCCAGTGTTCTACGAGAACAAAGCAAAGCCTTTAAAGAGAAATAATCTGAAGCTCACCCAGAACCAGAAGCATTGGGTAGTGGTGCTGGCGGTTATGTTGCTGAGATTATTTACTAAGTTACTATAGAGAGAGTTGAGAGCATAATCTGATATTGAGGGAGAGTGTTGTCCAATTCAAAGCTTAAGATGTATAATGCTTATTCATATGTTGAAGTTTAGCATTTCCAATTCATAGAAGTTTTCATGAAATAGTTGGAATTGATATGTGATAAGGTGCTAGCATGATTAGTAAAGTATATAGGAATGTTATATAGACATTGTGATAGTTGGTAAGCTTATTTCATGAACCAAATTAAGAATTGGTTGAAGCTCTACTCTAGTAGAAAGCTTCCTGGCTGGAACCAGAGTGGCGCGGTCGCGCCACTCCCTAGTACAAACGGGGCGCGATCGCGCCCTTCTGCAGAACTAAATGATGTTTTTTTGTGGTTTCTGAGATGTTTAGCATAGTAGTTGAACTTAAATAAGACTATATAAGTCCCTGACTTGCTAGTTTATGTGGCCTTTCATGTTATCACTTACCATACCTCAGTTTTGATGACTTCTAATAAAGACTTAAAGGTTTTCAAAAACAAACTTGATAAACTAAGAACACTTGAGTTCTGAACTTGTAAAGCATGCTCATATGGTCTATTTATGTGTATATAGAAGCATGATATAAAATATGTGGACTTACTTTGCATGCTTGAATGGTTTTGATGACCTTCTAAGAGAAACTTAGAGTTTCCAATACGAACTTGATGAACTATAGGCCCTTTCAGTTTTGAAACTTCTAAGCATGCTTATGTGGCCTGATTATGTATGTATGTAAGCATGAAATATTACATGTGAAGTTACCTTCCATGATTAGTTAGTTTAACATGAGGTTTTGAAGAAAACTTAAGAGCTTGGGAAACTAATTTGGTTGATAACCACCTTGCATATATTCTGAAAAATTATAAACATCATGATAGGATATCATATGCATGTAAACATGATTGAAATGTATGCATAACTAGCCTCGTTCATTATAAACTAGTTGAGCATGATTTAAAATGAGTTTTTAAGAAGTAAAACCATGTAACATGAAATACATGACTAAGACGACATGAGCATATATAGTTAAGACTTATTGACCCCATTGCATGTGAATAAAGACTAAATATGGGAAACCTTGTTAAATGAACGCGTTAAGTGAAAGTAATTACGAACTATGTTAAAGACGAGATATAGGGTCGAACCTAATTATAAACGTCCTGACATGTGTGTTTCGCATGAATCATCGTCTAAGTACAATTTTGGGTTGAGCTTGGATTCTGCAAGAGCAGCCCTTTTTTGGTCTGAACCAGGAGCAGTGCGGCCGCGCCACTCCCTAGTTCAAACCAAGCTCGGCCGAACCAATATACAGAATGGACAAAGCCTATTAGTTGTAATCTAAAACTTTATGCATGCTTGTATTGTTATCTTAATCTGCAATACATGTTTAGTGGTATGTCCAGATGTCAATGAGCAATAGAATCATAGATTCGATAAGTATGTACGAACTTTCAAGTGTTAAGTCATCAATGATTACAAACTCTGATTATCAAGTAATGATTACGAAAGATATTATTTAGTTTCATAGTGTCCTACAATCTGATTTTGTGCTATATGTAACAACATACGTGTAGGATCATACGACTCAGATAGGATCGTATGTATGTGCTTAACGTTCATATCAAGTATAAGTATACGACTTATGTAACTAATGAGATACATATATACGTAACTACATTACGATAGGAATTCAAAGTATCGATAAGCTAAAGGTTGATAAACTACGCATAAGGCAAGTTTCCTAACTTCATTTGATTGTGTAATTGAATGCAAGTATCTAAATCTTATCTCCTTGATGCAAGTTCATAACCCTACTCTTTATTGAGCATTGCTTAAGCTTGTATTATTATTAGTCGTACGAGCAAACTATTGAAAGTATGATTCATGTCTTATGACCTCATGCTTCGTAGCTAAGATAAAGTCATTTACATTCTTCGAACTTTAATCTCAAGTATTGAACTTATAATTGTTCTTATATACATTGAAAGAGCGGTCTATGCCATTTGATTCGACTAGACCTAAATTATGAATTTGAAAGCTATCCAAACCAATCGATTTGGTGCAGACTCTTATAATTGACTGCGATGAACAACCCTCTTTGAAGGGGAAACTATATTTGTCGGGAGACCGACGAGCGCACTTGAGTGCGATTAAATTTTATGCATAACGTAGGGTACTTTAGGCTAATCACCTATTGTACTTATTTTTGTTGGATTATCAATATATTACTGTTAATTCTAGTAGAAGTTCATAGTCCTTAGTGATTGCTCAGTATTCATTATTTTGAAATCTCAAAATAATTAAGCGTTGAATCTTATTGATATCTTTCTGTCCTTAGCGACTATTTTAGAAAACTATCGATACTTCTTGCTATTCTTGAACTATCAGTTATTGTTGCACCCTTGGGAATTTAAAACTATATTGACCCCTTATTGCTATATTAATTTCTGAGCAAACTTGTTGCTCATTCTTGCTTTCCCTAAAAATATTTCAGTTAAGGCAGAGCAGGGTGGACCCTCGGGAACCGACAAAGGCAAGGGCAAGGCTACGAAATAGCTTTGTACTTAGTTATAACATTTATGATGATGTAATAAGACTTAATTTGTATTACGTATTAGCTATGTCTAAGCTATGTTTAAATATTCTTAAGTTATGTAAGAGATGTTTAAGTTACGAAACCTTGGGACATGAATAATTATATTAAATAAATGTAATCTATTCTATGATTTCTGTTGCGCAAGTAGGTATTTACGTCATTAGATATTTAGAACGTGACGAACCAAATTTGGGACGAGAGTGGTCCGAATTTGGGGGTGTCACAATAGACTAGCTTTGATTTTCCTCAGTAGGTCCTGTTGACCAGGAGGCTTGATAGAATTTATGTTTCGGTATCTTGGGACTGGTTTTTATTGGGTTTTTTTTATTTCTTTAAAGGTCACACCGCACCATGAATGGCTGCCTACGTACTCTCGGGTGGAGGGAGATCAGGTCATTCGTAGTTCGAGTTTGTGAGAGATGTTTGAGAAGTGTCTCTTTTGGGTTTGAGTTTGGTTTGATGGGTTTTTTAATTTTTTATTTTGGTTTGACCGCACCAGGAATGGCTGCCTACGTACTCCCGGGTAGAGGGAGATCAGGTCATTCGTAGTTCAGGTTTTATGTGAGACCTGATTGATTCAATTTTTTGATTTTTGATTATCTACATGCATGGAAAATAAAAGGCATAACACTAAGAAAGTGATAACGTCCCAACACTTTCTGGAACTCGCAACATTACTCCATATCTACGTCTTCCTGGCTAGCTGGGGTCGGATAGTCCAGTTGTCAGTGGTTATGTTGCCTTCGAGACTTGTGATAGAGGTTACCTCCTAGTCATGAATATCTTCAATCACGGCCATAACTTGATCACCTCCTGAATCATCATATCTCTTAAGAAGGCTCAAACTGGACTCGTCGCAGAAAGAGATGAACTCTAGATTCCTCGATGGGTTGGCTTCCTCGAGAACTTCACCACCTTTTTCTTCATCTGTTCCTTCACCTTTCTCATAGGCTTGAGAGGATTTAAGTATGAAATCACTCTCGCACTGTGGTTGTATTTCTAGCAAGGAACTTTCTTTTTGGCTTTTTCCACCCTGGGAAGGATCAGTATTTCCTCTTCATCCTCCAAGAGGGTAAAATCAAGAATGTGGTTGCTGACTTTTGGCAACAAGATGTTAAATGATGGTGGATGAATTTCTTTGGGGAATTCTCTTGTATCTACTGTCACCCCCGGTATTAGGATCAGTCCACCTTGTGTTCTGCCAAGATTGGTGCTCATAGTCGTCACCTCCTTTGAACTGCCTGTTTTGAGTGGACATCTTAAGATCTTTATTTTTATTTCGCCTTTTTTGATCATGGGGACTTCTATCTTCAGTTTTCCATTTTTAATGAAATCCAGAATTTGTGTTTTAGAGACCATCATTCCTCAATTGCATGTCCAGGTGAGTTAGAATGGTAGAGACATATCTTGGTGGCATCATAACTTTTCATCTTGGGTTTTCCAGGAGGCAACAACTCAGTAATCTTTCTCTGCGCAACTAACAGTGCTAACACATTTTCCAACGAGTCCCCCAAAGGTGTGAATACCCTTCTCCGCCTACTCTCCCTGACTTTTAGTGCCGTAGGATTTCGAGGGTTGGCTAGTGTTTAGAATGTTGCTTGATATTTCCTATTTGGGAATTCGCATTCCTCCGGACGATTCTTCCTTTGGCAAGATCTTCTAGTAATTTTACCATTCCACCTTTCTCGTCTACTCAGCATGCTTTGATCTTCTTTATTCAGCTGGCTGATCTTGGAGGGAGGTAGGCTTACATTCTGAATAACCTCCTCTTTCTCTTGGCTTTCTAATAGTTGAGTGAAAAGTTGCCTTGTTTCCTGATGTTGGCGCACTATCAGGTTAGCCAGCATAGTTACTTGATGTTGGATCATATCCAATTTTTGCATCACTGTCATACCCTCCTCGGAATATTCCAACTCTAGGTTATTTGTTCTGTTCCTTTGGGGTATTCCTCCATCCTTCGTAGGTATTTATGATTTGGGTGCATTTCATCGCTTTCTGACCCGATCATGTTTACTCCCTCTATATCATACGACATCAGAAGGTTGGTGTTGACATTTGGATGGTCAAGTTGTTGGACCATAATATCGCCATTTTCGATCAGGTTTTGGATTTTATTCTTCAAGGACCAACAATCTTGTGTATCGTGTCCTAAAGATCCTGAATGGTAAGCATATCTCTGGCTAGGATTGTATCTTTTTCTTTTTGGATCCAGAGGTGGAGCCAGTTCGGTTTTTCATGTGATCTATTAACATCACCAACATGTTTTCAAGGGAATCGCCTAGTGGAGTGAACACCCGATTTTTCGTTCTTTCAAATTTTCTCTTTCTGTCTTGGCATTAGTTGAATATAGCATGTTATTGAAATGAAAGATTGTCTTCCTTCTTCTAAATGGGGGGACTATGATTGGGTCTCCTAGACTGCCCCTGTATAATGAGGGATACGTCTTCATCGCCTTTCTTGGGTATCCTCATGGGATCACTCGCATAGTTGCTAGACTGTATATGCTCGACGACTACTTTCAAGGCCGTGAGATCTTTAATCTTTCCTGCTTTTAGGCCCATCTCTGTCATTTCGTCATGTTTGATCATCTCTGAGAATGGCTTTCCTATTCCATCTAGGATTCTCTCATAGTAAGGTGCCTCTTGGATGTCTACGAAAGTCATCACCATTTCAGTTTCTGCCATAGGCGGGCTGACTTGTGCTGCCATACACCTCCATCTTTGGGCATACTCACGGAAAGACTCAGTACTTTATTTTTTAACCTTGGTCACTTGATACCGATCTGGGGCCATCTGAAATTGGAAGCTGTATTGAGTTAGGAAGGCATGAGCTAGCTCTTCCCAACTGTGGATTTTTGCATTACCAAGTTGGGCATTCTATGCCCTTGCCTATCCAGTGAGACTCTTTAGGAAAAGCTGCATTCTGAGGCTTTCATCTTCAGCATAAGACCCTAGCTTGCCAATGTATAATTTCAAGTGCGTATAAGGATCTCGTGCCCCATTGTACTTTTCAAACTCTGGGACTTGGAATTTGTCAAGATATCTAGCCCCTGGGAATATGCAGAGATCTGAATAGGTGACACTTCTAAGGTTTCCAGTCCCTTTGATTGCCCGGATGGTTTCTTCCATTTGTTGGACTTTCCTTCGGATATCGCTAGTTTCCCAATCTTCCCTAAGATTTGTGATTTCAGGGGTTTTGTTGGTTCTTTAACTAGATCGAGGTTCAGGGATCTGCATTTTCCCCTTTTTATCTGCACTTTGATTGCCACCCTGTGAGGAGGTCTCTGTTTTATTGAGCGTTGTCTGGCCCTGAGTGCTTTTACTATGTTCTCTTAGGAGGATAGCCAATTCTGCTATTTGATTCTTAAGTCCCTCAAACTCCTTTCGAGATACGAAACCTGATTCGTGTTGGCCACTTTCAGCTATATCGGTGGATAGGCTTTGGGCCTTTTTAGATTATGATCTAGTAATGAGACCACTCTTACCTACAAGACGAGTGGGTAGTTTAGTCTTAATAGACACTAATCATATACATGTTATGCAATGTGTCAGGTTTTTTAATCTTATCCTGCAAAAATAGAGGTTAGTTATTTTAATGACAGGATAATATGACAGGATTTACAAAACATGGACTGTACATTATGACATTTAGATTGGAATCGAAAACTTTACATTGAATTGAAAGAGGAAAGCATGAAGAAGCTTCCCATCGGATCTGGTTATTCCGAGGTTGACCTATCTAAGGCTACTCTCGTGGCTTTTGGCATGAAGGTCCCCAGATCATCACAATCTACTAGAGTGGAAATTAATCCGATCTTTCAACTGGAGCGGATCTGAGTGGTGCTTTTTAATGAGCCCCGAAGACTTAGCCGTCCTTGAAGATATTACTCTGTCACCGACGGGTTTGCCTCCTGGTGGAGGAATCACACAACATACATTCACCTACATCGCGTCTCACCGTATACATATGATGATATTGGGGCGAAGCACTAATATTTGTGCGAAGCACTAATATAAAGCAGGAAAGCATTCATTCACATTCATTCAATGTAAAGACGTAGCATTCACGCATTCATTCTAATGTAAAGACGCAGCATTTCACACATACGCAGATATAAATAGGAAATTTTGAAAAGATTTGAACGTGGCCTAAGCCCTCTACTGTCCCCAGCAGAGTCGCCACTTGTCGACGTTGGGAAAAAACTCGGGTCGGGTCAAACCCGAATCTTTCTCTCTTTCTAAGTTTTGTCTACCCTTATTCTTTTTATTGTGAAAAAAGTTTTGAAGGGTTTTTAGGAAAAGGTCAACATGTATCATGTCGACAATTTGAACGTTTTACAGAGTCGCCAGTTGGTAGTTTTGAAATCGTTGTACCAACTCAACCGAGTTTTGTTTGAAAAAGGAGGCCTAATTTCTGGATATTGTCGAAACTTGATCTTTGAAACCGAAGTTTTGAGTTCGAGGGCTTGGTTAAGTATAGGGAAGGTGTTAAGCACCCCACTACTCTCGTGTAAACACGGTACCGCATCTTTTCAATATTTTCCTTTTAATCTGCAATGTGTGTGTCTGAATGCTGAAAGAAATTGTGCCTATTGTTTGTTTGATTGGATGTAGTGCTTTACTTCGTTGAACCTATATACGAAGGGTTTGATTTGATTTGCAAAAGTCTTTTTTAAGATAAGATATGAAAGTGATGTTTTGAAAGCCGATTTTCAAATCCCTACGCTAACATAGGATTAGAAGCCTGTTGATACTTCCATTTTTATCTTTTTAGCCTTAAGGCTCAATTTGAATAGTGATTGTCGAGCTGCGAAGCATCCTCGACCACAACAATATTTACAAGTGTCAGTCTTCTCATGGGCATGGCAGCCATCGGAGTGACTCTTACACGATAAATTATATTTTCACTATGTTGAGACCTTAAATCCGAATAACCGTTTTAAGGTCTTTTATATGTACATTTTTACAGAAAAACTGGCAGGGTACATTCGTAAAGTGTAGTTGTCCATCGTGGGAATCAGATTCTGATCAGTTTGATCATGAATTCCACGATTTCTAGGCTCACAGAGGGAAGCCAATAAACCTGCAAAAGCTCAAATTTATACAGAGGATATATATTTACATCTAAACACTGTAATGACCAAGGATTCATCAGTAAATCCAGGCTTGCGCGTATCCAAAGCGTCTCGTTCCCACTAGATAGTGATCTAAGGGCCGCGAGGTTGCTTTTATAATTGAAACTAGAAAAATGCTAGATTTAAGTAAATCTCAGCCATTCTAGCTTCCCGGTTCTGTCTGAATCTATTTTGAACCGTTTGAAGGCTAGAGTTGGCAAGATTTAAAGAAATCTAGTTCGCTCGCAGAAATGTCAGTGTCGATTTATATCAAATGAATATTTAATGCAGCAATTTAATCACAATGAGTAAAGAAATATATAAAATTATATACATGAAAGCTGTAAAGGGCGATGAGCTTTCACTCCGATGCCCGAACTGGAAAGTAAATATATATATATATATATATATAAAAGTTGTATAAAAGCCACGGAATAATCCAGGCTGAACATAATATAAATATATATATATAGAAAAGCGGTAAAGAGCGGTGGGTTTTCACTCTTGTGCCCAGACTGAAATGGAAATATATGTATATTTATAAAAGCTGTATAAAAGTCATGAAATAATCCACGCTGAACAGAATATAAATATATATATATATATATATATATATATAGAAAAGCGGTAAAGGGTGACGGACATTCTATCCTTTGCCCGGACAGAAATGTAAGTATAAATATACTTATAAAAGTAGTAAAAAGGCCACAGAATGATCCAGGTCGAACTGGAATGTAAAAAGTTAGTATATACAATTAATATATATATATATATATATTAAAGCAATAAAAAGGCCACGAAGTATAAATTCAAGCCCAAATAAGTCAAAAAAATTTATATATATATATATATATATATATATATATATATATATAAGCGGTAAACTACCACGGATTTGACATCCGGGCTTGACAGAATTGAAAAGTTAGTATATATACAATTAAATATATACAAAAAAAAAACCAAATCCAGACTAGGAAGATAATCCAGTCCGGCGAAGTTGCTAGAAGCGAAGATATATATATATATATATATATATATATATATATATATATATATATAAAAGTTGTTAGAAGTCATGGATCGATGATCCGAGTTGTAGAAATGCCATAAAATGAGTTTATGTACTAAAATGTACCAAAAGTTAGCAAAAACGACCATAGAACTGAGTTCCGGGCATATTCAGAAAGTAAAACTTAATGTGCAAGTGTATAAAAGTGCAATGAAGTAATATAAACTTCTTGATAGTAAAAATACTCACAATGGACTGCTACACGGGCTTTTTGCCAAATCGTAAGATTCAAACGTCCGTTTCTACCGGTTAATTTTTGATATGTGATAGTATGTGGGTATATCTAAGTGTTAGAGTAAAAAAATTTGGGTTTGGAGAACAAGAATATGGCTGAGAAATTTTTCTATTGAAAATTAGTTGGGGGTGCACTTATTGATAGTAGTGTGCATACAAGCCAATCATGTATGATGATAAAGCACATACTTTGTAAACAATCTTATTTATTTATTAATAAAAGTATACATTTATTAAAGGCATTTAATTATCTACATGATGCTGTTTTTATAATATGTAAATAACTCATAGTTTTAAGCAATGCTTTTAGAATCATGATGTTGATCATGCTAATGAAATTTAAATTCTTAGAAAACTTAAAACTAAAATAATTTTAATCGTGAGATTACTAAAAAGGGGATTAGTAAATTAGGATATATTGGTACATATGTTGGTTGCTCATTGTATGAGGATGATTGATCTCATGATCATTTGTGTGGAGACACTAAAGCAAGTATGTAAGTGCTTATTAGAGAAAAAGTTCACTAAACGTGACTCGCTATGGAATACCTAATGGAGTTTTACTCGCCTGTCAATAGGAATTTCTAATGTGATAGTAGTATAAGAGATCATTGGACTTGAGATCATCATAGTATCTTGTATGTAATGAATTGTACTTTGAGGTATTCGTTAAAGCTCTTTAGGGTATAGAAAAGGGTATGCTTGGATATAATGAGTTACATATGGATATAATGAGTTACATATGGAGATAATGAATGATCAATAAAGAATCTACCACTTCTAGTAAAAGAGTATATATGTCCTATGTGATTCGTTAAATGACAACCCATGAATCTTTGGCCAAGGTGGAATGAAATTAGAAAGGAGTTTCTAATTTGTATTATTTGGAGTTGTGCATTTTCTAATCGAAATACATATAATTGAATAAAATAAGACTTGACAGTAAATCCATGTCTTATATTTAATTGGGTCATTGTATGGTGGAATGATTGAATTGTACGGTAACTATTAACTCACATGATCTTTTATGATTAATGTTTAAATCTATATTATTTGGAAAGTCGTTGATCGATAGAGAGGTTTATCCCTATTGTATAATAAATGTTATTTATTTAAATAGATTATTAGTTTAATTTATTTATTTAAATAAGATTAGAATTGTTCTAATTGATTTATTCATAATCGGTTTAATATGGAGAACCTAAAGGGTCACACCATAAAAGGATGAAAAATTATTTAAGAAGATAATGATATAATCATAATAATGCATTAAGTGTAATTAATTTAATCTATGGTGATAGAATAAATTCAATAGCTTAATATTTATTATTTAATATTTTAGAAATATTAAATATAAATTAATAAGAGGAGTCTTATTAATATTATTACAATTATTATTATTTTAATTCTAAAGGAGTTTAGGAATTAATTTAATATTAGTACTCTCATTTATTCCTAATAAGATTAGGAGGCAAATTAATTAAAGGAGTTTAATTAATTAATCCCAATATGTTGGGAAGCCTAATTAATTAAAAGGGTTTAATTAATTAATAAAGGAAACTCAATTCTAATTAGATTAGTAGGGTTAACCTAAAATCTATATAAGATATACGTGATTTCAAGAGTTGGAGAGGAAAACATATTTTCTACAGAGTTTAGAAAAAGGGTTTAGCCAACCACCCATCTTCCTGACTAATTCATCTTCCTTGGTGGATCACCTCTAGAGGCCAAATACTTGGGTGGCTAACGTTGATCAAAGGAAGGAGCCACTATAGGAAATTCAAGGAGATCAAGGAGAGCAAGGAGTAGAACTCGTACCTATAGAAGCTAGATTCTACAGGGGTATGATTCCGCTTCATCCTTACTTTTCTATTATTGATAATTGAGCACAAAGCATGATCATGGTATGGGTTTGTATAAAAATTTTAAAAACCTATGTTTCGCGCTTCCGACCTTTAATTGTGTAATTTGATTGTATGTATGCGTTACATACAAACCCAACAGTGGTATCAGAGCCTAACTTTGTGCTAATTATCAATTTTATGATTCCATGTATGAATTGATGTAAGATTGGATCGAATTTTCTGGATAAAAATGAATTATGCAGAATTCTGCAACGAACAGCGCGGCCTCGCCGCGTTCCAGTTCATTATGGGCAAGGGCCCGCCGGCTGTTAAGCAAAAGTGGTGCACAGCGCGAGCGCGCCGTCTGTATGATATGGGCAGTGCATAGAGCGGGCGCGCCGCGTCGCAGTTCATTCTGGGCGCAGGCGTGCCGTTCTGCAGATTCTGAAAAACTTATTTTTTCTTAAATTAAGTAAATTATTTATTTAATTAATAAAAGTTTAAAATAAAATTATTTATTTTATCTGAAATATGATTTCAGATTGCTAAAATTAAAGATGTTTAATTTGGATTTATTTTTGATTAAAGTAAAATAGTTTATTTTGTTTCAAAAATAAAATTTAGCAAAACTTTTGTCCATTAAATGACATCGATCTATATATGGAATGGTTTTATTATTCATGAGATTAATGGTTATTTATTGATGCATATGTTGATGTGTATGATAATAAATGTGGTTGATTATGAATTATTGACCAATGTGATTAGATTTTATTTTAGTTGAATGCTTGAATGAATGGGTTTTACTAAATGGGGTCTGCGTACCTCGTCTTCTCTGGTTTTTTCTCGATGTAAATTCTATCTTCCTCCTATGTACTTCCCCTTAACTGCTGATCAAGGTTTCTATTTAATTTAAATAGTTTATGTAATAGAGATAGTTAGAATTATCTTGAAGAAATTGGAGACTAAGGAGCAAGGAGCGCGTGAAGACCCGTTTGTATGGAGCCCGGGATTTAAATGTAATAGTTACGTTTAAATTTAAATTCTTGTACCCCTAGATTTTACCTTTTGGTTCACTTGGTGGCTCTAGTGAACCAAACTAGAATAAAAGTCCATAATCAATCCGGGTAAAATATAGTATTCTATATGTGCATGCTAAGTATTATATATATTATATTTTATTAAAACATGCTTCGCATGTTTAATAAAATTATGCATATTTTATATATATGTGTGCATGTGCGCTAAACAAGATAAGACAAATAATAACAAATCCCTCAAAGAAATTATATTAAGTCCGAAGCGTTCAATGATATTTTGAATATCGAACGTCCCCTTCTAGCATGATAAATTAATAGAGTATTCAATATTTAATATGAGCTTGTTGTGTTATCCACAAGGCGAGTATTGCGTATTTAAGATATTAATTTAATCACATTTAATGCTTATCAAGAAAATTGAACAATATTATTTTGTTGTGCTATCCACAAGAACAAATATTTTTCTTTTTTGAATTTATAGAAGTGCTAGGCTAGATTTAACTTAAATCATTTTAGTTCGGATGTGCACACACTTGACCATTATGATTTAAGAGGCAAAAAAGGAGTTACATGTTGATGTAATTGACAAGAGTTGTCTACCTATTTATTTATATATCGTTTATTGTGTTATCCACAAGGCTATATACATTTGAAATGGGATCCTTATTCTCACTAGCAAATCTTTAATTAAATGTTGCCGATCTATATAAGTGAGAGTAATATACTTTGATAAAAATAGTGGGAGATACCAATTTAAAATAAAGACCTAAATTTATTTTGGTATGTAAAAATAAATAAATGAATGTTTGCTAAAATGTTATCTTTTCACATGTAGAATTTTAAAAATGTCAAAATCACTTATTTCACTGCGTAGCATACTTGATGTTAATAAACTTATCGGGTCGAATTATACGGACTGGTTAAAAAATTTGAGAATAGTTCTCACTGCTGAAAAGATTTCTTATGTCCTAGATTCACCTGCCCCTGGAACTGTTCCAGAATTAGCCTCTGAGGAAGAGATTGCAACCATTGTTAAGTGGCAAGATGATGCATCTGTGGCTCAATGCATCATGCTCGCATCCATGAATAACGAGCTTCAGCGTCAGCACGAAAACATGGATGCTCCTACTATGCTGCTTCACCTCAAGGAGTTGTATGGTGAACAAAGTATGACTGCTAGATATGAGATATCTAAGGAGCTCTTCCGATCTCGAATGACCTAGGGCACAGCCGTCGAGACTCATGTCCTTAGGGTGATCAATCTGATTGAACGCCTTGGACAGCTTGGGTTTGTCATGGATAGGGAGTTGAGTTAAGACTTGGTCTTGCAGTCACTCCCTTAGACCTTCTCGCAGTTCGTTGTTAATTTCCACATGAATAAGTTGGATGTCAGCTTGCCTGAATTACTTAACATGTTAAAAACTGTAAAAGGTCACTTCCCATCCAAGAAGAACCATGTCTTGATGGTGGATTCTTCCAATAAAAGGAAGAGGCCCAAGGTGTCTTCTGAAAAGAAGAAATCTAATAAGGCTAAGGGAAAGGTGAACTTAAAGGAACAAAAGAATCCTGATCCAGCTGGAAAAGGAATGTGCATCCATTGCAACGAGTCGGGACATTGGAAGAAGAACTGCAAGAAGTTTCTAGCAGAGAAAAAGCTTGGAGAAGCTTCGACTTCCAATCAAGGTTTGTTCATGATTGAAATTAATTTTTCTGAAAGTTATAATTCTACTTGGGTATTGGATACCGATTATGGATCTCACATATGTAATACTGTGCAGGGACCTCAGAAGTAGAAAGCTGAGCAATGATGAGGTCGTCCTACGAGTGGAAAATGAAGCAAAGGTTGCTGCATTAGCTGTAGGGACTTATTGTTAAGCAATGCCTTCGGGAAAGTCCATTTATTTAAATAATTGTTATTTTGTTTCGAATATCATTAGAAACATTATTTCTATTTTCGTATTAGATATGGAAGGATTTGACATTATAATAAAAAACAACAGTTGTTCTATTTATAAACAAAATATTTTATATGGTGTTAGTAATCTGCGAAATGGACTTTATATACTTGACTTGCATGAAAATATATTTCAAATAGAACAAACTAAGAAAAGGAAAAGAGATGATGTTAATTATACCTATATGTGGCACTGTAGACTCGGTCATATCAATGAAACAAGATTATCCAAGTTGCATAAGGATGGGTTCTTAGAGCTATCTGATTTTGAATCAAATCCAACTTGTGAATCTTGTCACATGGATAAAATGACTAAATCTCCCTTTAGTGGAAAAGGAGAAAGAGTTATAGAGTTGTTAGCGTTGGTTCACACAGACGTTTGTAGACCTATGACAACCAATGCACGGGGTGGGTATTCTTATTTTATTACTTTCACTAATGATCACTCAAGATTTGGATATGTGTATTTAATGAAATACAAATCAGAATCATTTGAAAAGTTCAAAGAGTTCAGAAGTGAAGTAGAGAAACAAACGGGCAAGGGTATTAAGATTCTTCGATCAGATCGAGGTGAAGAATACTTAAGCGATGAGTTTCTCAATTATCTCAAAGAGAATGGTATAATCTCACAATGGACTCCACCAGGTACACTACAGTTAAATGGAGTATCTGAAACGAGAAATCAAACGTAGTTGCACATGGTTCGATCCATGATGAGTGTTATCGATCTTCTAATTTCATTATGGGGTTATGCCCTAGAAATGGCTGCATACCTGCTTAACAAGGTACCTACCAAATCCCCCCCAAAGACTCCATATGAGATGTGGAAAGGGAGGAAACCAAATCTTAAGCATGTTAAGACTTGGTGTTATCCAGCTTATGTCAAAAAATTTAAAAATGATAAGCTATAGACTAAATCCAACAAGTGTAGATTTGTGGGACACCCTAAAGAAATTATAGGGTATTATTTCTATCCTCCAACTGATCAAAAGGTTTTTGTTGCAAAATATGCTGCCTTCTTGGAAAGGGAGTTTATCCATAAAGTGGTCAGTGGGAGTAAGATATATCTTGAAGAAGTTCAAGAACCACAAATTACTACGGATCAAATTCAAGAACCTGACCAAGTGGAAGAACCTACTGTACCACACCCTATTCGTAAATCTGAAAGAGTACCGAAGATACCTGAGAGGTATGGATTCGTCATAGATGATGACGATGAGGTACACATCATGAATGATGATGATCCACTGAATTACGAACATGCTATGAGTAATAAAGACTCAGGGAAATGGCTTGAAGCCATGAAATCCAAAATGGACTCCATGGATGAAAACCAAGTTTGGACTTTGGTTTCACCACCTGAAGGCATTAAGCCTATTAGGTGTAAATGGGTCTTTCAAAGAAAGACTGGAGTGGACGGCAAGGTAGAGACCTATAATGCCCGACTGGTTGCAAAAGGTTTCAAACAAAGAGAAGGAGTTGACTATGATGAAACCTTCTCACCAGTAGCTATGCTCAAGTCCATTTGAATTTTGCTTGCAATTGCAGCTTATAACGACTATGAGATCTAGTAGATGGACGTGAAAACGGTCTTCCTCAATGGAAAACTTAAGGAGATGTGTATATGACACAGCCAGAAGAATTTATTTCAAAAGTTAGAACAAATCAAGTCTGTAAGCTGCAACGATCCATTTATGGATTGAACCAAGCTTCTCGTAGATGGAACATTCGTTTTGATGAGACAATCAAAGAGTTTGATTTTATCAAAAATGACGATGAACCATGTGTGTACAAGAAGGTTAGTGGGAGCGCAGTTTCATTCCTTGTATTATATGTTGATGATATATTACTGATAGGGAATGACATTCCTATGCTTCAATCGATTAAAATTTGGTTATCTAAACACTTCTCCATGAAGGACTTGGGAGAAACATCCTATATTTTGGGGATAAAGATCTATAGAGATAGATCTAAAAGGTTGATTGGCTTATCCCAAGGAACGTACATTGATACGATGCTAAAGAGGTTTAGCATGGAAGATTCCAAAAGAGGTCTCATGCCAATGAGCCATGGAATAAATCTCTCCAAGAAAAAGACCCCAAAGACACCTGAGGAGAGAAACCGTATGAGTAAGATCCTTTATGTTTCTGCAATAGGGTCTATCATGTACGGTATGATATGCACTAGACCAGATGTCGCTCATGCACTTAGTGTAATGAGCAAATATCAGTCGAATCCAGGAGAAGAGCACTAGAAGGCAGTGAAGAATATCCTAAAGTACTTATGAAGGACTAAGAATATATTTCTTTTCTACGGTGGGTCTGAATTAAAACTCAAGGGATTCACGGACTCAAGTTTTCAAATGGACCAAGATAACAGTAAATCTATTTCGGGGTATGTTTTTACCTTGAACGGAGGCGCAGTGAGTTGGAAGAGTTCCAAGCAGCAAACAGTTGCTGATTCAGTGACAGAGGCAGAGTATATAGCTGCAAGTGAAGCTGCAAAGGAAGCTGTTTGGATGAAGAAGTTCATAACAGAACTTGGTGTGGTTCCTAGCATTCGAGTAGCAGTTCTTGTATACTGTGACAACACCGGAGAAGTTGCACAGGCTAAAGAACCCAAGTCTCATCAAAAATCCAAACACGTATTGCGGTGATTTCACTTGATCAGGGAGATCATTGAAAGAGGAGACGTCAACTTGGAGCATGTACTGGACTCTCAAGACAACATTGCAGATCCATTTACTAAAGCTTTAACACAACAGCAGCTTGATCGTCACTTAGAGAAGATGGGCATGAGATACCATAACGATTGGCTTTAGTGTAAGTGGGAGATTGATAGTATATGCATACAAGCCAATCATGTATGATGATAAAACACATACTTTGTAAACAATCTTATTTATTTATTAATAAAAGTATACATTTACTAAAGGCATTTAAAAATCTACATGATGTTATTTTTATAATATGTAAATAACCCATAGTTTTAAGCAATGCTTTTAGAATAATGATGTTGATCATGCTAATGAGATTTAAATTCTTAGAAAGCTTAAAACTAAAATAGTTCCCAATCGTGGGATTATTAAAAGGGAGATTAGTAAATCCGGATAGATCGGTACATATGTTGCTTGCTCATTGGATGAGGATGATTGATCTCATGATCATTTGTGTGGAGACACTAAAGCAAGTATGTAGGTGCTTACTGGAGAATAAGTTCACTGAACGTGACTCGCTATGGAATACCTAATGGAGTTTTACTCGCTTGTCAATAGGAATTCCTAATGTGATAGTAGTACAAGTGATCCTTGGACTTGATGTAAGACCCCAACTTTTATGAATAAAAATTTAATTTTCTTTATATATTATTTTGAAATAGTAAGGTGTTGATTTGATAAATGTGATAAGTTATGGGTGAAATGTGCAAATATTTTAAAATAAGCAAGTGGTTAATAAATATTCATTGTTGTTGGGGAATATTCGTTTGGTCGTGGAATATTCTTGTTATCGGGGAATATTCGTACGACGGCGCAGCCATTTGTGGGCCCCACAACGAAATAACTGTCGAATATAGAAAGTGACAGAAATAACCTTTTTATAAAATAACAGTAAAACTATTACCGTTAAACTGTTGAATACTCGGTGATAAAAATACAGTAATACGCGTTGTTGCACAGTAGCACACGGTATTGCACGGTATTTCGAATTATTGATTCTTACGTAAGAAGTCACTTACTCAATAATTGTTACAGTAATTACTGTTCAATATTTTATATTATTGATTCAATAATTGCTACCGTTAATATTTTATATTATTGATTCAATAATTGTCACAGTAATCACTGCATAGTATTTCACATTATCAAATCAATAATTCATATTATTTGAATAATATTATTAGACAACATTATTGGCAATGTCTAGGAAGTTCTGTCTAGGAAAGGGGTTAGTTAATCTAATTGCGCGCTAGTAAGGAGAAATCCTTATCGGAAAGTCTCCTCTTTTTTGGGAACGACCTGGTTGTCATTATTGTGGTTCTGTAATATTATTTGTGAATAATAATTATTGATAAAAATGATAAGTAAATATTTATTCAATGTGGATATAAATGAAGGAATTAGTGTTGATGGTTGTTTGTTATCAGTATATGTATTCTGTTGGAATGAAGGTATGGAAAAATCATCCGTATGTAAATTTGGATCATTTTTCGTTTGGAATTTGGAAAAATTTTCTTCTACAAAGTTGTAGAAAATTAAATTTCATATGGAATGGACATAAGGATCGTATTTTTCTAATAAAAGTGCTTTTTATTATGAATTATTGAAGTTTCAAAAATAAATATTTATTAAAAACATGGGTGGGCCCCACTCTTGTCTTTTGTGGAATAAAATGTTGAATTTCAAGTGTGGTGTGCGTGCATTTCAAAGGGTAAAAGCCACCGGTGACAGGTTTGTCAATCCTGGTGTGCTGGCACTTTTCTATAAATAAGGTGCTTAGTTAGAAATGAAAATCACCCCAGAATCAGAAAATTTTCTCTCTATAACATTGAGCGTATTTTTTGTGAGTATAAGGATAGTTTGAGTGTGGATTACGGTGTAAGATTTTTTTCAGCATTATATCCGATATTTCAGTCAGATCTAGTATTCTACTAAGGTAAAGGATGTTATTTTTCTCGTAAATGATGTGATTTCCTTTCAATATTCATAATGAATATTATTTTCTTTCATATTCTATATTATGAAAGTGATAATATTTCATTTCATATTTCTAAATTTGAACTTACTACGGTAAGCATTGCTTCTATAATTCCTGAAATGATCAGAAATTCTTTGAGTTTTGCACTTCATCTAATATCATTTCACCGAAATATTGGTCTGAACTTTTTATGAAATTTTCATCTTTTCATGACGAGTTTCTATTCACGAGTTACTATTCATGAATTACTATTCACGGTAAAAATATATTATTTTTTTATCCAAATTATCTTTGATTGTATCCAAGTTTTGAACTTCATTCTTGAATTTTGCTCCACAATTGATTATTAGGGAGTATTCTTGAACTTGGATAAACTAATTTACGAATTTCTAATCTTTGTTCTTTATCTCACTGGATTCGTTATTTATATTGTTTTCATCATCCTCAGTCTTAAATGGTGATACAAACGAATATCTTTGGCCTGTAGTGCAAAGATGAATGATTATTTGATGAATATCTTTAGCCTATAGTGCAAAGATGATTACCTGATGAATATCTTTGGCCCGTAGTGCAAAGATGGACAAGTGTTGAGATGAACATGACCACTGGTGATACAAATGAATATCTTTGGCCCGTAGTGCAAAGATGGACAGGTGTTGAGATGAACATGACCACTGGTGATACAAATGAATATCTTTGGCCCGTAGTGCAAAGATGAATATTTGATTCGAGATATATATATTGATTAATATTACAGGAATAAAATATTGATGATGGACTTTTAAATCATAGAAGATAGTAGACATCATTATGTACTTAACTCTTCTAATGAATTGTTATTTTCGCTGCAGTTGTTGATCTAAAACTTGTTGTCCATAATATTTTATCTGATTTGTTGAAGACTATTAATAATTTATTTTCCATTATCTTAGTCATAATATTCTTTACTGGGCTAGTTGAGCTTACCATTTTCTTCCATTATTCTCTTCAGGAAATGAGAATATCGCGAGGACTAGTTGGGGAACAGTGTGATGATCAGAGTTAAATCTGTAGAAGTCCTCGCTATTCTATAAAATAGTGAGACAATAATTGTAATGAATAAGGAATGAATTTGAGTGTTTATATTTCGTATTATATACGATTTGTATTGAAGCTCATAGTTTGTGTGGTCGTATTTTACACGACCGTATGTTATAAAAGATTGTATTTAGATTCTGTACCATGTATTTGGCGACTCAGAATGGGTTGAGTATTGAACCTATTTTGGGGGCTTCACAGTTGGTATCAGAGCTTAGGGATATGATCTCTGGCGAAGATCTGGGAATAGAACTAGGAGGGGAGAGACGAGTAAAACCTTCACTAGTGTGTCCTACCTAAGCTTAATTGCTATTTAATTGGTCGGTTGGAACATATGATTAATATGTGATATGTTAATTTGTTTGATTAACCCTTGTTTTGTGGCAGTATTTGAGAATGGCAGCTGAAAATCTAAACAATGGAGTGAATGAGACCGTTGAGATAACTTTAATCACCAACCAGGAGAACGTGCAACAGGAAGACAATATTCCTCTTGTAAACGACACCACCGATCAAACGATGAACGATGGGATGTTTAGAAACTTTTTGCAGTTCATACAAAATCAGACGAGGGAGACTCGTGTTCATAATACAGGTGGAAATAATAACCACTCGCGGCTTGTCACTGCCAAGCAGTTCAAAGAGTTGGGACCACTAGAGTTTCAGGGAAAGCCAGATCCAATCAAGACAGAGACGTGGGTTAAGCAAATTACCAAGATATTTGATGTCTTGGGATACACGGAGGAACAGAAGGTTCCATTCGCCATGTTTATGTTCCGTGGAGAGGCAGATTACTGGTGGGAATCTGTGAAGAGTACCCAGCCTGCCGCACTCAAGATGTCTTGGGAGGAGTTCCAGAAACTGTTCAATGACAAGTACTTTCTAGAAAGTATTCGTCATATGAAGGAGGTAGAGTTTATTAAACTGAAATAGAACAACATGACTGTGTCCCAGTATGAGGCTAAGTTCGCAGAGTTGTCCCGGTTCGCATCTCATTTGGTTCATAATGAGGAACGTATGATGCGGATGTTTTTAAGAGGTTTGAAACCCAAAATTCGTCAGTACCTCAATTCTCACAAACTTTGTTTGTATTCAGATGTGGTGAATAGGGCCCAATTATTAGAACGGGATAATGATTATGTTCAACCAAGGGACAACAACCAAGGTCGTACCGGTGGCAACAGTCATCGGAATAATGATAACCAGCGGGGAGAAAAGTATCATGAAAGAAGCGGTAACCACTCCGTTGGTAATCGTGGCCATGATAATAGAAGAAGTGAGTCAGGGGGAGATTTCAAGAAGAGAAGGTACAACAATAAGAATGTGAAAACGTCGACAGCAGCACCAGCATCAACTATTTCTAGGGGAGGAGAACGACCGTCGGTCGTATACTATAAATTTGAGCAAGAGGGACACATCAGTCCCAACTGCACACAGCAATCCAAGGTGTGTTATAACTGTGGAAAGGAAGGGCACATAACTCGAGTGTGTCCTGTAGCAAAACCAAGTCCAGCAGGGATGGTGACTCCAAATGTTGTCCCTGACAAGTTAAAGTCAGTGGTTCCTGGAAGAGCTTTTGTCGTAACTTCCCAACAAGCGAGGAACCCGAATGAGGTTATTATTGGTAAGTTAATCATAAACTCTTACGAAGTCTATACTTTATTAGATACCGGTGTTACCCATTCTTTTATTTCACCTGCTTGTGCTCAACGTTTGAACTTGACTTCTGAGAAATTAGACTTTACTTATCTGTTAAAACTCCATTAGGAGAAACCTTCGTTACATCCACAGTTTACAAATCTTGCTTGATTCAAATTGGTACCCTCACCCACCTGTTGATCTTATATTTTTAAAAATACTTGCATTTGATGTGATTTTAGGAATTGACTGGTTAACCACTTATCATGCCAAAATTGATTGTTTTCGTAAGGTTGTTAGTTTTTATATTCCTAACCAACCTGTTGTGCGAATTCAAACAATCAAACCACTAAAATCAATCAATGTCATTTCAAGTCATAAAGCTATTCATTTATTGAAAAACGGATGTCAAGCTTTCTTAGCCCATGTCACTGATTTAAATCAGAATACGTCATATTTGAATGATATTTCTGTTGTTAATGAGTTGCCTGATGTATTTCCCGAAGAACTTTCCGGTGTACCCCTAGAACGTGAAGTTAAATTCTTTATTGACCTTGAACCCGGTACAAAACCCCATTTCTAAAACCCCATATCGAATGGCTCCTATTGAACTTCAAGAGTTAAAGGTCCAACTACAGGAGTTGTTAGACATTGGTTTCATTCATCCAAGTACATCTCCTTGGGGTGCTCTTATTTTATTCGTAAAGAAGAAAGGCAGGAGTATGCGACTTTATATTGACTATTGGGAGTTGAACCATGTCACCATCAAGAATAGGTATCCGTTACCTCGTATTGATGACCTGTTCGACCAATTGTAAGGTGCACAATTCTTTTCAAAGATCGATCTTCATTCTGGATATCATCAGTTAAAGATTAAAACTGAGGATATTCCAAAGACTGCTTTCAGAACTCGATAGGGCATTATGAATTCTTAGTCATGTCTTTTGGATTGACTAGTGCTCCTGCTGCTTTTATGGATATGATGAACTGTGTATTCAAGGAATATTTGGATTAGTTCGTGGTTGTCTTTATTGATGACATCCTCATCTATTCCAAAAGCCGTGAAGATCATGAGCACCACTTGAAGCTGGTACTTCAAAGGCTTCGTGATAACAAGCTTTATGCCAAGTTAAAGAAATGCGAGTTCTGGCTTGAGAAAGTAGCATTCCTTGGGCACGTGGTATTAAAACATGGAGTATCTGTTGACCCTGCGAAGATTGAAATAATACAAAGTTGCGAGCAACCTAAGTCGGTGACCGAAATACGCAGCTTTCTGGGCTTAGCTGGTTATTATCGGAGATTCATGGAAGAATATTCTCAAATTGCTAATCCATTAACTCAGCTGACTCGGAAAGATATAAAATTCGTATGGAACGAGGAATGCAAGAAGAGTTTTCAAGAGCTCAAGAGGAGACTCATTTCGGCACCTGTTCTGACAATACCATTTGGTTCGGATGAATTTATCATTTATAACGATGCTTCGGCAAAGGGTTAGGATGTGTTCTCATGAAACATAGAAAAGTCATAGCCTATGCCTCGCGATAACTCAAAGAATATGAGAGGAATTATCCTACTCATGATCTAGAGTTGGCAGCTGTCGTTTTCGCATTGAAGATCTGGAGACACTACCTGTATAGAGAGAAAGTGGAGATCTATACGGATCATAAGAGCCTCAAATATTTCTTCACCTAGAAGGAACTCAACATGCGACAACGACGTTGGCTTGAGCTATTGAAAGATTACGATAATACCATCCAATACCATCCTGGAAAAGCGAACGTGGTAGCAGATGCGTTAAGTAGAAGATCATATGCGGGAATAAGTGTGATGCTGTCAACACAAAGGCCCATTTTGTGTGACTTACAAAGAATGGAGATAGAGTTCAAAACTCCAGGGACCCACATGATGATATCAAGTATACGCGTAGAACCAGCTTTGATTGATAAAGTTAAAGCTGCTCAAGCTACAGACCCGGAGCTGATAATGATGAAGAAGAAGGTGCAAGAAGGTGCTATTCCAGAAGCAAAAATCGATGAAGAAGGAATACTTCGAGTCAACTCTAAACTTTATGTTCCTAATGATTCTGATTTGAAGTATAGAATCATGATGGAGGCACACAACACACCGTTTGCAATCCTTCCTGGGAGTACCAAAATGTATCATGATCTTCGACATACATTTTGGTGGAGCAATATGAAGAGAGAGATTGCGGAGTTTATCACGAGGTGTTTAACGTGTCAACGTGTCAAGGCGGAGCATCAAGTGCCAAAGGGTCCATTGCAACCACTTGAGATTCTGAAATGAAAGTGGGAACACATTACCATGGATTTCGTTACGGGTCTTCCCAAGGTTTCTCAAGGCATATATGCGATTTGGGTTATTGTTGATAGATTAACCAAGTCTGCTCATTTCTTGCCGATACGGGAGACTTATTCCCTTGAACGTCTTGCTCGTATGTACGTGAATGAGATTGTGAGGTTGCATGGCATGCTAGTATCCATAGTTTTGGATCGTGACCCAAGATTCACTTCACGATTTTGGGTCAGTTTACAGAAAGCTATGGGCACGGATTTACGATTCAGTTCGGCTTATCATCCTCAAACGGACAGGCAATCGGAAAGATCTATTCAAACTCTTGAAGATCTATTGAGACTTTGTGTTCTTGATTTCAAAGGAAGTTGGGATAAGTACTTACCATTGGTGGAATTCTCCTACAACATCAGTTATCAGGCAAGTATAGGCATGGCTCCATTCGAGGCGTTGTATGGATGAAAATGTCATTCTCCAGTATGTTAGATGAGGTGGGTGAAGCATTATTGTTGGGGCCAGAGTTAGTACGTATGAATACGGAAAAGATTCAAATAATCCGGCAACGTATACAAACCGCACAAGATCGACAAAAGAGTTATGCGGATCTTCATCGAAAAGACGTAGAATTTAATGTCGAAGATCATGTACTATTACGTGTTGGTCCATGGATAGGAGTTACGAGATTCGAGAAGAGAGGAAAGCTCAATCCAAGATTTATTGGTCCATTTGAGATCTTTGACCGAGTAGGAAATGTGGCCTATAGACTCACTTTACCGCCTAGCATGTCTCATGCTCATAACGTTTTTCACATATCCATGCTACGTAAATATGTGAAAGACCCAAACCACATTATTGAGATAGAACCAGACGAGATAGCCGAAGATTTAACATACGAGGAGGTACCTGTCAAGATCTTAGATAACAAGGAACATGTCCTACGCTCAAAGATTATACCTCAAGTTAAAGTTTTGTGGAGGAACCATGATATCGTGGAAATGACCTGGGAGTTAGAATCGAAAATGAAAGCGAGTTATCCTCACCTCTTCGACATACCAGGTACGTACGTTAATTTTAAGGACGAAATTTCATAAGGAGGGGAGGTTGCAAGACCCCAATTTTTATGAATAAAGATTTAATTTTCTTTATATATTATTTTGAAATAGTAAGGTGTTAATTTGATAAATGTGATAAGTTATGGGTGAAATGTGCAAATATTTCATAATAAGCAAGTGGTTATAAAATATTCATTATTGTCGGGGATTATTCGTTTGGTCGTGGAATATTCTTGTTGTCGGGGAATATTTATACCACGGCGCAGCCATTTGTGGGCCCCACAACGGAATAACTGTCGGATATAGAAAGTGACAGAAATAATCTTTTTATAAAATAACGGTAAAACTGTTACCGTTAAACTGTTGAAATATCCGGTGATAAAAATACAGTAATACGCGTTGTTGCACAGTAGCACACGGTATTGCACAGTATTTTGAATTATTGATTCCTACGTAAGAAGTCACTTACTCAATAATTGTTACAGTAATTACTATTCAATATTTTATATTATTGATTCAATAATTGCTACCGTTGATATTTTATATTATTGATTCAATAATTGTCACAGTAACTACTGCACAGTATTTCATATTATCAAATCAATAATTTATATTATTTGAATAATATTATTCGACACCATTATTGGCAATGTCTAGGAAGTTTTGTCTAAGAAAGGGGTTAGTTAATCTAATTGCGCGCCAGTAAGGAGAAATCCTTATCGGAAAGCCCCTTCTTTCCTGGGAACGACCTAGTTGTCATTATTGTAGTTCTGTAATATTATTTGTGAATAATAATTATTGATAAAAATGATAAGTAAATATTTATTCAATGTGGATATAAATGAAGGAATTAGTGTTGATGGTTGTTTGTTATCAGTATATGTATTTTGTCGAAATAGAGGTATGGAAAAATCATCCGTATGTAAATTTGGGACATTTTTCGTTTGGAATTTGGAAAAACTTTTTTCTGTAAAGTTGTAGAAAATTAAATTTCATATGGAATGGACATAAGGATCGTATTTTTCTAATAAAAGTGCTATTTAATATGAATTATTGATGTTTCAGAGATAAATATTTATTAAAAACATGGTGGGCCCCACTCTTGTCTTTTGTGGAATAAAATGCTGAATTTCAAGTGTGGTGTGCGTGCATTTCAAAGGATAAAAGCCACCGGTGACAGGTTTGTCAATCCTGGTTTGCTGACACTTTCCTATAAATAGAGTGCTTAGTTAGAAATGAAAATAACACCAGAATAAAAAAAAATTCTCTCTATAATATTGAGCGTATTTCTTGTGAGTATAAGGATAGTTTGAGTGTGGATTACGGTGCAAGATTTTTCTCAGCATTATATCCGATATTCCAATCAGATCTAGTTTCTACTAAGGTAAAGAATGTTATTTTTCTCGTAAATGATGTCATTTCCTTTCAATATTCATAATGAATATTATTTTCTTTCATATTCCATATTATGAAAGTGATAATATTTCATTTCATATTCCTAAATTTGAACTTACTACGATAAGTATTGCTTCTATAATTCCTGAAATAATCAGAAATTCTTTGAGTTTTGCACTTCATCTAATATCATTTCACCGGAATATTGGTCTGAATTTTTTATTAAATTTTTATCTTTTCATGACGAGTTACTATTCACGAGTTACTATTCACAATAATAAAATATTATTTTTTAATCCAAATTATCTTTGATTGTATCCATGTTTTGAACTTCATTCTTGAATTTTGCTCCACAATTGATTATTAGGGAGTATTCTTGAACTTGGATAAACTAATTTACGAATCCCTAATCTTTGTCCTTTATCTCACTGGATTCGTTATTTATATTGTTTTCATCATCCTCGGTCTTAAATGGTGATACAAACGAATATCTTTGGCCTGTAGTGCAAAGATGAATGATTATTTGATGAATATCTTTGGCCTGTAGTGCAAAGATGATTACCTGATGAATATCTTTGGCCCGTAGTGCAAAGATGGACAGGTGTTGAGATGAACATGACCACTGGTGATACAAATGAATATCTTTGGCTCATTGTGCAAAGATGAATATTTGATTCGAGATATATATTGATTGATGGTACAGGGATAAAATATTGATGATGGACTTTTAAATCATAGAATATAGTAGACATCATTCTCTACTTAACTCTTCTAATGAATTGTTATTTCCGCTGCAGTTGTTGATCTAAAACTTGTTGTCCATAATATTTTATCTGATTTGTTGAAGACTAATGATAATTTATTTTTCATTATCTTAGTCATAATATTCTTTACTGGGCTAGTTGAGCTCATCCTTTTCTTCCATTGTTCTCTTCAAGAAATGAGAATATCGCGGGGACTAGTTTGGGAACAGTGTGATGATTAGAGTTAGATCTGTAGAAGTCCTCACTATTCTATAAAATAGTGGGACAATAATTATAATGAATAAGGAATGAATTTGAGTGTTTATATTTCGTATTATATACGATTTGTATTGAAGCTCATAGTTTGTGTGGTCGTATTTTACACGACCGTATGTTATAAAAGATTGTATTTGGATTCTGTACCATGTATTTGGCGACTCAGAATGGGTTGAGTATTGAACCTATTTTGGGGGCGTCACACTTGAGATCATCATAGTATCTTGTATGTAATGAATTATACTTTGACTTATTCCTTAAGTCCCTTTAGGGTATATAAAATGGTATGCTTGGGTATAATGAGTTACATATGGAGATAATGAATGATCAATAAAGAATCTACAACTTCTAGTAAAAAATGAGATATGTCCTATGTGATTCGCAAAATGACAACCCAAGAATCATTGGCCAATGTGGAATGAAATTAGAAAGGAGTTTCTAATTTGTATTATTTGGAGTTGTGCATTTTCTAATCGAAATACATATAATTGAATAAAATAAGACTTGACAGTAAATTCATGCCTTATATTTAATTGAGACATTGTATGGTGGAAAGATTGAATTGTACGATAACTATTAATTCACATGTTCTTTTATGAGTAATGTTGAAATTTATATTATCTAAAAAGTCGTTGATCGCTAGAGAGGCTTATCCCTATTGTAGAATAAATGTAATTTATATAAATAGATTATTGGTTTAATTTATTTATTTAAATAATATTAGAATTGTTCTAATTGATTTATTCACAATCGGTTTAATATGGAGAACTTAAAGGGTCACACCATAAAAGGAAGAAGAATTATTTAAGAAGATAATGACATAATCGTAATAATGCATTAAGTGTAATTAATTTAATCTATGGTGATAGAATAGATTAAATAGCTTAATGTTTATTATTTAATATTTTAGAAATATTAAATATAAATTAATAAGAGGAGTCTTATTAATATTATTATAATTATTATTATTTTAATTCTAAAAGAGTTTACGAATTAATTTAATATTAGTACTCTCATTTAATCCTAATGAGATTATGAGACAAATTAATTAAAGGAGTTTAATTAATTAATCCTAATATGATGGGAAGCCTAATTAATTAAAAGGGTTTAATTAATTAATAAAAGAAACCCAATTCTAATTAGATTAGTAGGGTTAACATAATATCTATATATAAGAGAGTCTTATATCAAATATAAGATATACGTGATTCCAAGAGTTGGAGAGGACAACATATTTTCTACAAAGTTTAGAAAAAGGGTTTAGCTAACCACCCATCTTCCTGACTAATTCCTATTCATTGGTGGATCACCTCTAGAGGCTAAACACTTGGGTGGATAACGTTGATCAAAGGAAGGAGCCACTACAGGAAATTCAAGGAGATCAAGGAGAGCAAGGAGTAGAACTCGTACCTGTGGAAGCTAGATTCTACAAGGGTATGATTCCGATTCATCCTTAATTTTCTGTTATTAATAATTGAGCACAAAGCATGATCATGGTATGGGTTTGTATAAAAATTTTAAAAACCTATGTTTCGCGCTTTCGCCCTTTAATTGTGTAATTTGATTGTATGTATGCGTTACATACAAACCCAACACTCATATATATAGATCAGGTGGAAACGGGTTTAACCACGGCTGCCTCCACTCTACTTGCCACTCCACGTGGCAGGTAGGGGTGGTGGGCCCCGTTGCATCGAAGTTCGTGCACTCCGAACAATGCGAGATTAGATTCGAAACTTTCTAACTTTTGACCTGAGCGTCAGTTTGAGGCGTGCTATATCTTTTCGAAAAGCACTAGCCAAGAGTGTCGCAACAACATGGGATTAAACCTTTTTTGAGTCCAAGACGATGGGTTCATAACGGGGTCTTCGTTTCAGTGCAGTTCGTCAGCTGAGCTGTCTTTCCCGGTTTCCATTCGGGATCAATGTTATGGTTTTTCCTAACCTTGGCGGCATCAATTCGGCATGATTTTGATCAAATTGGCTTTAATTTGGTAAAATGACCGCTTTGCCCCTCCAGGGGTTGTTTACAGTGCTGGCACGGTCTTCGACTGCTTTCTCGACATCGTCTTCGAGGTTTTGATCCCATCCGACTCGGTTCTTCCTCAGGGTTATCTCTGAGGTTGACTTGGTCTCCCGGGTTATCTCTAGGGATGATGTAATGCTTCGGGTTTGTCTCTGAAGGTTGAATTAGCTTCTCAGGGTTATCTCTGGGGTTGAACTGGATCCCCCAGTTGTGACCGGGGCTTAACTGTACCTCCCGGGTTGTGACCAGGGCTGAATTGATATCCCGGTATTAAGATCGGGGTTGACATGACGTTCTGGTATTAAGACTGGGGTTGACCTGATAGCCTGGTATTGAGAGCGGGGTTGACCTGATGGCCCGATATTAAGACAGGGGTTGACCTGATGGCCTGGTATTGAGATCGGGGTTAACCTGACGGTCCGGTATTGAGACCAGGGATGACCTGATGGCCCGATATTAAGACCGAGGTTGATCGGAGGTCCCGGTATTGAGATCGGGGTTGACCTGATGGCCCGGTATTGAGACCGGGGTTGAGTTGATGGCCCGGTACTGAGACCGGGGTTGAGTTTATGGCCCGATATTAAACCGGGGTTGAGTTGACATCCCGGTATTGGTGATCGGGGCTGAGTTGACATCCCGGTATTGGTGACCAGGGTTGAGTTGACATCCTGATATTGGTTACCGAGGCTGAGCAGACATCCCGGTATTGGTGATCGGGGTTGAGAAGATGGTTTTACCCTCATGCAGGGTTAGTAACAGAAAAACAAAATTTTAAGTGTCTACAAGGACCCTTACACTATTTTTTAGGGGTCGAAGTTGTACGAAATACAACTGGTCTTCTTCTTTCTCAGAAAAATACACCCAAAACATTCTGCATCGTGCCTTTATGTCCACTAGTAAACCCCAGTCCACTCCAATTTCTTTAGAAAAGTTGTCCACATCTTAAGGTACCTTATTTGACAATCCTACTCTCTATTCAAATTGTTGGATCCCTTCAATATCTAAGCCTAACCCGACCTGACATCTCATTCGCAGTCAATAAAGTTTGTCAGTTCATGCACAAGCCCACGGTTATTCATTGGGCTGTTGTAAAACGGATTTTGTGATACCTACAAGGAACTCTGTCTCATGGCTTATTTTTCTCCGCCAGCGCCTCTCACACGCTTCATGCCTTTACAAACGCAAATTGGGCAGGTGACATCAATGATCAGAAATCAACTGCAGGAAATGCAATCTTCATGGGCTGTAACTTTATCTCCTGGGTTTCGCGTAAGCAACGCACAGTTGCACGCTCGTCACAGAATCTGAATATAAAGCCGTTGTCGCTATCGCTGCTGACTTACAATGTTTTGTTCGTTGCCCAAAGAGTTACGCCTACCCCTTCATCACACGCATGTGTTATGTGTGACAATCTTGGAGCCCCTTATCTTGCTTCCAATCCTGTATTTCATGCTCGTACAAAACATATTGAGATAGACTATCACTTTGTACGTGACATGGTTGCCAACAAACAGATCTCCATTCAATTTGTCTCCTTCAAAGACAATGTTGTCGATGCTCTCACCAAACTCTTACCAACCAACTACTTTTCGTAAAGCCGGTCCAAGCTCAAAGTGTTTTCAAGGATACCCTATGGCTTGCGGGGGAATGTCAACACTGGCTAATAATCTGCTATTAGTTAGGATATTGAATTACCATAATTATCTCCTTAGACTCCTTGATCTTGACAATCACTTGATTCTAGCTTAAATGATTTTGTAAATCCCTTAGCTTTAGCTTAGATGATTATCATACATGTATGTGTATATATATATATACCAACTCTGGTTTGTAATATGTGAATATATACAAAATCTTTATTCTTCCTGAGTTTCAATCATGAGTTTTGATAAGAAATATCCTTTAGCTATTACACTAAATCGATGCAATGGTTAAAATCGATAAATGTTGAATCAATGCAATGGTTCAAATTGATAACATTGTTGGATGAATCATTACAATGGTTCAACATATCATTTCAAATGAATAGATCTCTAATATTTAAATAGATTTTCAAATGGATGTATTTTTCTAAAAAGGTACTTGAAAACCTATAAATAAATTATAAATCCATCCAAGTTTTGTACTTAAATCATTCCAAATACTTCTCAAGTTCTTAGAAAAAAATATCATTTTAATATTTTTTTTTGCTATAATTTTCTTTTCTCTCATTTATAATTCCGCACTAGATTTGTTTCTACACAATAAATTTTAGTGCAAAGTAAAATTTGCGTCAGCATTATCTTGATAGACTAATTCTTAGGAACCTGTAGCAAAAGTACGGCGAATATAATCTTAAGAAAAGAATGGTAACCATTTGATTTTGGTGATAATATTGTTGTTCTACATCAAATAACGAAGCGAGTTACAACATCAAGTCTTACGAAGCAGTGAAAAAGATCATATTCGAGATGAATGTGTATGAATCTAAATCATAGTACTTTCGGGATTTGGCGACGAGATCCTAACATCTCTACGACGGTGGACGGGAAAACGGATCTAATTAAACACGGTGTATTTGCATCCCTCATACCACATAGGTATAGAACACCAAATTGGCATCTTACAATGATGAAGGCTTTTAGCATAGGCTTTTAACGTATTCATTTTCTGGAAGACTATGTAGACAGAAGTTAGAGGCTCTTTTGGTTTCCTAAGAGGATTGCTTATGGGGGAATATACATTTTGGAAAGAGATAGAAAGAGGATTGTTTTGTTTCGTAAGATGTGGATATTGTTCATGTAATGTAATTCTATAGTGTTTATATCCATATCTTTTGTATTTGACACTCGTATAAATCTCTTTGTTTAACGAATTTTATTTTGCTGAATTAAAAAAAAAAGAAAAAAGAAGCTTCTCTCTAAAGTTGGGAAAAAATTCAACATTGAAATAATCCTATAAATCCTTGTAGAAAAATAGTGTGTCAAATGCCACGAGTGTTTTGTTTAAATAAGCACCTAGTACAACAACATGAACCAAACAAACATATTCATTCTTAGCAAATGAAATTCAATTTCCTAAGATATTAAGTAAATCTTAGCAAGCCATCTTTTGTTATTAAGTCGCATATTATGGTCGTTTGCCAAACTTTACCCTATTAAATATCTTGCTACAGCATGAACCAAACAAACATATCCATTCTTGGAATTTCTTGACATGTGCCCTTAGGGCATATGCTAAGCACACAGTTCAAGAGAATATTCCCTTGAATTGTGTGTATATTCCCTTGAATTTGGTACAAATGCAGAAATCAATGGAATATGCACACAGTTCAAGAGAATATTCTCTTGAATTGTGTGCTTAGCATATGCCCTAAGAGCACATGTTAAGAGGACCCTTCATTCTTAGCATGGAAATAATTAATTAACCAGCATGGAACTGAACGAAAACTAATAAAAAAAGAGCAACAGAATCAACAATGTTTATGCATTTCTTTTTCTTTAGTTATTTTTAACTTAAAACTAATTGCATTGCCAATTCCAAGTTTACTAAAGAAGCAAATAGAAATATTAAAGAACACAACTCAGACTGATCAGATCAAAGAGAAAGAGAATGAGCTAAAGAAATCACATATGAAATATTCTAAATAAGAATACAAAAATAAAAGGGTTTTATTAATGAGTATTTTCCAAGATTAGACTAAATCACACCCAAATTTCTAGATTACAGCCAAAATTCCCAAGCTTTCTCAGTATGGGCCAAACGCCAATTGAATTGGCGTTAGAGTTTGAAAATCAAATTCAACACCAATTCAATTGGTGTTAGAAGGTTGAAAATTATTAGATTAACTTAACCAAATTATTAGATTAACTTAACCAGATTACGCTAGTTGAATTGGCGTTGGTTGGAATTTTTTTTTTTTTTATTAAGCAAATTTGAAAAAGAATGAAAGCTGAAGATGTCAGAGGGGGAGAGAGAGAGTTGGAAGCCACTTGAATTGGCGTTTGAACCCCAGATGTCAGGAAAGTTAGAGGGTGAGAGAGAGTTGAACGCCACTTCAATTGGCGTTTGAACTTCTTCTTTTTTATATAAAGCAAATTTGAAAGGATAAGTTTTTTTTGAACGCCACTTGAAATTGCGTTTGAATCTATTTGAAAAAGATGTCAGGGATCTTTGGAAGTTTTTTTGAACGCCACTTGAAGTGGCGTTTGAACAAAAAAAAAATTATAAAGTAAATTTGAAGAAAGATAGCAGGGAAAATTTGATCCAACGCCAAATGAAATGGCGTTGAAACCTTTTTTCAATATTTTTTCTAATAATTTTTTGTTAAGAAAACTTGAAAAAAAAAGAAGAAGTATGTCAAGAGAGAGTTGAACGCCACTTAAAATGGGTTTTGTACCTCTCTTTTTTATTAAAGCAAATATGGAAAAAAGATGTCAGATGTTTTTCGGAACTATTTTTAGAACGCCACTTCAAGTGGCGTTTGAACCTCTTTTTTTTATATAGCAAATTCGGAAAAAAAGATGTCAATGACTTTTGAAAACTTTTTTATTTATTAATCGCCAACCTGAAATTTCAATAGAATTTTTTTATAAAAAAAAACGCCAACGCCATTTGAAGTGGCGTTGAGTTTGTATTTAAACTGCATTGTAAATATTTTAATTTTTTTTGTAATCTTTTAAAAGTTATTTTTAAAAAAATTAATAAAGTGAACTGACATATTTATTTATTTTTTAAAATGAAATATTGTAGTCCTTCAAAGCCATTTCTTAAAAAGAATAATTGATTTAAAAAGAGTGAGAGATTGCAATACCAGTTTTGTGATGTGATGTGATTGCAACTAACTTTTAAATCCATTAGAGGGCCCTCCCTCCCTTTTCTCATTTTACATGCATGTTACATAGTCACATGAGTCTACAATCCCCTAATCTAGCTATATATTTACATGAACATTAAATGATTACTGGGTTGACAATGAATTTATTTCAATGCTTTATTTTAACTATAAAAGCAACAAAGATCGTCTCACTTTCTATATCTCTTTTTTACTCTCACTTTCTCTCTTTTAGTCTATCATCTCACTTTTTATCTTTTTTTCATACAAACTCACTTTCTCCTCTCTGTTTCTTCTTTCTCTTCTTACTTTGAAATAAATTTATGGCTGATGACTGGATTCACCTCGGACCTATTGACAGATCATTATTGACTCTTTAATCTTCCCATATTCATATCACAATAAAAAAATTAATTATGAAGTTGGTAATATTAACTTATTTATACATTTGGCAGGAGCTGCCTTCCCTTAAATGTAGGCGTACTGATGGGGGGTATTTTGTGCAGTGGGGAGATACTCACCCTGATTTACGCATTCTTCATAGTATTGCACAAGCTGAATTTTATGGGGTATATAGAGTAGGACAAATTAGATATGATCGTGTTTTGATCACAACTATGATAAAGAGATGGCGAGTGGAGACTCACACATTCCATCTTCCCATCGGCGAAAGTACTATTACCCTCCAAGATGTAGAGACACTAATGGGTCTTCCCACTCTTGGATCCCCTGTGACATATACTAACAATGGGAGTGCTACCATTACGGAGTGGTGCAATTTAGTTGAAAATCTTCTCGGAAGTAGACCGACTCCTAATGTAGATATTAATTCTAATAGTCTTAGGCTGGGGTGGCTGTTAGAGTTAATACAAACAAATGTTACTGATTATACAATATCATATCACATTAGGGCTCACCTGCTTATACTCATATCACACATACTTTGTGATTGTACGCAAAATCGTGTTAAATTAAAGTTTTTTTCCTTTACTAGAGAATTTAGGGACGGTACCTACATACAGCTGGGGTAGTGCATGTCTAGCTTATTTATATCATCATTTATTCAGTGGGACTAATGCAAATACGTGCAATGTTGCAGGTTGTTTAGTTTTATTACAAGTAATGTTTTATTTGACTTATTTGTTAATAACATATTCATAAATTTTTAACTATATTGTGTAAATTATTCGTCTATGGTTATAGATATGGACTTGGGAGCGCTTTACATCTATTGCGCCGTGTAGGCAACCAGATCATGATGACATGCTTACAGACAGGCTATCAAAGTTTAGTTTATCTACGCAATTTCCTCTATCACGCAGGTTGTGGGGTGCAAGGTAATTGAAACTTATCGTTTGTTAATATTGAAGATATTTAATTAATTAAAATTACGGTATATTAGCTACAAAATTAATTTAGCATTAATAATTTTCTAAAGAAAAATACAAAATGATACATATAGGGTAAGCAAATAAACTATTAACAATATATACCCCTTGTAAGTGGAACGTACACTTTGCACTAGACCGTGTTGCTCAACATACCGTGCTAATCCACCGATACAACCTAGACACACTGAGGGATGATCAGTTTGTTTGGCAACCATATACAGAAGATGTGTTGAATTTGTTGTCAACATATTGTAGTACCAGTCAGGGTCTTTAGCTTGTTAGATGTCCACTGATATGGTGGAAAGACATTATGCAAACAAAGTGCTCCGACAATTTGGTATACGACAGTTGATACCTCGGGCGCCAGAAAATAACACATATCTTCACAACATTACTTGTCGTTCGTATACAAATCAGGAGGCACAACACCACTTATACATAACATTGTGGAGTACTAGGAAAACTCTTGTGGTTACTGGAGAGGATACAGGTGAACGTCCAAAGTGTGTCCCTGATTATATGCCTTGGTATCGAAGCGTTACACGACGTCAGATTTTAAATCATAGGTTGGCTCAACAGACGACGGGGGAGTTTGAGGGGACACATGGACCTACAACTTATTTGGTATGTTATAAATTAATTAATTGCTACACTATTATTTTTTAAATGATGCTTATTATTATTTGTTATAACTTTGCATAGACTAAAACAATATAATTAAATATTGTAAATACGATTGGTACATATAACATTTTACGTATATTATCTTATGGGTTGAGAATCTTGCACGTGTATACCATACATTGGTAGAGGGATACAGATGTGTAAACGTAAATGATAATGCAATTCATCATATTACTGAAGCTATGGCGCTCTGTACTACGACCCTTACTGATGTAGGCCAGCCACACTTGTTAAACCATCAGCCAACCGATCCCGTCACACAATCTAGGGAACTCCGCCCATGTGGACGTGGCAGACGACGTACGGATACATCCTCAACACCAGTTTACACTGAACATGTACGAGGCGATATTAGAGGTCGTGAGGACATCCCGTCAATATCTTAGCCATGCGACATACCGTCAACATCTCAACCATGAGACATCCCGTCTTCATCTTGGACGTTGCAAGATGATGTAGAGATAGATCATGATATAGACTATGATCCATCTCAATTTTGTATTTCGCATCATTTAGTAATTACACAACCATTCCCTAGTCCATTTCCATCACGTGGCGGAGTTCCATATTCATATTAAGTGTTCCCTTCAATGCCGTAATTTTCACCTTTTTAGTCATTGACACATACACCTCCACCTGCACACATTCGGGAACCATGTAGAAGACCTCCGAGAGAGGCTAGCGAGAGAGGCTAGAGATAGAGGGAGACCATGTGGTACACATGGCCGGGTGCATAGATAGATAAATTTAGATTCTCTTGTGCCTATCTTATTGGGTTGTATTTAGTAATTAAATTTAGTATAAAAGTTTGTAATATGGCTAATTTTTATTGTGTTCCCGTGTCCCAATAGTCATTTATGCAAAGCTAATAGTCATTTTAATTGCCTACTAGTCATTTCGTGTAAAGTCATGTGACTTTATTTTGACAAAATATTATTAATAATAATACTCCAATCATTAAAACCTCAAACAATGTACAAAATAGTTATAACGCTTTCGATCTTACTTTTATTTTTTTTGGTTAAATTTTTTTTAAAAAAAATTAACTTGTTTTAAAAAAATAAATTTAGAAGAATTTTTTTTATAGATTTTTTTTAAAAAAATATTCAATAAAGTGCCATTGATATTGGGAAGTATAACAGACATAGAAAAATGTGATGTTTGGTAAATGACATACTCTACTATAAATGTAGGTCAAAAAGTAGGGAAAGTACGTGATGTTTGGTAGGGAAAGTAGTCCCACATGGAAATGTGATGTTTGGTAAATGAAAGATTTTAATAGTTCCACATAATGTACTTTGGAGATGTCCTATTTTGTACTTTTTGATATTACAGCAAAAAATAGCTTTATAAAAAAAAGTGAACTAATTTGTTTGTTTATTTGTTTGTTTGAGCAGCTGATGAGTGCATAATATTCATATATTTTGATTCCTTAAAGTTTAGTTTATTGCATGTTTTGTGGTGTATATGGACTTATTAAGGTGTTTATTGTTTTCAGGTGAATTAAAGCTAAAAAATAGAAACAAGTTAATTTGGAGTAGAATTGAAGAGAAAAAGAAAATATGATTATAGAGCGGGGTTTGACCAGAGTTTGACTTTCGCGATTTTGGAGATTTCTACATGGATTTGGATTGATATTGCTATTAGATTTAGGATTGCTTTGGACTGAGATTTAATTTCCTTATTAGATTCTATTTCTTTATGGAAACTAGTTATGATTTGTAATTCCTTTTAGGATTTGGATTTCTAGTTCTCATAGGATTTAGGTCTTTGTCTAGCATTATAAATAGAGAATTATAGTCAAGATTTTAATTCATTCAATCTTTTACCAACTATCATACCTCATTGAAGTGCAGGCTTGGAGCATGTCAGGCTAGGTTCTTTATTCAGTTCTAAAGGGAGGTGGAACCTTGTTACAAGTAATTAATTAATTGAGTATTATTATTTATTCCTTGTTGTATGAAATTTCTTCTGATAATCTGTTTTCATTGATTACATGCTAATTTATCTAATTGATTTGATATGGCCAATTGAGTTATTTTGATCAATATCATCTGCTAGATTAAGATTGGTATTACGTGTAATTGATATATGTCTTCATCATAAGTAGCAACTTGGTAATAATAATTGTGGACATGCTTTTGTGTATTTCTAAGATTATCATAAAATAAGTTAAACAAATCGAGCTTATGTGTTTTGTAGACACTCGAAGTTTAGCTTTCTTTATACTAACCTTGCAAAAGGGTAAAAGCGTAATTTTACTTTAGAGACAACCCCAAGGTAGAGCAAAAGCATTTGGTCACCCCGGAGATAACCCTGTGGATGATTCAAAGGGTCACTGACGTCCGTTCATGACGCGAATTGAAAGAGGATCGCCAATGTGACGCCCCCAGAATAGGTCTAATCCAACCAACCCATTCTGGGTCGCTAAATACATGGTACAGAATCCAAATACAACTTTTATATCACACGGTCGTGCAAAATACGACTACACAACTGTGAGTGTCAATACAAATATGTAAAAAATATAACATTCAAACTAATTCCTCCTTACAATTATTATCACACTATTTTATAAAAATAGTGAGGACTACTACTGCTCTAACTCGGACCATCACTCTGTCCCTCGACTAGTCCCTGCGACATTCTCATTTCCTGAAGAGGACAATAGATGAAAAAGGTGAGCTCAACTAGCCCAGTAAAGAATATTATGACTAAGATAATAAAGAATAATTTATCGTTAGTCTTCAACAAATCAGATAAAATATTATGGACAACAAGTTTTAGATCAACAACTGCAGCGGAAATAACAATGCATCAGAATCAATATTTTATCCCTGTAACATCAATCAATATATATCTTGAATCAAATATTCATTTTTGCACTACAGGCCAAAGATATTCATTTGTATCACCAGTTAGTCATGTTCATCTCAACACCTGTCCATCTTTACACTACGGGCCAAAGATATTCATCAGGTAATCATTCATCTTTGCACTACAGGCCAAAGATATTCATCAAATAATCATCCATCTTTGCACTACAGGCCAAAGATATTCTTTTGTATCACCATTTAAGACTGAAGATGATGAAAAATATTTTAAATAACGAATCCAGTGAAATAAATGACAAAAATTAAGGATTCGTAAATCAGTTTATCCAAGTTCAAAAATACTCCATAATAATCATTTGTGAAGCAAAATTCAAGAATAAATATCAAAACTTGGATCCAATCAAAGATAGGAACCATAATAGCCAACTTGGACCAAAAAAAGAAAATTTAATTTTTCTGTGAATAGTACTGTATTCATGAATAGTGCCGTATACATGAATAGTATCGTATACGTGAATAGTAACTCTGACATGAAAAGGTAAAAATTTCACAACAAAATTCATATCAATATTTCGGTATAATGATATTAAAAGAAATAACATCATTTTTAAAAAAATAGCATCCCTTACCTCAAAAGACAAGTACTTCTGACTGGAATATCGGATATAATGCTGAAAAAAATTTGCACTGCTTATCAACTCTCAAAGTATCTAAATACTCACAAAAATACGCTCGGTATTATAGAGAGAAAACTTCTGATTCTGGTGTGATTTTCAATTCTAACCTAAGCACCCTATTTATAGAAAAATGTTTAGAACACCAAAGTAGAAAACTTAATAAAATATTAATATATATAATTCCTACGCACACCATCTTTGCCCAACCAAAAAAAAATCAGCATTCAACAATGGTGGGGCCCGCACACATGTGTTAAACATTTATTGTAACAAAAATCAATTCAGACCCAATATTCCAGAACTTCAATAATTCATAATAAATAGTCCTTTTATCAGAAAAATATGAATTTTATATCTATTCTATAGGAAATTTAATTCTCTACAACTTTGTAGAAGAAAGTTTTTCCAAATTTCAAACAAAAAATGACCGAAATCCACATACGGATGAGCTTACATGCTATAATCAAATTTCAGTCAAAAATGGGGCCCACCAACATATTTAACATGTTTTTTATAACAAAAATACTCCGGACCCGATTTGTTCTCTTTCTTCTCATTTCGTGTATTTATTGTAAAAATATCACCATTATTATATTATTACATTATTACATCATACACTTATAATGTAATATTATAATAATATATTTGAATGAATTATTTTATCAGAAAAGATAAAATATCAAATTTTCAACAATTATCACTTTAAAAATTCCTCCAATAAATAAATATTTCCTTATTATTTTTTTATCAATAATTAATTATTCACAAATAATATTACAGAACCACAATATTAACAACAGGTCATTCTCAGAAAAGAAGGGGCCTTCCGATAAGGATTTCTCCTTACTAGCGCGCAATTAAATAACCCCTCCTAGACAGAACTTCCTTAGACATTGCCAATAATGCTATCTAACAATATTATTCAAATAATATGAATTATTGATCTGATAATGGGAAATATTGTGCAGTAACAATTATTAAATTAACAATAATATAAAAACATTGTGTAATACCGTGTGCTACTGTGCAACAACGCGTATTACACAACTTTAACCACCGAGTATTCCAACAGTGTTAACGGTAACCGTTACGCCGTTATTAATAGAAAACTCATTCTTGTCGTTTCCTTCATCCGACAGTTTTTCGTTACGGGGCCCACAATTAGCTGCGCCGTAGTATGAATATTCCCTGACAGCAAGAATATTCCACGACCAAACGAATTTTCCCCGACAACAATGAATATATTATAACCACTTGCTTATTTTGAAATATTTGCATATTTTTCCCATAACTTCCCACATTAATCAAATCAACCCCTTACTATTCAAAATAATATATAGAGGAAATTCAATTTATTCATAAAAAGTTGGGGTCTTACAGCCAAGCTGAGAAAGTGTTCGCCAGAAGCCACCTCAGCAAACCTCGAATTGTGTGCCATCAAAGATAAGTTAGTTAACTGCAGTCTGGAACCGGAAGATACCTCTCAGCTACCAGAATCATCTTCTCGGACCCCGATTCAGTCAAACTCGACCTTATTCCGCAGCTTTTCGCAAAGTCTTTCTAAAAGTTTGGCATGCGAAGATTAACTTTCTCCGAAACGATACCGAAGGAACAAACTTTGAGATCGAGGGACCCGCGAGGCCCATCTGTATGTATATATGCGACTGGCTTCGATGATTTAATAGGGCAATATCAGCTCATTTAGAAAAAAGGAGAGAATAGTTTTAAAGAGGGAAGCTGATTTCTAGAGAGAGAAGCCCTCGGGTTTGATCAATATGCACCTACTTTGAGTTGTTTGATCTTGTTTAACATCTACTTGGAGTCCCGAGAGCGTTTCTAGTTGATCCCGGGTGATAAAACACTTGTTCACACGTCCCCCAAGGTGGAAAAAACGCTCTTTTTCGATACGTTCTTTGTAAACATTGTTCAATATACTAGATTGATGTTATATATTGTTTAAATCTAGTTAAACTTATTTTTTTATAAGTGTATTGTGTAGTAGTTGGTAGATATTGAGTTTCTACTGATTACATTGTGCATATTTGGTTGTAAATCATGTCCGGAGGCTAGATCTACCTAGATCTAAGCCGGATCTAGCATTTTGAGTGGTTATCAAGCATGAAGCTTTGACCCATATGCTAGATCGGTTTAGATCCACAGTAGATCCACATGTTTTACTGTTGGTCGGAAAATCGATCACTAAACGCGCGCAAGTATACGCGGTCTAACAAGTAATACAGTGATAAGGAAAGTGTCGTACCCACGAGGAACTATCACTAATATTTACCAAATACCAACTTTGTATCGCTTAAGTCTTATCCGAACAGTAAACTAATAGGAGTGTGGTTAAACTAGTTATAACTAATTATTAAAGCAAGTAAACGGATAACGAATGGTAGCCGAAGGAATTACAAGCTAAGGTTACAACATCACCCCACATAGGCATTCCGTCGAACACCTAGCGTGCTATGCAACATCAAACTTCCTACCCTTCTCTCTTTGGTCTTAATGGTCATGACAGTTTGTCGACCGAGAACACACAGGTGTTCATACACCTCTGTCGAGGTATGCACAAACTTATCCTCTCCAGATCCACCCGATAGGGAATAGAACAGAAAAGAACATCCAAACTAGGTGATAATCCTACACATGTCTATGCGAATTAACCTAACAAGGATTTAAGCATAAGTTCTCAATTAGGTCACACGTGGCACACAGATATATGTCTATTCTACGCACAACTTATGCAGTCGAAACCTATAATCACATGCCAATATATTTAGGTGTAAATCTACAATTCTTCTTTCGATATCATATAGATTACCAAAATCATCACTAATGTCTTAGTGAGAATCGTTAAGCATGAATATATTAAACCAAACCATATGGTGCCAACCAAAGAGAGAAGACAATCAATTTAACTAACAAAGGGTTCCATTATAACCTTAGAGCCAATACTTAGTTCATAGCTATTGAACAAAATATAAGTAGCAATAAAGACAATATTTATGGATTACAAAAATAGAGGAAATAAATGGAAAAGAATAAACTCTGTCAAGGCTCTTCAGTCTCCAAGCATTTCGCTCCTTTCAAGCTCTCCAATCCGTGTAGCTCACTGCTCTTGTTGCTCCAAGGAAAACCCAAACTTTACCCTAATCTACCTAATCTATATTTACAAACATTACCCAATAACTAGAGAGAGAAAGTACAAAAGAGATCTAATATATCCTAAGCTAAGCTAACCGATTCTATCCCAGTCTTCCTCCTCTTCCTCTTCTCCTCCCCCTTTTGGCAGAGGCTCTCTCCATATCTATATATCTGTTTTTCTCCTTTTTCTAGGTCAAAAGCAAGCCTTTTCTGCCTGGGCACCGGAGGTCGCGCTGCGGCGCCATATTAAAATCAAAAGACCGGAGGTCGCGCTGCAGCGCGAGCCCATAAAAGAACTATGGTGCTGCAGCGCCAGGATGATATCAGCAAGGACAAGGGGCAGCGCCGCGGTGCGAGAATGAGACTAGGCATTGGCGCTGCGGCGCCAGTATATGGAAATTCTCCGTTTTGTCCCCGAAAGCTAGAAAAGTCCTGTAAAGCCTGCAATACATCGATTAAGCATAATAATACCATAAACATAATAACCTAAATAAAAACTACGAAGATCAGGCAACTATTTAAGCCATAAAGTATCCGATTAACTCATCATTTACCGCTTTATATCATTCACGGTCACTCCGTTGAGCCCTAGATCTATATCTAGAGGTGAGGAGGGTCTTAAGCTCTCGTGATGGGGTTTTCAACCGATGAAACCACCAGATCTTGAGTTTAGGACATGGTGTATATATGTTTCTTTCAATAAATGTGAGCCTGAGAATCTCGGGGTTGAGATCTAATGATTAGATCTTAACTAGATTCCCACAATGGACATTTTATTCACTTTGTAATGTTTAAATAACGTCGAATCATTGTATATGTAATATTTGGATCTTAAATACGAACTCGAGAGGTTAGTCCCGAGAAGGAGAATTCAAGATCCTGTGATAGTGAAAAACTTTGATTATGGGTGCTCGAATTTATCGAGATAGCTTACATTCCCGATGATGATTCGACCCTTTTGACATTTTTTGCATGCACATCACTAAAATGATTTCTAATAAAACCACAAAGAGCTTTCAATGACAATACAGCAGCTCGTGAATAGATATTAGATCATAAATGGAAGTATCAAAAGACCTCAATTCCTATTTGACGAAGGATTTGAAAACTTTGTTTTCAAAACATTATTGATATATATTGTGCTCTAAAAAAGGAAACTTTTATATAAATCAAATCCTTTGTGCACGGGGTTAAAGAGGTACATCACTACTTTCGTAATAATTACATATACTATAAAATCAATAATGGAAGTATCGAAGGTCCTTGATAACTATTCGGGCGAAGGATTTGAAAATCTTGTGTTTTCCCAAAATATCATATGAAATGTATATTTTGTCTAAAAATGAACTTTTGCTAAATCAAACCCTTCGTACATAGGTGCAAAAGAGGAACGGCACTACTTCCAAATAATTCACAATGAAGCTTAGAATAAAACTTTCCAAATAAAACACACACACACACATACATTTTATGCATAGAAAATCAATAAGATGCGGTACCGTGTTTTCACGGGAGTCGGGGGGTGCCTAACACCTTCCCCCCGCTTAACCTAGCCCCCGAATTTCACGAATCTCGGGTTTCAGGCTAATCTTTTGGAGTCACATATTAGACTATATTGTGAAAACTTTTAAAACTCGGATGAGTTGGTACATCCATTTAAACCATACCAACTGGCGACTCTGTCTCAATCGGTCTAATCATGAAAATAATAAAATCAATCTTTTTTGTCGACACTTATGTCAGTACCGCTTTCCTAAAACTTCACCCTTTAATAAAATCCATAGACATAGTGAACGCAAAAGGGTAAAAACAAACAACACAAACTTAGGAAGGATGGACATCAAAGAATTTTCCCGGCGTCGACAGGTGGCGACTCTGCAAGGGATTAAAGAGGGCTTAAGCCACGTTCAATCTTTTTGATTTTCATTCTGCATGTGCAACTTGTGTGAATGATCTTTGTGTGTGATAATTGTCTCGATATTTAAGCATTTTTTGTATTAGTGCCTCGCACAATATATTAGTGGTTCGCATAATGTCATCATATTGCATGCGGTAAGGACGTGAATGTATGTTGTGTGGTCCCTCCATTAGGAGGCAATCCTGTCGGTTGTTTATTACTAGACGCCTCTGGATGTTTCCATTGTGAGGCTTAGGAAAAGCACAACTCAGATCCGCTCTAATTGAAAAATGAATGTTTTTATCAAATAAATTGCGAAGATCTGGGAACCAATTTCAAAAAGCCCGTGAGAGTAACCCTAAGATAGGTCAGCCTCTGATAAACCAAACGCGTGGTGTGTTTTCTTCATGCCTTATTTACTCTTCCGTGTATATAAATGGCAATCATCTTGAACTGTCATTTGTACATCTTGCTTATCCTGTCATCAAGTCGACTAATCCGTTGTTTGCAAGAAACGATTAAAAAAACCATTAAACTGATGCATAGCATATCATGCATCTCTGTCCACCAATATCCAGTCTAAACTAGATATCGGTTTTGTGCATATTGGTCCTAGAACTCGATTCTGAGCCAAAAAGGCCCGTTCACCACTAGTCAAAATGGCTGAAGGAAGTTCATCAGAACCCATCCTTGTATCTCTAGAGGATGTCGAGGAGTTTAAGAAACAGATTGCCAAGATGACTACCCTGTTAAGAGAACAGTGTAAACTATCTCAGGAACCTAAGCATAAGAGTCAGACTGAACCTTCTGTGCAAGGAGATATTAAAATACCGAAAAAGGACAGTGATACCCAGATGTTCACACCTATCTCTCCCCTCGATGTCGAAGTTTCCAAGGAGGTCCCGATCCAAAAGACGACACAGGAAATAGTAGACCTCCGAGAAGATAGAGAAACTGGAGATATCAGGAAGAAAGTTAGGCAAATGGAGGACGTTATCCGGTCTATGGAAGGGACAGGATCCCACGGGAGCGTGGATTATTCGGATCTATGTATTTTCCCAAAAGCAAGATACTCGAATAAGTTTCAAGTCCCAGAGTTCGAGAAATACAATGGATTGGATGATCCCTATACTCACTTAAAAGTATACATAGGTGAACTGGGAACTTACGCCGAGGATGAGAACCTCAGAATGCAGCTATTTTAGAATAGCCATACCGGTGAAGCCCGAACTTGGTATGCCCGAAATAGATAATTCCAAAGTCCGAGGTTGGAAAGATTTGGCCCATGCTTTCCTCAACTAGTATAGTTTCCAATCCCAGATGGCACCTAATCGCTACCAGGTTACCAAAGTCAAGAAATTGAGCAATGAGTCATTTAGAGAATATGCACAGCAGTGGAGGCAAATGGCGGCCCAAGTTAACCCACCGATGGATGAAAGTGAGATGGGGACAACTTTCATTGACATACAAGAAGCCCCTTTCTATGAGAGAGTCCTAGCTGGGTTAGGCAAATCCTTCTCCAAAATGATCAAACATGGAGTAATGGCTAAAATGGGTTTGAAGTCTGGAAAAATCAAAGATCTCACTGCTTTGGAGGCCGTAGTAGAGCACATACAGTCGGGAAACTATGCAAGCGCTCCCAAAAGAGTATCTAAAAGGAAGGAAAAAGATGTCTCTTTGATATTGCAAGGACAAGCTGCCAATAAGAGCCCTAGTCTGCCTATCCAAAAGTAGAACTCTCATCCTGTGAATTCCCAAAATCCTACAGCATTAAAGGGTAGGGAGAACAAGCAAAGAAGGATATTTACTCCTTTAGGGGAATCTTTGGAGAATATATTGGCACTATTAATCGCCCAAAAGAAGGTCGTTGAGCTAGCTCCACCTTCTGATCCAAATGGAAGACAATTTGATCCCAGCAATAAATGCGCCTACCATTCCAACTCACTAGGGCGTGATACTCAAGAATGTTGGACTTTAAAACACAAGATTCAGAACTTGATTGATAGTGGGGAGATTGTAGTCAAATCACCAGAGCAGCCGAATGTCAATAACAACCCTTTACCTCAGCATAATGCGAAAAGAGTCAACATGATCAGTGTAGGAGCTAGGGAAAACTGTAAGTACCTGAGGAAGCTGGGGGAAGCACCCTCTACGAATGACTACAATATGGGGATACCCCGAAGAGAAGTATGTGGTGGAGCAAGACTTAGCCTCGATTAAGGTGCGAGTTAACCAGTTGGCAGATCTGGTCATATACCAACATCAGTTGACCCGAAAACTAATAGACCAAGTCCTACCAAGGCCAACCGACACCTTATCCGTCCAAGATGTCCCAATCTCAAGAAGGGATCAGACTCGTTGCCAAGAGCAGACCAAATGGACAGAAAATATGGCTAAGGACGCTAGAATTTAGTGCCGACAATAATTTGAAGCCAAACGAAAATTTACCCCCTTGGGGCAGTCCAGGGAGGAAATTTTGTGCACCTTGATTGATGAAGGAAAGATCACAAAATTTCTGCCACCCTTAGATCCGCGATCAAAGTGTTTCGACCCTTCTAGGTCCTGCCTCTATCATTCAAATGCCCCTAGACATGCCACTGAGGAATGTTGAGCCCTGCGACACTTAATTCAGAATATGATCGAATCAGGAGAGCTATGACTAATGAGTAAAACTGAGATCTTCCCTGAGGAAGAGATAATATACCCTCGAGGGGAAAGGATTTTGGAGGGAATGGTAGCTGTTATCCCTTACATAGTAGGAGCGTCTGGAGGACCCATAACCATAAAAGGATTATCTGGGCAGGGAAACAAGACTACTTTGGAGATACCGGCACCAAAACCACTGATGTTGGCTCCTTGTCCTCAAATCCCAATTCTTAGTCTGAAGAAGGTACCATGGAATTATGGAGAGGGCATAAAATTGGCACCCGATTGTATAGTTATCGTACCTAAGGAGAATCCACTTTACCTCCCGGGGCGTTTATTGAAACCAGCAACCAAGATGTAGGGGAAGGTATCAACGGAAAAGGTCACAGAATTCCTCTATAAGATGGGGCTCAGTGAAGAAAGAACGATGAAGCAGTTGGAAGCTGAACCACATCAATCTCCATTCTGGATTTAGTACTGGCTTCTGACGACCATCATCAAATTCTAATCCAAGAATTGGAGGAGGCACACCTACCCAAAACTATTTATACTAAAAAATTCCAGCACCTAATCAGTCATGTATTGGACAGTAATGTGATATCATTCACCAATGACGATATATCGGGCGAGGGAACTGGGCATCGCAGACTATTGCATATCGTTGTCGTATCATCTGAATACATGGTAGGAGGCGTACTTATCGATGGCGGATCATCCTTGAACATCTGTCCACAGGATACTCTGAATAGGATGAAGATTAACCCGAATCAGATTCAGGAAAGCCATGTAGTGGTCCAAACATTCGATGGATCAAGAAGGGATAAAGTTAGGGAAATTGAACTTTCTATAGAGATTAGCCCATTCACAATCAATATACCTTTCCAAATCCTGAAAATCACTACCGAATATAATCTATTACTTGGAAGACCCTGGATCCATATGGCTGGGGCTGTTTCTTCGACTCTTCATCAACAATTGAAATATATTGTTAACGGCAATCTAGTCACCGTCAGTGCAGAACCTGGTTATCCTATCCAAAATCTGGGAGATATGCCCCTGATCAGCGTGTATGAGGGTATTGAGACCACCAGTATTCAAGACTTCGAAGTAAGCAATCCACGTTACCACTCCTTGGGTGCTCCAGTATTAACTCCCCGGATATCTCTAGAAGTAATGGCAGTTGGCCAAGAGATGCTTTCCAGAGGACATCGACTAGGTCAAGGATTGGGTAGAAATGGCCAGGGAATCAAGAACCCGATCCACATACCCACACAGTTGGGAAGGGCTGGATTAGGATATTCTGGTGGATCCAAATATCGTAACCCTCACAAACACATTTCGATCAGCCATTTGATTCATCTCAAGCCAGAGCTCAGTGAAGCCGAATTTAAGGAGCCGTTGAAGAAGGTCCCCGCTATTATCTCAAACCTCCTGATCCCTAAATTCAATCAGAATGGATATCAGGAGATTGGTGATGAAAAGCCTCTCAAGGACATTACCCGCATGGCCAAAGATAAGAAGTTTCTAGAGGAGATTCAGTTGCAATTTGCGAGCAGCTTTTGCCATTCTGAAGATGATGTGAAGAAATCCTATGGGGCAGACCTGTCGAATGATCAACCCATCCTCTCGGTCCTTAACTTGGGAAGTGTGAACATCCCGAAGAAGGATCCAGAGACCTATTTTAAATCAGTTATAGTCATCCTGGAAGACCCCGACAACTCCAACAATGCATCTATCTCTGCTATCCCCCAGGATCTAACTACCAGTAATTGGACGATTACCCCTCAAATCGTCTGAAAAAGGGTAAAACCAGAAAGTGATTCGTTGACAGGGAGCTTTAACTTTATATATTTATGTCTGTTTTTTTTATCTGCAACTTGTTATTGCTTGTTGTCATATCAACTGCAAAATCCTTTTGTAATTGACAACCGTTTGTATATATTTAGCAATCAGGTTTATTGTCTCAACTTTCCAAATTTGAGTATTTCTAGCCATGTCCATGACTTGCCAAATTTGAGTAATGAATACGATTTCGATATAAAATTGGACTTTGACTTGTGGGGATCGAGCAAGAGGAAGTGGATGATGACGAGGTGCCAGAGGAAATCAAAGCATGGGTCGAAGATAAACCTAAACCCAACCTTGATCAAACCACCACCATAAATATCGGAACCCCTGGAAATCCCAAAGAGATATAGATTGGAACCAACCTTCCCTCTAGCCAAGAAAAAGAACTAATCAAACTCCTAATTCAATTCAAGGATGTTTTTGCCTGGTCTCATGAAGACATGATAGGTCTATCCACCGATATAGTTGTCCATCGACTACCAATTAAGCAAGGGTTCAAACTTGTCCAGCAAAAATTAAGACGTTTGAAACCAGAATGGAGCCTGAAGGTCAAATAAGAAGTTATCAAACAGTTTAAAGTGGGAATCATTATGGTATCAACATACCCTGAATGGTTGTCCAACGTAGTCCCAGTGCTGAAATCTAGGGGGAAGGTGCAAGTATGTGTAGATTATAGGGATCTCAACAAGGCTAGCCTTAAAGATGACTTCCCAGTGCTGTTCATCCACATGTTAATCGACAATACAGCACAGTTCAAAATATATTCTTTTGCTGATTGCTTTGCCGAGTATCATCATATTATGGTTGCTGGAGAAGATAGGGAAAAGACTGCCATCATTACCCCTTGGGGAACTTTTTGTTATCGAAGGCTAGCTTTTGTCCTTACCAATGCTGGTGCTACTTATTAGAGGGTTATGATGACCTTATTTCACAATATGATGCATAAAGAGATTAAAGTGTATGTGGATGATATCATCGTGAAGTCCAGAAAGGCTGATGACCATTGCACCCATCTTCGGAAGTTGTTTGAATAACTCCACAAATTTGATTTGAAGTTAAACCCAGCGAAGTGTGCTTTTGGTGTGAAGTCCGGTAAACTTTTGGGATTTCTTGTGAGCAACCGGAGCATTGAGTTGGATCCTGCCAAGATCAAAGCCATCACTGAGATGCCCGAACCAAAGACCGAAAAGGAAATCAAAGGCTTCCTAGGAAGAATAAACTTCATCAGCCGGTTCATATCGCAGTTGACAGCAACCTGTGAACCTATTTTCAAATTGTTAAGAAAGAACTCCTAGGAAAATGGAATGAAGACTGCCGAAAAGCTTTCCGTACCATCTAGAAGAGGTTGATTGAAGCACCTATCTTGGTACCCCCAAGGAATGGAATTCAGTTATTCATGTATATCTTAGTCAATTCCAACGCTATAGGTTGCTTACTAGGGCAAAAGGATGATATGGGGAAAGAAAGGGCGATTTATTATCTCAGTAAACATTTCAGCTACGGAGCAGAAGTACACACTGATAGAAAGAACCTGTTTTGCATTAGCTCGGGCAGCCACGAGGTTACAGCATTACCTATATGGCCATACAACTTATCTCATCTCTAGGATGGATCCTTTGAAATACATCTTCAGCAAGCCGATGTTGAACTGCCGATTATCCAAGTGGCAGTTAATCCTCCAACAATTCGACATCATCTATGTGACCCAAAAGTCCATCAAAGGGCAAGGAATTGCAGATCACCTATCAGTTGCACCAGCAGGAGGTTATGAACCTCTGGAAACCTATTTCTCAGATGAGGAAGTGATGACTATTCAACTGACCAGTAAAGAGGATAGGGGTCAATTCTGGAAAATGTATTTTGACGGCGCATCAAACACTGAAGTCACAGGAGCAAGGGCAGTTCTGGTGTCCATCACGGGAGATCAATACCCCTTGGCAATCAAGTTGCATTTTAACAATTCCAACAATACTGCAGAATACAAAGGATTCATTATGGGGTTACAACTGGCTCAGTCCATGCGATTTAAACGGTTAGCTGTATTCGGAGATTCGAAACTAGTCATCAGACATTCCACCAGGGCCTACACCACCAAGGAATTTCATCTACTGCCTTACCATCAGCATATTCTCAAATTGGCAAGAGAGTTTGAAGACATTGCCTTCATGCATATTCCCCAGAACCGAAATAATTTCGTCGATGCATTGGCTACATTAGCTTTATTGGAGAACCTATTAGCAAGAAAGGGAATGTCTTTCATCACTTTCACTATACAGAGTGCACCTTCATATGGAAATAATGTAGAGGAGATATCAGATGAGATAGCACCTACTAGACCACCTTGGTACCACCACATTAAAGAATATTTACGAGATCGATCAACCCCTGAAGGAATGAGTCAAGCTGCAAAGAAGCGAATACACAAGATGGCCATGAATTTCTACCTAAGAGGAGATGCTCTCTACAAGAGAGACCCGGGTGTAGGCCTTCTAAGATGTCTAGACAAGGATCAACCCCAGTGACTTATGAATGAAGTACATGGTGGGGTGTGCAGAGCGCATATGAGTGGACCCCTGCTTGCTAAGAAAATTCTAAGGATAGGACATTATTGGATATCCTTCAAAGCGGATTACGACGATAACGTCAAGCGTTGTTATCAATGCCAGATTCATGACAACATTATTTATGCACCCCCGAATCAGTTGCATTGCATGACATTGCCATTGCCCTTTTCCATGTGGCGAATGGACGTAGTTGAACCTGTTGAGCCTAAAGCCAGTAACGGTCACAGATTCATCTTCACTATGATCAATTACTTTACAAATTGGGTTGAATCAGCTTCCTTTCCCAAGGTCACCAACGAGGTCATCATTGGTATCATTAGAAACAACGTCATCTGTCGGTATGAACAATCTGAGGTTATCATATCGGACAACGCAAACAATCTGAATAACGAAGTAATGAGGGAACTGTGCAATAAGTTCAATATCAAACACCTCAATTCGGTTATTTATCGTCCTAAAATGAACAGCGCGATGATAGCCACTAATAAGAATATCAAGAAGATAATGATGAAGATGTCGACAAATCACCGAGGATGGCCTGATTTGTTGCTGTTAACCCTACTTGCATACCGAACGTCGACTCGAACCTTGACTGGGAAAACACCTTATTCATTAGTCTATGGCATAGAGGTCGTACTTCTTGTCGAAGTGAAGATGGAATCATTAAGAGTGATGTTAGATTCCCAGATAGAGGAAAGCCAATGGATACAAGATCGATACGATCAGTTATCCCTAATAGATGAAAAGAGGGTTGCTACTATCTTTCACTGCCAAATATATCAGCAGTGAATGTCCCAATCTTATAACAAGAAGGTGCAACCTCGAGAGTTTAAAGATCATGATTTGGTACTAAAGACGATCATTCCAGGCCAGGAGGTAGCTAAAGGAAAATTTGCCCCTAATTGGGAGGGACCTTTTGTTGTCAAAGTAATTTTATCGGGCGGAGCCTTGAAACTAGAGGAAATAGACGGTGAACAATTCCTGCAACTGATCAATTTTGATTCTATAAAAAGGTATTATGTCTGAGACCCTTTTTATTTTGAACTGGAATACTTTGTCTTGATTAAAAAATGAAAAAGAAAAGAAAAAATATCAAGTCTGGTTTTCAGGTCTGAGCCTGAACTACGACAGACCTGATCTCTCATCTGTGGGAGTATGTAGGCAACCATTTATGGTGCGGTCTAACCCTTGAAAAACAAACCAAACAAGAAATCATAATCCCATTAAACCAAGCTCAAACCCAAATAAACATTTTTCAACTATTCAGGCCAAGCCTGAACTACGAAAGACCTGATCTCTTATCTACGGGAGTATGTAGACAACCATTTATGGTGCGGTCTAACCTTCGAAAAATAATCCAGACACTTTCAGCTTATTCAAAATCCTAACCTATACAGAAACCAAAATATACCACAAACCCACCAAATCGACGGCTCATGTGGAGAGGGCCTAATGACATCTCAGCATCACCCTGCCGAATCTGGTGCAAGTATGACAAGACCAGTTCTATGTCGACATTATAAATCATTAAGCGAGAATGGTAATAGTATACAAGGCTAGACACGCTCAGACAAGGGAAGTGAACTGAACTTGTTTCTTTTTATATATACAACTGTTTAGAATACACAAGTTGATTCTAACATGTGACAAAAGATAATAACAAAGTCTGTATAGGAAAATGAAACAGGGCTATAAATCGGTGGTAAGACGAATCAACATAGCCAAATATCCAGCCGTCTTTGCAGTCTGAGGAGCATCCCTGAGCTCACGCTCCAGTACATCGACACATCTCAGCAGCTCTACTGTCATACAATAAACATCCTCTTAACTCTGCACTACACCCTGAACGTGACCAGCGAGTCCATATACACAAGTCTGGGTAGCATCTCTATCAACGAGGGTCTGGTCTCTAGCAACGAAAGATGCGTCTCGCTCAACAGTAGCAGCATCCCGACCAGCTAAGGTGGTCAACATCATGGACCGAGCCTGATCCTTCTCAAAGGTCACTAGACGAAGTTGTATGTCCATCGCCTCCATGGAAACTGATGACAAACTCGGGACAGTACTAACTAAAGAAGTTGTCAACTCCGCAAACAAAGCATCCTCAGTAGGAGATATAGGAACCTTCATAGGCTCCGCAACATCAGTGGACCAACCCTCATCATCAGATAAAGATCCTATCTCAACCTGGTCCGTTGTATCTGGTGCTAAATTTGACTCTAGCCAAGCTTAGTACTCTGCAAATCAGCCCGGATGGCAGTCTCTGAACTCCGCTGTCTGCCGATGAGACCAAAATCCGTAGACACGAGCTAGATCAGCCTCAGTAACTGAGCAGACGGGGAAGCGATAATCCTTAGTCCCCTCAAATAAATGGACCTCCTGATACTGATCAAATTGGCCCATCACCACCAGAGGATGATAGGTCATCACACGCCTCAAACCAGCCAAAGGAAGGAAATCCAGGTCAGCCACATGGGTGGTGAAACTCAGAAAGGAGTAGTAACTAAAGTACATAACTATCTCAAAAGGCTCCTCTATAGCACCCAGGAATATAGTCCAAGACGCCTCATCGATGCAGAAAGTCGGGCGGTAGGAGTAGATCTGTGACATGCCATGTCCAAAGCAAAACCCATGACGACGAAGTCGGCTGATCAGTCTAAGGTGGGTCATGAACCAGATGTATAGGAGAACGGGGCTACCTCTAAACTCCTGATCCCCAAAAGTCTGGCAAAAGGATGTTGATATCAATGTCTCTGCCAAGACGAGAGGGAGTATGGTGAAGTCATCTCTGAGAGCCTGGACAGCCATCGACATCCCAACATCTAGATGGTCAGCATAAAATGGCATGTATAGATATGATATGAGGCACATGACCAGGGCATCCACTCGGGCAGTGTGCCATCTCTCGTCTGAAATGGCAAAATCTCCATGATAAACGGCGAAGCTGTCAGCAGATGTAAAATAGTCTATCATGAAGTCCATAGAAATGATGTTGCTACCACCCACCTCTGCCAAAATAACTGCCCTCCTTAGTCTGGTAACCGTCACAAACTGGCGGCGCATATGGCCTAACGCCATCCGAGCACACGGCCCTTCCATCGATAACCCAGAGATGCAATCGTACTCCTCCAAAATGCAAGTCAACTCAACAGAGCCAAATCATAAGACATGGCGCTCTGGAATCCAGTAGGTGAGCATCCCATCAATAAATTCCTCTGGAACCTGAAAGGATAACAGAGATAAGAAGTGGCCTAGCATGCGATCGGCTGTAATGCGATCAAAATCTGGCAAACGGTCATGCCAAACCCTCAAACTGGTAGATATCTGACTAGGCAGAAGGTGATCCAAGCGAGCAACGGCCGAGGAAGCCATCTGTAAAACTGTGTTAAAAAGACCGCACAGGGGTCAACCTCCATTAAATCATTTAAATATATATAAAGCATAAATCATAACAAGTGATAATATAACATGTACAATAAATAAATAGAAAACATCATACATAGATATCTGCCAAATACATAAGCTATACATCACTGTCATACCTATGATATATGTGAAAACTGAGAAATAAAAAGAACAGGATGTTGGGGCATAAATGCCCAATGACTAACAAAGGACCTATGGAGTCATCACGATGTCATCTACAAAGGTGACACTGTCGTCGAACTGATCAAACTGAGCCAAGTCCTCTTGAGTAAACATATCCTGCGTAAAAGGGCGATAAGGCATATCTTGCGAATCTGGGCGATAAAGCGTCTCCTACACATCCGAGCAATAAGTAAATGGATCACCTCCATCCTAAGAACCACCAGTGCCTGAGGGTCCAGCCCATTGAGAACCACCAGTGCCTGAGGGTCCAGCCTCGTGATCCTAAGCAGTAAAAGTACCAGCCAATAAAGAGTCTCCGCCTAGATGATAAAAGTACTTCGACAACTGCTCCACTTGACGTCTCAAATCATCTATCTGAGTCTAATAAGAAGGCTCCTGGAAGCATGATATCCAGTCCATCATCATAAGAGACCCCGAAACCATATCTCCCAGGAACTGGGTAGCCCGGGTCTGTGATCCTATCGTGCGTGGGCCCCACTAAGTGGAAAAGGCATCGAAAGTGATAGGACCATCTGACAAATGAAACCCCTCATACCCAACGGTGGGAATCGCTGCGGCTGGTTGAGATAAAGGCCAGAATCGCTGAGCTGGAGGAAGGAAAAGAAGGCGAATCTCCTTAGTGATATATCTAAAAGCACGCTCCCAGAGGTAGAGCTCCCAACATCCATCAAACAGGAATGAAATCCAATGAGTAGACAGATAATACTTTGGCCCTATCGGTAGACCATCCTCAAACCCCTCAGACAAGTGCTCTGCAGAATAAGGGACCCAAACTATGTCAAAAGCCCTCAATGTCTCCAGCTAAAGACGGGCATGAGTGAAGCCCTCCGCAACCGGGACCTCTGATAGAGTATACTGATGCCATCTACGTCCGCGAGGATAAGTGTCCAAGCCTAGAACAGAGATAGGGCGAATACAAGGAAGCCTCTCATAAGCCCAAAATTGTTAATCCGAAGAACCCGACATTAGTCATGGGAAAAGATAAACCAATCAAAATTCAAACAAGTGAAATTCAGTCAAAATAACTCACCAGAAGAAATGGGTAGCATCCGACCTAGGCATCGATAACTCCCTCGGATCGCAGTTGCATCCCATAAAGAAAGAGAGCGAATGTAAAAGATCCCCAATCGTAGTCCCCAATACGGTTTACATCCTGAATAGCCCCTACTAAGCTAAAGGGAACTGTGGATGAGTTATTCGCAATAAAATAACCCCTCATAATGGTCAAGAACAGACGTCGTAAAATGCGATCTCTATCCCTAAAATCTACTGGTAATGGCTGCTGTAGCGTGCCTCAAGCAGCATCGATGCTCAGACATCTCGACCGAATACTATGAGCCTTAAAGGCCCGCTCCTGAGAAAAAAACCCCAAAAGGGTGTGAACAGCAGTCGGAGTGATACCGATCTCCAAGGGCACTCTGTCCCCAGTAAACTCCAGGCCTGTGTTATATCTCCAGTCCATGGGTGTCATCACAACCTCGCAATCCAGTAGATGGAGGGACGGACTCTGATGAAACCATCTCTCAGATAAAGCTCGTAAATAGCCCCAGGGCAGCAACGAGGAGCAATGGTGAAAAAAGCCTCGAGTCCCTAAGAATCCACTATAGCCCAGTACTCGGGATGAAGTGAATGATTTAAAGAGTATATACTAAACCAGATACCCTTGGGCTAGGTAAAATCTGGAACCTACACGGCCTTAAGATTAAGAAAACTGGTTGCTGATAAAAAAGATAAATTAAGGTAAAAATTGTATACCTCATTCACCTGCAAGTGAATAGAGGGATGGCAGCTCAGGTCTGTACCCAGCAAATTAGAAACGGCTATCTGAATGCCAGGAAGAAATTAGGGCACCGCAGTGGGTTGAGGCAGAACCTCAGGCTCAAGGATATCCTCCTCGTCCAAATGAGGTTGGTCCTCACCGAGAGGACGCAGAACTGGCTTTGTCAACCGCTGAACCTGCCTACTAATCTGTGGAGTAAGAACGTCAGAGGGAGGCCTCCGCCGATGAACTCTAGCTGAAACCCGGTTAGGGGAAGAGCGGTTAGGTCCCACAGAATCCATACCTGAACAATGAGTTCCTATCCTTTTCAAATTTTAAATATAATCCCTAAAATATAATTTAGGTCATCACATCATGCATGTCCTACATGTGTTGTTATATGAGTACATCATTTTCAACTCGCATCCTAGCATATCTACACATGTATCTAGGACTCTGACATCTCATGAAATTTTTTTGCCAGAGTTTCCCCTATAAAATGGACTATCCACATGCCTGAAGCATGCATTAAACCACCCTATGAGGGTACACCATCACAGCCAAGCAATTAAATAGCAATTTAAACTATTGTTCTAATATATAGCTAAAATGCATGTCTAGACTAACTGATAAATTATAATATGTCGCATCTATACGGTCCATAAGATGATACATAAGCATGCATTGCATTATAATAAGTCCATCAAGCTATCTATGCATACATGTTCGATATAATGCGTTTAATGAAAGAAATACGATTTTTCACCAATGAAAACACGAAAAAATGGAGTCTATACGTTACCCGTAGTGCGTAGAGGAGATGTACAGTGACAGATCGCTCCAAAGTCGGAATAGAGTCGATCTGAGATGGGGCTCGAATTTTTTAGAGAGAATGCAAGAAAACTCGAGTTGAATGAATGAAAATGAGCCTTCCCGAGGGTATAAACCCAATCACGGACAGCCTCAACCATACATGCTCCAGCCACATGTATAGGTGCGGCTGCCCTAAGTGGGTCCTGCGGCTTCCCGGTTAGTAAAATGTAGTCTGAAACGTGTTATTTTGGGTCCAGAAAGGTCACATTACTTAAGAAAGCACCCTTACGGGTCAGTTTTAGATCCCGAAAACCCTAAAAACCTTCCAAAATAGCAGAAAATTAGAAAAGATCATAAATCCCAACGTTAAACGCCAGAAGACCAGAAAGTCAGTCAAAATCAAAAATACATCTCAGAATCCACCGGCATCCACCCCGATGAGGGTATCGACTCAACCCTGATCTGAATCCACCAGCATTAACCCTGGTGAGGGTATCAACTGAACCCCGATGATGTAATCCGTTGACAACAAACCAGTGAAGGCATCGGCATAACCCTGATGGTGTAATTCGTTGGGAACAAACCAGTGAAGGCATCGACATAACCCCGATGGTGGAATCTATTGGTTACAACCCAACGCAGACATCGGCACAACCCCGAAGGTGTAATCCGTTAGCAACAAACTAGTGAAAGCATCGACATAACCCCGATGATGTAATCCGTTAGCAACAAACCAGTAAAGGCATCGGCATAACCCCGATGGTGTAATCTGTTGGAAACAAACCAGTGAAAGCATCGGCATAACCCCGATGGTGGAATATGTTGGTTACAACCCAACGCAGACGTCAGCACAACCCCGATGGTGTAATCCGTTGGCAACAACAAACCAATGAATGCATCTACTTAACCCCGATGATAGAATCCATTGGCTACAACCTAAAGCAGACGTCGGTACAACCCCCGATGGTGTAATCGGTTGGCAACCACCCAGCGCAGGTCGGCTCAGCCCCGATAAATTAGTCTGTTGGCTACAACCCAATGTGGGCGTCGGCTTAACCTCGACGACGTTATCCTTATGACTTTATTATAATCTCACATATCATTACATATTTTATACATGACATTGCATCATCAGATATACCTTGTCATGCATTCTCCGTGTCTAGTAATATTTGTCTTGTTCATTCTATTACATTGCATAAACATAACAAAAAGGGGCATCTGTAGACACTCAAAATTTTACTTTCCTTATACTAACCTTGTAGAAGGGTAAAAGTGTAATTTTACATTAGAGACAACCCCGAGGTAAGGAAAAAGCATCTGGTCACCCCGGAGATAACCCTGTGGATGATTTAAAGGGCCACTAACGTTTGAACATGACGTGAACCAAACGAGGATCGCCAAGCTGAGACAGTGTCCGCTAGAAGCCACCTCAGCAAACCTTGAACTGCGTGCCATCAAAGATAAACCAATTAACTACAGTCTAGAACTGAAAGATACCTCTCAACTACCAGCATCATCTTCTCGGACCCCGATTCAGTCAGACTCGACCTTATTCTGCAGCCTTTCGCAAAGACTTTCTGAAAGTTTGCCTGCGAAGATCTTCAAAACCAGACTGAAGGAACAAATTTTGAGATGGCGGGACCTATGGGGCCCAGTCGCATGTATACATGAGGCTGGCTTTGATGATTTAATAGAGCAATATCAGCTCATTTAGAAAAAAGGAGAAAAGAGTTTTAGAGAGAGAAGTTAATTTCTAGAGAGAGAAGCCCTCGGGTTTTATCAATATACACCCACTTTGAGTTGTTTGATCTTGTCTAACATCTACTTGGAGTCCCGAGAGCGTTCCTAGTTGATCTTGTGTGATAAAATGCTTGTTCGCGCGTCCTCTATAGTGAAAAAATGCACTTTTTAGCTACGTTTTTTGTAAACTTTGTTCAATATACTAGATTAATGTTATTTATTGCTTTAATCTAGTTAAACTTGTTGTTTTCTAAGTATATTATGTAGTAGTTGGTAGATATTGAGTTTTTACTACCGATTATATTATGCATATTTGGTTGTAAATCAAGTCTGGAGGCTAGATCTACCTAGATCTAAGCCGGATCTAGCCTTTTGAGTGGTTATCAAGCATGAAGCTTTAACCCGTATACTAGATCAGTTTAGATCCACTGTAGATCCATGTGTTTTATCGCTTTATATCATTCTCAGTCACTCCGTTGAGCCCTAGATCTATATCTAGAGGTGAGGAGGGTCCTAAGCTCTCGTGATTTTCAACCGATGAAACCACCGGATCTTGAGTTTAGGACATGGTGTATATATGTTTATTTTAATAAATATGAGCCTAGGAATCCCGGGGTTGAGATCTAAAGATTAGATCTTAACTAGATTCCCACGATGGACATTTTATTCACTTTGTAATGTTTAAATAACGTAAAATCATTGTATATGTAATATTTGGATCTTGAAGATGAACTCGAGGCGTTAGTCCCAAGAAGGCAGATTCAAGATCCCGTGATAGTGAAAAACTTTGATTGTGGGTGCTCGGATTCATCGAGATGGCTTACATGCCCAATGATATACTTTTTGCATGCACATCACTAAAACGATTTCTAATAAAACCACAAATAGCTTTCAATGACAATAAAGCATCTCGGGAATAGACATTAGATCATAAATGGAAGTATCAAAAGACCTCGATTCCTATTTGACGAAGGATTTGAAAACTTTGTTTCCAAAACATCATTGATATATATTGTGTTCTAAAAAAGGGAACTTTTATATATGTATTATTTGATTCGGGTGCTACTTGTTCATTTATATCCGATGACTTTGCTAAGAACTTAGGATTGCATAAGAATGAGTTACAAAACACTATGAACATAGAAATTACGAATAGGGAAGTGATTCCTGTTAAGTACGTACACAAGAACTGTAGGGTGGATATTAAGGGTAACGTTATGAATTTAGATCTTATCCCGATTAGACTTGGGGAATTCGACGGTATTCTGGGAATGGATTGGCTATTCAATTATGGGGTTGTAACTGATTGCCAGAAGAAATGTATTAACCTTATGACTCCGTCAAAGGTTGTGCTTTATGGCAGCAAGTCGCCTAGACAAGCGAGTTATCTGACAATGATGCAGGCCAGGAAGTTGTTAAGACAAGGCTGTGTAAGATATTTAGCCTACATAGTCGATAGTCGTAAAGAGAACCCAAAGATAGAGGAGATACCAGTCGTGAGGGACTTCGCAGACGTATTTCCTAACGATCTTCCAGGACTTCCACCAGACAAAGAGGTTGAGTTTGTGATCGATTTGGCGCCAGGAACGACTCCCATATCAAAAGCACTGTACCGGATGGCTCCGGTAGAGATGAAAGAATTGATGGTACAAATGCAAGAGCTACTGGATAAGAAGTACATACAACGGAGCATATCACCGTGGGGAGCGCCGGTGTTATTTATGAAAAAGAAGGATGGGACGATGCTGCTCTGCATCGACTACAGAGAACTAAATAAGGTCACGATTAAGAACAGATATCCATTACCGAGGATTGACGACCTGTTTGATCAATTGAAAAGAGCGAGATACTTTTCAAAGATAGACTTGAGGAGTGGTTATCATCAGCTGAAGTTGAGGCCAGAGGATGTTCCGAAGACAGTGTTTAGGACTCGATATGGTCACTACGAATTTTTGGTGATGTCATTTGGTCTAACGAATGCTCCTGCAGCATTTATGGGCCTAATGAACGGAGTGTTCAAGCCATTTTTTGGACAAATTTGTGGTGGTGTTTATCGATGATATTTTGGTGTATTCAAAAACCAGGAGGAACATGTAGAGCATTTGAAAGTAACATTAAAGGCGTTGAGAAGAGAGAAGTTGTACGTCAAATTGTTGAAATGCGAATTCTAGATTGAAAGGGTGAAATTTCTTGGACATGTGATCGATAAGGATGGAATTTTGGTAGATCCCTCCAAAGTCGAAGCTGTGATGAACTGGGATCAGCCGAAAACACCGTCGGAAGTGAGAAGTTTTATTGGATTGACAGGCTATTATAGAAGATTCATTCAAGACTTTTTCAAGATCGTAACTCCGCTAACGAATTTTACTAGAAAATCAGTGAAATTCGTTTGGACGGAGAATTGTGAGGAAAGCTTACAAAAGCTTAAGAAGAGATTGAGTTCGGCACCTATGTTATCTCTTCCGGATGACACAGGAAATTTTGTGATTTATAGTGATGCGTCGCATAAAGGACTTGACTGTGTGCTTGTGCAAAACGACAGAGACAATGCGTATGCATCACGACAATTGAAGGACTATGAGAAGGGGTATCCGACCCATGACTTGGAGTTAGCTGCAGTGGTATTTACTTTGAAGATCTGAAGACACTATCTTTATGGGGAGAAGTGTGAAATATATACAGACCACAAGAGTCTGAAATATATTTTTACACAAAAGGACTTGAATATGCACCAGAGAAGGTGGCTGGAATTAATTAAGGACTATAACTGCGAGATCTTATACTATCCGGGTAAAGCAAATGTGGTTGCCGATGCCTTAAGCAGAAAGGGTCGGGAGAAGTTGATGATGTTGACCGCTCAAGAAGAGCTAATTTCAGCAATGGAGAAGTTGGAATTGGAAGTGAAGTATCCGATGGAGATTGATGAGAAGTTATTCCAGATGCAAGCTGGTACAACCTTGCTGGATAAAGTTAAGAAAGCTCAACTTCAAGACGAAGAATGTGAGAAGGTGAAGAAGGAGATATCTGAAGGAACCGAACCGAGATTCAAGATAGATAGTGAGGGACTGCTGAGATTTGAGAGCAGAGTTTGGGTACCGCCAGTGCCAGAGATTAAGGAAAACATTTTGAGCGAGGTTCATAGCTCATAATATTCGATTCACCCTGGTAGTACCAAGATGTACCAAGATCTTCGACAATATTTCTGGTGGCCGAATTTGAAGTGAGATGCTGCAGAGTGTGTTGCAAAGTGTTTGACATGTCAGAAAGTGAAAGAAAAACATCAGAGGTCGAGTGGGTTGCTATAACCTTTAGAGATCCCAGAATGGAAATGGGAACATATTATAATGAATTTCTTGGTTGGCCTTCCGACGACTCAGAAAGGCTACAATGCAGTATGGGTTATCGTTGACCGATTGACAAAATTCGCACACTTCCTTCCGATCATAATCAGATTCAACTTAGACTAATTGGAAAGGTTATATGTGAAAGAGATTATTTCGAGGCACGAAGTTCTGGTGTCAATTATTTTCGATAGGGATCCGCACTTTACATCGAACTTCTGGAAGAGACTACAGGAATGCATGTGGACGCAGTTGAGAATGAGTACGGCCTATCAACCTCAAACAGACGTGCAGAGTGAAAGAACGATCTAGACATTGGAAGATATGCTGAGAGCATGCATCATGGATTTCAAAGGTAATTGGGATAACCACCTACTGCTTGTAGAATTCAGTTACAACAACAGTTACCACGCTAGATTGGTATGCCGCCTTACGAAGCGTTGTACGGCAAAAAGTGTAGAACTCCACTATACTAGGATGAAGTTGGCGAGAGGCAATTACAAGGACCAGAATTGGTACAGCAGACAACAGAGATAGTCATGATAATCCGAACAAGACTGGTAGCAGCTCAAGATAGGCAGAAGAAATACGCCGATCCACACCGTAAGAATGTTGAGTTCGAATCGGGTAGCTTTGTATTTTTGAAAGTCTCTCCCTGGAAGGGAAAGATAAGATTCAAAAAGAAGGAAAAATTGACACCGAGGATCATTGGACCCTTTGAAGTGCTGCGAAGGATTGGAGAAGTCGCATATGAGGTAGCCTTACCTCCGACGCTAGAGAATGTCCACAACGTATTCCATATTTTAGTTTTACAACCCTACAAACCCGATTACAAACATGTGATTGAATATGAACCCCTACAATTTGAGAAAGACTTATCCTATGAACAAATTCCTGTTCAGATTGTTGACAGGAAAGAACAAGTTCTCAGAAATAAAGTAATACCTTCTGTTAAGGTAATTTGGAGGAACCACAACACTGAAAAAGCAACGTGGGAACTCGAAGACCATATGATGAAGAATTACCCGCATTTATTTACTTAAATTATGTGTAAGCGATTCTGGGAACATAATCTTTGTAAGGAGGGGAGAATGTAACGGGACGAAATTTTTAATTGAACTGTGATTCTGGGGACAGAATCCTTTTAAGGGGGAAAGATGTGACGAACGAGATTTTGTAATTTATTTAAATATTTATTGAATTAAATAAATATTTTTCAATGATTTAATTATTGAGTCAAATAATTAATTGATGAAATTGTGATAGATTAATTTAATTATATGTGTTACATTGATTAAATTAATGTGGAGAATTTTATAATTCAAAGTATGAATTTAATTGAGCTTATTTGATTAAATGAATTATTTTAATAAGCATAATGTTATTCTAATTAATTTAATAATTAATTAGAGATTTAATAATTTGACATAATTAATAAATGAGAAATTTAATTATGTGACTATGTGATTTAATGTGAAATTATTCTATTTTATTTAATTAATTTAAATAAGATTATATGATTAATTGGGTGTGACATTATTAAACTATATAATAAGAGTTAATTAAAATAAATGAGAAGGGACTCTTTAAGCTAGCTAAACATGGTCTTATAGGAGGTTGGTCAGTTAACCCATAGTGGGAGTTAACTGACGACCCATGATTTCACGATTTATTTTCACGTAAATATTATATACATATATCATATATACACTAGTTCTATTTCATATTCATATCAAAAGAAAAAGATGAGAGAAACTTAGAGAAGTTGAGAGAGATTGAGAGTTAATTGAGAGAGATTGAAGATTGAGAGAAAAAGAGCACTTGAATCATATACACAGACTAGCAGGGTAATCTCTTCAACCTAAACTCTTATTTAGGTTCTTATATTTTCTATGAAAAACTATTTTAAATTCCTCTGTGATTGAAGAGATTGATAATTGATGAGTATGTGATGATATATATGTTAGTATATGTTTACAATATGTTTATATCATATATTCATGTGATTAGAGTAATCAATTTCATATAAACATGTTATAATCAGAGTTTTCCATTAACGGGTGTTTTGAGTTCTCTGTAAAGCAACTATTATATGATCAATGCATGAATTGATGGTTTATGTGTATATACATGAAAATATATAATCATAACAAGTTTTCTACCATCTATGTATGTTTTCAAACCATCAATTTCATATAAATATGTCGTAATTGGATTTTCTGAAGTTATAGAGTATAAAAGTTATATATATAGCCCTTACGAACAATTGTATGCCATGAATTATTTGTTTAACTTAAATTTGACAGTAGATTATGATAATACATGTTAAAATAAAGAAAACAAACTTTGAACGGACGGATTCAGAGTTATAACGAATCCGTGACGTCGAATTTTATGTTTTTCTTCAAAACTTTCAAGAACACCAAGAACAGTGAAATTACGTGATTTAATTCGATTAGTTGCATGATTTAAGGTGTTAAAAACATATTAGTAACATTGCATGATGTTTCTATGAAGTTTATACTTCATAGAAATCACGGTATTAGTTTAATTTGCATTTAATTGGAATTAATTGGGCCAACGAACTGTCAAAATCTCGAACCAAAGTTCTCCCCAGCAGGGGGCCCCGCCCCAGCTGGTCCTGGTAGGCAAAAAGCCCAGCCCCAATGGGGGTGGGTGCTGTCCGGGGACTTGACTTGGTCTCCGAGAAAATTTTAGGCAGTGCATATTTAGCTAACTTGATGTGATGACTTGATAAGTGTATTAAACAATAAAATAATATATTGTTGACATGTTTAAGATAAATTGAAGTCTCATATGAATATGTTATATGTGTACATAGATATTGTATCATAGAGTATGACTTTGATAGTTTAAAGTGTTATACACGTGTGATAGGTATGTGGTGAGTTTAAACTCACGTACGTGGTTAGTTAGCAAGTTAAGTTACAAACCACGTTGTTAAGTTAAACTTAAGGAAGAAGTTCAACGGTTAGAACGTAATGGTTATGAACTAATCAACATCGTATGCATAATGTAATGTGTAGGACGTTGAGGAATTGAATTGTAACTAGATTTGTAGCTTGCGCACGAGGCAAGTTTCCTAAACTCAAACCTTACTTTTACATTGAGCAAGTATTCTATTCCTAACTTATTATTGTTAAACAAGTTCTTATTCATAGTCTTTAAATTGAGCAAACTTTCTAACTTCAAAGTTATTCGTGAGCAAGTTCGATACTTATAATTTTATGTCAATCAAGTTCTTGTTCTTACTATTCAAGTTCAAGATTCCATATGAGATATTATAACCCTTTTTGAAGTATTACTTCAGTTATACAATATTTATTAAATTGTATACTCTTGAGATTTGTTATTCAAATTGAATATCATTTATTGGTGAACCTTGTAAGACTAGCAAACCCTTATTGATTCGACTAGTCCATCGTTGATGAGCGTTCTAAATTTTAGAACTATTATTGAGCTTATCCAAACCAAACTTCCTTTGGTGCGGACTCTGATGTCAAACTGAGATGAACAACCCTGTAAAGGGGATTTATAATGCTTTTGCGTTAAGATATTGTGCACAGTATGGTATTAAGGGCTGATCCCCCTAAGTATGAGAAGTAGAGTCCATAATCTTATGACTGTTAAAGGTTTCAAGTATAAACACTTGACAACCTAGGACATAGTTCGAGGTCTTATAACCATCAGATGTTCTTTTGATTCTTGTTATTCATTCTTGATTCAAAAGCTGAGTTTTATTTATTCAGAAGTCTTTAATTCACTCGCATGTTGTTATATTATTGTTATATTGTTATACTTGTGGGCAATCGTGCTCATTCTTGCGTAATAATAACATTGCAGTTAAGAACGAAAGGTCCGACGAGCCTTCTACTAGCAAAAGCAAGGGCAAGGTCAACAAGTGGTGAAGACTTGTTGTTTATTTAATATGTTTATATTTAAGACTTATTTTAAAGTTGTGTAAGACTTATTATTTATTTACGTTTCCGCATTTGAGATTTAAGGTTAGTATGACCTAGGATTGATGTATTTATTTTCAGATGTTGTAATCTCATAAGGGGAGGATTTATTTCTATCTATTTAATGGTTTTCATTTATTATGGTAGATAGTCATATGATATTTATACAGTGAACACCAAATCCTGTGAAAATTGAAGTACTCGGATTTGGGGGTGTCACACGTCCTTTGGCAATTAACACATGTTTTACAAAACAGATAGGAATTTTAAAAAAGTGATGGCCAATAAAAACCACTTTCCAAAACTTTGTTAGCAGTTCATTTTGGACCAAAATATCCTCCACAAGCATGAGAATGGCAAACAACTAGAATAGATTAGAATTCATTATTTGACACAGATTTTCTAACTATCTAGTCAGCACAAAATCTCCATAAGTATAGATCATCCCAAACATAGTGTCTAGCATCACTATTTAGCTTTCCTTTTAGGATTTGAAAAATTCTTTAGGAAATTATGCACTTACCAAATAGTTCACCAAATTTGCATACCAGGAAAGTAGCTGCTCATCTGGGAAAAAATCACGTAAGGGTAGTTCATCCTCTTCTCTTAATAGTCTACTCAGGTGATCCGCTACCAAGTTGCCCGCACCCTTCTTATCTTTGATCTCCGAGTCAAATTCTTGCAAAAGAAGAATCCATTTGATAATCCTAGGTTTAGAGTCCTTCTTAGTTAGCAAATACCTAAGAATAGTATGGTCAGAATAAACTATTACTTTAGTGCCAAGCAAATATGATCGAAATTTATCTTAAGCAAAAACCACAGATAAAAGATCCTTTTCAGTTGTAAAATTATTTATCTGAGCCCTATTCAAAGTTCTAGAAGCATAGTAGATGGCATGAAAAGCTTTGTCAATCATTTGTCCCAAAATAGCACCCACTGCATAGTTTCTTGTGTCACACATGATCTCAAATGGAAACTTCCAATTTGGTGGTTGAATTACAGGGGCAGAGGTTAACAATTTCTTTAAAGCATCAAAAGCCTCCTTGCACTCATCATCAAACTGAAAGTCCACATCCTTTTGCAGCAATTTACACAAGGGCAATGCAATATTTGAGAAATCTTTGATAAACCTTTGATAGAATCCTGCATAACCAAGAAAAGAATGAATCTCCTGCACGCTGACGGGGTAAGGCAAAGAAGAAATAACATCTATCTTGGCTTTATCAACTTTTAGTCCTTTAGATGACACAACATGACCAAGTACTATTCCCTGTTCTACCATAAAATGACACTTTTCCCAATTTAGGACAAGATTAGTTTCCATACATCAATCTAAAACACGACTCAAGTTATCTAGGTATACATCCAAAGAATCACCATGTATTGTGAAATCATCCATGAAGACCTCAATGCAGTTTTCTAGAAGATCTGAAAAAATGCTTACCATGCATCTCTGAAAAGTACCGAGAGCATTACAAAGTCCAAATGACATACGTCGGTATGCAAATGTGCCAAAGGAACATGTGAATATGGTCTTTTCTTGGTCCTCGGGTGCAATCACAATCTTGTTATATCTTGAAAAATCATCTAGAAAACAATAATAAGTATGCCCAGTTAATCTTTCTAACATTTGATCAATAAAAGGAAGAGAAAAGTGATCTTTTCTAGTTACATTATTTAATTTCTTGTAGTCAATACACACTCTCCATCCTGTTTGCATCCGTGTGGGCACCAACTCGTTATCATCATTCTTGACAACTATGATTTTGGATTTCTTTGGAACTACTTGCACTGGACTTACCCATTGGCTGTCAAAAATAAGGTAGATTATGCCGACATCAAGCAGTTTGAGCACCTCCTTTTTCACTACCTCCAGCATGGGTGGATTCAATCTTCTTTGTGTCCCTTGTGGTCTTAGCTCCATCCTCTAACAATATCTGATGCATGCGCATCAAAGGACTAATACCTTTGATATTCGCTATCATCCAACCAAAAACTGTGACATGGTCCCTTAGGACTCTCATCAATTTATCTTCCTGCATTTTGGTTAGATTGCTAGAAATAATAACATGCAAAGTATCATTAGTCCCCAAATATGCATATTTCAAATGTGCAGGTAATTGTTTCAATTCTAGGGTTGAAGCTTGCACAACAAATAGTAGTAACTTTTGATGAGCAACAGGTAATTGAATAGAATGTACTGCATACTTATCTGAGAATTTCGGCAATGAGTGTAGTGTCGCCATAATTTCCTTCAACTCCTGAGTTTGCTCAATCTCATCTTCCTTGTCCATATCCAAAATGTTGGTGATGAAAACCTCCAAACTATCCCTATGTATTTGTTCAAAAGCTCTATGCACTAAGGAGTCTCTCACATCAATAGCAAAAACCTGTCCTATAGCATTAGGGTACCTCATGGCATCATAGATGTTAAATTGAATCTTTTCTCCATCGAATTCCATTGTCAAGGTCCCATTGTGCACATCAATCATGGTTCTTGCTATTTTTATGAATGGTCTTCCTAACAAGATATGGGAAGGGTTTAGTGATGTATCATCTTCCATGTCCACAATGTAAAAATTTGCAAGAAAGATTAGTTCGTTCACCTACACTAAGACATCTTCAATCACCCCTTGGGGGTAAGTGTTAGTACGATCTGCCAATTGAATAATCCCACCAGTATTTTTCAAAGGACCTAGATTTAAAGAGGTATAAACAGATAAAGGCATAACATTAATTGAAGTTCCTAAATCTAGCATGGCATTTTTAAATCTAGTGTTTCCTATTTTGCATGGGATTGTGAACATTCCTGGATCTTTACATTTAAGAGGCATTTTTCTTTGAAGAACAACAGATACATTTTCCCCAACTGTGACTCTTTCATAATTTTGCAATTTTCTTTTATTAGTGCATAATTCTTTTAAAAACTTAGCATACCATGGCACTTATTTGATTGCATCAAGGAGAGGGATGTTCACTTCTACTTTCCTAAAAGTTTCTAGTATTTCTTTTTCTTGTTCATTTTTCGTTGAAGTTTTAGAATTTTTTGGGGGAAAGGGTAAGGGAACACTTTTAAGATGATAAGGAGAGTTAGATTGTACCTTAAGTTTTTCAGTTTCCTCCTTAGCTGTTTCCTCCTCCTCAAACTCAACTGTGGCCAGTGGTGTATCTCTTTGTTTTCCACTTCGCAGAGTTATGGCACTTGCATTCTCCCTTAGATTGACTACTGTTTGAAATGAAAATTTCCCTGAGCCTTTAGATTCTAATATTCCCACATTTGTAACCAACTGTCCTACTTGGTTCCTTAAATCTTGAACAGAAGCTTTTGTCTCCTGCCGGGACTGCTGTGTCTGAGTAATGAATGCTTTGAGCATGTCTTCAATGGATCTTTCTGAAGTGGCTGGAGCTGCTTGTCGCGGTTGGTACTGAGGTTGTGTTGGTTGGAAACCTTGCTATCTAGGTGGGAACACTCCTTGTGTTGGTGGCCTATTCCCTCCATAACTGAGGTTCAGATGATCTCTCCAGCCTAGATTGTAAGTTTTTGAGTAGGGATTATACTTCTTTGGTTAAGTTTGGTTGTTACCTACTGCATTGGCTTGCTGTGCATTCTCATCCTCTAGCAATGTTGGGCACGAATCAGTAGCATGCCTTGTCATTAAACATATTTCGCAAGCCTTCGCAACCGGCACGTTTCCTGTCGTTAATTGTTGCACCACAACAGTTAAGTTAGAAATCTTTTGTACCAATTCACTCGTACTTGCCTCACTTACCCTTTGTGGAACATGATCATTCCTTGTTCCGTATTATTGTGAGTTAGCAGCCATGTTTGCAATCAGATTTCTTGCAGCCTTCAATGTCTTGTCTACTAATGCTCCTCCACTAGACGCATCGATCATACTTCTTTCCATCGGTATCAGTCCCTCGTAGAAGTAATGAATCAAATGTTGCTCATCGATTTGGTGGGGAGGGCAGCTAGAGCACAATTTCTTGAATCTCTCCCAATACTCGTACAGTGTCTCTCCATTAAATTGTCAGATCCCGCCGATCTCCTTCCTTATGTTAGCCACTCTTGAAGCAGGAAAATACTTTTCTAAGAATAGCCCTTTCATGTCACTCCATGAATTTATTGATTCAGATGGGAGATAGTACAACTAATCCTTTGCTAAATCAGCTAGGGAGAATGAGAAGGCTCTTAACTTGATTTGCTCCTCTGAAATTTCATGTGGTTTCATGGAAAAGCACACCACATGGAACTCCTTCAAATGCTTGTATGAATCTTTACCTGTAAGACCACGAAAAGTAGGTAAAAGATGATTTAGTCCGGATTTAAGTTCAAATTCAGCATTTAAAATAGGATATGCAATGAACAAAGGTTGGTGAGTGAGATTAGGAGTATCCAACTGTTTCAATGTCCGATTGTTGTTTGGCTCCGCTATCTTTTCTTCTTCGTCTGACTCGGTGAATGATTTGTCAGAAAGTAATTCCAAAGCTAAGTTGAGGCCCGATGATGATGTAGAAGCCTCGTCTAAATCTGCAATAGACTGTTGAACTTTTTGCTTCCTTAGCCTCCTTGTAGTTTTCTCAATCTCTGGATCAAAATCTAATGTAGTAACCTGAGAAAATCGAGTCATAAAACAAAAACAAAAGAAATAATAGAATAAAAATAAAACGCACAATTACTCCCTGGTAACGGTGCCAAAATTTGGGAGTTGTCGTTGACACTCCAAAAGTAACCTCACTTTCACTTCACAAATTTAAATAATTACCACAGTAGTAAGCAAGGATCGATCCCACAGAGAGTAAAGTTTGTTTTAAATTTATTCTACTATTTTAACAGAAAATAAAGATTGGGGGATTTTTGAAATTGTTTTAAACTAAGAAAAACAGAATTAATTGATGAAATTAACAAAGTGTGTGAAACCTTCAGTTCTGCAGTTCAGTTTTGCCAAGTACAATAATTAATTAATCAAGTTGTTATTATTTACCCTTCAATGAAACTATTAGCCCTAGATAACAATAAGCTCTGCTATCCAAAATTCTCCTTAGATATTTACTGTATAAAACAAGCTCTTCACCAGATTCAACTAACATACAACCTAAAACAAGCTCTCTAGATTTAATATGATAGAAGCATTAAGAAATAGAGAATTAGGCTAATCCAAGCAACAAACATGTCGACGCTGGGAAAATTCTTTGATGTTCGTCCTTCCTAAGTTTGTGTTGTTTGTTTTTACCCTTTTGCGTTCACTATGTCTATGGATTTTATTAAAGAGTGAAGTTTTAGGAAAGCAGTAACGACATAAGTGTCGACGAAAAAGATTAATTTTATTATTTTTATGATTGGACCGAATGAGACAGGGTCACCAGTTGGTATAGTTTAAATGGATGTACCAACTCATCCGAGTTTTAAAAGTTTTCGCAATATGGTCTAATATGTGACTCCGAAAGATTGGCCTGAAACCCGAGATTCGGGGAATTCGGGGGCTAGGTTAAGCGAGGGGAAGGTGTTAGGCACCCCCCGATTCCCGTGAAAACACGGTACCGTATCTTATTGATTTTCTATGCATAAAATGTGTGTGTGTGTGTGTTTTATTTGGAAAGTTTTATTCTAAGTCTCATTGTGAGTTATTTGGAAGTAGTGTCGTTCCTCTTTTGAACCTATGTACGAAAGGTTTGATTTAATAAAAGTTCATTTTTAGACAAAATATACATTTCATATGATATTTTGGAAAACACAAGGTTTTTAAATCCTTCTCCCGAATAGTAATCAAGGACCTTTGATACTTCCATTATTGATTTTATAGTATATGTAATTATTACGAAAGTAGTGTTGTACCTCTTTAACCCTATGCACAAAGGATGTTAACTTTATTGATCGGAATGATACCTGACACCACATCGCAAGACTACACAGCATCCTGCACTGTCATGTTAAATGTCCTGGCAGTCGGTCGGTTGGTTACGATTGGTCCCGTGATAGTTAGAGCATTGCCACCGTTGTTTTCCCTGTTCCTACCCCTTCAGATCCTTTCTTGGGACAATCCCTATCCAAATGGTCGTTCGACCCACATGTGAAGCAGGCGCCCTTCTTTGGATTAGGACAGTTAGGTGCTATGTGGCCTTCCTGACCATAATTGTAGCACACCCGTTTTTCCTTCATACAGACCCCCAGGTGAGCTTTCCCGCAGGTCGGACATGCTTCAATTCTCTTTTTCTGACTTCCTTGCTGATTCACGAGTGATGAGTTATCATTCCACCTCCTTTTCTAGTTATTGTTTCCTCCTGCGTTGCTGCCACTAGCTTTGTTATTACCTTCACTCTCATTCTTCTTCTTCTTCTGATCCTGATTGTACTTGGTCACGGCGTCTCTACCACCTTCAGTGAGGATGGCCTTCTCCAGTACCCCAGCAAAAGTGTTCAATTAGAACATTAACACTTTGCTATACAACCAGGGCTTCAAGCCCTGTTCAAACCTCCTTACCTTCCTCTCGTCGGTGTGCACTTGGTATGTAGAAAACCTAGCTAATTCATTAAACTTCGCCGCATAGTCTGGTACCGACATATTCCCCTTCTTGAGCTCCAAAAATTGTACCTCCATTTGGTTCTACGAGCTTGTAGGGAAATACATCTCGAAGAACATTTCTTTGAATCTTTCCCAGGTGATCACACCTTCTCCTCCTCGGACTTTATTTGCTTGCCACCAATAACTGGCTTCTGATTTCAACATAAAGGTAGCGTAAGCGGTCTTCTGGTCCTCCCTGACCTTAGCAACGTCGAAAACCTTCTCCATCTCCATAACCCATGTTTGTGCTTCAATCAGACTCATGAATCCTTTAAACTATGGCGGTCCCACCGCCTTGAAGTCCTTGAACGTTGTATTTCGTGGAGCTTGAGGTTGATTATTAATTGCTCAGTCCAGTAAGTTCACCAACTGCTACACGGGGTTAGCGTTAGCATTGGCGTCGTTGTTGTTCGTCGACCTTTCTTGGGCCGGTTGACGGTTTGGTCGTCTTCTTGGTGACATATTTCTGTTAAGATATACGCTTATTAGATCATTATTCGATTCTCTAAATATTTAAGACTTAACTTAAATACTTTAACATAATCACTTATCACATAATCATCTCAAATAACTCTGATATTTTATTTAATCAAAAGTTTTAACATAAGAAGATAACATCACTGCTATTAACATCAACTATCCCGAGATAAAGAATCTTCAGGATTTAAATCATTAAAATATTCCTTTGTTTATAATCACATCAGAATTTATATTATTAACTACCAGATAGGTTTTCACATAATCAAAATGTTCCTATCACTGCCCACTAAGGCGACGAACAGCTTTACTGCGTTCTTCCTCCATGATGCGGAACATCGTCCTGCGATCTAGCATATAAAAGGGCAGACCTTCGAACTAGACTGGATAGTACATCACCCGATCTTGGGCCTTGTCAATTGCATTCTGAAACGTATAATCCGTCTCCTCAATCTTCGCTTTCTTTGCACGGCCATTATTCTCTACAAGATCTGCACGTCGTGAATCCCTCACCCAAGATTCCTCTGCTATGGCAAGCCTTGTTGATTTCTCTTTCAATTCATTCTTCAATTTCTCTATCTCCTCTGACTTTTCTTCACATTGGCCCTTCTCGTGGACCAATTCCCACTCTACGTCTCCAAGACGTGTGTAAAGAGCCTCCATCTCACCATCCTTCTGCTCGATGGTAGACTGTTGAGTAATCGTCTGCTCCTTCAGCTCCTGAATAGTATCTCGTAACTTTATGTTACGGTCATACAATTCATCATATATCTCAGCACTGATAGAGTTCGGTGCGAACTCTTTAAAGTCTTCCTCCTCCTCCTCAGCTGTCTCAGCCGGGATATCAATCTCCTCAGAGTCCTCCTATGAATCAAACACTGGCTCATGCTCCCTACCAACGACTGTGATAAAAGGAGATGGCTCTCGTCGGATCAACTGCTCCCAGACTGTGTGAATGTCTCGGGGCTCCTCCTCTCTAGCCTCTCGGGGTACGACGTCCCTAGGCTGACTTGGTTCTCCAGTATCCGTCATCCTGACAAATCAAATTTTAAGTCTTAGTTATTAAGTGATGCTAATCGATACTCTCGTAAATATATAAGTATAAGCACATAGCACATAAGTTAATTTATTATCTTTCTTAGAACTCGATAAGAGTTATCATTACAATGTTCTCGATCTCTTAAAAGGCTATTACCCTAAGGTTTTCTCCCACCTAAGGTTCATACCCTACAGCTTTGATACCAACCTGTGACACCCCCAAATCCGGGTTCTTCAATTTTCACGGGATTTGGTGTTCACTGTACAAATATCATATGACTATCTACCCATAATAAATGAAAACCATTAAATAGATAGAAATAAATCCTCCCCTTATGGGGTTACAACATCTGAATATAAATACATCAATCCCAGGTCATACTAACCTTAAATATCAAATGCGAAAATGTAAACAAATATTAAGTCTTCCACAACTTTAACATAAGTCTTAAACATAAACATATTAAATAAACAACAAGTCTTCATCACTTGTTGACCTTGCCCTTGCCTTTGCTAGTAGAAGGATCGTCGGACCTTTCGTTCTTAACTGCAATGTTATTATTACGCAAGAGTGAGCACGATTGCCCACAAGTATAACAATATAATAACATGCGAGTGAAACAAAGACTTCTGAATAAAGAAAACAAGGCTTTTGAATCAAGAATGAATAACAAGAATCAAAAGAACATCTGAGGGTCATAAGACCTCAAACTATATCCTAGGTTGTCAAGTGTTTATACTTGAAACTTTTAACAGTCATAAGACTATGGACTCTACTTCTCGTACTTAGGGGGATCAGCCCTTAGTACCATACTGTGCACAATATCTTAACGCAAAAGCATTATAAATCCCCTTTACAGGGTTGTTCATCTCAGTTTGACATCAGAGTCCGCACCAAAGGAAGTTTGGTTTGGATAAGTTCAATAATAGTTCTGGAATTTAGAACGCTCATCAACTATGGACTTATCAAATCAATAAGGGTTCGCTCGTCTTACAAGGTTCAATAATAAATGATATTCAATTTGAATAACAAATCTCAAGAGTATAGAATTTAATAAATATTGTATAACTGAAGTAATACTTGAAAAAGGGTTATAATATCTCATATGGAATCTTGAACTTGAATAGTAAGAACAAGAACTTGATTGACATAGAATTATAAGCATCGAACTTGCTCACGAATAACTTTGAAGTTAGAAAGTTTGCTCAATTTAAATACTATGAATAAGAACTTGTTTAACAATAATAAGTTAGGGATAGAATACTTGCTCAATGTAAAAGTAAGGTTTGAGTTTAGGAAATTTGCCTCGTGCGCAAGCTACAAATCTAGTTACAATTTAATTCCTCAATGTCTTACACATTACATTATGTATACGATGTTGATTAGTTCATAACCATTACGTTCTAACCGTTAAACTTCTTCCTTAAGTTTAACTTAACAACGTGGTTTGTAACTTAACTTGCTAACTAACCACGTACGTGAGTTTAAACTCACCACATACCTATCACACATGTATAACACTTTAAACTATCAAAGTCATACTCTATGATACAATATCTATGTACACATATAACATAATCATATGAGTCTTCAATTTATTTTAAACATGTCAACAATATATTATCTTATTGTTTAATACACTTATCAAGTCATCACATCAAGTTAGCTAAACATGCACTGCCTAAAATTTTCTCGGAGACCAAGTCAAGTCCCCGGACAGCACCCACCCCCGCTGGGGCGGAGCTTTTTGCCTACCAGGATCTGCTGGGGCGAAGCCCCCTGCTAGGGAGAACTCTGGTTCGCGATTTTGACAGTTCGTTGGCCCAATTAATTCCAATTAAATGCAAATTAAACTAATACCGTGATTTCTATGAAGTATAAACTTCATAGAAACATCATGCAATGTTAGTAACATGTTTTTAACACCTTAAATCATGCAATTACTCGAATCAAATCACGTAATTTCGCTGGTCTTGGTGTTCTTGAAAGTTTTGAAGAAAAACATAAAATTTAACATCACGGATTCATTATAACTCCGAATCCGTCCGTTCAAAGTTTATTTTCTTTGTTTTAACATGTATTATCATAATCTACTGTCAAATTTAAGTTAAACAAACAATTCATGACATACAATTGTTCGTAAGGGCCATATATATAACTTTTATACTCTATAACTTCACAAAATCCAATTACGACATATTTATATGAAATTGATGGTTTGAAAATATATATATAAATGGTAGAAAACATATTATGATTATATATTATCATGTATATACACATAAGTCATCAATTCATGCATTGATCATACAATAGTTGTTTTACAGAGAACTCAAAACACCCGTTAATGGAAAACTCTGATTATAGCATGTTTATATGAAATTGATTACTCTAATCACATGAATGTATGATATAAACATATACTAACATATATATCATCATATACTCATCAATTATCAATCTCTTCAATCACAAAGGAGTTTGAAATAGTTTTTTATAGAAAATATAAGAACGTAAATAAGAGTTTGGGTTGAAGAGATTACCCTGCTAGTGTGTGTATATGATTCAAGTGCTCTTCTTCTCTCAAACTTCAATCTCTCTCAATTAACTCTCAATCTCTCTCAACTTCTCTAAGCTTCTCTCTTCTTTTTCTTCTGATATGAATATAAAATAAAACTGGTGTATATGTGATATATGTATATAATGTTTACGTGAAAAGAAATCGTGAAATCATGGGTCGTCAGTTAACTCCCACTATGGGCTAACTGACCAACCTCCTATAAGGCCATGTTTGGCTAGCTTAAAGAGTCTCTTCTCATTTATTTTAATTAACTCTTATTATATAGTTTAATAATGTCACACACAATTAATCATATAATCTTATTTAAATTAATTAAATAAAATAAAATAATTTCATATTAAATCACATAGTCACATAATTAAATTTCTCATTTATTAATTATGTCAAATTATTAAATCTCTAATTAATTATTAAATTAATTAGAATAACATTATGCTTATTAAAATAATTCATTTAATCAAATAAGCTCAATTAAATTCATACTTTGAATTATAAAATTCTCCACATTAATTTAATCAATGTAACGCATATAATTAAATTAATCTATCACAATTTCATCAATTAATTATTTGACTCAATAATTAAATCATCAAAAATATTTATTCAATTCAATAAATATTTAAATAAATTATAAAATCTTGTTCGTCACAGGACGAAGAATATTTCTCAAAGAAATCAAATGCCTCAAACTCCTATTTTAGTTGTTGAGATTTTTGATGTTTGGGGTATAGATTTTATGGGACCTTTTCCTTCATCCTTTGGGAATGTATATATTCTTTTGGCTGTTGATTATGTCTCAAAATGGGTGGAAGCTAAAGCCACTAGGACTGACGATTCTAAAGTTGTTGAAGATTTTGTCAAGACTAATATATTTGTCAGGTTTGGAGCACCACGAGCCATCATTAGGGATCACAGAATTCACTTTGCAATAGGGTGTTAGCGGCTTTGTTCAAGAAATACAATGTGGTGCACAAGGTTTCTACATCCTATCATCCGCAAATTAATGGTCAAGCTGAGGTATCCAACTGGGAGATCAAATCCATTTTGGAGAAGGTAGTCAACCCGGGCAGGAAGGATTGGAGTCTGAGATTAGATGATGCACTTTGGGCATATCGAACTGCATTCAAAACTCCTATTGGGATGTCACTATACAGGATTGTGTTTGGGAAACCATGCCACTTACCTGTAGAGTTGGAGCATAGGGCTTTTTGGGCAATCAAGCAGTGCAACATGAGTTTGGAGGCAGCTGGAGTACACAGGAAGTTGCAGTTACAAGAGTTAGAAGAATTGAGGAATGAAGCCTATGAAAGTTCGAAGATTTACAAGGAAAAGACCAAGTCCTTGCATGATAAGCAGATTGTGCAAAAAACCTTTGTTGTGGGACATAAAGTTTTGCTATATCATTCTCGGCTTAAGTTATTTCCAGCTAAATTGAGATCTAGATGGGTTGGTCCTTTTGTTATTACTAATGTGTTTCCTCATGGTGCAGTTGAGATTCATAGTCCAACAACAGGAAAGATTTTTAAGGTGAATGGACATAAATTGAAACCGTTCTATGAGGGACAACAGGTGGAAAATATTGAGATGGTGGAGCTGGATGATCCAATCTGCGAAGGATGAGAAGATAGGAATGATGTCGAGCTAAAGACAATAAATAAGGGCAACTGCTTGGGAGGCAACCCAAGAACTCATATTTGATTTTTTTTCTCTCCTTTTACTTTTTAGTTTTTGCATGTTAGTTGAATAACATTCTCTGCTTTGCATGATTTTCTTACATTGGAGACAATGTAAGGTTTGAGTGTGGGGGGAGGTTTTAGGTTTTTCTTTAGGGATATCAATCTATTCTTGATAAGAAATTTGAAAAATTGATGCCTTTTGAAAATTTTTGAAAAAATTGTGTTCCATAATTCTATTTGCCTATGTGTTCCGAAGGTTAAAGTCAAAAATTGGAAATCAATGCTAAACTTCAGATTTTATTTGATTCTTATTTAGTTGATGATTAATGAGAACTAAGCCATAATCCGTAATAACTTATTTGAATTAAATTCGTATTTGCATAAGAACTTGAACATGTGATATATGCTTAGTTGGCTAAGTTATTTGTGGAGTTGTCTATGTGCACTAATCTCATGTTTTAGAACTATTTAACTGCTTATGCTATTTGCAGGATCATGTGAAAAAAAATCAAAAAATTTGTGAATCACAGTGAGAATTTGCTAAAAAAATTGAAAAAGAAGCAAAAGAGAAATCATGTGGTGAGATGAGATGGAGCGTAAAACGCAATCTCTCATAAACACGTGCGAATAAGTGAGATGGAGCATAAAATCCACTCACTTACAAAAGAAAGATTGAGGAAGGTGAATGGAGCATAAAATGCATTCACCGGAACCAAAAAGAAAGATGGAAAGGTTCTTGTAAAAATAAAGCAGGAAAAGTATGTTTTGAGTATTGAGCGGTGTGCATGGTTTTTGCTCCATGATAACTAAGTTGAGTAAGTGTGTGGATCATAAAAGAGTTGTTTATGTGGGCACAGTTTGATTTAATGAAATCCAATGGTGAAAAGGCATGGTTGTTGTTTTGAGTTGATTGATGAAGCATTGACTATGTTCTTGTGGGTTTAGTGTTGATAATTATGATTTGTACCTTGAAGCCTTTTGACACTATGGTTGAATAGAATTTTTCTATAAATCAAATCTTTGGTTTACACGAGGACGTGTAAAGGCTAAGTGTGGGGGAATTTGATGAGTGCATAATGTTCATATATTTTGATTCCTTTATGTTTAGTTTATTGCATATTTTGTGGTGTATATGGACTTATTAAGGTGTTTATTGTTTTCAAGTGAATTAAAGCTAGAAGGATGGAAACAAGTTGATTTGGAGCAAAATTGAAGAGAAAAAGAAAATATGATTGCAAAGCAGGGTTTGACCAGAGTTTGACTTTCGCGATTTTGGAGATTTTTACATAGATTTGGATTGATATTGCTATTAGAATTAGGATTGCTTTGGACTGAAATTTTATTTTCTTATTAGATTCTATTTCTTTATGAAAACTAGTTATGATTTGTAATTCCTTTTAGGATTTGAATTTCTAGTTCTCATAGGATTTAGGTCTTTGTCTAACACTATAAATAGAGAATGATAGTCAAGATTTTAATTGATTCAATCTTCTACCAACTATCATACCTCGTTGAAGTGCAGACTTGGAGCATGTCAGGCTAGTTTCTTTATTCAGTTCTAAAGGGAGGTGAAACCTTGTTACAAGTAATTAATTAATTGAGTATTATTATTTATTCCTTCTTGTATGAAATTTCTTCTGATAATCTATTTTCATTGATTGTATGCTAATTGATCTAATTGATTTGATATGGCCAATTAAGTTAATTTGATCATTATCATCTGCTAGATTAAGATTGGTATTACGTGTAATTGATATATGTCTTCATCATAAGTAGCAACTTGGTAATAATAATTGTGGACAAGCTTTTGTGTATTTCTAAGATTATCATAAAACAAGTTAAACAAATCGAGCTTATGTGTTTGTTGCTTAGAGTAGTCTAATTCTCTATCTCTTAATGCTTCTATCATATTAAATGTAGAGAGCTTGTTCTATGTTGTATGCTAGTTAAATATGGTGAAAAGCTTGTTTCATACAATAAATATCTAAGGAGAATTTCGGATATTAGAGCTTATTGTTATCTAGGGCTAATAGTTTCATTGAAGGGTAAATAATAACAACTTGATTAATTGATTGTTGTACTTGGTGAAACTGAACTGCAAAACTGAAGTTTTCACACACTTGGTTAATTTCATCAATTAATTCTGTTTTTCTTAGTTTAAAACAATTTCAAAAATCTCCCAATCTTTCTTTTTTGTTAAAATAGTAGAATAAATCTAAAACAAATTGTACTCTCTGTGGGATCGATCACTAATTACTACTGTGCTAATTATTTAAATGTGTGAAGTGAAAGTGAGGTTAATTTTAGAGTGTCAACGATAGCTCCCAGCAGCATTCTGCCTGTACTTTCAATCTAAAAAAATAAAAAATAAACAGTGAACAGTCACATTGAGCACTAAGATAGAGCAAACGATTTTTTATTGAAAAAAAATATTCAATGTAAAACTAGTAGTAGGAATACCAATTAATAATATTTTGTCTTATTTTTAGCTTAAAGTCGGACCTTTAAGTGGCGTTCAACTCTCTTCTGACATCTACACATTTCCTTCTTTTTTTCCAAGTTTGCTTAGAAAAAAATTATTAGAAAAAATATTAAAAAAAGGTTTCAATGTCATTTCATTTGTTGTTGGATCAAAAAAAAATTCTTTAAAAAAATTGTTTTAAAAAAAATTAGGATCAAATTTTATTTTTAATAAAAAAAAAATTTATCCCTACCAACTTTCTTCAAATTTGCTTTATAGTGGCGTTCAAAAAAAACTTGCAAAGATCCCTGACATCTTAAAAAAAAACATATCCCTTCAAATTTACTTTATAAAAAAAAAAGTTCAAACGCCAATTGAAGCAGCATTCAACCCTCTCCCTCCTTCTAGCATCTTCAACTTTCCTGACATCCCTCTCCTCCTCTGACATCTTCAGTTTTTCTTTTTCAAATTTGTTTAATAAAAAATCAAACCAACACCAATTCAACTAGCGTTAGGCGTTGAATCAATTTTTTCCAATTTTACAAAGAAATTTTTTTAAAAAAAATATATAATAATTTTTTAAAACAAAAATTGTTTATTTCAAAATTGGCATTGGATTTGATTTTCAAACTCTATCGCTAATCCAATTGGCGTTTGGCCCATATTGTGAAAGCTTGGGAATTTTAGTTGTAATCTAGAAATTTGGGTGTGATTTAGTCTAATCTTGGAAAATATTATTTATTAATTGACCAAGCAGAAATATTCTACAAATAAATACATGAAATTCTTTTTCTTGCTGCTACCGAAAGCTTTCTTCAAGTGCTGAAATAAGCACTCAGAAATAATATTTTTAGCTTCTTCTGCTTCTCCAATGCTTCTTTGCCTTAGGTGGTGATGGTGTCTAAGTTTTTTATTATGTGGCTGCTTGCAGGACCTTATTCAAGTGCTGAAATGCAAAAGCCCTCTTCTTCTCTCTTTTTTCCTCCTTCCTGCATCCACTGTCAAGAGACGTTTAAGTTACCCTCGTCCCTCTCTATCCTCCCCTGCCTCCCGACATTGAATCTGCATAAAACATTTGAGAATCACTAAATGAGTACTGTTAAGAAATATCCTTCAGATATTACACTCTTACACCAATTGCTTTATTACATGTTTATGCTATTCTACACTTCTAGTTCAATACCATGTTTTTATTTTCTGCTTTAAATGGTTCCTACTTTGTTTCGTTGACTTTATTTTTTGAATGTCACGGATTGAATACGACAAATTTGGGTTAAATATTTTTTTGGTCACTGTACTATAGTTCAACTTACAAATAGATAACTGAACTTTTTTTTCTTACAGTCAACTAAATGTACTCGACTTTTCTAACACAAAGTTAAAAAAACCGTTAAGTCCTTTGACTTTAAACACAAAATGACACCTAAGCTGTTGATTTGTAAAAAAAAAACTGATGTGACAGTGATTATGCAACTTGGTAGTGTTTATTTGGATGGGAAGGAAAAAATTTATGAATAAAATGAAAAAAATATTTTAAAGTATAATATAAATTTAAAAGGTTAGCCAAAAAACAAAAAAATAAATAAATAATATATTTAATTATTTTTATAATTAATATCAAATAAATTTTTATTTATAATTAAGCCATTTATAAAACATAAAAACTAAAAATATGCTAATTAAAATTAAGGGGAATATGAAATACATTTAGGGGAAAATGAAAGAAAATTATAATAAAATCAGAAAATTTAGCAAAAAATACATGGTAAAAATTAAAAATAAAGAGTTATTTAGTTACTTTTTAATTAATAGCAAAAAAAGTTTTAATAAAAAATATAATTGAGGAAATTATAAAAATTATAAAATTATAAATATTTTAAAATTAAAAATCTTAACAAGTATAATTATTTAGGAAATTATAAAAATATACATATTTATAAATTTGTTTTTACAATTTTTATTTATTTTATATACATACATATTTATAAATTTGTTTTGACATTATATATATGCATTTTTACTTGACAAATTAATGAATTATGTGTAATAAAAACAATTTTTTAATTAAATTAGCTAAATTAAAAGGAGAAATTACTGCCCATATTCTTCTTTTCATATTCATGAATTCGTACTATTCATCTTCTTCATACCACTGACCAAAAATCAAATTCAACAATAAGATAATAATCAACAAAGAAGAAGAGGGAAACAATAGATCTGTCAGAATCGGAAACCTCATCCCCAAAATCCAAATCAAACTTGAAAATAAAAAAGTAATAACATACAAACAGTTTAGATCCGAAAGTTAAAACATCCATTTGAACAAATCAAAATGAAAGAATAAACACCCAAAACTGATTAATAGAGAGAACAGAGCAATAAAACTGTAAAATTAGCAAGGGAAATCTCCATGGTTTCCGACCATAGAGCAACTCCATATCTTTCTCTGTTGACATTAATTGGCGGGGATGCTTTGGGGTCGGCCTTCAATTAAGGTATCGGTTAACTACGGACTGAACGGAAGGGTCGCCGAAAGCGTAGGTGTTGCCCGCCATGGAAAAGGCGATAACGACAACTTGAGCATTACACTTTAGTGCAGAGCTCCCTTGCTTTCTTGAAAAGCCCTTAACGACGCTTCGTGAAGGTAATCTGCCTTTTGGATCTGTCTTCTATTTTCTTGATTTCTACTCTTCTGCGTTCTTTTTCGATTTCTGCAACTGTAAATGTATAAACCCTAGAACACACAAAAAACGTCAACAGAGAAAGATATGGAGTTAAATAATTGGAACGAGAGGTTTCTCGGGGTTAAATAATTTCAATTTTAACCGATTTATTTTATAATTTCCTTAATTATATTTATAAATAATTAAATAAAAATGCATTTGATAATAATTAAAAAATAATTGAATATACTTTAAATTTATTTTCTTATTTTTTTGGCTAAACTTTTTTAATTTATATTATTATATTTGTAAATAATTAAACAAAAATTCATGTAATATTAATTACAAAAATAATTAAATATAAGTTTCATTTATTTTATTTTATTTTTGACAAAATTTTCTAATTTATATTATTATTTGTAAAAAATTAAATGAAAATTTATTTGGTATTAATAACAAAAATAATTAAATTTATTTTTAATTTATTTTTTTGTTTTTTGGCTAACTTTTCTAATTTATTTTGACATATATTGTTTTATTTAGAATAAATCTTTCATTTTTTCCATAAATTATTTCCTTAATTTCCAAGTAAGAAAGCCACATGGAATGATTTGTGCCACATAAATATTTTTTTTAACTTTGTGTTAAAAAAATGTAAAAAAATGAGTACAGTTAGTTGACTTTAAAAAAAAAATCAATTATCCATTTACAAGTTGACATATAGTACAATAACCAAAAAAGTATTTAACCCGACAAACTTCAACAAAATCCTAGTTTAGTATGAATCTATTCGTCAAACTTCTGCCAAGAATAGTTTAGTTAAAGATTTTCCAGTCGAGAAACAGTTTTATCTTTAGAGTAATAGATATCATACTTTGGAGCCCAGTAAAGAACAAGCGTAAGGCAGGATAAGCAAACATTTCAAAAGGAATTACAGCTGATGCTATTCATACTTCCCAATTATAAATTGGTATCCCACAGATTGTGCAGGATTTTATTTTACAGATTGACCAATTGATGAGTGGTACTGGTTAAAGAATGAGTAATCAATGACCCTTATGTGCACCCAAAATCAGCCTAATACTTTTGAAAGAAATGAAAATGTTCATTTCGATAAAATGTTAAATTCCATTGAAGATATCAAAAGTTGCAGGGTTTTGCACAAAAACAAAAATAAAGAGCAATATGATATCGTACCCTGATCCAAACCCAAATGGAGAAGGGATGTTACATCCCAAAACCGTTATGAAATGCCATAAACAACGATCAAATAATTCCTGTTAACAAACAAAAAACAACAAGCATTTGTTAGTACAAATTAGTACAAACAACCAAAAGGCACTCTCAGTAACCCTTTCTATAAATTTCCTCAAAACCCTAATTTAAAACATGAAAAAAATACATTTATGATAACTAATTGCTGGATTGTACCACATCTAGTGGGAAATCAAACTGCTATAAAGATGCGGGATTTTTGTAAGGAAATCGGAATCTGCCTAAATTGTGGAGAATAATCAACAGGTACTTTTTCCAAAAATAACCTTTAAAAAGACATTTTTGATTAATGCAATTGTTTGAATTTTATCATAATCAAACTGCAACTGGTATAACCAAAAATGCCGAATTTTTGTAAGGAAATCGGAATCTGCCTAAATTGAAAGTTTAATTTCTTAAATTAAACAACAAATAATCAGTTAATAAGTCATAGAAGATTATACCTAACCTTATTGGGTGATCTGGTCTCATCGTCGTCTTCTTCGCTAATTTCGGCAACTCCACAACTCGTTTCTCCTGAAAGGCCTCTTTGATTTATGATCAGCGGCATGATCAAAATAAAAAAGAAGAAAAATATTTTAGGGTTTGGGTTAGCAGCGGCAAAGATTTGGAATTGGGTTTGTGGGAAAGAGGCTTAGAGAAGACTCTTATATAGGGCAAGGGCGTAATAGTCGATGTTACAGATTCGGCGCTCCGGAGCTACTAGGGTTCTCCAAACTTTGGAGTTCCTTAAATCTTAACCGTCGATTTCAATCTAAAGGTTGAGATGAGCCAGATAGGCATTGCTTTAATTTAATTAGCCACGTGATAAAAGAATAGGTTCCAACTCACCCTACTTTCTCTCTTAATTTTTCATGCTTCACGTCAATCCCATCAACAGCCTTCCTCCAAACACTTACCTTCTTATCTCCACCATTTTCAAACTTAGTTTGGCCATCTTCTGCCATAACAGAAAGAAGTATCATACTCGGAGCCTTCCTCCAAACACTTACCTTCTTATCTCCACCATTTTCAAACTTAGTTTGGCCATCTTCTGCCATAACAGAAAGAAGTATCATACTCGGGAGCGGGAGTGTCAGTATTATATTGATCAATTAATTAATTTACTATGAAGTTGATTGAATCCAATCTTCACTATCAAGACTCATCTCTTCTCCAACTTAAAACTTGTTAATTTAAGAATAGAATTACACAACCAATTTTGCAACTTGCCAAATTAACAAGTACAAATCAAAGTTAAGGATATGTTTCAATTGTATGGATATGATCCTCACTATCCACCTTAATTATTTTTACTCCCTCTGTTCTGAAAGAGTTTCATGGAATGTGTACAAATAACTTTACATTTATTAACTTTAATTTGCTTTTCTTCGCCGTAAAATCAATCAATTTACTGTTGGTTTCTTGTTCTCTTTCACCTACGGGTGGCTTCCTATTGGTTTAGTATATATTTCTCCTTTTTTTTAATTGCAAATAAAACATGATTGTTGGATTATTACTTAATTTAATGTTATTGTTTTGATTTAACTTCTCTGTTCTATCTTCCTTTTCAGTTAATAGGTTTGTCATATTTAGTTTATTTTAGTTTTCATGCTTTACATAATGTATTGTCATAACATAGTTATAATAAATAAGTTTATTGTTTCTTTTAGTTAGTACTCATGTTTTAGTGTTTTATTAATATTTATAAAATTAGCTTTATTTTATTTCATGTAATTACTAGTATTAATTTTAAACTATGGCTAACTATTTTTTAACACCTAGAATGAAGATTAAACTAGCTAGATATTTCAAAATTAACAGTTTTTTCCGTACCGAAATTAGTGGTTTATTGTTTAATTGTTTTTGCCTTTGTTGGGGCATGATTTTGTGGGCCCGAATGATTCGGTGTGGCCTATCCCACGTGGAGGAATTTTCCATTGTGGCGATGTATTTCAGTTAGGAGTCTTGGCTTTTAAGGAAACAGTCCGGATCAGTTTCGATTTCCTTTCTTTAAAGAGATTGAATTCTATCTCACTATGGTAACTACCATGATAAGAAGTCATATTCTAACTCAAGGACAAGGTGTTACAGAAGCTGTGATCAACGATAAATACACAGTTATACCCTAATTCACAAGTAATGATATTTTGAACACTAAAGTATTAAACCTCTATTGTTACCTCAATTCTCCAGCCTATACTTATTCTCACACCGGAGCTATCCCCCGTGACCTAGGTCGTCAGCTTCCTTAGTGTGATTTTATTTCTGTGTAGGATTCAACGCGTTATTTGGTGATTGAACACGTGGAAGATCTTGACATTAACATTAGCGCTAGAAGGATGGCCCTTTAGTGCTACCTAATCTTTTAATCACCCACATATTTAATAGGAGTTATGACAAGTAAGGCGAATACAGTTTTTAACCACGAGAGATCTTCGGTCAATCCCACTGCCCAAATTAGAGGTTCAGTCAAAGACCTGCTCGAACCCAAAAGACACGTCAAGGATAGGCTTGGGCCCAAGAATCATTCTTCGGACCCAATAAAGGCTCAGTCAGCCCCGACCCAGCGCCAATTTTTCTCAACCAGTCAACGAACTACCAACTCCAACAATCGCGCTGCGAACACTTAGTCTCAGACGCACACACACAAGAAGCGGGATCGAGAGTAGGATAATCAAGAGAAATGAGTTGATTCTGACTAGTAAGATGCAACAGAATAAGAATGTCATGGAGGCTCTATGCCTTCAACAAAAGGAGTTAGACACCCAGTTGGTTGCGTTAGTGAGCAATAAAGGGGTTTCATCGAGTCGTCATTGTAATAGCCAAAAAAAATTTGTACATAAATGAAAAATAAGAATTTTTTTATTTTTATTTTTCATTAAAGATAAAATTTTAGTCTAAAATGCGGATTATAATTATGACCAATGGAAATTTAAATGGTCATTACATGGAAGATCATTACATGGATTAATTTATTAAGCAAATTAAAGTCATATATATATATATATATATGTATGTATGTATACGGATCAAATAAGTCCCTTAAGAATCAGCCTGAAAACTAAAGAGCCCAGCAAATGTTATTAAAAAAATGAATGGATAACTTCAATCAAAAGCAACTGACTTAGTCATGTGATAACAATTATAACTCGGATTCGATTAGCATGAAATGAAGTGCTGACACACAGGCGGAATAAGCTGGGGGTGATCTCTCCGTCTGCGTGTCTGCACTGTATCATGAAGTGAATTTACCATGAAGTTCATTTCATGCTAACCACTCCCTTATAACTCGTTTAATGTTGTCATAAGTAAAGAGTGAGTAGCGGCTTAAACTGATTAGTCACCTTAGTGTGTCAGTAGCTAAAGAATAAGAAGTAACAAGGCGAAGACTGTTGTTTAAATTTTTTCTGCCTATAAATACATATCTCCCTCAGCAGTTTATATGTTACTGATAAATGAAATACAGAAAGAGAAAACAGAGGAAGGTTTCAGCTGAAGGAAGTGAGAAAATTTAGATAAATAAATATGAAAAATCAAGAGGAGAAGTAAGAGAAGGAAAAAAATTAGAAGATACATTTTTAGTTATTCTTTTTATTTTTATACTTATTGTATGCATATGTAATTTTTATATGAACTTTATATATCCCTCACAACATAGTAAAAGTAACATATGATGTGTTAATGTAGCAAAAAACATGAGTAAAAATGCAAAATTTTAGTGAAAACGGGGAAGAAAACCCTAGAAAACAAAAACTAGAAACCCTAGTTTGAGCGTTTGAAATTACAAGATAAGGGAGAAATGAAAATAAATATTCAAGAATGTAAGAAAATATCAAATTTGGAGAAACTGAGAAAAAGGAAAAAATATATTTTTTTTGAGTAAATAAGTTAAATAAAATTGTAAAACTCAGTTAAGGGTATTTGTTGACTAAAAATAAAATTATGATAAATTAATATTTTTGACCTTCATGAATAATGATATAGGTCAATTGCGGAAAAGATTTATTGAGTTGGAAAATAATCCACAGAAAATAGTCAGGTTCCCTAACTTGTGCAAGTTTATTATTTTGTTCTCTTAATTTATGAGAATTTCTTAAATCACAAGTTCCTTGATCTATTGCAAGTTCCTAGCTAAACCTTAAGCATTTTTATGGTTTTCGTAAAATTTTCCTGAGTTATGAATTTCGTTCTAGTTAATTGCTATCATGCAATATTAAATTCTAAACTATATTTGCAAGATTTGTTGAACTCTAAACTCTTTTAAATGTCCTTGATTTATTCGTAATAAAGAGAAAGCCTTTGTTTCGGCTTACTCTAAAATTTAACATTAATAATATTTTTTTTCCCAAACCAAATTATTTTGGGATGGAATCTTAGCCTGAGTTAAACGTCCCTATTTTATATAGGGGATATTATTGTCGAAAAATTTGACTTGTGAAGTTGATGTTATCCATAACATAGGGTACAATAGGCTTATCCTCTAAAGTGTCTGTAGAGAGTTTTTCAGTCTTCATGACTGATAAACACTGATGAAGAGTCATCAGTTTTTATAATTGTAAGACACTTACGTTCTTAGTCCTTTTGACCACTCAGTAGAAAAGAAAATTTATTTGATGATCATTAATTAAATCAGTTCATTATTGTATTATTATTCATTATCCTCATTTATTATTCTGATTTAGTTTGCATCCAGTTATTTGATTTCCTAATAATTCAATTCTTGATATTTCATATACTTGTTGAGCAACCTTATTGATCACCCTTGCGACATATATATATATATATATATATATATATATATGAAAAAAATGTATATACACAACTGTAGTTGTGTAGTACACAGTCGCCTATGGCGACGGTTTTTATGGGCTATAACGACGGTTCACTCATCGCTATAGCTATTCTGGTCCATGGCACCCGTCGCCATAGTCCAAAAAATCGTCATCATAGGTGACTATGTAATACACAGCTGTGCATATACATATGGGGACCGATCCATAGCCAACGTTGTCAACTTAAGGATAGCCTTACACACATCCTGAGCATCCATCCGATGATCTAACGGTTTAATAGAGGTTCTGTCCGCAGTTTAGTTTCTATTATTCCGCAATTTAATATTGCAGACGAGACAAATGTTCAAAATACACTCCTTATAAAAGTCTCTCGTCCACAGTATTAAATTGTAAACGCTAAGTATTTTTTTTTCCAATTGGGAAACGATGTCATTTTTTTATTAAGTACTTTCTACAGTATTAAACTGCGGACGCTAGGGAAACTCTTGTGGTTACTGGAGAGGATACAGGTGAACGTCCAAAGTCTATCCCTGATTACATGCCTTGGTATCGAAGCGATACACGACGTCAGATTTTAAATCTTAGGTTGGCTCAACAAACGACGGGGGAGTTCGATGGGACACATGGAGCTACAACTTATTTGGTATGTTATAAATTATATAATTTATTAATTAATTGTTACACTATTATTTTTTAAATGATGCTTATTATTATTTGTTATAACTTTGCATAGACTAAAACAATATAATAAAATATTGTAAATACGTTGATACATATAACATTTTACGTATATTATCTTACAGGTTGAGAATCTTGAACGTGTATACCATACATTGGTAGAGGGATACATATGTGTAAACGTAAATGATAATGCAATTCATCATATTACTAAAGCTATGGCGCTCTGTACTACGACCCTTACTGATGTAGGCCAATCACACTTGTTAAACTATCATCCAACTGATCCCGTCACACAATTTATGGAACCCCGCCCATGTGGACGTGGTAGACGACGTACGGATACATTCTCGACACTAGTTTACACTGAACACGTACGAGGCGATATTAGAGGTCGTCTGTTAGGTTTGTAAGATTCATAGACACAATCAAATTGCATAAAATAAGCGAAAACATGGTAAATCAGAGTTTTAAAATTTTACAAACCATATACCAGGATCATCCTTTATGCACAGCTATTAATTAATCGAAATAGAGGGAGATTTGGATTCACACCATTGAAGATTCCATCTTCCTCATGTACGAGTTCAACTCCAAATCTTTTCTTGCTCTCCTTAAATTTACCCGGTTAGATTCCTTCCTTTGATCAACATTAGTCACCTAAGTGTTTGGCCTCTAGAGGGGATCTACAAAGGAATAATGTTTACTCAAGAAGAAGGGTGTTTGGCTAACCCTAGTTTCTTTCTCTCTAGAAAATAAGTGATCTCCCAACTCTTTGAATAAAGTGTCTAACCTTGTTACATAATAAGACTTTCTTATTTATAGATGTAGGTAACCCTCCTAAACTATTTAGGATTAGGGTTTTATATTAATTAATTAAACCCTTTTAATTAATTAGGCTTTCCAATCCTATTGGAATAATTAAACTCTTTTAATTAATTAGCCTCCTAATCTTATTAGAAATATATATATGAGAGAGTATCTTAATAATTAATTCACAAACTCCTTTAGAAATTAAATAATAATAATAATAATAGTAATAATAATAATAAGACTCCTCTTATTATTTTATATTTAATATTTCTAAAATATCAAATATTAAATATTAAGCTATTTAATTTATTATATCACCTTAGTTTAAATTAAATACTCTTAACTTATTATTACGATTATGTCATTTGCTTCTTAAATAAATATTCTTTCTTTTATGGTGTGACACTTTAGGTTCTCCATATTAAACCGGTTGTGAATAAATAAAATAGAACAATTCTAATCATATTTAAATAAATAAATTAAACTATTTAATTCATTTAAATAAATAATATTTATTCTACAATAAGGGTAAGCTCCTTTAGCGATCAACGACTTTCCAGATAATATAGATTTCAACATTAATCATAAAAGAACCTTTGAGTTAATAGTTACCGTACAATTCAATTCTTCCACCATACAATGTTCTAATTAAATATAAGACATGAAATTACTATCAAGTCTTATTTTATTTAATTATATGTATTTCGATCCTAAATGCACAACTCCAAATAATGCAAATTAGAATCTTCTTTCTAATTTCATTCCACCTTGGCCAAGGATTCATGGGTTGTCATTTATCGAATCATATAGGACATTCTCTTCTTTTACTAGAAGCGGTAGCTTCTTTATTGATCATTCAGTATCTCCATATATAACTTATTACACCCCAAGCATACCCTTTGATATACCATAAGGTCTTAAGGGACACGTCAAAGTATAACTTATCATACACAAGATACTATGATGATCTCAAGTCTAAGGACCACTTGTACTACTATTACTTGAGGAATTCCTATTGATAGACAAGTAAAACTCTATTAGGTATTCCTCAACGAGCCACGTTCAATGAACTTATACTCCAATAAGTTCCTACATACTTGCGTTAGTGTCTCTACACAAATGATCATGAGATCGATTATCCTCATCCAATGAGCGAGCAACGTATATACCAATCTATCTGAATTCACTAATTTTTATTTTAGTAATCCAACGATTGGGAACTATTTTAGTTTTAATCTGTCTAAGAATTTAGATCTCATTAGCATGATCATCATCATGATTTTAAAAGCATTGCTTAAAACTATGGGTTTATCACATTTTATTATAACAGCATTATGTAGATAATTAAATGTTTTTAATTAAATAACTCTTTTTATTAATAAATGAATAAGATTGTTACAAAGTATATGCTTTATCTGTTGGGTTTGTACGAAATCGTGACGCAATCAAATTGCAAAAATTAGCGGAAGCATGGTATATCAGAGTTTAAAAAATTTCTACAAAACCATTACCCGGATCATCCTTTATGCAAATTATTAATTTAAAACGATAAATAAGAAGTTATGGAATCATACCCTTGTAGAACGAAGCTTCCACAGGTACTAGTTCAACTCCTTGTTCTTCGTGATCTCCTTGAATTTTCAGGTTAGATTCTTTCCTTTGATCAACGTTAGCCACCCAAGTGTTTGGCCTCTAGAGGTGATCCACCAAGAAAGAGAAATTATCAAGAAGGAGGGTGTTTGGCTAAACCTTAGTTTTCTATCCTCTATAGAAAAGGAGTACTCTCCAACAATTGAAATTGCATCATCTAATATCTATTATAAGACTTCTCTTATATAGACATTGGTCAACCCTTCTAATCCTATTAGACATGGGATTTCTTTTAATTAATTAAACTCCTTTAATTAATTTAGGCTTCCCACCACATGGGAATAATTAATTAAATTTATTTAATTAATTTATCTCCTAATCTTATTAGGAATAAATGAGAGTACTAAATATTAAATTAATTACTAAACTCCTTTAGAAATTAAAATAATAATAATTGTAATAATATTAATAAGACTCCTCTTATTAATTTATATTTAATATTTCTAAAATATTAAATAATAAACATTAAGCTATTTAATTTATTCTATCACCATAGATTAAATTAATTATACTTAATGCATTATTACGATTATGTCATTACCTTCTTAAATATTTATTCTTCCTTTTATGGTGTGACCCTTTAGGTTCTCCATATTAAACCGGTTGTGAATAAATCAATTAAAATAATTTTAATCTTATTTAAATAAATAAATTAAACTAATAATCTATTTAAATAAATAATATTTATTCTACAATAGGGATAAGCCTCCCTAGCGATCAACGACTTTCCAGATAATATAGATTTCAACATTAATCATAAAAGAACCTGTGAGTTAATAGTTACCATACAATTCAATCCTTCCACCATACAATGTCCCAATTAAATATAAGACATGGATTTACTGTCAAGTCTTATTTTATTTAATTATATGTATTTCGATTAGAAAATGCACAACTCCAAATAATGCAAATTAAAAACTCCTTTCTAATTTCATTTCACCTTGGCCAAGGATTCCGGGTTGTCATTTAACGAATCACATAGGACATATCTCCTCTTTTACTAGAGGTGGTAGATTCTTTATTGATCATTCATTATCTCCATATGTAACTCATTATACCCAAGCATACCCTATATATGCCTTAAAAGGTCTTAAGGAATAAGTCAAAGTATAATTTGTTACATACAAGATACTATGATGATCTCAAGTCCAAGGATCACTTGTACTACTATCACATTAGGAATTCCTATTGACATGCGAGTAAAACTCCATTAGGTATTCCATAGCGAATCACGTTCAGTGAACTTATTCTCCAATAAGCACCTACATACTTGCTTTAGTGTCTCCACACAAATGATCATGAGATCAATCATCCTCATCCAATGAGCAAGCAACATATGTACCAATCTATCCGAATTTACTAATCCCCTTTTTAGTAATCCCACGATTGGGAACTATTTAAGTTTTAAAACTTTCTAAGAATTTAGATCTCATTAGCATGATCATCATCATGATTCTAAAAGCATTGCTTAAAACTATGGGTTATTTACATATTTTAAAAACAGCAATATGTAGATAATTAAATGCCTTTAATAAATGAATATTTTATTAATAAATAAATAAGATTGTTTACAAAGTACGTGCTTTATCATCATACATGATTGGCTTGTATGCACACTACTATCAATCTCCCACTTGCACTAAAGTCAATCGCCATGGTATCTCATACCCATCTTCTCTAAGTGACGATCAAACTGCTGTTGTGTTAAAGCTTTAGTAAATGGATCTGCAATGTTGTCTTGAGAGTCTACACTCTCCTCTTTCAATGATTTTTTTTAATCAAAGTGCCGCAACACATGTTTAGATTCAAGATGAGACTTAGGAACTATTCCTAGTTCTGTAATGAACTTTTCATCCGAAACATCAACTTGCAGCTTCACTTACAGTTATATACTTTGTCTTTGTCACTAACCCAGCAACTTTTGCTGTTTGAAACCTTTCCAATTTACTGCACCACCTTTTAAGGTAACGACTTACCATAAAGTGGATTTTGCTGTCGTCTTGGTCAGTCTGAAAACTTGAGTCTGTTTAGTCTTCTAGTTTAATTCAGACCCATCATGTGTCATGATGACATCCTTAGTGTCAGTTAAGTACTTTGAGATGTTTATCACTGTCTCACAGAGATCTTCTCCAGAATATGACTGATCAACATCAAGTCTTGTATATTTCATTGCATACATAATAGTTACTTATGCGATCTCTCTTTTACTGAGGACAATTTTAGAGAGATACACTCCATGGCTCATCATCATGAGGCACCTTTTGGAGTTGCCATGCTAAACGCCTTTAGCATCTAATGAATATACGTTTCCATGGGTTAAGCCGAACATCCTTTTAAATCTATTAATACAGATTTATATCCCCAATGTGGGATGTTCTACCCAAATCATTCATGGAGGAATGTTTAGACAACTTTATTTTGATCGATTTTAGCATAGAAATTTCATTCCCTATCAGTAATATATCATCAACATATAATACATGGAATGAAACAGCGCTCCCACTAACCTTCTTGTACACACATGGTTCATCGTCATTTTTGATAAAATCAAACTCTTTGATTGTCTCATCAAAACGAATGTTCCATCTACGAGAAGCTTGCTTCAATCCATAAATGGATCGTTGCAGCTTACAGACTTGATTTATTCCAACCTTTGAAACAAATCCCTCTGGCTGTGTCATATACACATCCTCCTCAAGTTTCCCATTGAGGAAGGCCGTTTTCACGTCCATCTGCCAGATCTCATAGTCGTTATAAGCTGCAATCGCAAGCAAAATCCGAATGGACTTGAGCATAGCTACTGGTGAAAAGGTTTCATCATAATCAACTCCTTGTCTTTGTTTGAAACCTTTTGCAACCAGTCGGGCCTTATAGGTCTCCACCTTGCCGTCCGCTCCAGTCTTTCTTTTAAAGACCCATTTACACCCAATAGGCTTAATGCCTTCAGGTGGTGAAACCAAAGTCCATACTTTATTTTCATACATGGAGTCCATTTCGGATTTTATGACTTCAAGCCATTTCCCTGAGTCTTTATTACTCATATCCTGTTCGTAATTCAATGGATCATCATCATTCATGATGTGTACCTCATCGTCATCCTCTATAACGAATCCATACCTCTCAGGTATCTTCACTACTCTTCCAGATTTACTAACAGGGTGTAGTATAGTAGGTTCTTCTACTTGGTCAGGTACCTGACTTTGATCCGTGATAATTTGTGGTTCTTGAACTTCTTCAAGATATATCTTACTCCCACTGACCCCTTCATGGATAAACTCCTTTTCCAAGAAGGCAGCATGTTTCGCAACAAACACCTTTTGATCAGTTGGATGATAGAAATAATACCCTAAAGTTTCTTTAGGGTATCCCACAAATCTACACTTATCGGATTTAGTCTGTAGCTTATCATTTTCAAACTTTTTAACATAAGCTGGGCAACCCCAAGTCTTAACATGCTTAAGATTTGGTTTCCTCCCCTTCCACATCTCATATGAAGTCTTTGGGGCGGATTTGGTAGGTATCTTGTTAAGTAGGTATGCAGCCGTTTCTAAGGCATATCCCCAGAAGGAAATTGGAAGGTCGGTAAAACTCATCATGGATCGAACCATGTCTAACAGTGTTCGATTTCTCCTTTCAGATACTCCATTTAACTGTGGTGTACCTGGAGTAGTCCATTGTGAGATTATACTATTTTCTTTGAGACAATTGAGAAACTCACCGCTTAAGTATTCTCCACCTCGATCTGATCGAAGTATCTTTATACTCTTGCCCGTTTGTTTCTCTACTTCACTTCTGAACTCTTTGAACTTTTTAAATGATTCTGACTTGTATTTCATTAAATACACATCCAAATCTTGAGTGATCATCAGTGAAAGTAATAAAATAAGAATACCCACCCCGTGCACTTGTTGTCATAGGTCCACAAACGTCTGTGTGAATCAATGTCAACAACTCTGTAACTCTTTCTCCTTTTCCACTAAAAGGAGATTTAGTCATTTTACCCATGAGACAAGATTCACAAGTTGGATATGATTCATAATCGGATAGCTCGAGGAGCCCATCTTTATGCAACTTGGATAATCTTGTTTCATTGATATGACCGAGTCTACAATGCCACATGTAAGTATAATTAATATCATCTCTTTTCCTTTTCTTAGTTTGTTCAATTTGAAAAATATTTTCTTGTAAGTCAAGTGTATAAAGTCCATTTCGCAAATTTCCAATACCATATAAAACATCGTCTTTAGAACAACTATTGTTCTTTATAACAACGTTAAATCCTTCCATATCCAATACAGAAATTGAAATAATGTTTTTAATAATATTCGGAACATAATAACAATTATTAAGAAAAATGGACTTGCCCGAAGGCATTACTAAACAATAAGTCCCTACAGCTAATGCAGCAACCTTTGCTCCATTCCCCACTCGTAGGATGACCTCATCATTGCTCAGCTTTCTATTTCTGACCAGTCCCTTCACATTATTACATATGTGAGAATCACAGCCGGTATCCAATACCCAAGTAGAATTTTGACTTTCTGAAAAATTAATTTCAATCATGAACAAACCTTGATTGGAAGTCGAAGCTTCTCCAAGCTTCTTCTTTGCCAGAAACTTCTTGCAGTTCCTCTTCCAATGACCCGGCTCGTTGCAATGGAAGCACATTCCTTTGCTAGCTGGATCAGATTTCTTTTGTTCCTTTATGTTCACTTTGCCCTTGGTCATCCGAGATCGGAAGAGCTCCTTAGATATCTCATATCTAGCAGTCCTACTTTGTTCACCATACAACTCCTTGAGGTGAATCAACATAGTAGGAGCATCCATGTTTTCGTGCTGACACTGAAGCTCGTTATTCATGGATGCGAGCATGATGCATTGAGCCACAGATGCATCATCTTGCCACTTTACAATGGTGGCAATCTCTTCCTCAGAGGCTGTTTCTGGAACAGTTCCAGGGATAGGTGAGTTTAGGACATAAGAAATCTTTTCAGCAATGAGAACTATTCTCAGATTTCTTAGCCAGTCCGTATAATTCGGCCCGGTAAGCTTATTAGCATCAAGTATGCTTCGCAGTGAAATTAGTGATTTTGATATTTTTAAAATTCTGCATGTGAAAAACAACATTTTAGCAAACATTCATTTTATTAACTTTGCATACCAAAATAAATTTAGGTCTTTATTTTAAATTGGTATCTCCCACTATTTTTATCAAACTATATTACCCTCACTTATATAGTTCGGCAACATCTAATTAAAGATTTGCTAGTGAGAATAAGGATCCCATTTCAAATGTATATAACCTTGTGGATAGCACAACAAGCGATATACAAATAAATAGGTAGACAACTCTTGTCAATTACAACACTATATAACTCCTTTTATTTTGCCTCTTAAATCATAATGGTCAAGTGTGTGCACATCCGAACTAAAATGATTTAAGTTAAGTCCAGCCTAGCACTTCCATAAATTCAAAAAAGAAAAATGTTCGTCCTTGTGGATAGCACAACAAGACTAGATCGTTCAATTTTCTTGATAAGCATCAAATGTGATTAATTAACATCTTAAATACGCAATACTCGCCTTGTGGATAGCACAACAAGCTCATATTAAATATTTAATACTCTATTAATTTATCATGCTAGAAGGCGACGTTCGATATTCCTAATATCATTTGAACGCTTCGGACTTAATATTATTTCTTTGAGGGGTTTGTTATTATTTGTCTCATCTTGTTTAGCGCGCATGCACATATATATATAAAATACGCGTCATTTTATTAAACATGCAAAGCATGTTTGCATAAAATATAATATATATAATATTTAGCATGCAATATAGAATATTATATTCTACCCGGATTGATTATGGACTTTTATTCTAGTTTGGTTCACTAGAGCCACCAAGTGAACCAAAAGGTCAAACCTAGGAGTGCAAGAATTTAAATTTAAATATAACTATTACATTTAAACCCGGGCTCCATACAAACAGGTCTTCACGCGCTCCTTGCTCCTTGGTCTCTAATTTCTTTAAGATAATTCTAACTATTTCTATTACATTAAACTATTTAATTTAAATAGAAACCTTGATCAACAGTCAAGGAAAAGTACATAGAAGGGAGATAGAATTTTACATCAAGAAAAAAAAATTAGAGAAGACGAGGTACGCAGACCTCATTTAATAAAACCCATTCATTCAAGCATTCAACTAAAATAAAATCCAATCACATTGGTCAAATAGTCCATAGTCAATCCCCATTTATTTTCATACATATCACCATATATATCAATAAATAAATATTCATTTCACGCAAGCTAATAGTCATTTCAATTGCCTACTAGCCATTTCATGTAAAGTCATGTGACTTTATTTTTACAAAATATTATTAATAATAATACTCCAATCACTTATGTAAGACCCCAATTTTTATGAATAAAGATTTAATTTTCTTTATATATTATTTCGAAATAGTAAGGTGTTGATTTGATAAATATGAAAGTTATGGGTGAAATGTGCAAACATTTTTAAAATGAGCAAGTGGTTATAAAATATTCTTGTTGTCGGGGAATATTCGTTTGGTCGTGGAATATTCTTGTTGTCGGGGAATATTCATATGACGGCGCAGCTATTTGTGGGCCCCCACAACGGAATAACTGTCGGATATAGAAAGCGACAAAAATAACTTTTTACAAAATAACGGCGTGGTTGTTACCGTTAGTACTGTTGAAATACCCGGTGGTTAAAATACGGTGATACGCGGTGTTGCACAGTAGCACACGGTATCGCACAGTATTTCGAATTATTGAGTCTTACGTGTGAAGCCATTACTCAATAATGGTTACAATAATTACTGTTCAATATTTTATATTATTGACTCAATAATTGCTACGTTGATATTTTATATTATTGACTCAATAATTGCTGCATTGATATTTTATTGACTCAATAATTGCTACGTTGCTATTTTTTATGATTGATTCAATAATGGCTACAGTTGATATTTTGTAGTATTGATTCAATAATTGTCATTGCACAGTATTTCACATTATCAACTCAATAATTCATATTATTTGAATAATATTATTAGATAGCATTATTGACAATGTCTAAGGAAGTTCTGTCTAGGAGGGGTTATTTAATTGCGCGCCAGTAAGGAGAAGTCCTTATCGGAAGGCCCCCTCTTTCCTGGGAACGACCTGGTTGTCAATATTGTAGTTCTGTAATATTATCTGTGAATAATTAATTATTGATTTATATGATAAGAAAATATTTATTTTGTGGATATTAAAGAAGGAATTGGCGCTGATGAGTTTTTATCAATATTTTGGTGTGAGAAATCATCTGTTTATAGATTTCGGATAATTTATGTTTGGAATTTGGAAAAACTTTCTTCTGCAAAGTTGTAGAGAATTAAATTTCCTATGGAAGGACATAGAATTTGTATTTTTCTGACAAAGGGGCTATTTGTTATGAATTATTGAAGTTTCAGAAAATAAATATTTTTTAAAATAAAATGGTGGGCCCCACTTTTGTTGTTGAAAAATCTAAAATTTTTAGCCGCCAGGCGGCGGAAATTTAAAAAAAAAATATTATTTTATTATTTTAGTCTCCTTTGGCATCCTAAGCTTTTCCTATAAATAGGGTGCTTAGGTTAGAATTGAAAATCACACCAGAATCAGAAGTTTTCTCTCTCTATAATATCGAGCGTATTTTTGTGAGTATTTCAATACTTTGAGTATTACTATTCAGTACAAGCTTCCGTCGGTATTATATCCGATATTCCAGTCAGAGATACTGTTCTTTTGAGGTAAGGGATGTTATTTCTTTCGTAAATGATGTTATTCTTTTCAATATCATTATACAAAAATATTGTCATGGATTTTATGTTGAAATTCTTACTTTTTTCGTCGGGGTTACTATTCACGTATACGGCACTATTCACAGAAAAATTAAATTTTCTTCTATTTGTCCAAATTGCTTGTTAAGGTTACTATCTTTGATTGTATCCAAGTTTTGAGCTCTATTCTTGAATTTTGCTCCATAATTGATTATTACGAGGTATTTTTGAATTGGATAGACTAAAATACGAATCCTTAGTCTTTGTCTTTTATCTCACTGGATTCGTTTTTTTTTAAAATATTTTCATCATTCTCAGTCCTAAAAGGTGATGTAACTGAATATCTTTAGCCTGTAGAGCAAAGATGAATGATTACCTGATGAATATCTTTGGCCTGTAGTGCAAAGATGACAGGTGTTGAGATGAATATGACCACTGATGATACAAATGAATATCTTTGGCCTGTAGTGCAAAGATGAATATTTGATTCGAGATGTATATTTATTGATGTTACAGGGATAAAATATTGATGATGGACTTTTAAATCATAGAAGATAGTAGACTTCATTCTCTGCTTAACTCTTCTAATGATTTGTTATTTCTGCTGCGAATATTGATCTAAGATTGGTTGTCCATTATATTTTATCTGATTTATTGAAGGCTAACGATGATTTATTTTTCATTATCTTAGTCATAATATTCTTTACTGAGCTAGTTGAGCTCACCCTTTTCATCTGTTGTCCTCTTCAGGAAATGAGAATGTTGCGGGAACTAGTCGGGGGACAGAGTGATGGTCCGAGTTAGAGCAGTAGTAGTCCTCACTATTTCTGATAAATAGTGTGATAATAATTGTAATGAGGACTTAGTTTGGATCTTAATATTTTCTACATATTTGTATTGAGACTCACAGTTGTGTGGTCGTATTTTGCATGACCGTATGATATAAAGTTTTATTTGAATTCTGTACCATGTATTTGGCGACTCAGAATGGGTTGGGTTGACTGGACCTATTCTGGGGGCGTCACAGTTGGTATCAGAGCTTAGGGATATGATCTCTGGCGGAGATCGGGGAATAGAACTAGGAGGGGAGAGACGAGTAAATCCTTCGCTAGTGTGTCCTACCTAAGCTTATGTGGTATTTAATTGGTCAGTCGGAGCATAGGGTTAATATGTGATATGTTGACTTGTTTAATTAACCTTTGTTTTATGGCAGTATTTGAGAATGGCAGCTGAGAACGTTAACAACGAAGTGAATGAGACTGTGGAGACACCTTTAATCGTTAACTAGGAGAACGTGCAACAAGAAGGCAATGTTCATCCTGAAAATAACGCTGGTCAGACGATAAACGATGAGATGTTTAGAAGTTTTTTGCAGTTTATGCAAAATCAGATGAGGGAGACTCGTGTGCAACATACAGGTGGAGATAATAACAACACGCGAGCTGTCACTGCCAAGCAGTTCAAAGAATTGGGACCACCAGAGTTTCTGGGAAGGCCAGATCCGATCAAGGCGGAGACGTGGATTAAACAAATTACCAAGATATTTGATGTCTTGGGATGCACGGAGGAACAGAAGGTTCCATTCGCCACGTTTATGTTCCGTGGAGAGGCAGATTACTGGTGGGAATCCGTGAAGCGTACCCAGCCTGCCGCACTCAAGATGTCTTGGGAAGCGTTCCAAAAACTGTTTAATGACAAGTACTTTCCTGAAAGTTTTCGTCATATAAAGGAGGTAGAATTTATTAGACTCGAACAAAATAACATGACGGTATCCCAGTACGAGGCTAAGTTCGCGGAGCTGTCCAGGTTTGCACCTCATTTGGTGGAGAATGAGGAACGTATGACGCGGATGTTTCTAAGAGGTTTGAAACCCGAAATACGTCAATACCTCATTTCTCATAAATTTTCTCTATATTCAGATGTAGTGAACAGGGCCCAGTTGTTAGAACGAGATAATGATTATGTTCAACCGAGGGACCACAACTAAGGTCGTACCGGTGGCAGCAGTCATCGGAGCAATGACAACCAGCGAGGAGGAAAGTATGACAGAAGCGGTAACCACTCCGGTGGTTATCGTGGCCATGATAGTAGAAGATGCGAATCGGGGGGAGATTTCAAAAAGAGAAGGTACAACAATGAGAACGCGAAGATGTCAACATCAGCACCAGCATCAACTGTTTCGAGGGGAGGAGAACGACCACCGGTCGTATGCTTTAAATGAGGGAAAGAGGGACATATCAGCCTAAACTGCCCACAACAGTTCAAAGGAAGCTATAACTGTGGAAAAGAAGGACATATAGCTCGAGATTGTCCTGTTGCGAAACCAAGTTCAGCGGGGGTGGTGATTCCAAATGCGGTTGCAGACAAGTCAAAGTCGGTGATTCCTGGAAGAGCGATTGTCGTGGCAGCCCAAAACGCGAGGAATTCACACGAGGTGATTACGGGTAAGCTGATCATAAACTCTTGCGAAGTTTACACCTTGTTAGATACCGGTGCTACCCATTCCTTTATTTCACCTGCTTGTGCTCAACGTTTGAACTTGACTTCTGATAGATTAGACTTTGACTTATCTGGTGAAACTCCGTTAGGAGAAACCTTTGTTACATCTACAGTTTACAAATCTTGCTTGATTCAGATTGGTACCCTTACCTTACCTGTTGATCTTATATCTTTGAAAATACTTGCATTTGACGTGATTTTAGGAATTGACTGGTTAACCACTTACCATGCCAAAATTGATTGTTTTCGTAAGGTTGTTAGTTTTCATATTCCTAATCAACCTGTTGTGCGAATCCAAATCACCAAACCACTAAAATCAGTCAATATCATTTCAAGTCATAAAGCTATTCGTTTATTGAAAAACGGATGTCAAGCTTTCTTAGCTCATGTCACTAATCTAAATCAGAATACGTCAGGTTTGAATGATATTTCCGTTGTTAATAAGTTTCCTGATGTATTTCCCAAAGAACTTCCCGGTTTACCCCCAGAACGTGAAGTTGAATTCTTTATTGACCTTGAGCCCGGTACAAAGCCCATTTCTAAAACCCCATATCGAATGGCTCCTATTGAACTTCAGGAGTTAAAGGTTCAATTACAAGAGTTGTTAGACATCGATTTTATTCGTCCTAGTACGTCTCCTTAGGGTGCTCCTGTTTTATTCGTAAAGAAGAAAGATGGGAGTATGCGACTTTGTATTGACTATCGGGAGTTGAACCATGTCACCATCAAGAATAGGTATCCGTTACCTCGTATTGATGACCTGTTCGACCAGTTGCAAGGAGCGCAATTCTTTTCAAAGATCGATCTTCGTTCTGGATATCATCAGTTGAATATTAAAACTGAGGATATTTCAAAGACTGCTTTCAGAACACGGTACGGGCATTATGAGTTCTTAGTCATGTCTTTTGGATTGACTAATGCTCCTGCTGTTTTCATGGATATGATGAACCGTGTATTTAAGGAATATTTGGATCAATTCGTTGTTGTCTTTATTGATGACATCCTCATTTATTCTAAAAGCCGTGAAGATCATGAACACCATTTGAAGTTGGTACTTCAAAAGCTTCGTGAGAACAAGCTATATGCCAAGCTGAAGAAATGCGAGTTCTGGCTTGAGGAAGTAGCATTCCTTGGGCACGTGGTATCGAAACGTGGAGTATCTGTTGACCCGGCGAAGATTGAAGCAATACAAAGCTGGGAGCAACCTAAGTCGGTGACCAAAGTACGAAGCTTTCTGGGCTTAGCTGGTTATTATCGGAGGTTCGTAGAAGAATTTTTTCGAATCGCTACTCCATTAACTCAATTGACTCGGAAAGATACGAAATTCATTTGGAGCGAGGAATGCGATAAGAGCTTTCAAGAGCTCAAGAGGAGACTTATTTCGGCACCTGTTCTGACAATACCATCTGGTTCGGATGGATTTGTTATCTACAGCGATGCTTCGGGCAAAGGGTTAAGATGTGTTCTCATGCAACATGGGAAAGTCATAGCCTATGCCTCGCGACAACTCAAAGAATATGAGAGGAATTATCCTACTCATGATCTAGAGTTGGCAGCTGTCGTTTTCGCGTTGAAGATCTGGAGACATTACTTGTACGGAGAGAAAGTGGAGATTTATACAGATCATAAGAGCCTTAAATATTTCTTCACTCAGAAGGAACTCAACATGCGGCAACGACGTTGGCTTGAGCTGTTGAAAGATTACGATCATACTATCCAATACCATCCTGGAAAAGCGAACGTGGTAGCTGACGCGTTGAGTAGAAGATCATATGTGGGAACGAGTGCGATGATGTCAAGTATGCGCGTAGAACCAGCTTTGATTGATAAAGTTAAAGCTGCTCAAGCTACGGATGCGGAGCTGATGAAGATGAAGAAGAAGGTACAAGAAGGTGCAATTCCAGAAGCAAGAATCGATGAAGAGGGAATACTTCGAGTCAACTCCAGACTTTGTGTTCCTAACGATTTTAACTTGAAGTATAGAATCATGATGGAGGCACACAACACACCGTTTGCAATCCATCCTGGGAGTACTAAAATGTATCGTGATCTTCGACATACATTTTGGTGGAGCAATATGAAGAGAGAGATCGCGGAGTTCATCTCGAGATGTTTAACTTGTCAACGTGTAAAGGCGGAGCATCAAGTGCCGAAGGGTCCATTGCAACCACTGGAGATTCTGAAATGGAAGTGGGAACACATTACGATGGATTTCGTTATGGGTCTTCCCAAGGTTTCTCAAGGCATAGATGCGATTTGGGTTATTGTTGATAGATTAACCAAGTCTGCTCATTTCTTACCGATACGAGAGACTTATTCCCTTGAACGTCTTTCTCATATGTACGTGAATGAGATTGTGAGATTGCATGGCATGCCAGTATCCACAGTTTCGGATCGTGATCCCAGATTTACTTCACGATTTTGGATCAGTTTGCAGAAAGCTATGGGCACGGACTTACGCTTCAGTTCGGCTTATCATCCTCAAACAGACGGACAATCAGAGAGGACTATTCAAACTCTTGAAGATCTATTGAGACTTTGTGTTCTAGACTTCAAAGGGAGTTGGGATAAGTACTTACCATTGGTGGAATTCTCCTACAACAACAGTTATCATGCAAGTATAGGCGTAGCTCCATTCGAGGCATTGTATGGGAGAAAGTGTCGCTCTCCAGTATGTTGGAACGAGGTGGGTGAAACAACATTGTTGGGACCGGAGTTAGTACGTATGACTACGGAAAAGATCCAAATGATCCGACAACGTATACAAACGGCACAGGATCGACAAAAGAGTTATGCGAATCTTCATCGAAAGGACGTGGAATTTAATATTGGAGACCATGTGTTATTACGTGTTGCTCCATGGAAGGGAGTTACGAGGTTTGGGAAGAGAGGAAAGCTCAACCCACGATTCATTGGTCCATTTGAGATTCTTGACCGAATAGGAAATGTGGCCTATAGACTCGCTTTACCTCCAAGCATGTCTCGTGTTCATAACGTGTTTCATATATCCGTGTTACGTAAATATGTGAAGGATCCAAACCGCATTATTGAGTTAGAACCAGACGAGATAGCTGAAGATTTAACGTATGAGGAGGTACCTGTCAAGATCTTGGATAGGAAGGAGCATGTCCTACGCTCGAAAATTATACCTCAAGTTAAAGTTTTGTGGAGAAACCATGCAATTGAGGAAATGACGTGGGAATTGGAATCGGAAATGAAAGCGAGGTATCCTCACCTTTTCGACATACCAGGTACGTACGTCAATTTTGAGGACGAAATTTCATAAGGAGGGGAGGTTGTAAGACCCCAACTTTTATGAATAAAGATTTAATTTTCTATATATATTATTTCGAAATAGTAAGGTGTTGATTTGATAAATATGAAAGTTATGGGTGAAATGTGCAAACATTTTTAAAATGAGCAAGTGGTTATAAATTATTCTTGTTGTCGGGGAATATTCGTTTGGTCGTGGAATATTCTTGTTGTCGGGGAATATTCGTATGACGGCGCAGCTATTTGTGGGCCCCCACAACGGAATAACTGTCGGATAGAGAAAGCGACAGAAATAACTTTTTACAAAATAACGGCGTGGTTGTTACCGTTAGTACTGTTGAAATACCCGGTGGTTAAAATACGGTGATACGCGGTGTTGCACAGTAGCACACGGTATCGCACAGTATTTCGAATTATTGAGTCTTACGTGTGAAGCCATTACTCAATAATGGTTACAGTAATTACTGTTCAATATTTTATATTATTGACTCAATAATTGCTACGTTGATATTTTATATTATTGACTCAATAATTTCTGCATTGATATTTTATTGACTCAATAATTGCTACGTTGCTATTTTTTATGATTGATTCAATAATGGCTACAGTTGATATTTTGTAGTATTGATTCAATAATTGTCATTGCACAGTATTTCACATTATCAACTCAATAATTCATATTATTTGAATAATATTATTAGATAGCATTATTGACAATGTCTAAGGAAGTTCTGTCTAGGAGGGGTTATTTAATTGCGCGCCAGTAAGGAGAAGTCCTTATCGGAAGGCCCCCTCTTTCCTGGGAACGACCTGGTTGTCAATATTGTAGTTCTGTAATATTATCTGTGAATAATTAATTATTAATTTATATGATAAGAAAATATTTATTTTGTGGATATTAAAGAAGGAATTGGCGCTGATGAGTTTTTATCAATATTTTGGTGTGAGAAATCATCTGTTTATAGATTTCGGATAATTTATGTTTGGAATTTGGAAAAACTTTCTTCTGCAAAGTTGTAGAGAATTAAATTTCCTATGGAAGGACATAGAATTTGTATTTTTCTGACAAATGGGCTATTTGTTATGAATTATTGAAGTTTCAGAAAATAAATATTTTTTAAAATAAAATGGTGGGCCCCACTTTTGTTGTTGAAAAATCTGAAATTTTTAGCCGCCAGGCGGCGGAAATTTAAAAAAAAATATTATTTTATTATTTTAGTCTCCTTTGGCATCCTAAGCTTTTCCTATAAATAGGGTGCTTAGGTTAGAATTGAAAATCACACCAGAATCAGAAGTTTTCTCTCTCTATAATATCGAGCGTATTTTTGTGAGTATTTTAATACTTTGAGTATTACTATTCAGTACAAGCTTCCGTCGGTATTATATCCGATATTCCAGTCAGAGATACTGTTCTTTTGAGGTAAGGGATGTTATTTCTTTCGTAAATGATGTTATTCTTTTCAATATCATTATACAAAAATATTGTCATGGATTTTATGTTGAAATTCTTACTTTTTTCGTCGGGGTTACTATTCACGTATACGGCACTATTCACGTATACGGCACTATTCACAGAAAAACTAAATTTTCTTCTATTTGTCCAAATTGCTTGTTAAGGTTACTATCTTTGATTGTATCCAAGTTTTGAGCTCTATTCTTGAATTTTGCTCCATAATTGATTATTACGAGGTATTTTTGAATTGGATAGACTAAAATACGAATCCTTAGTCTTTGTTTTTTATCTCACTGGATTCGTTTTTTTTTAAAATATTTTTCATCATTCTCAGTCCTAAAAGGTGATGTAACTGAATATCTTTGGCCTGTAGAGCAAAGATGAATGATTACCTGATGAATATCTTTGGCCTGTAGTGCAAAGATGACAAGTGTTGAGATGAATATGACCACTGATGATACAAATGAATATCTTTGGCCTGTAGTGCAAAGATGAATATTTGATTCGAGATGTATATTTATTGATGTTACAGGGATAAAATATTGATGATGGACTTTTAAATCATAGAAGATAGTAGACTTCATTCTCTGCTTAACTCTTCTAATGATTTGTTATTTCCGCTGCGAATATTGATCTAAGATTGGTTGTCCATTATATTTTATCTGATTTATTGAAGGCTAACGATGATTTATTTTCCATTATCTTAGTCATAATATTCTTTACTGAGCTAGTTGAGCTCACCCTTTTCATCTGTTGTCCTCTTCAGGAAATGAGAATGTTGCGGGAACTAGTCGGGGGACAGAGTGATGGTCCGAGTTAGAGCAGTAGTAGTCCTCACTATTTCTGATAAATAGTGTGATAATAATTGTAATGAGGACTTAGTTTGAATCTTAATATTTCCTACATATTTGAATTGAGACTCACAGTTGTGTGGTCGTATTTTGCACGACCGTATGATATAAAGTTGTATTTGAATTCTGTACCATGTTTTTGGCGACTCAGAATGGGTTAGATTGACTGGACCTATTCTGGGGGAGTCACAACTTAAAACCTCAAACAATGTACAAAATAGTTATAACACTTTCGATCTTACTTTTATTTCTTTTGGTTAAATTTTTTAAAAAAATTAAACTTGTTTTAAAAAAATAAATTTAGAAGAAATTTTTTTATAGAAAAAATTGTTTTTTAAAAAATATTCAATAAAGTGCCATTGATATTGGGAAGTATGACAGACATAAAAAAATGTGATGTTTGTTAAATGACACACTCTACTATAAATGTAGGTCAAAAAGTAGGAAAAGTACGTGATGTTTGGTAAATGAAAGATTTTAATAGTTCCACATAATGTACTTTGAAGATGTCCTATTTTGTACTTTTTGATATTATAGCAAAAAAAATAGCTTTATAAAAAAAGTTAACTAATTTGTTTGTTTGAGCATTTTGCCTGTACTTTCAATCTAAAAAAATAAAAAATAAACAGTGAACAGTCATATTGAGCACCAAGATAAAGCAAACGATTTTTATTAAAAAAATATTCTATCTAAAACTAGTAGCAAGAATACCAATTAATAATGTTTTGTCTTATTTTTAGCTTAAAGTTGGAATTTTAAGTGGCGTTCAACTCTCTCCTGACATCTACACATTTCCTTCTTCTTTTTTTCAAGTTTGCTTAGCAAAAAATTATTAGAAAAAATATTAAAAAAAGGTTTCAACGCCATTTCATTTGGTGTTGAATAAAAAAAAAATTTGTTTAAAAAAAAATTTTAGGATCAAATTTTTTTTATATATCATTTTTTTTATCGCTACCATCTTTCTTCAAATTGAAGTCGCGTTCAAAAAAACACTTCCAAAGATCCCGACATCTTTTTCAAATAAATTCAAATGCCACTTCAAGTGGAATTAATAAAAGGAATTTCTTAACATGTGCCATAAGGGCACATGCTAAACACACAATTCAAGAAAATATTTTCTTGAATTGTGTGTATATTTTCTTGAACTTAGTGCAAATACAAAAATCAAGAAAATATACACACAATTCAAAAAAATATTATTTTAAATTGTGTGCTTAATATATGCCCTTAAAACACATGTTAGGAAGACCCTAATAAAAAGCAATGTTCAAATGCCAATTGAAGTGGCATTCAACTCTCTCCCACCCTGACATCTATAGCTTTCCTTCTTTTTCAAACTTGCTTAATAAAAAAAAAAATTCAACCAACGCTAATTGAGCGTTGGATCAATTTTTCGCCTTTTACAAAAATCTAATTGGCGATTTGGCCCATATTAAGAAAGCTTGGAAATTTTGGATGTAATCTAGAAATTTGAATGTGATTTAGTCTAATCTTGGCAAATACACTTTATTAATTGACCAAGCAGAAATTTTCTACAAATTAATACATGAAATTCTTTTTCTTGCTGCTACCGAAAGCTTTCTTCAACTGCTGATATAATAAGCACACAGAAATAATATTTTTAGCTTCTTCAGCTTCTCCAATGCTTCTTCGCCTTAGGTGGTGGTGGTGTCTAAGTTTTTTATTATGTGGCTGCTTGCAGGATCTTATTCAAGTGCTAAAATGCAAAAGCCCTCTTCTCTTTTTTTTCCTCCTTCCTGCATCCACTGTCAAGAGACGTTTAAGTTACCCTCGTGTCCCTCTTTACCCACCCCTGCCTCCCGAACTGGAATCTGCATAAAACATTTGAGAATCACAAAATGAGTTCTGTTAAGAAATATCCTTCAGATATTACGCTCTTACACCAATTGCTTTATTACATGTTTTTGCTTTTCTACACTTCTAGTTCAATACCATGTTTTTATTCTCCACTTTAAATGGTTCCTACTTTGTTTCGTTGACTTTATTTTTTGCATGTCAGGGATTGAATACGACAAACTTCAACAAAATCCTAGTTTAGTATGAATCTATTCATCAAACTTCTGCCAAGAATAGTTTAGTTAAAGATTTTCCAGTCGAGAAACAGTTTTATCTTTAGAGAGTAATAGAGATCATACTTTGGAGCCCAGTAAAGAACACGGGTAAGGCAGGATAAGCTCACCTGCAATCAAGGGACAAACACAAGTGATTTCAAATTTCCACAAGAATTACAGCTGATGCTATTCATATTTCCCAATTATAAATTGGTATCCCACAGATTGTGCGGGATTTTATTTTACAGATTGACCAATTGATGAGTTGTACTGGTTAAGGAATGAGTAATCAATGACCCATATGTGCACCCAAAAAAAACCTAATACTTTTGAGAAATTAAAATGTTCATTTCGATCAGAAAATGAAAATGCTAAATTCCATTATAGCTATCAAAAGTTGCTGGGTTTTGCATAAAAACAAAAATAAAGAGCAATACGATATCGTACCCTGATCCAAGCCCAAACGGAGAAGGGATGTTACATCCCAAAACCGTTATGAAATGCCATAAACAACGACCAAATAATTCCTGTTAATAAACAAAAAACAACCAAAAGACACTCTCAGTAACCCTTTCAATAAATTTCCTCAAAAGCCTAATTTAAAATATGAAAAAAAACATTTATGATAACTACTTGCTGGATTTTAACACATCCAGTGGGAAATCAAACTGCTATAAAGATGCTGGATTTTTTTAAGGAAATCGTAATCTGCCTAAATTGTGGAGAATAATCAACAGGTACTTTTTCCAAAAAATAACCTTTTAAAAAACATTTTTGATTACTGCAATTGTTTGAATTTTATCATAATGAAACAACTGCAACTGGTATAACAAAAAATGCCGACTTTTTGTAAGGAAATCGGAATCTGCCTAAATTGAAAGCTTAATTTCTTAAATTAAACAACAAACAATCAGTTAATAAGTCATAGAAGATTATACCTAACCTTATTGGGTGATCTGGTCTCATTGTCGTCTTCTTCGCTAATTTCGGCAACTCAACAACTCATTTCTCCTAAAATGCCTCTTTGATTTATGATCAGCGGCATGATCAAGAAAAAAAAGAAGATTTTAGGGTTTGGGTTAGCAGCGGCTAAGATTTGGAATTGGGAAATGGAATTGGGTTTGTGGGAAAGAGGCTTAGAGAAGACTATTATATAGGGCAAGGGCGTAATAGTCGATGTTACAGATTCGGCGCCTCCGGAGCTACTAGGGTTCTCCAAACTTTGGAGTTCCTTAAATCTTAACCGTCGATTTCAATCTAAAGGTTGAGATGAGCCAGATAGACATTGCTTTAATTTAATTAGCCACGTGATAAAAGAATAGGTCCCAACTCACCCTATTTTCTCTCTTCTTCCCTAATTCTCTCTTAATTTTTTATGCCTCACGTCAATCCCATCAACAGCCTTCCTCCAAACACTTGCCCTTCTTGTCTCCACCATTTTCAAACTTGGTTGAGCCATCTTCTGTCATAACAAAAAGAAGAATCTTGTTCGGAAGGGTCTGTTGTATGTTAATATTGTATTGGTCAATTAATTAATTTATCATGAAATTAATTGAATCTAATCTTCACTATCAAAACTCATCTTTTCTCAAACTTAAAACTTGTTAATTTAAGAATAAGATTATACGACCAATTTTGCAACTCGCCAAATTAACAAGTACAAACAAAAGTTAAGGATATGTTTCAATTGTATGGATATGATCCTCACTATCCACCTTAATTATTTTTAATCCTGTTCTGAAAAAGTTTCATGGCATGTGTACAAGTAATTTTATATTTATTACTACTACTTATTAACTTTAATTTGCTTTTCTTCGCCGTAAAATCAATCAATTTACTTTTGGTTTCTTTTTCTCTTTCACGTACGGTGGCTTCCTATTAGTTTAATATATATTTCTCCTTTTTTTTTAATTGCAAGCAGAACATGATTGTTGGATTATTACTTAATTTAATGTTATTGTTTTGATTTAACTTCTCTGTTCCCTCTTAGTTTAGTATATATTTCTCCTATTCTAACTCGAGGACAAGGCGTTACAGGAGGTGTGATCAATGATAAATACACAATTATACCCTAATTCACAGGTAATAATACTTTGAACACTAAAGTATTAAACCTCCATTATTACCCTAATTCTCCCGCCTATACTTATTCTCACACCGGAGCTATTCCCAATAGCCTAGGTCGTCAGCTTCCTTAGTGTGATTTTGTTTCTGTGCAGGATTTATCGCGTTATTTGGTGATTGGACACGCTAGAAGGATGGCCTTTAGTGCTACCTAATCTTTTAATCACCCACATATTCAATAGGAATTATGACAAGTAAGGCGAATACAATTTTTGGCCAGGAGAGGTCTTCAGTCAATCCCTGCACAAATTAGAGGTTCAGTCAAAGACCGGTTCGAACCCAAAAAACACATCAATGATAGGCTTGGGCCCAAGAATCATTCTTTGGGCCCAATAAAGGCTCAGTCAGCCCCGACCAGCGCAGATTTTTCTCAGTCAGTCAACGAACTCCCAACTCCAACAATCGCGCCGCGGACAATCAGTCTCGGACGCACACACACAAGGAGCGGGATCGAGAGCAAGACGATCAGGAGAAACACGAGTTGATTCTGACTTGTAAGATGCAACAGAATAAGGATTCTATGGAGGCTCTATGCCTCCAACAAAAGGAGTTAGACGCCCAATTGACTGCGTTGATATGCGAGAAAGAGGTTTCTTGAGTCGTCATTGTAATAGCCAAATTTTTTTTGTACATAAATGAAAAATAAGAATTTTTATTGCGAAAAAGAGGCTCACTCTTTTTATTGCGAAAAAGGTTTTGAAGGATTTTTTAGGAAAAGGCCAACATATATTATGTCGACGATTTGTTCGTTTAACAGAGTCGCCAGTTGATAGATTTGAAATGGTTGTACCAACTCAACCGAGTTTTGTTTGAAAAGAGGCCCAATTGCTGGACACTGTCGAAACTTGATCTTTGAAATCGAAGTTTTGACTTCGGGGGCTTGGTTAAGTGTGGGGAAGGTGTTAGGCATCCCATAACTCCCGTGTAAACACGGTACTGCATCTTTTCAATATTTCTCTTAAAAATCTGAAATGTATGTGTGAATGCTATTTGAAAATTGGGCCTATGCTTGATTGATTGAAAGTATGTTTATGCATCGTTGAACCTATATACGAAGGGTTTGATTTGATTTGCAAAAAGTCTTTGATTTAATTTGCAAAAGTGTTTGATTTGATTTGCAAAAGCTTTCTTTTTAAATAAGATTATTTGAAATGATGTTTTAAAAGTAGGTTTTCAAACCCTTACGCTAGCATAGGAATTGAAGAATGCCGATACTTGCGTTTTTTTTATCTTTATAGCCTTAAGGCTCACATTAAATGGTGATTTGTCAGGCTGCGAAGCATCCTCGGTCACAGAAATAAATACAAGTGTCGGTCTTCTCATGGGCATGAAAGCCATCGGAGTGACTCTGACACGATAAACCATATGTTCACTATGTTCAGACCTTAAATCCGGATAACCGTTTTAAAGTCTGTTGTATGTACATTTTTATAGAAAAACTGGCAGGGTACATTCGTAAAGTGGAGTTTGTCCATTGTGGGAATTAGATTCTGATCGATTGGATCATGAATCCCACGATTCCTAGGCTCACATATGAGTAGCCAATAAACATGCACAACTCAAATTTGCACAGAAATATATATACATCCTTACGTCGCAATGGAACCAAAGATTCATCAGTAAATCTTGGCTGCGCGTGGCCAAAGCGTCTCGTTCCCACTAGATAGCGATCTAAGGACTGCGAGGTTGCTTTTACTATTGAAACTAGAAAGAAAGCTAGATATAAATAAATTTCAACCATTCTAGCTCTTCGGTTCCGTCTGTACCTATTTTGAACCGTTTGAAAGCTAGAGTTGGCGAGATTTAAAGAAATCTAGTCCGCCCAAAGAAATGTCAGTGCCGATTTATATCAAATGAATATTTAAAGCAACAATTTAATAAAAAGAGTAAAATAACATATATATATATATATATATGATTATATATATGAAAGCTGTAAAGGGCAATGGATTTTCATGCCGGTGCCCGGACTGGAATTGAAATATATATATATATATATATATATATATATATATATATATATATATATATATATATATATATATTTATAAAAGCTGTATAAAAGCCACAGAATGTTCAAGGCTAGATAGAATTGAAATATATATAGAAAAACAATAAAAAGGGCGATGGGTTTTCACGCTTGTGCCCGGATTGAAATATAAATATATATATTTAAATATAGACAGAAAAGTAGTCAACCAAGACTGGGAAGATAACCTAGTGTGGTGAATGTTGTAGATATATATAAAAATAGTAAAAAGGCCACAGAATAATCTAGGCCGAACTGGAATGTAAATATACAGAAAAGTAGTTAAACTAAGACTGGGAAGATAACCCAGTGTGGTGAAGGCGGTTTATATATGCATAGGTATATATAAAAGCAGTAAAAAGGCTACATAATGATCTAGGCCGAACTGAAATATAAATATATATATATATATATAGACAAAAAAGTAGTCAAACCAAGACTGGGAAGATAATTCAGTGTGGTGAATGTTGCTTATATATACATAAATATATATAAAAGCAGTAAACTACCTCACATTTGACACTAGGTGTAAGACCCCAACTTTTATGAATAAAATTGAATTTTCTCTATATATTATTTTGATATAGTAAGGGGTGGAATTGATTAATGTGGTAAGTTATGGGTAAAATGCTCAAATATTTTAAAGTGGTTATAAAATATTTATTTTGTCGGGGAATATTCGTTTGGTCGTGGAATATTCTTGCTGTCGGGGAATATTCGTACGACGGCGCAACCATTTGTGGGTCCCATAACGAAAAATTATCGGATGAAGAAAACGACACGAATGAGTTTTTTTAATAATAACGGCGTAGTTGTTACCGTTATAACTGTTGAAATACCCGGGGGTTAAAATAAAGTAATACGCGTTGTTGCACAGTAGCACACGGTATTGCACAGTATTTTATATTATTGTTGTTTCAATAATCGTCATTGCACAATATTTTATTTTATCAAATCAATAATTCATATTATTTGAATAATATTGTTAGACAGCATTATTGGCAATGTCTAAGAAAGTTCTGTCTAGGAAAGGGGTTTGGTCACCTAATTGTGCGCCAATAAGGAGAAATCCTTATAGGAAAACCTCCTCTTTCTTGGGAACGATCTGGTTGTTAATATTGTGGTTCTGTAATATTATTTGTGAATAATTAATTATTAATAAAAATGATAAGGAAATATTTATTTAATGTGAATATAAATGGAGGAATTTTTAAAGAGACAATTATTGAGAGTTGATATTTTATTCTCTTTGATAAAATAATTCATTTAAATATATTATTATAATATTATATTATAAGTGTATAATGTGGTAATATAATAATATATAATGGTGATATTTTCACTATAAATTCACGATATATGAATAAAATGAGGAGGAAGAGAGCAAATTGGATCTGAATTATTTTTGGTGCTTTTGGTAACAAAAACATGTAACACATTTTGATGGAGGATTTTTCCAAATTGAGTGGGCCCTACCTGTGTTGTAAATGCTGATTTTTTTTTTTGTGATTTGTCAACATGGTGGTACGGAGGATTGATTTTGTCAGAATGGGAGTGTGGAAAAATCATCCGTATGTAATTTGGGTCATTTTTCGTTCGAAATTTGAAAAAACTTTATTCTACAAAGTTGTAGAGAATTAAATTTCCTATAGAATGGACATAAAATTCGTATTTTTCTGATAAAAATGCTATTTATTATGAATTATTGAAGTTCCAAAATTTTGGGTCTAAAATTAATTTTTGGTGGAGGTTTCTAGAATGTGGTGGGACCCGGTGTCCTTTTATTGATGAAAATGCTGGGAATTTGGTTTTCAAAGATAAGAGGCGTAGGAAATTTTTATTATTATTTTATTAAATTTTCTACTTTGGCGTTCTAAGCATTTTCCTATAAATAGGGTGTTTAGTTAGAATTTGAAAATCACACCAGAATCAGAAGTTTCTCTCTCTATAATATCGAGCGTATTTTTATGAGTATTTAAATACTTTGAGTGTTGCTATACAGTAGAAGTTTCCTTCAGTATTATATCCGATATTCTAGTCAGAAGTACTATTCTTTTGAGGTAAGGGATGTTATATTTTTCGTAAATGATGTTATTGCTTTCAATATCATTTCATCGAAATATTGGTATAAATTTTATTATAATTTTTTTACCTTTTTCGTCTGGGTTACTATTCACGTATACGGCACTATTCACAAATACGGTACTATTCATGAGTATTATTCACGAAGTATGATTTTTCTTATGAAATTTTTTACTTTTTCATGTCGGAGTTACTATTTACGTATACGGCACTATTCACGTATACGACACTATTTATGAATACGGTACTATTCACAGAAAAATTAAATTTTCTTTTCTTGGTCCAAGTTGGCTATTATGGTTCCTATCTTTGATTGGATCCAAGTTTTGATCTTCATTCTTGAATTTTGTTTCACAATTGATTATTATGGAGTATTCTTGAACTTGGATAAACTAAATTACGAATCCTTAATTTTTGTCCTTTATCTCACTGGATTTGTTCTTTAAAATATTTTTCATCATCTTCAGTCTTAAATGGTGATACAAAAGAATATCTTTGGCCTGTAGTGCAAAGATGGATGATTATTTGATGAATATCTTTGGCCCGTATTGCAAAGATGGATAGGTGTTGAGATGAACATGACCAACTGGTGATATAAATAAATATCTTTGGCCTGTAGTGCAAAGATGAATATTTGATTCAAGATATATATTGATTGATGTTACAGGGATAAAATATTGATTATGGACTTTCAAATCATAGAAGATAGTAAACATTATTTCCTACTTAACTCTTTTGATGCATTGTTATTTCCGCTGCAGTTGTTGATCTAAAACTTGTTATCCATAATATTTTATCTGATTTGTTGAAGACTAACGATAAATTTCTTTATTGTCTTAGTCATAATATTTTTTACTAGGCTAGTTGAGCTCACCCTTTTCATCTATTGTCCTCTTCAGGAAATGAGAATGTCGTAGGGACTAGTCGGGGGACAGAGTGATGGTCCTAGTTAGAGCAGTAGTAGTCCTAACTATTTTTATAAAATAGTGTGATAATAATTGTAATGAGGACTTAGTTTGAATGTTTATATTTTTTACATATTTGTATTGACACTCACAGTTGTGTGGTCGTCCTGGTCACGACCTTTTGATATAAAAGTTTGTATTTGGATTCTGTACCATGTGTTTGCCGACTCAGAATGGGTTGGGTTGATTGGACCTATTCTGGGGGCGTCACAGTTGGTATCAGAGCTTAGGGATATGGTCTTTGGCAGAGATCGGGGAATAGAACTAGGAAGGGAGAGACGAGTAAATCCTTCGCTAGTGTGTCCTACCTAAGCTTATGTAGTATTTAATTGGTCAGTCGAAGCATAGGGTTAATATGTGACATGTTAATTTGTTTAATTAACCCTGGTTTTATGGCAGTAGTTGAGAATGACAGCTGAGAATGTTAACAATGGAGTGAATGAGATCGTGGAGACACCTTTAATCACCAACCAGGAGAACGTGCAACAGGAAGACAATATTCCTCCTGAAAAAAACACCACTGATCAGACGATGAACGATGGGATGTTTAGAAGCTTTTTGCAGTTCATGCAAAATCAGACGAGGGAGACTCGTGTGCAAAATACAGTTGAAAATAATAACAACACGCGGATTGTCACTGCCAAGCAGTTCAAAGAGTTGGGACCACCAGAGTTTTTGGGAAAGCCGGATCTGATCAAGGCAGAGACGTGGGTTAAGCAAATTACCAAGATATTTGATGTCTTGGGATGCACGGAGGAACAGAAGGTTCCATTCGCCACCTTTATATTCCGTGGAGAGGCAGATTACTGGTGGGAGTCTGTGAAGCGTACCCAGCCTGCCGCACTCAAGATGTCTTGGGAAGCGTTCCAGAAACTATTCAATGACAAGTACTTTCCTGAAAGTATTCATCATATAAAGGAGGTAGAGTTTATCAGATTGGAACAAAACAACGTGACTGTATCCCAGTACGAGGCTAAGTTTGCAGAGTTGTCCAGGTTTGCACCTCATTTGGTAGAGAATGAGGAAAGTATGACGCAGATGTTTCTGAGAGGTTTGAAACCCGAAATTCGTCAATACCTCATTTCTCACAAATTTTCTCTCTATTCAGATGTAGTAAATAGGGCTTAGTTATTAGAGTGGGATAATGAGTCTGTTCAACCAAGGGACCACAACCAGGGTCGTACTGGTGGCAGCAGTCATCGGAGCAATGAGAACCAGCAGGGAGAAAAGTATCATGACAGAAGCGGTAACCACTCTGGTGGTAATCGTGGCCATGATAGTAGAAGAAGCGAGTCAGGGGGAGATTTCAAAAAGAGAAGGTACAACAATGAGAACGTGAAGACGTCGACAGCAGCACCAGCATCAACTGTTTCTAGGGAAAGAGAACGACCACCAGTCGTATGCTATAAATACGGGAAAGAGGGACACATCAGCCCAAACTTCCCACAACAATTCAAGGCATGCTATAACTGTGGAAAGGAAGGACATGTTGCTCCAGATTGTCCTATAGCGAAACCAAGTCCAACGGGGGTTGTGATTTCAAAGGCGATTTCGGACAAGTCAAAGTCGGTGATTCCTAGAAGAGCGTTTATCGTGACTGCCCAAAATGCGAGGAACCTGAACGAGGTGATCACGGGTAAGCTAATCATAAACTCTTGCGAAGTTTATACTTTGTTAGATACCGGTGCTACCCATTCTTTTATATCACCAACTTGTGCTCAACGTTTGAACTTGACACATGAGAAATTAAACTTTGACTTATCTGTTGAGACTCCGTTGGGAGAAACCTTCGTTCCATCTACAGTTTACAAATCTTGCTTGATTCAGATTGGTACCCTCACCCTACCTGTTGATCTTATATCTTTGAAAATACTTGCATTTGACGTGATTTTAGGAATTGATTGGTTAACCACTTATCATGCAAAAATTGATTATTTTCGTAAGGTTGTTAGTTTTTATATTCCTAACCAACCTGTTGTGCGAATTCAAACCACCAAACCATTAAAATCAGTCAATGTCATTTCAAATCATAAAGCTATTCGTTTATTGAAAAACGGATGTCAAGCTTTCTTAGCCCATGTCATTGATCTAAACCAGAACACGTCAGGTTTGAATGATATTTCTGTTATTAATGAGTTTCCCGATGTATTTTCCAAAGAACTTCCCAGTCTACCCCCAGAACGTGAAGTTGAATTCTTTATTGACCTTGAACCCGGCACAAAATCTATTTCTAAAACCCCATATCGAATGGCTCCTATTGAACTTCAGGAGTTAAAGGTCCAACTATAGGAGTTGTTAGACATCGATTTTATTCGTCCAAGTACATCTCCTTGGGGTGCTCCTATTTTATTCGTAAAGAAGAAAGACGGGAGTATGCGACTTTATATTGACTATCGGGAGTTGAACCATGTCATCATCAAGAATAGGTATCTGCTAACTCGTATTGATGACCTGTTCGACCAGTTGCAAGGAGCATAATTCTTTTCAAAGATCAATCTTCGTTCTGGATATCATCAGCTGAAGACTAAAATTGAGGATATTCCAAAGACTGCCTTCAGAACTCGATACGGGCATTATGAATTCCTAGTCATGTCTTTTGGATTGACTAATGCTCCTACTGTTTTCATGGATATGATGAACTGTGTATTCAAAGAATATTTGGATCAGTTCGTGGTAGTCTTTATTGATGACATCCTTATCTATTCCAAAAGCCATGAAGATCATGAGCACCACTTGAAGCTGGTACTTCAAAGGCTTCGTGAAAACAAGTTATATGCCAAGCTGAAGAAATGCGAGTTCTGGCTTAAGGAAGAAGCATTCCTTGGGCACGTGGTATCAAAACACGGAGTATCTGTTGACCCAGCGAAGATCGAAGCAATATAAAGTTGGAAGAAACCGAAGTCGGTGACCGAATTACGTAGCTTTCTGGGCTTAGATGGTTATTATTGGAGATTCGTGAAAGGATTTTCTCGAATCGCTACTCCATTAACTCAGCTGACTCAGAAAGATACAAAATTCGTTTGGAGCGAGGAATGCGAGAAGAGCTTCCAAGAGCTCAAGAGGAGGCTCATTTCGGCACCTGTTCTGACAATACCACCTAGTTCGGATGGATTTGTCATCTACAGTGATGCTTCGAGCAAGGGGTTAGGATGTGTTCTCATACAACATGAGAAAGTCATAGCCTATGCCTCGCGATAACTTAAAGAATATGAGAGGAATTATCCTAATCATGATTTAGAGTTGGCAGCAGTCGCTTTCACGTTGAAGATCTGGAGACACTACCTGTACGGGGAGAAAGTGGAGATTTATACGGATCATAAGAGACTTAAATATTTCTTCACTAAAAAGGAACTCAACATACGGCAACAACGTTGGCTTGAGTTGTTGAAAGATTATGATCATACCATCCAATACCATCCGGAAAAAGCGAACGTGGTAGTTGACGCGTTGAGTAGAAGATCATATGTGGGAACGAGTGCAATGCTGTCCACACAAAGGCCTATTCTGTGTGAAGTACAAAAGATGGAGATAGAGTTCAAGACTCCAGGGACCCACATGATGATGTCAATTATACGCGTAGAACCAGCTTTGGTTGATAAAGTTAAAGCTGCTCAAGCTACGGATCCGGAGCTAATGAAGATGAAGAAGAAGGTGCGGTTCCAGAAGCAAGAATTGATGAAGAAGGAATACTTCGAGTCAACTCCATACTTTGTGTTCCTAACGATTCTGATCTGAAGCATAGAATTATGATGGAGGCACACAATACAATGTTTGCAATCCATCCTGGGAGTACCAAAATGTATCGTGATCTTCGACATAAATTTTGGTGGAACAATATAAAGAGAGAGATCGCGGAGTTTATCTCGAGGTGTTTAAATTGTCAACGTGTAAAGGCGGAGCATCAAGTGCCAAAGGGTCCATTGCAACCACTTGAGATTTCGAAATAGAACTGGGAACACATTACCATAGATTTCGTTATGGGTCTTCCCAAGGTTTCTCAAGGCATAGATGCGATTTGGGTTATTGTTGATAGATTAACCAAGTCTGCTCATTTCTTGCCAATACGGGAGACTTATTCCCTTGAACGTCTTGCTCGTATATACGTAAATGAGATTGTGAGGTTGCATGGTATGCCAGTATCCATAGTTTCGGATCGTGACCCAAGGTTTACTTCACGATTTTGGGTTAGTTTGCAGAAAGCTATGGGCACGGATTTACAATTCAGTTCGACATATCATCCTCAAACGGACGGGCAATCAGAAAGGACTATTCAAACTCTTGAAGATCTATTAAGACTTTGTGTTCTAGACTTCAAAGGGAGTTGGGATAAGTACCTACCATTGGTGGAATTCTCCTACAACAACAGTTATCAGGCAAGTATAGGTGTGGCTCCATTTGAGGCGTTGTATGGACGAAAGTGTCGTTCTCCAGTATGCTGGGATGAGGTGGGTGAAGCAACATTGTTGGGACCAGAGTTGGTACGTATGACTACAAAAAAGCTCCAAATGATCCGACAATGTATACAAACGGCACAGGATCGACAAAAGAGTTATGCAGATCTTCATCGAAAGGACGTGAAATTTAATGTTAGGGATCATGTATTGTTACGTGTTGCTCCGTGGAAAGGGGTTACGAGGTTTGGGAAGAGAGGAAAGCTCAATCCATGATTCATTGGTCCATTTGAGATTCTTGATCGAGTAGGAAATGTGGCCTATAGACTCGCTTTACCTCCAAGCATGTCTCGTGTTCATAACGTGTTTCACATATCCTTGCTACGTAAATATGTGAAAGACCCAAACCGCATTATTGAGTTAGAACCAGACGAGATAGTCGAAGATTTAACGTATGAGGAGGTACCTGTCAAGATCTTGGATAGGAAGGAGCATGTCCTACGCACAAAGGTTATACCACAAGTCAAAGTTTTGTGGAGGAACCATGCTATTGAGAAAATGACCTGGGAGTTATAATCAGAAATGAAAGCGAGGTATCCTCACCTTTTCGAAACACCAGGTACGTACGTCAATTTCGAGGACGAAATTTCATAAGGAGCGGAGGTTGTAAGACCCCAACTTTTATGAATAAAATTGAAATTTTCCTATTTATTATTTTGATATAGTAAGGGGTGGAATTGATTAATGTGGTAAGTTATGGGTAAAATGCGCAAATATTTTAAAGTGATTATAAATTATTCATTTTGTCAGGAAATATTCGTTTGGTCGTGAAATATTCTTGCTATCGGGGAATATTCGTACCACGGCGCAGCCATTTGTGGGCCCATAACGGAAAATTGTCGGATGAAGAAAATAACACGAATTAGTTTTTTAATAATAACGGCATAGTTGTTATCGTTAGAACTGTTGAAATACCCGGAGGTTAAAATAAAGTAATACGCGTTGTTGCACAGTAGCACACGGTATTGCACAGTATTTTATATTATTGTTGTTTAAATAATTGTCATTGCACAATATTTTACTTTATCAAATTAATAATTCATATTATTTGAATAATATTTTTAGACAGCATTATTTGCAATGTCTAAGGAAGTTCTGTCTAGGAAAGGGGTTTGGTCACCTAATTGCGCGCCAGTAAGGAGAAATCCTTATCGAAAAGCCCCCTCTTTCTTGGAAACGATCTGGTTGTTAATATTGTGGTTCTGTAATATTATTTGTGAATAATTAATTATTAATAAAAATGATAAGAAAATATTTATTTAATGTGAATATAAATGGAGGAATTTTTAAAGAGACAATTATTGAGAGTTGATATTTTATTCTCTTTGATAATATAATTTATTCAAATATATTATTATAATATTATATTATAAGTGTATAATGTGGTAATATAATAATATATAATGGTGATATTTTCACTATAAATTCACGATATATGAATAAAATGAGGAGGAAGAGGGCAAATCGGATCTGAATTATTTTTGGTGCTTTTGGTAACAAAAACATGTAACACATTTTGATGGAGGATTTTTCCAAATTGAGTGGGCCCCACCAGTGTTGTAAATGCTGATTTCTATTTTTGTGATTCGTCAACATGGTGGTACGGAGGATTGATTTTGTCAGAATGGGAGTGTGAAAAAATCATCCGTATGTAATTTGGGTCATTTTTCGTTCGAAATTTGGAAAAACTTTATTCTACAAAGTTGTAGAGAATTAAATTTTTTATGGAATGGACACAAGATTCGTATTTTTCTGATAAAAGGGCTATTTATTATGAATTATTGAAGTTTCGGAATTTTGGGTCTAAAATTAATTTTTATTGGAGATTTTTAGAATGTGGTGGGACCCGGTGTCCTTTTATTGATGAAAAATACTGGGAATTTGGTTTTCAAAGATAAGAGGCGTAGGATATTTTTATTATTATTTTATTAAATTTTCTACTTTGGCATTATAAGCATTTTTCTATAAATAGGGTGTTTAGTTAGAATTTGAAAATCACACCAAAATCAGAAGTTTCTCTCTCTAAAATATCGAGCGTATTTTTGTGAGTATTTAAATACTTTGAGTGTTGCTATACAGTACAAGTTTTCTTCAGTATTATATCCGATATTCTAGTCAGAAGTACTATTCTTTTGAGGTAAGGGATGTTATATTTTTCGTAAATGATGTTATTGCTTTCAATATCATTTCATCGAAATATTAGTATGAATTTTATTATGAGTTTTTTACCTTTTCCGTTGGGGTTACTATTCACGTATACGGCACTATTCACAAATACGATACTATTCACGAGTACTATTCACGAAGTATGATTTTTCTTATAAAAATTTCTACTTTTTCATGTCGGGGTTACTATTCATGTATACGGTACTATTCATGTATACGACATTATTCATGAATACGGTACTATTCATAGAAAAATTAAATTTTCTTTTCTTGGTCCAAGTTGGCTATTATGGTTCCTATCTTTGATTGGATCCAAGTTTTGATCTTCATTCTTAAATTTTACTCCACAATTGATTATTATGGAGAATTCTTGAACTTGGATAAACTAAATTACGAATTTCTAATTTTTGTCCTTTATCTCACTGGATTCATTCTTTAAAATATTTTTCATCATCTTTAGTCTTAAATGGTGATACAAAAGAATATCTTTGGCTTGTAGTGCAAAGATGAATGATTATTTGATGAATATCTTTGGCCCGTAGTGCAAAGATGGACAGGTGTTGAGATGAACATGACTAACTGGTGACATAAATAAATATCTTTGGCCTGTAGTGCAAAGATGAATATTTGATTCAAGATATATATTGATTGATGTTACAGGGATAAAATATTGATTATGGACTTTCAAATCATAGAAGATAGTAGAACATATTTCCTACTTAACTCTTCTGATGCATTGTTATTTCCGCTGCAGTTGTTGATCTAAAACTTGTTGTCCATAATATTTTATCTGATTTTTTGAAGACTAACGATAAATTGTTCTTTATTATCTTAGTCATAATATTCTTTACTGGGCTAGTTGAGCTCACCCTTTTCATCTATTGTCCTCTTCAGGAAATGAGAATGTCGTAGGGACTAGTCGGGGGACAGAGTGATGGTCCGAGTTAGAGCAGTAGTAGTCCTCACTATTTTTATAAAAAAGTGTGATAATAATTATAATGAGGACTTAGTTTGAATGTTTATATTTTTTATATATTTGTATTGACACTCACAGTTGTGTGGTCGTCCTGCTCAAGACCTTTTAATATAAAAGTTTGTATTTGAATTCTATACCATGTGTTTGGCAACTCAGAATGGGTTGGGTTAATTGGACCTATTCTGGGGGCGTCACACCACGTTTTTTTTTGCTAATTCAAGCTGAAATCTTAACATTCCTGCCTTGACAGAATTGAAAAGTTAGTATATATACAGTTAAATATATACAAAAAGCCAAACCCGGACTGGGAAGATAACCCAGTCCGGTGAAGTTGCTAATAACAAAGATGCAAGTGTATAAAAGCTGTTGGAAGCGACAGATCGTCAATCTGAGTTGTAGAAATGCCAAAAAATGCGTTTATGTACAAAAATTTACCAAAAGTTGACAAAAAGGCCACGGAACTGAGTTTCGGGCATATTTAGGAAACGAAACTTGATGTGCAAGTGGAAAATAGTGTAAAGAAGTAGTATTGACTTGCTGATCGTAAAAATACTCATAATGGATTGCTACACGGGCTTTTTGCCACTTAGTGGGCTTCAGCCGTCCAAATCTACCTGTTATTTTCTGATATGTGGTAGTATATGGGTATATTTTTGTGTTAGAGTGAAAAAATTTCGGTTTGGAAGACAAAAGTTTGGTCGAGAAACGAAACGGACAGGGCTCCAGAATGATTTTTAACTTGAAAATGAGCTGGGGGTGCACTCCTATATATAGACCAGGTGGAAGCAGCTCTATCTGCGGTTGCCTACACTCTACCTGAGGCTCCATGTGGCAGGTAGAAGAGGTGGGCCCCGTTGCATCGAAGTGCTTGCACTCTGAGTAATGCGATGTAAGATTCGAAACTTTCTAACTTTAGATTAGAGACTCCGTTTGAGGCGTGCTATATCTTTCCGGAAAGCCCTTGCCGAGAGTGTCGCAATGACATATGATAAAACCTTTTCTGAGTCAAAAAAGATGGGTTTATAACCAGGTCTTCGATCCCCCGCTGTTTGTCCGTTGAGTCGTCCTGTGCTGTTTCCACTCGGGATCACCGTTATGGTTCTTTCTGACCTTGATGGCATCAATTCGGCTTGATTTGGACTGCATTGGTTTTAAGTTGGTAAAATAACCATTTTGCCCTTCCCGGGTGGCCTCCTGTGTTGGCACGGTCCTTAACTATTTTCCCAGGGTTATTCCCAAGGTTTGGCTCCCAGCCGATTCTATTTGTCGTTAGGGTCGTCTCTGAGGCTGACTTGGTCTTCCCAAGGTTGACTTTGGGGATGATGTGATGCTTCGAGTTTGTCTCTGAAGGTTGAATTGAACTGGATCTCTCCGGTTGTGACCGTGGCTTAACTATACATCCCGGGTTACGACCAGGGCTGAATTGATAGCCCGATATTGAGACCAGGGTTGACCTGACGGCTCAATATTGAGACCGGGGTTGAACTGGCTTCCCGATATTAGGACCGGGGTTGAACTGGCAGCCCGGTATTGACACCGGGGTTGACCTGAGGTCCTGGTATTCAGACCGGGGATGACCTGATGGCCCGATACTAAGACCGGGGATGACCTAATGGCCCAGTATTGAGACCGGGGTTGATCTGATGGCTCGGTATTGAGACCAGGGTTGAGTTGATGGCCCGATATGGAGACCGGGGTTGAGTTGATGGCCCGGTATTAGTGACCGGAGTTGAGTTGACATCCCGATATTGGTGACCGGGGTTGAGTTGACATTCTGATATTGGTGACCGGGGTTGAGTTGACATCCCGATATTGGTGACCGGGGCTGAGTTGACATCCCGGTATTGGTGACTGGGGCTGAGAAGACAGTTTTGCCCTCTTGCATGGTTAGTAACAAGAAAATAAAATTTTGAGTGTCTACAGATGCCCCTCTTTATCATGTTTATGTAATGCAATGGAGTGAACATGATAAAGATTACTAGACACTTGAGATATGACAAGATATATTTTTGATGATGCCAATCGCAATGCAATGAATGTCAAAATATTTTCGCAAGTCGCATTTTGCACTTCGCAAATCGCATCGCAAATCACTTACCCTGACCGGTCACGGATGATGCCTGTGATGGGGCTGATCTCAACGGTTGACTTTCACCAGTGCTGCTGATATCTATGGTGGTGTTAATTCCAATGGTTTGATTTCCATCGGTGTTGCCGATACTTGTTTGATGAGGACAAACTGAAATGTTTTCTACATTTCCGCTGGGGATGACGTCCTTTATGATAGCCTTTGATGTTACCTTGGTTTTAAGACCAATGGTTCCCCAAGCTGTCGATACTATCCGGGGGAAAATTTTCTTTTGGCTGATGCCGTTATACATTTCTGAAGGCTCCTCCACTGGGGATATATTTCTTTTGCCGAGTTACCTTAGTGGGTGCTCCCGATGCCTATCCTGATGATAACTTACACTGGTAGTTTGCAACAGTGCCTACCCTGATGGTAGGGACAATGGTTGATCATTAGACTATCTCGATGCCTAGTCAAACGGTAGCATATTTTTTTTAACGAGTTTGTGTGTTTATTGTGTATGCATTTTTAACTCTACTGGGTATGTATGCCTAACTTCTTAATGGAGATGTGTGCTGATGTAGCGCTTGTTGCACATGTGCAGACCAGACATGATATGATGATCTTAATTTATCCTAGGTTGATACATATGCTTATGCTTAATTGACTTGACGTAAAACCATACCTCATTCTTTTTGAGGTGAATTGAAGTTTCTTTTTAGGCATGGATTTTGATAGGCTTAACAGATCTAACTCCCATATGACTTTTTTTCATGGTAGATTCAGATGTTCCCCTTTCATATGACGTCTTTGGTGGGGATCCTGTTGAGGCTGCTATTTTTTTTGGATCTGGTGCTGGTCCTTCTGGCGGTCCAAACACTGATGGCTTTATTAGGAGATATCCCGATATCTTTGCTGAAGTAGTGTTCCATGACCTACATTATCGGATCCTTCTCAATGCCCCTTTTAAGTATTTGTATAACAGATTCCATCATCTATCCTCTATGGGGATGGATTGATATATTATTTTTGCCATCGGACCATTGTTGATGTTTTGCTGGGGTTGTGCCAACGGCTGATCATTGAGTGTAAAAAGGGGTAAGCTCTTTACTTGTGACCTTGTTGGGTTAAATGCTGGCTTGGCTGATGACCCAGGTGTTGCTGACGTCCTGGAGGATGTAGCCCGTTCTTTCATTGCCCAGATGTGAATTTTGGTGTAGAGGCCTCGACTTGTGAAGACTTGGTGCAGGTTGACATGTTTGATGATGTAGATTTCATTTGCCAGACCTTTTGTCATCAAGCATCTATTTTTTCCGAGTTAAGGACTCTCTTGAGAATTTTTCCTTTCTTGTGGAGGGACAAGCTTATGTCACCTTGATTTCTTTCAAAAATTCTCTGTTAGTTCCTAGAGGGCACACAATAGATCTAGAAGGGGGGGGGGTGGGTTGAATAGATCCTTTTTATTTTCAAACTCTTTTCCATTTTATTTTGTATTGCTAAGTAATTAGCATATGACAAACATAAGAATCATTTCAAGCACAGCGGAATAAGTTAAAGATCCCCTTCATAGATATCTTGTTAACCACTGTTCTATAGTTAGTTCAAGTGTAAGTGGTTATTACAGTTATTACAGTTATAGCAATTATAGGTACATAATGTAAATGACAGAATGTAAAAGACACAAAGAATTTTAAGTGGTTTAGAGACTCAAGCTCCTAATCCACTCTTCTGCTTCACCAAGCAGGGATTCCACTAAGGAAGTCTTTACATCTTTGAATCACTAAGATTCCTTCAAGGCCAGCAGCCTTGGAACTTTAGTTCACTAAGAACTCTTCAAGGCCAGCAGCTTTGGAACTTCAGTTCACTAAGAACTCTTCAAGTCCAGCAGACTTGGAACTCTAGTTCACTAAAAACTCTTCAAAGCCAGCAGCCTTGGAACTCAATTTAGTCCCTCGGACAAGGACCCCTCAGTCCCTGGCTTTTTGTTAATGTTATTGTTGGTGCTGTGCTGCTAAGATGACTTAAAGCTCGTTCATCCTTTGGTACTTAACAGCTTGGTGTGATCCTTCTTGGATTCTGCATCGAGACTGGATCACCCTTTGATGAATTGCTAAGATGTTCATGAAGCTTGACATCGTTGAGTACTTAGCAGTCCATCACTTCTTCTTTGGTGCAGCTAATCTTTTAGTTGATGCTTGTCTTCATCTGATCTCAGCTTTGCACCCTTTCACCACTTGGGGTCTGCTAAGTCTTTGAGTTTTTGGTAGACTTCGTCGGACACTCAGCATCCCCTGAACCTTGGTTGTCTTGTGTGCAGATTTGGTTTTGCATCTGATCTTCTTCATCTCTTGGTGGTTCATGGTGATTCATAGAGTGGCTCTTTGAATCTTCTTTCTAGTCTGCCACTCTCCTTGCTATCTTCTTGTTGGCTTTCTCGGCTCTCAGCTTAGCTGCCATTTTGATTGGAATTTTTATTGTTGTTGAGTGAAGCCTTTATTTGTTAAAGCTCTTCTCTTAGCTTGCTTCACTTCTACTTTCGTAGTCTCACTGCCACTGAGACGTATTTTATTCAGCTCTGTAGAACTCGTAGAGACAACAACTTAACAACCCAACAACTCTTTAACTCAGCAACCTTTCATCTTTGAAGCTCCAGCTGTTAAATACCCTTCCATAAGCTTTCCGTTGGAATATAGCCGTTGGAAGCTATTTGAATTACTTTGCAGATCTCGAGTTATTTGGTGCAGACTGCTGATGTGACGTGATAGCCCCTTTTTTACTTTTCTGACACAATAGTCTACTATTTCACCTACCACTTCAGAGATGTCACTTTAACGTGTCAGGCTGGTAGTCACCTTTATTTCTTCTTTCTGACTCCTCAATCAGAACATCAGAAGTTGTCCTTCTGCATTGATGCTCTCAATCAGCAACGTTCGAATGTCAGTTTTTATATTGAGACGTTGCCAAGGCTTCAATACTCCGATGACTTAACTCTACGATTCTGACGCAGATGACCTTGAGCTTGATCGTAGTTTGTCTGATGAATGTTGCTCGTTGACTGGTTGAGATAACACTACGATTCTGAGAGTGTTCTTTGGATTTGTAATATAGAACCTCTCTTCCTTCACTCGTGCAGTGCTTCAACACTTTTGTTTGCCTTGACTTGCATTAGGAACTGACAACTTGTCTGAATGCTCTGGCCCTTCTGGATTGCAATACTCATCTGATTAGTCATGATCAGCTCTCTTTCTCCTTGTGATCTCCCGTTCACATATCATCAATGGTTTGACCCATGCTTAATCTTCTTCGTCAATTCTTTATAGGTTGGCCTGTATCTCTGTATAAACTGCATCAGTTCCTGCTTCTCATCTGATAAGCACTATGATTATGGTCAAACCCAAGATCGTCGTCTTCTGTTTATCTTGACAGCTACTGCATTGCTGACTTCCTTTTGTCAGTCACTTTATCTGAAGTCTTCTTACTGTTGCTTGCGAAAAACTTCCCCTGAATGGCTTCACTTCTCAATCAGGATGCTGATTGAGTTGGTGCTTTGATCTTCTATTTGCTTGCAGGCCATTCGGTGAGTGCTCTCTGGCTTCCTTCAGTTAGATTGCATCTTTACAGTTCTGACCAGAGGCTACATTCTTTGGATGCTTTGGGAGTGCTCATATGTTGAGAATCGTGTTGTCACTACAATTCTTCCTTGGCGTTGTGAGCACTGATAGACTTTGTCGAAGACTTTGTTCTACAGACTACGATCTAGCTTTGGTTCTGCAGACACTACGACTCTGAGAGCAGATCATACAACAGATTACGATTTCTTCCTTAACACTTGTTGTCTTTGTCTGATCTAGCTCGACTACGATTTTTGCCTCTGATATGATCAGTAGACTCCACGACTTCAAGTGTGGCCTACGATTCTTAACTTGGCTCGGCAGGCGCTCGGTTGGCGCTTAGACAGGCTGTCTCCACGATTCTGAACATGACTTTCTCGACAGACTACGGCTTTGAGAAAGTCCTTCTCGACACACCACGATTCTGCCTTGTCTCTCCTAGCAGACTACGAACTTTGAGAGCTACTATCCTCACAGACTATGATTCTTCTTGATAGTCTCCGAGTCTTCCTTATCTCTCCTGGCAGACTACGAAGGCTGGTACAGTGCTCGACTATTAGACATGCCTATCTATTACATTGTATAAGATCAACCTAACAAGCTTGATCTTTCTATATTTAGTCCTTGTACATCATATTCTTTTGAAGGACTTTACAAAGCTGTTTTATTCATGTAGGATTAACCTAACATATTTGATCATTTTAGTCTAAGTCCTTGTACATATATTCCTATTATCTATTCAAGGACTTTACAACTTATATCAATGTAGACATATTTGCATATTCATTCATTAAGATCATAATCAAATCTTATATAAATAGGAATAGCATTCTCATGTTTATTCCTAACATTCTCCCTTTTCTTTTGATGAGGAGCTTGGTCCCACTGTAGATCCTTTCTATTTCTTGGAATCGAAAATGCCCCAGCCCTTTCGCAAGTTGTTACTGGGGTTCATAGAAGAAACTTGCTTTATTGACCACATCCTGAGTGAGCAATTTCCTGTATATTGAACGAAATGTGCCAAAAGCTTGATGGCTCGGGCCGTCGGGATTAGTATGATCTTGTGAATGAGGCATTTGAAGTTTAAAGTTTATGAAATTGAATGCTTGTATTCACTGAGCTTTTATCTTATCGCTAAAGATCTTGAAATTGAGTATGAAAATGAATTTTTCCTAAAGAAATCAAAATTTTAATTTGACAAGTTATGAAATCGCAAGAAAACTTTTAAGAGTCCATGGTTATTTTCATGGGTAGGATCAGATTCAAAAGACTTATCTCCCTTCATCAGAGACACCTCATCTTTGCTCTAGACACTGCTTCACAAAATTAAACATCATATAACATATGCACTATGAATGACGCAACCCTTAGCAGGGGTTTTTCTTCTATGACTTTAGATGCTCTTATTTTTATCTTGCAAAATTTTTCTACTTTCCTCGCTTAACTTTTTCTCATTTTTTAGGCTATTCAGAGTTACCCATGTAACGAGTTTTGGACCAATGACTCCTAAACCAGACGGTTTTAGGGCACTAGGTGTTAAGACACCTCTTTGGGTTTACTGGCTCGAGTAACAAAGGCCACACTTCAAGATAAGTCAGGCGGTCTATTCTTTTTTATCCTCGCCTGAGCTTGCACAAGATTCATTTTCTTAGGCTCTAAATTACCCATGCAGAGAGTGTTGGGCCAATGATTCCTAAACCAGACGGTTTTAGGGCATCAGGTGTAGAGACACCCTCGGGCTTAATTACTCGAGTAACCTAGGCCACACTTCGAGACAAGTCAGGCGGTCTACTCTTGTTGATCCTCGCCTAAGCTTGTACAAGATTCATTTTTTTAGGCTCTAAATTACCCATGTAGCGAGTGTTGGGCCGGTGACTCCCAAACTAGACGGCTTTAGGGCACCAGGTGTAAAGACACCCCTCGGGCTTAATTACTCGAGTAACCTAGGCCATGATTCGGATCTACTCAGGTTTTGCCTTCTTCTTCTTGTAATGCCCGTTTTCTTAGGCACGGAGTTACCCATATAACGAGCGTTGGGCTGGTGGCTCCCAAACCAGATGGCTTTAGGGCACCAGGTGTAAAGACACCCCTCAGGCTTAATAACTCGAGTAACCCAGACCACAATTCTAGACATTAGGCTGGCTACTAATCATCATTCTTGTTGTCATAGTTTCATACCCAACAACTAAGAGTTAAGGTGATCGCAAAGTGCAGACATGCATATAAGGCAAAGTTTGTTCCAAAAAGCGCTTTAAACTAGGATGTCGTGCCTAATCAAAAGGTCAAACTGTCTTAATTCTCTAATCGTTCCCATGATTCTTGCTCCACAGACGCTTATCAGAATTAATCCACTTCATAACAAGTTAAGCACAAATCTTCTCCTTTTAAAAACCTTTTTTCCAAGATTCTCACGTAAGATTTATCTATACTTAACATGTATACCCTTGCCAATGCATGTAAGTGGAAAATTGAAAGCACATAAAGAGATGAAAGAGTCGTACCTTATCAGTTGGTCATAGTATTCTAAGAAAATTATGATTGGAAAAGATAGATTGATCATACTGGATCGCTAATGATAGGAGCTTGGATGATGATGGACCATGGTGATGGTGCCAACTGGTGCATTTTCATTGGATGGTTGATAAATGCCCTAGTGTGGAATTGTCAAAATTTCCAAAATTGGTCCATTCTCGTGGTAAGGTCCCAACATCGGGTTATCGTTGATTCTGAACTTACCCTAGTCTTGCTTGTCATATGGGATGATTGCTTTATTGTATGTTTGATAGATGGGCTGATAAGATGCCGATATCGCAAGAGTTTTTTATCTCAAGACCCCCATGGTGAGCATGTAGTGGATTCTGGCTTTAATGCTTGGATGCCCTAGTTATTATTTTTGATTTGTAGGAGCAATTGGCTTTGATGACCTTTCTTCTGGTTTGATGAAGGTTTCAGATTGAGGGTGTCAGCTCTTCGAAGGTCCTTGTTGATGCTTATGCTTGATATATCGCTGTGTTGTTGTTTCAACTTTGATGATTGATGTCGAGATGCCTTTGGACTCCAATGAATTGGACTCAAGGGCTTGTGATGGTTGGTGATATAACGGATTTAACCGGATTTGGTTTGATTTATGAGGTTTAATCCATGGCCTTTTGCTCAGGGAACAGGTCGTCGGGTATGAGATAGACTTTGCCAAGATGGTAGCCCAGGTGCTTCTGTGGATCAAAGGAGATCAAGTCTTCTCGCACATCAGGAGTGATGAGTTACTGACAGGTTACATCCTATAATGATTGTCATTTCATCCTTGTGACTGGTCGTCTTGATGTATCGATGTCTCTTCCTTTCGAGACTTGCTCCGAATTTGATGGAACAACATTGAGGTGTCGTTGGGTCCTCTCAACACGTGTCATCAATCTGGAGTGTCTTTCTTGGATGTAGGCTTTTCAAATTTGGCCTTTATGAGTTAACTCCAACGCTGCAGGAGTATGAGCACCTCATGGGTTTGTCATTAGATCTACTATGTGCCAAAACAACCATTAGTGACATGAGACAATCGTTTATGGCCATGACTGGTTTGAGACACAGTCGTCACTGAGGAGGTTACTGCAGGACATGTAATGTCCACGGACCTTTTGATTGATCGCTTTGGTAGGTTGGACAGCTACGAGCGATACTTTGGGGATTTTATCATTCCGGTAGGTGAGGGGCAGTTTGCACGAGTAGATGTTCCGTTGATGTCCATCACTGCTTATCTGTATATGCCCCTGTATATGGACCACTTAGATATTGGCCTGATGGTAGTGGTTCGTGCCCTCAGACTGGGTTATACCAGTCTGCCGATGGTATTAGCCGAGACTTTGAGGTCGGCTAGTTTCTGTAGTACCCATCCAAGAGGATTTTTCAGAGGCAGCGCTGTTCTACTGTATGTGTGGTTCATGACGCATTTGAAACCTATTGGCACTTTCCAACATCATGGGTATTTCTTTACCCATGAGATAGCTATGTCTTACTCCTTTCGTCCAGCGAAGTGTTTAAATGCGGCATTGTGGTCGACCTTTTTGTCTAAGATCGAGCATCCCTTTTCGATCTTAAAATGCTCAGGGCTGAGTTCCCCCTACAGCTTTATCACTCATGCAATCGGTATGGATTACCTGCCCTTGGTGGGTTTAAGAGGGGTGACGACATATCATCCGTTGGAAGTTATGGGCCAGTTTGATCAATTTCAGAGCCTTCATCACTTTGAGGGGGCTATGGACCAGCAAATATTAATTTCATCTTTGTCGTCATCTGACTTGACCAGGACTTATGAGTATTGGACTCACAAGGAGAGGGCTGATTTCCCTACTATCCATCCAGATCGTTCTACAGAGTATTCGGCATGGTTAGAGACAGATATCGCATTGGCTGCAGTTATCCCGTCAGCTCTGAGCGTTAATTCAGATGAGGAGGAGCCTACGTAGGATCTTGATTCTCTAACGGAGGATGATTTGTTTACCGGTTTGACAGCGGCTTTAATTAGTGATTCTCCAAGCATTCCTGCCGGGACAGATCCAACTATTGTTGATTTACTAGCTCGGATGACCTTTGAGAGGGATCATGCTAGAGCACCGATGTTGATAGCCCTTTTTAGCAGGGATACAGCCTTTACCGCTAGAGACGAAGCTTGATCCACCTGAGATGCATCTCTTGAGGAGAGAGATGAGGTCCGATCTGCCCGAGAGACAACCTTTGAGGAGATTGAGGAGGTATTAGTTGCCGGGGACGTTGCTTATGTTGCGAGGGATGAGGCCGTAGCTACTTGGAATGTTTATATTGCGGACAACACAGTCCTCAGATGATATACAGGCAGTCTGGTTGCAGACATGAGTGCTTTCATAAATGGTCACATCAGTACTATGTAGATGGTTGTGGATGTTCTTGCTCGTATGTAGACTTAGGGTCATGAGCCTGCAGCTGCTCTTCCATCTTCAGAGAGGGATGACATGTTGGCACTGCTATCCTGCTTGTCCATGGGTTCATAGAATAGCTTTGTTTTTCCACTACTTTCATTACTTGCTATTGTTGATGTATCACGAGCTTCTTCTTGATGGATAGGCAGTAAGATGTTGGAAAATACCTCAGCAAGGCCTGTTGAAAAGGAGGCTTGATAGTATTTGGGTTCTATCGGGTTTCGGTGTCTTGGGACTGGTTTTTATTGTTTTTTCGTTTTGTTTTTTTTCTTTGAAGGTCATACCGCACCATGAATGGCTGCCTACGTACTCCCGGGTGGAGGGAGATTAGGTCGTTCGTAGTTCCTATTTTTGTGTGAGAGATTTGAGAGGTGTCACTTTTGGGTTTGAGTTTAGTTTGATAGGTTTTTGAATTTTTTGTTTGGTTTGACCGCAACAGGAATGGCTGCCTATGTACTCCCAGGTGGAGGGAGATCAGGTCATTCGTAGTTTCGGCTTCTAGTGAAAACCGAACCTGATTTGATTCGCAGGACAAGGATGCCGGTACGCATGTGTTTCAGACACAGTACATTTTCACGGTGTCTGAGTTAATGAGTTGGGGAAATTCGGTCCCCTCCATTTCTTGTAATTTGATAGCTCCTCTTATCAACACCTCCTTGACAATGAAAAGGCCTTCCCAATTCTGGGTGAACTTTCCTTTTGCTTCATCTTGATTGGCCAAAACTTTCTTCAACACCAAGTCATTTTCTTTGAATTGCCGTATTCGGACCTTCTTATTGTAGGATCGAGCAATCCTTTGCTGATATAACTGTTCGTGGAAAATGGTTGTAGCCCTCTTTTCATCTGTCAGGGACAGTTGGTGATACCGGTCTTGCAACCACTGATCTTCGTCCATCTGAGCGTCGATTAATACTCTCAAGGACTCCATCTCTACTTCCATGGGGAGGACTGCTTCCATGCCATAGACTAATGAATAGGGGGTAACCCCAGTAGAGGTACGCATTGACGTCATGTATACTAACAGGGTTAAAGGCAGCAAGTCAGGCCATTCTTTGTAATTGGCAGACATTTTCTGCATGATCTTCTTGATGATCTTGTTGGCCGCTTCGACAACGCCATCATCTTGGGCCGATAGATGACGGAATTGAGATGCTTGATGTGGAACTTACTACACAATTCTTTCATCATTTGATTGTTCAAGTTCTTGGCGTAGTCTGATACGATCACCTCCGATTGTCTATATCGACAGATGACATTATTTCTAATGAAACCAATGATGACCTCTTTGGTGACTTTGGGAAAGGAGGCAGCCACAATCCACTTTGTAAAGTAATCGATCATGGTGAAGATGAATCGATGACCATTGCTGGCTTTGGGTTCCACTGGACCTATCACATCCATTCCCCACATAGAGAAAGGCCATGGTGAACTCATGTTGTGTAGCTCATTTGGAGGAGCGTGTATGAAATTTCATGGACTTGGCATTGATAACATCTCTTGACGTGATCGTCGCAGTCCGCTTTGAGAGAGATCCAATAATGTCCTATTCTTAATATCTTCTTGGCAAGCAGATGACCACTCATGTGTGGACCACAGATTCCACCGTGGATTTCATCCATCAATCTCTGGGCTTGCTCTTTATCAAGGCATCTTAACAGGCCTATTCTAGTATCCCTTTTGTAGAGTGCATCTCCGCTCAGATAGAACTTCATAGCCATCTTGTGAATCCACTTTTGTTTGGATTGGCTTGCCCCAGCAGGTGTAGATCCATCTCAAAGATATTCCTTGATGTCTTGATACCAATGCTGATTGACAGGAGGTATTTTATCTGATACTTCTCCAATGTAATTCCCGTATGTCGGGGCTTTCTGAATCGTGAATTTGATGTTGGGAATTCCACTCCTATCGGATATGCGGATCAATGAAGCCAACATCGTCAATGCGTCAACGAAGTCATTCCTACCCCGAGGAATATGGATGAAGGTTATGTCTTCAAATTCCAGGGATATTTTGACGACCTGCCAATGATAGGGCAGCAAATGCAGTTCTTTGGTGTGATATGCCCAAGTGGTTTGTCTAATGACCAACTCAGAGTCTCCAAAGACCAGTAAATGTTTGATACCCATGGATTGGGCTATTTTCAACCCCATTATGCAGCCTTTATACTCGGCTGTGTTGTTGGTGTTTTCAAATTGAAGTTTGGTAGCCACAGGATATTGTTCTCCTGTACCAGAGATAAGGACTGACCCAACTCCGGCACCTTCTATGTTTACTGCTCCGTCGAAATACATTTTCCATGGTTGGACTATATTCTCTTGCTGGAGTTGTTGAATTGTCATGATCCCATCATCCAGGAAATAGGTCTCCAGGGGCTCGACCCTCCTAAAGGTGCTTCAGCTAATTAATTTGCAATGCCTTGACCCTTGATTGACTTCTGAGTCACGTAGACAATATCGAACTGTTGTAGGATCAACTGCCATTTAGAAAGTCGATAATTCAACACTAGCTTGTTGAATACGTACTTCAGGGGATCCATGCAGGATATGAGGTAGGTCGTGTGCCCATACAAATAATGTTGCAACCTTATAGCGGCCCATGCTAACGCATAATATGTCTTTTCGGTCAGGGTGTACTTCTGTTCACCGCTGCTGAATCTTTTACTGATGTAGTAGATGGCTCTCTCCTTGCTACTATCATCCTTCTATCCTAGAATGCAGCCCATGGCATTGGCATTGACGGATAGGTACATGAACAAGGGAACTCCATCCCTCGGAGGTACCAAAACTGGTGCTTCTATCAGCTATTTCTTGATGGCAAGAAAGACTTGTTGACAATCCTCATTCCATTTGGTGGAGGAATTCTTCCTTAATAGCTTGAAGATGGGTTCACAGGTTGCTGTGAACTGGGAAATGAATCGGCTTATGAAGTTGATCCTTCCCAAGAACCTGCGTATCTCCTTCTCTGTTCGAGGTACTAGCATTTCAGTGATGGCTTTGATCTTGGCAGGGTCTAGCTCGATGCCTCAATTACTAACCAAGAATCCTAACAGCTTGCCTGCTTTGATGCCAAAAGCACATTTGGCGGGATTTAGCTTAAGGTTGTACTTACGCAACCTGTTGAACAATTTCCTGAGATGTTTAATGTGATCATCCTCCCTTCGGGATTTGATGATGATGTCGTCCACATAAACTTTTATCTCCTTGTGCATCATGTCATGAAACAGGGCCATCATGGCTCGCTGATATGTGGCTCCGGCATTGATGAGGCCGAAGGATAGTCGTTTGTAGCAGAAGGTTCCCCAGGGAGTGTTGAAAGCTGTCTTCTCCTTGTCTTCTTCAGTAACCATGATTTGATGGTAACTAGCAAAGCAATCTACGAAGGAATACATGTCGTACTGCGCAGTGTTGTCTATCAGGAAGTGGATGAAAGGTACTGGGAAATTATCCTTGAGGCAGGCTTTGTTCAAATCTCGGTAATCCACATATACTCGTACTTTCCCTTCGGGCTTAGGTACGGGGACTATGTTTGACAACCACTCTGGGTATGTTGATACCATGATGATGCCGACTTTGAATTGTTTAACAACTTCTTCTTTGACTTTCAGACTCCATTCAGGTTCCAATTACCTGAGCTTTTGCTTGAATGGTTTGAATCCATCTTTGATGGGCATTCGATGGATGACAATGTCAGTAGACAGGCTAATCATGTCTTCATGTGACCATGCAAACACATCCTGGAACTGTGTTAGAAGTTCGATCAAGTCAATTTTTTGATCTTGGGTGAAGTCTAGGCCTATCTCGATTTCTTTGATATTTTTGGAGGTTCCTATGTTGATAGTGGTGGTTTGGTCGAGGTTCGATTTGGGTTTGTCTTTGACGCATTCTTTGATCTCCTCGGGAACCTCATAGTCATCTTCCTCATCTTGATCAATATCCATCAAGTCGAAGTTCAATTCTACATCAAAGTTGTAGTCACTTTGACAGGTTGACATCTCATTAGCAGAGACAAACACATCCACTTCTTGATCCTGAAAACAAAAATGCTTTCACTTTAATATATACAACTGCTTAAATATACAAAGCATTTGGCAAAGCATGACAAAAATTACTGCTTTAGTTGTGCAATCAAAAGTAAACAGTAAGTGAAAACATATTTAAAGGGCAGATGGACACTCTGCCCCTTTACCCTTTTTGACTGAGGCAAGGGACACTGCTCCAGTTATCCAGGGTTAGATCCTAATGAACAGGGAGGATCAAGGATTTGTGATCATCCGTCTCATCTCGGATGATGACTAAGACATCCTTCGAAATAGGGCAGGGGTTTTTCTATGAACGACCCCCTTTTTCCTTCTTGAGGTGAGGGATTTGAATCTGATCCTCGTCTTCACTGTCTAGGATCTCATCATTCATACCCTCGTAGTTTATCATAACCCATATGTTAGCAAATGGGTCTCATCCTTTGTACAAGATCTTTTCTTTTCCCTTTTTGCTATCCACTTCGGATCTGGGAATTGTTCTCTCACTTGCTGGTATAATGGGGGGAAATAACATGGTTGATACCACAACTGGGATTTTCCTCATGGGATTTATCCATCCGACATCCGTAAGGTTTGGCAGCAAAATTGTGGAAGCATGAGCTTTAGGATGCTTGTGTGGGTTCCTGTGATTTAGCCCGGATGAATAACCCAATCCGGCTCTCCCAGTTTGACTCGGGATTTTTACTGGACTTTTGTTACCTTGCTGATTCTTTCCTAACCCTTTTTCGGGTTGGAAACAAGATACCATCTCCTAGCCCACTGTCATAACTTCGGTGGAGACCTTTGGTTTCAAGGCTGGTGCCCCAACTGGTAGGTATTGAGTATCACTCACCTCCAGGGCTTGGAAACTTGCAGGCTCAATCCCTGCATCCAGGCTGATCAATGGCATTTCTCCCTATGTATAAACAGGGTATTCCGGTTCGGCATTGACCGTGATTAGGTTGATGTTAATAATGTATTTGAGCTGTTGATGGAGGGTGGATGGCACTGCCCCTGCCATGTGGATCCATGGTCTGCTGAGCAACAAGTTGTATCCAGTGGCGATGTCGAGCACCTGAAAGGACACATAGAAAGTGTGCAGACCAATCTCCAGAGGAAGCTCTATTTCTCCCATAGCTTATTGGCTAGATCCATCGAAAGCCCGGATGACCATATGACTAATTTTGATCTGGTTTGGGTTGATCTTCATTCTCTCCAAGGTATCGTAGGGACAGATGTTAAGGGATGATCCTCCATCTATGAGAACACCTCCGATCACATATCCGAATAACATTACTGCTATATGCAGGGACTTACAATGGCCCATCCATTCTGCATGGATATCATAGTCAGTGAAAGATATCACATTCCTGTTGAAAATTTGTTCTACCACGTGACGGAATTTCTCGACATCCACTGTCTTTGGCAGATGGGCTTCTTCCAGTACTTTCACTAGAATGTTGCGATGATCCATCGATGATAAGATCAAGTCTAGGATGGACATTTGCTTAGGTGCATCTTTTAAGCTTTGCACTATTTTGATTTCATTATGTCCCATTTTGTTAAGGAACTCTTTTATTTTCTCATCGGTCACCTTTTCTTTGTCTTCGATGACTGCTTTGATCAGCCGCTGAGGCAGGTATAATGGATTATCCTTTGATACGATGGCAATGTTGTTTGAGGTGGAACCTTCGTCATTCCCGTAGTTCCATGGGACCCTCTTCAGACTAATAACTGGATACTGAGGTCTGAGAGGCAAGATTTAAGGCTCGGGTGCAGCCACCTTCACAGGATTTTGTATTTCTTGGACCCCTTTCTCTGGCAGTACTAAGGGTGTGAGGGTTGACTCCTTATCACAGGAAATAACAGCCACCGTATCCTGATTCTATGTCGTGGGGATAAAGAGAGTGTCTTCATCTTGGAGGTCGAGAACTTGATTTCCCCTTATCAGTTCACCACTCTCAATCATGTTCTGAATCAGGTTACAAAGTGCCCAGCAATCTTCAGTATCATGGCCGGGTGCATTGGAGTGGTACTGACATATTTGGCCAGGCTTGAATTTTCTGGATCGAGGGTTCAATGGACGTAATACATCTGCAACCATTCCCTCGTTGATTAACATCTGGAGGATTTCCTCCATTGTTTGGTTCAAGTTAGTGAAATTCCTTTGAAATAAGAATTTCCCACCAGCTTGGACATTCTTATCTTTGGCCATCTTGCAGGCCTAGGGTTCATGCTCATGAGACCGGTAGTGATCCCTCATGGAGATGGGACTGATCTTCGGTGTGGGAGGATGATCTGCATTAGACGGGTTGGTCTGATTCATCATCTGTCTAGTGATCTGATGTTGGTATATAACCAGCTCGGCTAACTGTTCGATCTGATCCTTGATAGACTTTATCTCCTGATCTATCAGGAATCACCTTTTTGAAACTTACCAACTATCTTGGCTATTGTTGCTGGATTGAGTTGATTCTCCGACATATCGAAGGTATTTGGATCCTTCTCCATTTCATGTACTGATCATGTTGACACTTCCTCTTTTTGTTAAGGAATGGGAATGTCTTGTACGTACGGTTGTTCTGGTTTGGTTACCACAATCTCTTTATTGTCAATCAAGTCTTGGATTTTGTGCTTGAGAGACCAACAGTCTTGAGTGTCATGGCCCGGAGATCCAGAATGGTAAGCACACTTCTTGCTTGGGTCGAAGTTTCGTCCCCCAGTGTTGGTTGGTGGTAGGAGTTGCACTATCTTCTTCGTGCCGTTAACAGCTTTAACAGATTCTAGAGTGAATCCCCTAGAGGGGTGAAAGTTCTTTGAGGCCTGACCTCAATATTTTTTTGAAATGGAGGGTTTGAAGGTTGTGTTGAGCTTGGAAAGGGGTATAGTTCCTCCTTTGAATGGGCATACTGTTTGACTCGCCGCTTTGATTTTGTCCTTGCAATACTAAAGACATTTCTTCATCTTTCTTTTTGTGTACCCTCCGGGGATTACTCCCGTAATTTTTAGACTGGATATGTTCAGCAACAGCTTCGAGGGCGGTTAGATCCTTTATCTTCCAGGACTTGACCCATTTCTGCCATCTCGCCGTGCTTAATCATTTCAAAAAATGGATTTCCTATACCTGCTAGGACCCTCTCTTAATATGGAGCTTCTTGAATTTTGATGAAGGTCATGACTATCTCAGATTCAGTCAAGGACGGGGTGACTTGTGCTGCAACACGCCTCCACCGTTGGGCATATTCTCTGAATGATTCAGTGTTTTGTTTCTTGATTTTGGTTATTTGGTATCTATCTGGAGCCAGCTGAGATTGAAAGCTGTATTGGCTGAGAAAGGCATGGGCCAAATCTTCCCAACTGTGAATTTTGGAGTTGTCCAGACTAGCATACCAGGCTCTGGTCTCACCAGTTAAACTTTTTTGGAATAACTGCATTTAAAGTTTCTCGTCCTCTGCATAGGATCCGAGTTCTCCAATGAATACCTTCAAGTGTGTATAAGAGTCTCCTAGTCCATCGTATTTCTCAAAATCGGGGACTTGAAATTTTTCGGGATAACGAGCCCCAGGGAATATACAGAGGTCAGAGTAATTAACACTACCGAATGCCCCAGTCCCTTTGATAGATCAGAGAGTTTCTTCCATCTACTGTACTTTCTTTAAAATGTCACCAGCTTCTTGCTCTTTGTTCAAGGTGGTGATTTCAGGGGTTTTGTTGGTTGTGTCCTGGTTTTATGGTCCAGGAATCTGAGTGTCTGCCTTCTCAGTCTCTTGACTGCCACCACTACCACCAGGTGTTCCTGGTTCTGTGTGAGCTTGAGCTTACTTCCCTTTAAGGGCCTTACTTTGTTCTCTCAAGAAACTGGCCAATTCAGCTATCTGGTTCTTCAGTCCTTCGAACTCTTCCCTAGACATATGGGTGGATTCTGGCTGAGCACTCGAAGTCATGTTCGTGGATGGACTTAGTGCTTTCTTAGACTTAGATCTAGTGATAGAACCAATTTTTCACCTACAATAAAACGTAGGCGTGTCAATTTCTTGAGTTAGGTAGGGATAGGATGCATGCCATGATGTATTTTTTGTGGTTTTTTAATCTTATCCTGCAAAACAGAGGTTAGTTGTTTTGATGACAGGATAACATGACAGGATTTATTTGACAAGGAATGTAAATTTTTATTATGATATTTACATTGTGATCCTTTACATTGGAATTGAAAACTTGACATTGAATTGAAAGAGGAAGGCATGAAGAAGCTTCTAATCGGATTTGGTTAATCAGAGGCTGACCTATCTTAGGTTACTCTCACGGCTTTTTCGGCATGAAGGTCCCCAGATCATCGCAATCTACTAGAGGGGAAATTAATCCGATCTTTCAACTGGAGCGAATCTGGGTGGTGCATTTTTATGAGCCTCAGAGACTTAGCCGTCCCCAGAGACATTACTTATCACCGACTGGTTTGCCTCCTGAAAGAGAAATCACACAACATACATTCACATACATCGCGTCTCACTGTTATACATATGATGACATGGGTGTGAAGCACTAATATGGGTGCGAAGCACTAAAAAAGCAGGAAAGCATTCATTCACATTCATTTAATGTAAATACGCAGCATTCACACATTCATTCAATGTAAAGACGCATCATTCACGCATTCATTCAATGTAAAGACGCAACATTCACGCATTCATTCAATGTAAAGACGCAGCATTTCACACATACGTAGATATGAAAGGGAAATGTTTGAAAAGATTTGAACGCGACCTAAGCCCTCTACTGTCCCCAGCCGAGTCGCCACCTATCGACGTCGGGAAAAAATTCGTGGATCGGGTCACAACCCGGATCTTTCTCTCTTCCTAAGTTATCTCTACCCTCACTCTTTTTATTGCGAAAAAGGTTTTGAAGGGTTTTTTAGGAAAAGGCCAACATGTATCATGTCGACAATTTGTTCGTTTTACAGAGTCACCAGTTGGTAGATTTGAAATGATTGTACCAACTCAATTAAGTTTTATTTGAAAAGAGGCCCAATTACTAGACACTGTCGAAACTTGATCTTTGAAATCGAAGTTTTGAGTTCGGGGGACTTGGTTAAGTGTGGGGAAGGTGTTAGGCACCCCACAACTCCCGTGTAAACACGGTACCGCATCTTTTCAATATTTCCCTTAAAAATCTGAAATGTGTGTGTGAATGCTTTTTGAAAATTGGGGGTATGCTTGATTGATTAAAAGTATGTTTATGCATCGTTGAACCTATATACGAAGGGTTTGATTTGATTTGCAAAAAGTCTGATTTGATTTGTAAAAGTGTTTGATTTGATTTGCAAAAGCTTTCTTTTTAAATAAGATTATTTGAAATGATGTTTTGAAAGTAGGTTTTCAAACCCTTACGCTTGCATAGGAATTGAAGCATGTCGATACTTCCGTTTTTTATCTTTATCGCCTTAAGGCTCACATTAAATGGTGATTTGTAGGGCTGCGAAGCATCCTCAACCACAGAAATAAATACAAGTGTCGGTCTTCTCATGGGCATGAAAGCCATCAGAGTGACTCTGACACGACAAACCATATTTTCACTATGTTGAGACCTTAAATCCGGATATCCGTTTTAATGTCTGTTGTATGTACATTTTTATAGAAAAACTGGCAGGGTACATTCGTAAAGTGGAGTTTGTCCATCGTGGGAATTAGATTCTGATCGATTGGATCATGAATCCCACGATTCCTAGGCTCACATATGAGTAGCCAATAAACCTGCACAGTTCAAATTTGCACAGAAATATATATGCATCCTCACGTCGCAATAGAACTAAGGATTCATCAGTAAATCCTGGCTGCGTGTGGCCAAAGCGTCTCGTTCCCACTAGATAGCGATCTAAGGGCCGCGAGGTTGCTTTTACTACTAAAACTAGAAAGAAAGATAGATTTAATTAAATTTCAGCCATTCTAGCTCCCCGGTTCTGTCTGTACCTATTTTGAACCGTTTGAAAGCTAGAGTTGATGAGATTTAAAGAAATCTAGTCCGCCGGCAGAAATGTCAGTGTCGATTCATATCAAATGAATATTTAAAGCAGCAGTTTAATAAAAAGAGTAAAATAATATATATATATATATATATATATGATTATATATATGAAAGCTGTAAAGGGCGATGGGAAGCCACGAAATGATCCAGGCTAGACATAATTGAAATATATATAGAAAAATAGTAAAAAGGGCGATGGGTTTTTACGCCTGTGCCCAAACTGAAATATAAATATTTATATTTAAATATAGACAGAAAAGTAGTCAACCAAGACTGGGAAGATAACCCAGTGTGGTGAATATTGCAGATATATATAAAAATAGTAAAAAGGCCACAATATAATCTAGGCCGAACTGGAATGTAAATATACAAAAAAGTAGTCAAACCAAGACTGGGAAGATAACCCAGTGTGGTGAAGGCTGGTTATATATGCATAGGTATATATAAAAGCAGTAAAAAGGCCACAGAATGATCCAGACCGAACTGAAATATAAATATATATATATATATATATATATATATAGACAGAAAAGTAGTCAAACCAAGACTAGGAAGATAACCCAGTGTGGTGAATGTTGCTTATATATGCATAAATATATATAAAATTAGTAAACTACCTCGGATTTGACATCCGGGCTTGACAGAATTGAAAAGTTAGTATATATACAGTTAAATATATATAAAAAAAAAAAACCAAACCCGGACTGGGAAGATAACTCAGTTCTGCGAAGTTACTAATAACAAAGATGCAAGTGTATAAAAGCTGCTGGAAGCGACAGATCGTCAATTCGAGTTGTAAAAATGCCAAAAAATGCGCTTATGTACAAAAATGTACCAAAAGTTGACAAAAACGGTCACGAAACTGAGTTCCGGGCATATTTAAAAAACAAAACTTGATGTGTAAGTGGAAAACAGTGTAAAGAAGTAGTATTGACTTGCTGATCGTAAAAATACTCACAATGGACTATTACACGGGTTTTTTGCCACTTAGTGGGCTTCAAACATCCAAATCTACCGGTTATTTTCTGATATGTGGTAGTATGTGGGTATATCTACGTGTTAGAGTGAAAAAATTTGGGTTTGGAAGACAAAAGTTTAGTCGAGAAACGAAACGGACAGGGCTCCAGAACGATTTCTAACTTGAAAATGAGCTGGGGGTGCACTCCTACATATAGACCAGGTGGAAGCAGCTCTATCTGCGGCTCCATGTGGTAGGTAGAGGTGGTGGGCCCTGTTGCATCGAAGTGCGTGCACTCCGAGCAATGCGATATCTGATTCGAAACTTGCTAACTTTTGATCGGAACATCCGTTTGAGGCGTGCTATATCTTTCTGGAAATCCCTCGCCGAGAGTGTCGCAATGACATGAGATGAAACCTTTTCTGAGTCAAAAAAGACGGGTTCATAACCAGGTCTTCGATTTCTCGAGGTTTGGCTCCCATCCAATTCTATTTGTCCTTAGGGTCATCTCTGAGGCTGACTTGGTCTTCCCAAGGTTGACTCCGGGGATGATGTGAAGCTTCGGGTTTGTCTCTAAAGGTTGAATTGACTTCCCAGGGTTATCTCTGGGCTGAACTGGATCTCCCGGTTGGGACCGGGGCTTAACTGTACATCCCGGGTTGCGACTAGGGCTGAATTGATAGCCTGGTATTGAGACCGGGGTTGATCTGATGGCCCGATATTGAGACCGGGGTTGACCTGACGACCCGGTATTGGGATCGGGGTTGAACTGGCATCCCGGTATTAGGACCGGGGTTGAACTGGCAGACTGGGGTTGACCTGAGGTCCCAGTATTGAGACTGGGGACGACCTGATGGCCCAGTACTGAGACCGGGGATGACCTGATGGCCCGGTATTGAGACCGGGGTTGATCTGATGGCCCGGTATTGAGATCGGGGTTGAGTTGATGGCTCGGTATGGAGACTGGGGTTGAGTTGATGGCCCGATATTGGTGACCGGGGTTGAGTTGTCATCCCAATATTGGTGACCGGGGTTGAGTTGACATCTCGATATTAGTGACCGGGGTTAAGTTGACATCCCGATATTGGTGATCGGGGCTGAGTTGACATCCCGGTATTGCTGACCGGGGCTGAGAAGACAGTTTTTCCCTCTTGCATCATTAGTAACAGAAAAATAAAATTTTGAGTGTCTACAGATAACTTCAATCAAAAGCAACCGACTTAGTCATGTGATAACAATTATAACTCATATTTGATTAGTATGAAGTCAATTTCATGGTAAGTTCATTTTATGTCTAATACAGTGCTGACACACAGGCGGGATAGGCGGAAGGTGATCTCTCCGCCTGTGTGTCAGCACAGTATTATAAAGTGAACTGACCATAAAATTCATTTCATACTAACCACTCCTTATAACTCGTTTAATGCTTTCAATAAGTAAAGTGCGGGTAGTGGCTTAAACTGATTAGTCACTTTAGTGTGTCAGTAGCTAAAGAATAAGAAGTAACAAGACGATGACTGTTGTTTACATTTTTTCTGCCTATAAATACATATCTCCCTTAGCAGTTTATATGTTATTGATAAAAGAAATACAGAAAGAGAAAGCAAAGGAAGGTTTCGGCTGAAGGAAGTGAGAAAATTTAGAAAAATAAATAAATAAGTAAATATGAAAAATCACGAGGAAGTAAGAGAAGGAAAAAAAATTAGAAGATACGTTTTTAGTTATTCTTATTATTTTTATACATATTGTATGCATATGTAATTTTTATATGAATTTTATATATCCCTCACAACATAGTAAAAGTAACATATGATGTGTTAATGTAGCAAAAATCATGAATAAAAATGCAAAATTTTAGTGAAAACGGGGAAGAAAACCCTAAAAAACAAAAACTAAAAACCCTAGTTTGAGCGTTTGAAATTACAAGATAAGGGAGAAAGTAAAATAAATAAATATTTAATGTGAAAATGAATATTTAAGAATGTAAGAATATATCAAATTTGGAGAAACTGAGAAAAAGGAAAAAATACATTGTTTTGAGTAAATAAGTTAAATAAAATTGTAAAATCAGTTAAGGGTATTTGTTGATTAAAATTAAAATTATAATAAATTAATATCTTTAACCTTCATGAATAATGATATAGGTCGATTGCGGAAAAGATTTATTAAGTTGGAAAATAGTCCAAAGAAAATAGTCAGGTTCCCTAACTTGTGCAAGTATATTATTTAGTACAAGTCTCTTAATTTATGAGAATTTCTTAAATAGCAAGTTCCTTAATCTATTGCAAGTTCCTAGCTAAACCTTAAGCATTTTTCTGGTTTTGGTAAAATTTTGCTGAGTTATGAATTTCGTTCTAGTTAATTGCTATCATGTAATATTAAATTCTAAACTATATTTGCAAGATTTGTTGAAATCTAAACTCTTTTAAATGTCCTTGATTTATTCGTAATAAAGAGAAAGCCTTTGTTTCGGCTTACTCTAAAATTTAACATTAATAATATTTTTTCCAAACCAAATTATTTTGGGATGGAATCTTAGCCTGAGTTAAACAACCTTATTTTATATAGGGGATATTATTGACGGAAAATTCGACTTGTAAAGATGATGTTATGCATAACATAGGGTACAATAGGCTTATCCTCTAAAGTGCATGTAGAGAGTTTTTCAGTCTTTATGATTAATAAACACTGATGAAGAGTCGACAGTTTTTATATTGTGGGACACTTACGTTCTTGGTCCTTATGACCACTCAGTAGAAAAGAAAATTTATTTGATGATCATTAATTAAATCAGTTCATTATTGTATTATTATTCATTATCCTCAATTCATTATTCTGATTTAGTTTGCATCCAGTTATTTGATTTCTTAATAAATCAATTCTTAATATTTCATATACTTGTTGAGCAACTTTATTGATCACCCTTGCGATATATATATATAAGAAAAATGTATATACACAGCTGTGTAGTACCCGTCGTTATAGCTATTCTGGTCTATAACCCAAAAAAACTATCGTCACAGACGACTGTGTAATACACAACTGTGTATATACATATAGCCTATAGCAAAACTATAAGAAATTAAAGCAGCAATTCATAAGTATGAACAAGAGTTTAAATAAAATAAAACTTTTATTGAACTTTGAAATAAATACAAACAATTAACTTAGTTACTTACAACAAATTGACTCGATTATAGAAACTTATCATATCTAAGAGAGAAGGCAAGAGAGTTGAAGATTAGTCAGATAGGAATCTGAGTCTTCTCAAACGCTCTATTGGATTACTAAATCCTGCCTCTTAACAATGACTGAGCCTCTCTTATATAGGAAGAGAAAAGGCGAAGCAAATACAACTCAATAATTACAAAACATAAATGACTATTGAACAACAGTAATGCTTTATCAAAAGATGAAAGCATTATTACAACTTTTGACTAATACAAACAGCTTTTTACTATTACAGACGCGTAATGGAGAATACAGACACAATACAATAACAACTTTTGACTAAAGAGGCCATCTGGCCGACAAACAGGACAAGACTAATGCAAAATGACAAATGACTCAGCAACTGCTTTCGGCTACTTTGGACAAAAGAGCACGGGCTGCGCGGGCAGGAGCATCTTGCAACGAGGCTGACCAAGGTAACTGTAGGGATTCTAGGCAAAAGGATCCTGGGCATCTTGAAGAGAGATGCTTCCGTACGGATCATTAGGGCTAGAATGATGACTGGAATGAGAAGAAGAAGATGAACAAACAGAAGGAACTGAGTCCTCACTGAGTTTATCCATTCTTTTCTGAATCAACCGAGATAACTGTTTTAACTCATTATTAGTGCAATGATCAATATCCGCAAAATCTAACTTTGAAACGGAAGATTTTTTGGATTTAGATTTACTAGAAGAGGATTCCTTTGGAGGAGGAATCGTTTGAATAGGAGAAGGATTGGGAAACTCCTTCTGAACTTGACCAACGATGCGATAAGGATCAAACTTATCCCACCATTTAACTGAAAACTCACGAGTAACATGAGTAATTTGATTAAGGTGATTACTAGAGGCACCCTTTTCTGGAGCAACCAAAGAAGAAAGAGCAACATTGACCATAGGAGAATAAAATCCATAGTTCCATCTAAGGATCCATGGGACTTTATATTTACTAGTGAAATGAAGAAGAACTGGAATGAAGCAATTAGACTGCACAACAGGAACCCTAGAACTAAAGACATTAAGAACAGTCTGAAGCTCTATGGGAAGAATATCGAAGATGAGACCATAACGTTCCCACCACAAAACAAACCAATGAGGAATTTGACTTTTAAATTTGTGGTCAAATTGAATGAACCACGAATGACTAAACGATGGAGTTTGAAACAGAAAAACCCTGTTCCAAGCTTCCATGTAATCATAATAGCAAAACTGACTATCATGACCTTCTAACTGCCTAAGATCAGACGGATGATTACCCCAGTTAGGCATGGAGATAACCTGTTTAATATAAAGAGAATGATAGATGATTTTTGAAGAATCATTTCTATCATAAATAGGTTTAATAGCAATTGACTGAGTTTGTAACAGGACATCCTTATAATACACGAGAGATTTATAAGGAGCAGAAGGGATGAAATGCCAACCAGTTGGGAAGAACTGGGCAGCTAATTTGACTGGATCATCAATTGATTTCATATGACGTTCGATATGAAATAAATTGGTGCTGAAAACAGGGATGTATTCAGTTTGAATACGCTGACCAGCAGGAGGATTACTGGTAGAAGCATATGGATCAACCATTAGAGGGGGTTGAACCAAAGCTGAACTATAGGGCTTTGAACTAGAAACAAGGGGGTGAACCTGTTAACTACAGTAAGGGGGGTAACTGGATGAGGGATTATAGCTCCCACGGGCTTCTGACTAGGCAGGCCTGGCAGGCCAGGGCCTGGAGGGCCAAGGGGCCGAACAGTTTTATCTTTCCCTCTCACACTCATTTTGAACTTGAGAGGTACCTGAATTAATAAATTCTCGAGTTAAAAAATCAGGAACTGAATTATCACTACCTTTAATATAATCAATTTCAAAATCGAAAATACTCAAAATAGATTGCCATCGGGCAAAAATATGTTTAGCAGCAATGTTTTTAACATCTTTTTCTAAAATATATTTTGCTGATTTGCAATCAATGCGAACTAAAAATTTTTGATTTAATAAATCGTTTTGAAATTTGGTAATACATAAAACTAAAGCCAAGATTTCCTTTTTAATAGTGCTATAATTTAGTTGGGCTTGATTCCACGCGCCTGAGTGGAACCGAACAATTTGCTCAGAAGAAGCAGGAGTCAACTTCTGCTTCAAGATACCACCGAAGCCAATTTCGGAGGCATCAGTTTCAACAATCTTGAAAGCTGATTCATTAGATATGCCAAGGCAAGGAAGGACCTTAACATATTTCTTGACTTGCTGAACGATGGCAGTATGCTCATCAGTCCAGGGAGGAGGATTTTTCTGTAAACGGAGGAACAAAGGTTTACAGATTTTTCGTAAATTTTTATAAAATTTACCAACGTAATTGAGAGATCCTAAGAACCTCTGGAGTTGAGTTCTATCAATAATTTTATCAGGAAATCTATCAGCGAATTGGATGACTCTTTGGATCGGGCGAACCAGACCACGATGAATATCATGACCAAGAAACTTAACTTTGATTTGGAAAAGACAACATTTGGTTGGCGAAAGAACCAAACCATTGACTTTGATGGCTTTGAAGAACGAATTCAAATGTTTGAAATGTTCGTCAATAGATTTCGAGAAAACAAGGATATCATCAATATACACAATTATGAAATGACTGAAGGGATTTAAAATCTCGTTGAGAATATTTTGAAATTCACTGGGAGCGTTTTTCAAGCCAAATGCTTGAACAATCCATTCATAATGACCAAAGGGGGTGGTAAAGGCAGTTTTATACCTATCAGACGGATGAATACTAACTTGCCAAAAACCAGACTTGAGGTCGAATTTGCTAAAAATAGTGGCATTACTAAGGCGACTAAGAAGGTCCTCTTTATTGGGAAGGGGATACCTAATCCATTCTAAGACTTTATTAAGCGGCTTGTAATTAATGACTAGACGAGGGACACCTCTTTCCTTTTCTGCTTCATTATTAACATAAAAGGCAGGGCAAGACCAAGGGGATTTACTATGTTTTATCAAACCTTTGGCAAGCAAGTCATTAATCTCCTGTTTACAAAGTTCCATTTGTTGATGACTCATTTGAATAGGTCTAGCCTTAGTAGGAATAAGATGTTCTTTAAATTCCTTAGCGTAAGGAAGTTTGACTACATGCTTTCTACGATGCCAAAAGGCATTAGGAGAGTCGGCACATAAGTTTTTAATCATGAATAAACGAAGTTCTTCAATCCTATCCTGAATTTTTTCAAGTAGAAGGAGATCTTCAACCTGCTTATACTTAATCTCTTGTTTTAAATATTTTAATTGGGAAGTTTTACAGTTTAACAGGTTGAGTGACTTAGAAATGGACTCATCTTGAATAAATCTCAAATCTCTCTCTTTAGGCTGAGTGATAAATTCAAAAACCACTTTCTGCCCAAGGTGTTCAGTAGTTAAACCATTATTACTGGTGGTGAATGGGTATAATAAATATATAAACGGGAGACCCAAAATTATTTTATCTGTCAAGTTACGAATTAAAACGAAAGATGTTTTAAAACACATATTATCCTGGCAAATATGAACTTTAGGCAGTTTATATTTTATTTTCATACTACTACCATTAGCAGAATTAAGTCGTTCACTGGTTTTCTTATAAAACTTAGTAGGGATTAATCCCTCCTGAATGCAATTTAAATCAGCACCTGTATCAACAAGGGCAGGGAGCTGAATAGCAAAAGTTCCATCAATAACTAGGCGAACAATGATATACCATTTTTGAATAGTTATATCTTTTAATCTTTTTAAAGAATTGCCCTGAACCATCAGGAGCGACTCTTTATCTTTAATACCTGAAGACTCAGGATGGTCTTCATTATCAGAGGAATCAGAAATATGAAGTTCTGAATCCTTAGAGACAAGATTAGTCATCTCTCTTCTTAAATCAGATATTTCAATCTTAAGACCAGAAATTTCTTTCTTAAGTTTATTAACTTCTTGATTTAATTCTGGGAGAGTGATTTCTTTTTCAACAGTTTTAAATCTCTCTAGGGTTTTATTAAGGCTTATGACCGGCTTTTCTTTAGCTTTCATTACCTTACCTTTTCCCGAAGTATTTTTAGATAACAAATCTTTTAATTGTTTCATATAATGCAATTTTAAATCTTCATCAGTAAGTTTACTAATTAATTCAATTAACAAAGAGCTCTCTTGCTCTTCTTTAGTAAGAACATTTATAGTTTTACAACAATCAGATCTACAATTATCTGTACAAAGGGTGACTTCATTATCTTCACTAGGAGTTTGACTATTATCATCATTAGCAGAGGAATAAGGAATATCAGACAGACCATTATCCTCATTAGACTGAGATCTAAGTAACGCAAAAATCTTTTCAGTATCTTCAACAGAAATATTTAACTGACTTAATTTTTGTTTTAACTTACATTCATTCTTATAATGACCCTTTTTACCACAATTATAACATGTAATTTTACTCTTATCATTGGATTTAGAAGGGGATTTTTTATTTGTGGTTTTCTTTCGTGACTTGGGTTTTTCATAATAACTTTCTTTATTATTAGACTGACTAGAACGCTTCTTATGATGCTTGCGTTTTTTGTGTGTTTCAATTTGCTTTTTCCTATGCTTTCTACGCGAAGGGGCAATAGGTGGCAAACCATATTGTTCACAAAAAGTACCAAGTTCATATTTAGCTTTCTTTTTATCTTTGGCGGCTTGTTTAGCGATTTTGAAGTCAATACACATTTTTAAGCCTATTTTTTGAATATAACTAATTATGTCACCATAAGTGAGATTATCATAATCAATATAGCCCAAAGACTTACTAAGCTCTTCACGGACTTTATGAGCAAATAAAGAAGGAAGGCCATTAACAAATTTTTCTTTCCAGAAGGGTTTGTTACTATCATTTCTAAGCATAACACGTGAAATAAAGACATCTTTATACCACCTAAAATCACTTAAGGTAGGACACGTGAGATTACTTAACTGGTCATGGATCCTCTCAGTGATATTACTAGGGGTTCCAATAAAATGTTTTATTATCGTAAAAATTAGTGTGTTAATACCGTCTGGGACACCAAAGCCAATATCTTCTCTGAAGATAGGCTGACCATTGTCATCTAACTGGTAAGCATGAATAATAGAATTCCTAGCATCCTCATCAAGGTGTTTTTCCCACCAAGAGCGAAGAACGCCCGTAAAACCATTGGTTAATATTTCAACAATATCAGGTTGAGTAAGACTATTAAATGCCGTAATGTAACTATTGGCAACCATAGACAAATGGTTCATTTTAGTGAGAATTTGATGCTCACTGAACCCATCAATATTCCACTCATAAATTTTATTGGAAGAAACAGAAAATTGATTATCTAGGTTCTTTTCTTCGAACTGAAGATCAGGGGGAGTAGGTCTAGTATACCAATTTTTTGTAATACTAGTGTTATTAAAAGTTAACTTATTTAATTGTTCAGTAAGGTCAGGAACAGAAGCGACCTCAGTAATCTCATCTGAGTCACTATTGGAATCATCGTCAGATTCTTGAATCTGATCAATGATGGCTACGGTTCCACTGGCTTCCCCAGAACTCGAGCCAATCTTTTTAATAAGCTTATCTATACTTTTAACTAAGTCAGAATCTTTTCTAGGCAATCCCTTGCCATCTCTATTATCAGGGAGGGTTAACAAAGGCTGATCAAGTTTCTTATCAGGGTTTTTGATGAGAGCATTATCAAATTTTTCTTCTATTTTGTCCAATTGTTTACCTATGGTGGCTAAATACTGATTAGTGAAATTATTTTGTTCAATTATTTTTTTATCATCTGTTTTACCATCGGCTACTTTAAAAGGACTAGCGATAACAGAGTTATTTTTAACTTGTAAAAGGATAGTTTCAAGGGGAGGATGAGAAGCTAAAGTTTTAGATTTATCTTCTTTCATCCATTGAGATTTAGTAAGAACTTTACACTGAGAATGATGTTTATCATACCAATCATAAAATGTAAGGTTCTCTCTAGTAAATTTAATAAATTTTTTCCAATTGTGGACAATTTTATCTCTATCATGTTTATCATACATATTCCTGAAGGCATGTCGTTTTTGTTGATTTTCTTTAGAATTAAAATCAGCAACAAGACTATCCCAATCCAATTTAGAGGTTTTAGAAATGACTCTTAACTGGTGATTAATAGGGGCATCGAAGTCGGAGGGAGAAGGTCCGACTGAAACGGTAGGAGACACATCATCTTGCTCTCCATCTGCCTGAAAAGCAGGAGTATAACAAGGATGACTTGTCTGTCCTTGATTCAACACTCCTTTCAATTTAACATCAGGAATAGAGAAGTCACTTAAGACTTCAGTGTCTCTTCTAGAGGTAGAAGGGACTGAAGAACTGGAGAATTCCTCAATAATAAAAGGTCTTCTAGTACGTTCAAAACTAATTCGAACAGTACCATCAGAAAATTGTTTTATATTTTCTAGATTTAATAAATTATTATTAACTGGTTTCTGTGGAACTTCCTGAGAAAGAATCCATTGACTAGGTAACGTAACGTCTTTCCAAAGAATAGTTTTAGGTGTTTGAATATTGGCGTTACTAGTACTACTCTGAATTAAAACAGTGTGATCTTTAGGACTTTTACTAAGTGCGTAAATATTTAAATTGGTTTTCATAACCTTATAATAAATTCGGTAAATTAAAGCTAAAGGTTGAGATCCTTCTATCATATGAGTTATCTCACCAGCAGTTTTAATATTCAAGGTTAAAGCTTTTAATAAATTAACATCAGACAAACTCAAAGGAAGGTCTGGAAAACAATTAAAATGAATAGGACCATCATGCAAACTAGACTCCATGATTCCAATAATACTAGGAGCATAATTGAGATATCTCGCATCTCTTAAGCATAAAAAGACACTTGAGTTTATTCCTTTAATAGTTAACGGTTTAACTGCAACTTGAACAAGACCAATATGAATAAAATTATAACCTTTCTTGCGATGTTTATTAATAACTTCAGGAGAAAGCAGACTGCAATTTTCATACTCTTTATTAATAGCGTAAACACGTTCAACAGTTTTAACATTGTAATCCGTTTTAAAATTATCAATGAAAGTTGACTGGTAAATTTCTTTAGGAGATACACTAGGTATATTCCAGTTATTAAGGGTTTGGTTAATATTTTCATAACTTTGTTCTTCTTGGTTAACTATGTTAGGAACAGAAGGAAGAGAAGATCTATTACTAACCGACGAACTAGATCTAAACAATCTACTCATAGTTAAAAATTAAAGTTTTAATTGATCTGTGTTCTTCCGTACATACCCCTTTCTTTGCTTAACATAAACACATACCCTATCATCTAGTGATTCCCAGAAAGCCAAAACTGCTCACACACTCGAGACTTACAAAGGCTGGACAGGGACCTATGGCGATGGAGGGTGGTTTATACAAAGAGACTAGGTGACTTCTTGAACAAAGAAAGATCAAAACTTTTGATTTTTTAAAAATGATAAGACGAAGAAGATCAAGAACAACGTTTAGTAAACAAACTATATATATATATATATATATATACACACACACACACACACATAGGGATTGATCCATAACCAACGTTGTCAACTTAAGGATAGCCTTACAACACATCCTGAGCGTCCATCTGATCATCTAATGGTTTAATAGAGGTTCCGTTCGCAGTTTAGTTTCCAGTATTTCGCAGTTTAATACTGCAGACGAGACAAATATCCAAAATACCCTTCTTATAAAAGTCTTTCGTCCACAATATTAAATTGCGGACGCCAAGTATTTTTTGTCAATTGGGAAACGATGTCGTTTTTTTAATAAGTATTGTCCGCAATATTAAACTGCGGATGCTAAGTTAATTTTTTTTACAGTCTTCCTTCATTCCTTTCTTTCTCCATTCTCTCTCCTCCCTTTACTCTTATCATTCACCTCATGAAAACCAAATCCACTTGAATATGATGAATAGTGTATATATTTTTCAATAGATGATTCATCCAAAAGCAGAAAGCTTTCGATAAAATAGAAGTCGAACCATATATATCTAGTCACATGAGATTTGTCCAAGAAGGGTTCATACAACTCGGGTTCTACATCCATTACTGATTCTGTCTCTCTTGTCACAATGATCCCATTAGATCTTTTAATGGACACAATAAAAAGAAGAACTGATAATGGAAAAATTACAATTAAAATTATAACAAACCAGATTCAGATTTTGTTTCTGATTCTCTCTCCAATATCAAGCCTAAGCCTTCTTAGATAGATCTCATAAATTATTTGTTTTTCATATTTGGATTCTGTTTCTGATTTGTAATTATTGCTAAAAGGTTTATTATTTGGCATCCGTAGTTTAATACTGTAGAGCCTAGAAAACTAAAGAAAATTTGAATTTGGCTTAAAAACGACGTCATTTCTCAATTAGCCAGCGTCCCTAGTTTAATACTGCAAACGAGAAAACTAAAGAAAATTTGAATTTGGCTTAAAAACAACGTCATTTCTAAATTAGCAAGCGTCCGCAGTTTAATACTGCAGACGAGAGACTTTTACAAGGAGGGTATTTTGGACATTTATCCCGTTCACAGTATTAAACTATGAAATACTGAAAACTAAATTGCAGACGAGAGCCATACAATCGTTAGATATTCGGATGGACGATCATGATTTGTTGTAAGGCTACACTTTTTTTTTACAACGTTAGCTATGGATCGATCTCCTATATATATATTCTTTGTAGAAAAAGATGAAATAGTAAAAGGGTCCCTGTCCAAAAGTAAGGGAAAAGAAAAAGTAAACGAAAAGAATTATAGATAAATTATGTCTTGTGTAAATGTAAATTATTAGAGTGTATGCATATAGTAGTAGTTAAGGACCTAGGTTGTATTTTTGTACTTGATGTAAATTATGTAATAAACTATTGAATATGTAATATAACTTGTCGATTTTGAGTAAGTGTAATGTATAGTGACCACCATACCTGTAGTAACGAGTACTCAGATATGAGGGCGTCACATGTTGGTATTAGAGTTATAGGTTATAACTTAGGTTGGAGGATCTTAGGATAAAACCTGGTAGAAATCTAAGAGAGACTTATAGATTTTTATGTAATATATATATATAATAATTTTGCTCATTTTTGCAAACTATATATTTAAATTATTTTAAGTTGTACATTTAATGTTTTAAGAAAATTTTTATTGTAGGATGGCCGAGGAAGAAGTTATTATTTTATAAATTTGTTTTTACAATTTTTATTTATTTTATATACATACATATTTATAAATTTGTTTTGACATTATATATATGCATTTTTACTTGGCAAATTAATGAATTATGTGTAGTAAAAATAAATTTTTAATTAAATTTTAACATTTAAATTAGCTAAATTAAAGGGAGAAATTACTGCCCATATTCTTCTTCTTCCTATTCATGAATTCGTACTATTCATCTTCTTCATACCACTGACCAAAAATCAAATTCAACAATAAGATAATAATCAACAAAGAAGAAGGGATAAACAATAGATCTGTCGGAATAGAAAACCTCATCCCCAAAATCCAAATCAAACTTCAAAATAGATAAGCAATAAAATACAAACAGTTTAGATCCGAAAGTTAAAACATCCATTTGAACAAATCAAAACGAAAGAATAAACACCCAAAACTGATTAATAGAGAGGACAGAGCAATAAAACAATAAAATTAGCAAGGGAAATCTCCATGTTTCCGATCATAGAGCAACTCCATATCTTTCTCTATTGACATTTATTGGCGGGGATGCTTTGGGGTCGGCCTTCAATTAAGGTATCGGTTAACTACGGACTGAACGGAAGGGTCGTCGAAAGCGTAGGTGTTGCCCGCCATGGAAAAGGCGATAATGACAACTTGGGCATTACACTTTAGTGCAGAGCTCCCCTGCTTTCTTGAAAAGCCCTTAACGGCGCTTCGTGAAGGTAATCTGCCTTTTGGATCTGTCTTCTATTTTCTTGATTTATACACTTCTGCATTCTTTTTCGATTTCTGCAACTGTAGATGTATAAACCCTAGAACACACAAAAAACGTCAACAGAGAAAGATATGGAGTTAAATAATTGGAACGAGAGGTTTTGAGAGAGCGGAGGGAGATAATAATTTCAATTTTAACCGATTTGTTTTATAATTTCCTTAATTATATTTGTAAATAATTAAATAAAAATTCATTTGATAATAATTAAAAAATAATTGAATATACTTTAAATTTATTTTCTTGTTTTTTTGGCTAACTTTTCTAATTTATATTATTATATTTGTAAATAATTAAACAAAAATTCATTTGATATTAATTACAAAAATAATTAAATATAAGTTTCATTTATTTTATTTTATTTTTGACAAAATTTTCTAATTTATATTATTATTTGTAAAAAATTAAATGAAAATTTATTTGGGATTAATAACAAAAATAATTAAATATATTTTTGATTTACTTTTTTTGTTTTTTGGCTAACTTTTCTAATTTATTTTGACATATATTGTTTTATTTAGAATAAATCTTTCATTTTTTTCATAAATTATTTCCTCAATTTCCAAGTAAGAAAGTCACATGGGATGATTTGTGCCACATAATAATTTGCTAATGTGGATATTTCCGTTAAAAGTCAACAAGCTTAACTATTTTTTTAACTTTGTGTTAAAAAAGTCGAGTACAGTTAGTTAACTTTAAGAAAAAAAAATCAGTTATCCATTTGTAAGTTGACATTTAGTACAATGACCAAAAAAACATTTAACCCCGACAAACTTCAACAAAATCCTAGTTTAGTATGGATCTATTCATCAAACTTCTGCCAAGAATAGTTTAGTTAAAGATTTTCCAGTCGAGAAACAGTTTTATCTTTAGAGTAATAGATATCATACATTGGAGCCCAGTAAAGAACAAGGGTAAGGCAGGATAAGCTCACATTTCAAAAGGAATTACAGCTGATGCTATTCATAATTCCCAATTATAAATTGGTATCCCACAGATTGTGCAGGATTTTATTTTACAGATTGACCAATTGATGAGTGGTACTGGTTAAGGAATGAATAATCAATGACCCTTATGTGCACCCAAAAACAGCCTAATACTTTTGAAAGAAATGAAAATGTTCATTTCGATCAGATAATGAAAATGTTAAATTCCATTGAAGATATCAAAAGTTGCAGGGTTTTGCACAAAAACAAAAATAAAGAGCAATATGATATCGTACCCTGATCCAAACCCAAATGGAGAAGGGATGTTACATCCCAAAACCGTTATGAAATGCCATAAACAACGACCAAATAATTCCTGTTAATAAACAAAAAACAACAAGCATTTATTAGTACAAATAACCAAAAGGCACTCTCAGTAACCCTTTCTATAAATTTCCTCAAAACCCTAATTTAAAACATGAAAAAAATACATTTATGATAACTAATTGCTGGATTGTACCACATCTAGTGGGAAATCAAACTGCTATAAAGATGCGGGATTTTTGTAAGGAAATCGGAATCTGCCTAAATTGTGGAGAATAATCAACAGGTACTTTTTCCAAAAATAACCTTTAAAAAGACATTTTTGATTAATGCAATTGTTTGAATTTTATCATAATCAAACAACTGCCACTGGTATAACCAAAAATGCCGAATTTTTGTAAGGAAATCGGAATCTGCCTAAATTGAAAGCTTAATTTCTTAAATTAAACAACAAATAATCAGTTAATAAGTCATAGAAGATTATACCTAACCTTATTGGGTGATCTGGTCTCATCGTAGTCTTCTTCGCTAATTTCGGCAACTGAACTCGTTTCTCCTACAAGGCCTCTTTGATTTATGATCAGCGGCATGATAAAAAAAAAGAAGAAAAATATTTTAGGGTTTGGGTTAGCAGCGGCGAAAATTTGGAATTGGGCTTGTGGGAAAGAGGCTTAGAGAAGACTCTTATATAGGGCAAGGGCGTAATAGTCGATGTTACAGATTCGGCGCCTCCGGAGCTACTACGGTTCTCCAAACTTTCGAGTTCCTTAAATCTTAACCGTCGATTTCAATCTAAAGGTTGAGATGAGCCAGATAGACATTGCTTTAATTTAATTAGCCACGTGACAAAAGAATAGGTTCCAACTCACCCTAATTTCTCTCTTAATTTTTCATGCTTCACGTCAATCCCATCAACAGCCTTCCTCCAAACACTTACCTTCTTATCTCTACCATTTTCAAACTTAGTTTGGCCATCTTCTGCCATAACAGAAAGAAGTATCATATTCGGAAACGGAAGTGTCAGTATTATATTGGTCAATTAATTAATTTACTATGAAGTTAATTGAATCCAATCTTCACTATCAAGACTCATCTCTTCTCCAACTTAAAACTTGTTAATTTAAGAATAGGATTACACAACCAATTTTGCAACTTGCCAAATTAACAAGTACAAACCAAAGTTAAGGATATGTTTCACTTGTATGGATATGATCCTCACTATCCACCTTAATTATTTTTACTCCCTCTGTTCTGAAAGAGTTTCATGGAATGTGTACAAGTAACTTTATATTTATTAACTTTAATTTGCTTTTCTTCGCCGTAAAATCAATCAATTTACTGTTGGTTTCTTTTTCTCTTTCACCTACGGGTGGCTTCCTGTTGGTTTAGTATATATTTCTCCTTTTTTTTAATTGCAAACAGAACATGATTGTTGGATTATTACTTAAGTTAATGTTATTGTTTTGATTTAACTTCTCTGTTCTATCTTCCTTTTCAGTTAATAGGTTTGTCATATTTAGTTTATTTTAGTTTTCATGCTTTACATAATGTATTGTCATAACATAGTTATAATAAATAAGTTTATTGTTTCTTTTAGTTAGTACTCATGTTTTAGTGTTTTATTAATATTTATAAAATTAGCTTTATTTTATTTCATGTAATTACTAGTATTAATTTTAAATTCTATGGCTAACTATTTTTTAACACCTAGAATGAAGATTAAACTAGCTAGATATTTCAAAATTAACAGTTTTTTCCGTACCGAAATTAGTGGTTTATTGTTTAATTGTTTTCGCCTTTGTTGGGGCATGATTTTGTGGGCCCGAATGATTCGGTGTGGCCTATCCCACGTGGAGGAATTTTCCAATGTGGCGGTGTATTTCAGTTAGGAGTCTTGGCTTTTAAGGAAACAATCCGAATCAGTTTCGATTTCCTTTCTTTAAAGAGATTGAATTCTATCTCACTATGGTAACTACCATGATAAGAAGTCATATTCTAACTCGAGGACAAGGTGTTACAGGAGGTGTGATCAACGATAAATACACAGTTATACCCCAATTCACAGGTAATGATATTTTGAACACTAAAGTATTAAACCTCTATTGTTATCTCAATTCTCCGGCCTATACTTATTCTCACACCGGAGCTATCCTCCAGTGACCTAGGTCGTCAGCTTTCTTAGTGTGATTTTGTTTCTGTGTAGGATTCAACGCGTTATTTGGTGATTAAACACGTGGAAGATCTTGACATTAACATTAGCGCTAGAAGGAGGGCCCTTTAGTGCTAACTAATCTTTTAATCACCCACATATTTAATAGGAGTTATGACAAGTAAGGCGAATACAGTTTTTAACCACGAGAGATCTTCGGTCAATCCCACTGCCCAAATTAGAGGTTCAGTCAAAGACCGACTCGAACCCAAAAGACACGTCAAGGATAGGCTTGGGCCTAAGAACCATTCTTCGGACCCAATAAAGGCTCAGTCAGTCCCGACCCAGCGCCAATTTTTCTCAACCAGTCAACGAACTACCAACTCCAACAATCGCGCTGCGAACACTTAGTCTCAGACGCACACACACAAGAAGCGGGATTGAGAGCAGGACAATCAAGAGAAATGAGTTGATTCTGACTAGTAAGATGCAACAGAATAAGAATGCCATGGAGGCTCTATGCCTTCAACAAAAGGAGTTAGACACCCAGTTGGTTGCGTTAGTGAGCAATAAAGAGGTTTCATCGAGTCGTCATTGTAATAGCCAAAAAAAATTTGTACATAAATGAAAAATAAGAATTTTTTTATTTTTATTTTTCATTAAAGATAAAATTTTAGTCTAAAATGCGGATTATAATTATGACCAATGGAAATTTAAATGGTCATTACATGGAAGATCATTACATGGATTAATTTATTAAGCAAATTAAAGTCATATATATATATATATATATATATATATATATATATATATGTATGTATACGGATCAAATAAGTCCCTTAAGATCAGCCTGAAAACTAAAAAGCCCAGCAAATGTTATTAAAAAAATGAATGGATAATTAACTTCAATCAAAAGCAACCGACTTAGTCATGTGATAATAATTATAACTCGGATTTGATTAGCATGAAGTGAATTTCATGATAATTAAGTTCACTTTATGTTCAATACAATGCTGACATACAGGCGGAATAGACGGAGGTGATCTCTCCACCTGCGTGTCAGCACTGTATCGTGAAGTGAATTTACCATGAAATTCATTTCATGCAAACCACTCTCTTATAACTCGTTTAGTGTTGTCATAAGTAAAGAGTGAGTAGCGGCTTAAACTGATTAGTCACCTTAGTGTGTCAGTAGCTAAAGAATAAGAAGTAACAAGACGAAGACTGTTGTTTAAATTTTTTCTGCCTATAAATACATATCTCCCTTAGCAGTTTATATGTTACTGATAAATGAAATACAGAAAGAGAAAGCAGAGGAAGGTTTCGGCCGAAGGAAGTGAGAAAATTTAGATAAATAAATATGAAAAATCAAGAGGAGAAGTAAGAGAATGAAAAAAATTAGAAGATACGTTTTTAGTTAGTCTTTTTATTTTTATACTTATTGTATGCATATGTAATTTTTATATGAACTTTTTATATCCCTGACAACATAGTAAAAGTAACATATGATGTGTTAATGTAGCAAAAAAACATGAATAAAAATGCAAAATTTTAGTGAAAACGGGGAAGAAAACCCTAGAAAACAAAAACTAGAAACCCTAGTTTGAGCGTTTGAAATTACAAGATAAGGGAGAAAATAAAATAAATAAATATTTAATGTGAAAATAAATATTCAAGAATGTAAGAAAATATCAAATTTGGAGAAACTGAGAAAAAGGAAAAAATACATTTTTTGTGAGTAAATAAGTTAAATAAAATTGTAAAACTCAGTTAAGGGTATTTGTTGACTAAAAATAAAATTATGATAAATTAATATTTTTGACCTTCATTAATAATGGTATAGGTCAATTGCGAAAAAGATTTATTGAGTTGGAAAATAATCCACAGAAAATAGTCAGGTTCCCTAACTTGTGCAAGTTTATTATTTTGTACAAGTCTCTTAATTTATGAGAATTTCTTAAATCACAAGTTCCTTGATCTATTGCAAGTTCCTAGCTAAACCTTAAGCATTTTTATGGTTTTGGTAAAATTTTCCTGAGTTATGAATTTCGTTCTAGTTAATTGCTATCATGCAATATTAAATTCTAAACGATATTTGCAAGATTTGTTGAACTCTAAACTCTTTTAAATGTCCTTGATTTATTCGTAATAAAGAGAAAGCCTTTGTTTCGGCTTACTCTAAAATTTAATAATATTTTTTTTCCAAACCAAATTATTTTGGGATGGAATCTTAGCCTGAGTTAAACAACCTTATTTTATATAGGGGATATTATTGATGTAAGACCCCGAATTTTATGAAATAAAAGTATTCAATTTTTCTATTTAGTAAATGGTTAAATTGATAAAAGTTTAAAGTTAAGGGTGATATATGTAAATTTTTTTCAAAATAAGCAAGTGGTTATAAAATATTCTTGTTGTCGGGGAATATTCGTTTGGTCGTGGAATATTCTTGTTGTCGGGGAATATTCGTACGACGGCGCAGTTATTTGTGGACCCCACAACGGAATAACTGTCGGATATAGAAAGCGACAGAAATAACTTTTTTTACAAGATAACGGTGTAGTTGTTACCGTTAGTACTGTTGAAATACCCGGTGGTTAAAATACAGTAATACGCGGTGTTGCACAGTAGCACACGGTATTGCACAATATTTTACATTATTGAGTCTTACGTGAGAAGCCATTACTCAATTATTGTTACAGTAATTACTGTTCAATATTTTATATTATTGACTCAATAATTGCTATGTTGATATTTTATATTATTGACTCAATAATTGCTACGTTGCCATTTTATATGATTGATTCAATAATGACTACAGTTGATATTTTGTAGTATTGATTCAATAATTGTTGTTGCACAGTATTTCACGTTATCAACTCAATAATTCATATTATTTAAATAATATTATTAGATAGCATTATTGATAATGTCTAAGGAAGTTCTGTCTAGGAGGGGTTATTTAATTGCGCGCCAGTAAGGAGAAGTCCTTATCGGAAGGCCCCCTCTTTCTTGGGAACGACCTGGTTGTCAATATTGTAGTTCTATAATATTATTTGTTAATAATTAATTATTGATTTATATGATAAGGAAATATTTATTTTGTGGATATAAAAGAAGGAATTTGTGCTGATGTGTTTTTATCAGTATTTTGGTGTGAAAAATCATCCGTTTATGGATTTCGGATAGTTTATGTTTGGAATTTGGAAAAACTTCCTTCTGCAAAGTTGTAGAGAATTAAATTTCCTATAGAAGGACACATCATTTGTATTTTTCTGACAAAGGGGCTATTTATTATGAATTATTGAAGTTTCGAAAAATAAATATTTTTTAAATAAATGGTGGGCCCCACTTTTTGTTGAATGTTGAATTGTCTAGCAGCCAGGCGGCGAGATTTTAAAAAAAATATAATATTATTTTATTACTTTAGTCTCCTTTGGCATCCTAAGCTTTTCCTATAAATAGGGTGCTTAGGTTAGAATTGAAAATCACACCAGAATTCGAAGTTTTCTCTCTATAATATCGAGCGTATTTTTGTGAGTATTTCAATACTTTGAGAGTTACTATTCAGTGCAAGTTTCCTTCGATATTATATCCGATATTCCAGTCAGAGGTACTGTTCTTTTGAGGTAAGGGATGGTAAGGGATGTTATTTTTTTCGTAAATGATGTTATTGCTTTCAATATCATTTCATCGAAATATTGGTATGAATTTTATTATGAAATTTTTACCTTTTCCGTCGAGGTTACTATTCACGTATACGGTACTATTCACGTATACGGCACTATTTACGAATACGGTACTATTCACGAGTACTATTCACGAAGTATGATTTTTCTGATAAAATTTGTACATTTTCATGTCGGGGTTACTATTCACGTATACGACACTATTCACGTATACGGTACTATTCACGTATACGGCACTATTCACGTATACGGCACTATTCACGGAAAAATTAAATTTTCTTCTATTTGTCCAAGTTTGCTTTTAAGGTTCCTATCTTTGATCGGATTCATATTTTGAACTTTATTCTTGAATTTTACTCCACAATTGGTTATCATGTTGACAATTGGATCGTATTCTCATATATAACATTTTTATAATCCTGGTGATGAAATTTCTCTTTGACTTGAGTGTAAAGATGAGTAGATTAGTGGTATGATCATGACTATGGGTTCTCTTTGGCCAGTAGCGCAAAGATGGATTGTTGACTGGTATGTTCATGACCATTGAATTTACAATTGAATATCTTTAGCTTAAGGGCAAAGGTGAATTGATCAACATGGTTATAATTATTGTTATATAAATTCTGAAATGATTCGATTTTTTTTTTTGAGATATGAATATCTTTGGCATGTAGTGCAAAGATGGCCTGTTGTTGAATATCTTTGGCCGTAGTGCAAAGATGAACTATTGATGAATATCTTTGGCCTGTAGTGCAAAGATGAGCGGGTGACTTGTGAATATCTTTGGCCTGTAGTGCAAAGATGAATGATTAATTGTTGAATATCTTTGGCTTGTAATGCAAAGATGAATTGATTAGCATGATTATGAACAGGAACTGTGATTTGGTATAACCATGATCTTTGGTGTTTCAGGTAAAGACAGGTGATGTGAATTATCTTCGTCCTGAGTGCGAAGAGGAATTCATCAAGATAATTATGATCATGAACTTACATGATTGTGGACAGGAATTGTTGATTGATGTTACAGGGATGAAATATTATTGGTGGACTTTTAACATGGAGAAGATAATAGACATTATAGTCTATTTGACTCTTCTAATGGATTGCTCGTTCCACTGCAACTATGGTTGAAAAGTTTTATCATCTACCATATGTTATAAATCTCTGATTTATCACTGATGAAGACTATTGATAATTTAATTATCTTTAGTCATAATATTCTTTACTGGGCTACTTGTGCTCACCCTTTTGCTTCACAATTCCTTTCAGGTAATAAGAGTGTAGCTGGGTCGAGCGGGAATAACAGGAGAATAGAACGAGGGTCTATAACTGTTGAAGTTTTCCACCAAACAGTATGAAAATAATTTTGTTGAAAATTTTAGATAAGTATGTCGTATTTTATACGTCATTTAACCGTTGATTTTGGTGACCTGACTTAGGTGAGGTGAACCCAACTTTGGAAGGGTGTTTTGTCACGATCATACAAGATGTCTAATGACATACAACGTCGTGTTATTATAAGACAGGGTTGTGCACATCCACTGGCTGATTATATCCATGAACACTACCTATATAATCTTGGAGTACGGTTAGAATATAATTCTCAGTTTGTGACAACAGAGATAATTATATGGCAAGAGAAGACCCACCATTGGAATGAACAAGATAGTAATCTTCTCGTTTTTTTTTGGGGTCTATTGGGTCAACCAAGGATAATTCTCGAGTCCTACGATATCTATTATAACATGGATGCATGGCCTCCCATGTACGAAGGTTTCCTTGAGTATTTTCCAAAGATTTTAATTCCTAAAACAGTTATTGACTGTACCTTTCTGTAACGTATTATTGATTTGGAGTATGGGCACTGTATTTATATTGAAACTCACAGTTTAATTGTGTCGTATTTTGTACGACAGTTTAAAAGTTAGAATTTGAAGATTTGTATTAAAATTTTTGTTGAGTGTATTTCGTGGCGACCCAGAATAGGTTGGGTGGTTTGGACCTATTTTGGGGGCGTTACATTTTGGTATCAGAGCTTAGGGATATGGTCGCTGGCGGAGATTGGAGTCTAGAGCTAGGAGGGGAGGGACGAATAATATACTTCGCTAGTGTGTGACTTACCTAAGCTGACTTTTCTTACTTAATAAATTGACAATTGTTATATGTCAATTAACCTTGTTTTGAAGCAGTATTCTAGAATGAGCAATGGAGAAATCATGATGACAAGGAAGATGGAATTTGAAATGGAAGCAAGGTATTCTCAACTTTTTGAAATACCAGGTACGTAAATTTCGGGGACGAAATTTCATAAGGAGGGGAGATTGTAAGACCCCGAATTTTATGAAATAAAAGTATTCAATTTTTCTATTTAGTAAATGGTTAAATTGATAAAAGTTTAAAGTTAAGGGTGATATATGTAAATTTTTTTCAAAATAAGCAAGTGGTTATAAAATATTCTTGTTGTCGGGGAATATTCGTTTGGTCGTGGAATATTCTTGTTGTCGGGGAATATTCGTACGACGGCGCAGTTATTTGTGGACCCCACAACGGAATAACTGTCGGATATAGAAAGCGACAGAAATAACTTTTTTTACAAGATAACGGTGTAGTTGTTACCGTTAGTACTGTTGAAATACCCGGTGGTTAAAATACAGTAATACGCGGTGTTGCACAGTAGCACACGGTATTGCACAATATTTTACATTATTGAGTCTTACGTGAGAAGCCATTACTCAATTATTGTTACAGTAATTACTGTTCAATATTTTATATTATTGACTCAATAATTGCTATGTTGATATTTTATATTATTGACTCAATAATTGCTACGTTGCCATTTTATATGATTGATTCAATAATGACTACAGTTGATATTTTGTAGTATTGATTCAATAATTGTTGTTGCACAGTATTTCACGTTATCAACTCAATAATTCATATTATTTAAATAATATTATTAGATAGCATTATTGATAATGTCTAAGGAAGTTCTGTCTAGGAGGGGTTATTTAATTGCGCGACAGTAAGGAGAAGTCCTTATCGGAAGGCCCCCTCTTTCCTGGGAACGACCTGGTTGTCAATATTGCAGTTCTATAATATTATTTGTTAATAATTAATTATTGATTTATATGATAAGGAAATATTTATTTTGTGGATATAAAAGAAGGAATTTGTGCTGATGTGTTTTTATCAGTATTTTGGTGTGAAAAATCATCCGTTTATGGATTTCGGATAGTTTATGTTTGGAATTTGGAAAAACTTCCTTCTGCAAAGTTGTAGAGAATTAAATTTCCTATAGAAGGACACATCATTTGTATTTTTCTGACAAAGGGGCTATTTATTATGAATTATTGAAGTTTCGAAAAATAAATATTTTTTAAATAAATGGTGGGCCCCACTTTTTGTTGAATGTTGAATTGTCTAGCAGCCAGGCGGCGAGATTTTAAAAAAAATATAATATTATTTTATTACTTTAGTCTCCTTTGGCATCCTAAGCTTTTCCTATAAATAGGGTGCTTAGGTTAGAATTGAAAATCACACCAGAATTCGAAGTTTTCTCTCTATAATATCGAGCGTATTTTTGTGAGTATTTCAATACTTTGAGAGTTACTATTCAGTGCAAGTTTCCTTCGATATTATATCCGATATTCCAGTCAGAGGTACTGTTCTTTTGAGGTAAGGGATGGTAAGGGATGTTATTTTTTTCGTAAATGATGTTATTGCTTTCAATATCATTTCATCGAAATATTGGTATGAATTTTATTATGAAATTTTTACCTTTTCCGTCGAGGTTACTATTCACGTATACGGTACTATTCACGTATACGGCACTATTTACGAATACGGTACTATTCACGAGTACTATTCACGAAGTATGATTTTTCTGATAAAATTTGTACATTTTCATGTCGGGGTTACTATTCACGTATACGACACTATTCACGTATACGGTACTATTCACGTATACGGCACTATTCACGTATACGGCACTATTCACGGAAAAATTAAATTTTCTTCTATTTGTCCAAGTTTGCTTTTAAGGTTCCTATCTTTGATCGGATTCATATTTTGAACTTTATTCTTGAATTTTACTCCACAATTGGTTATCATGTTGACAATTGGATCGTATTCTCATATATAACATTTTTATAATTCTGGTGATGAAATTTCTCTTTGACTTGAGTGTAAAGATGAGTAGATTAGTGGTATGATCATGACTATGGGTTCTCTTTGGCCAGTAGTGCAAAGATGGATTGTTGACTGGTATGTTCATGACCATTGAATTTACAATTGAATATCTTTAGCATAAGGGCAAAGGTGAATTGATCAACATGGTTATAATTATTGTTATATAAATTCTGAAATGATTCGATTTTTTTTTTTGAGATATGAATATCTTTGGCATGTAGTGCAAAGATGGCCTGTTGTTGAATATCTTTGGCCGTAGTGCAAAGATGAACTATTGATGAATATCTTTGGCCTGTAGTGCAAAGATGAGCGGGTGACTTGTGAATATCTTTGGCCTGTAGTGCAAAGATGAATGATTAATTGTTGAATATCTTTGGCTTGTAATGCAAAGATGAATTGATTAGCATGATTATGAACAGGAACTGTGATTTGGTATAACCATGATCTTTGGTGTTTCAGGTAAAGACAGGTGATGTGAATTATCTTTGTCCTGAGTGCGAAGAGGAATTCATCAAGATAATTATGATCATGAACTTACATGATTGTGGACAGGAATTGTTGATTGATGTTACAGGGATGAAATATTATTGGTGGACTTTTAACATGGAGAAGATAATAGACATTATAGTCTATTTGACTCTTCTAATGGATTGCTCGTTCCACTGCAACTATGGTTGAAAAGTTTTATCATCTACCATATGTTATAAATCTCTGATTTATCACTGATGAAGACTATTGATAATTTAATTATCTTTAGTCATAATATTCTTTACTGGGCTACTTGTGCTCACCCTTTTGCTTCACAATTCCTTTCAGGTAATAAGAGTGTAGCTGGGTCGAGCGGGAATAACAGGAGAATAGAACGAGGGTCTATAACTGTTGAAGTTTTCCACCAAACAGTATGAAAATAATTTTGTTGAAAATTTTAGATAAGTATGTCGTATTTTATACGTCATTTAACCGTTGATTTTGGTGACCTGACTTAGGTGAGGTGAACCCAACTTTGGAAGGGTGTTTTGTCACGATCATACAAGATGTCTAATGACATACAACGTCGTGTTATTATAAGACAGGGTTGTGCACATCCACTGACTGATTATATCCATGAACACTACCTATACAATCTTGGAGTACGGTTAGAATATAATTCTCAGTTTGTGACAACAGAGATAATTATATGGCAAGAGAAGACCCACCATTGGAATGAACAAGATAGTAATCTTCTCGTTTTTTTTGGGGTCTATTGGGTCAACCAAGGATAATTCTCGAGTCCTACGATATCTATTATAACATGGATGCATGGCCTCCCATGTACGAAGGTTTCCTTGAGTATTTTCCAAAGATTTTAATTCCTAAAACTGTTATTGACTGTACCTTTCTGTAACGTATTATTGATTTGGAGTATGGGCACTGTATTTATATTGAAACTCATAGTTTAATTGTGTCGTATTTTGTACGACAGTTTAAAAGTTAGAATTTGAAGATTTGTATTAAAATTTTTGTTGAGTGTATTTCGTGGCGACCCAGAATAGGTTGGGTGGTTTGGACCTATTTTGGGGGCGTTACAATTGACGGGAAATTCGACTTGTAAAGATGATGTTATGCATAACATAGGGTACAATAGGCTTATCCTCTAAATTGCATGTAGAGAGTTTTTCAGTCTTTATGATTAATAAAGACTAATGAAGAGTCGGCAGTTTTTATAATTGTGGGACACTTACGTTCTTGGTCCTTATGACCACTCAGCAGAAAAGAAAATTTATTTGATGATCATTAATTAAATCAGTTCATTATTGTATTATTATTCATTATCCTCAATTCATTATTCTGATTTAGTTTGCATCCAGTTATTTGATTTCCTAATAAATCAATTCTTGATATTTCATATACTTGTTGAGCAACTTTATTGATCACCCTTGCGATATATATATATATATATATAAGAAAAATATATATACACAGCTGTGTAGTACCCATCGTTATAGCTATTCTGGTCTATAGCCCAAAAAAACAATCGTCACAGGCGACTGTGTAATACATAACTGTGTAATATAATATATATATATATATATATATATATATATATATATATATACACACACACACACACACACACACACTCGTGGGGATCGATCCATAGCCAACGTTGTCAACTTAAGAATAGCCTTACAACACATCTTGAGCGTCCATCTGATGATCTAATGGTTTAATAGAGGTTCCGTTCGCAGTTTAGTTTCCAGTATTTCGCAGTTTAATACTGCAGACGAGACAAATGTCCAAAATACCCTCCTTATAAAAGTCTTTCGTCCACAGTATTAAACTGCGGACGCTAAGTATTTTTTGTCAATTGAAAAACGATGTTGTTTTTTAATAAGTACTGTCCGCAATATTAAACTGCGGATGCTAAGTTAATTTTTTTTACAGTCTTCCTTCATTCCTTTCTTTCTCCATTCTCTCTCCTCCCTTTACTCTTATCATTCACCTCATGAAAACCAAATCCACTTGAATATGATGAACAGTGTATATATTTTTCAATAGATGATTCATCCAAAAGCAGAAAGCTTTCGATAAAACAGATGTCGAACCATATATATCTATTCACATGAGATTTGTCCAGGAAGGGCTCATACAACTTGGGTTCTACATCCATTACTGATTCTGTCTCTCTTGTCACAATGATCCCATTAGATCTTTTAATGGACACAATAAAAAGAAGAACTGATAATGGAAAAATTACAATTAAAATTATAACAAACCAGATTCAGATTTTGTTTCTGATTCTCTCTCCAATATCAAGCCTAAGCCTTCTTAGATAGATCTCATAAATTATTTGTTTTTCATATTTGGATTCTGTTTTTGATTTGTAATTATTGCTAAAAGGTTTATTATTTGGCATCCGTAGTTTAATATTGTGGAGCCTAGAAAACTAAAGAAAATTTGAATTTGGCTTAAAAACGACGTCATTTCTCAATTGGCCAGCGTCCCTAGTTTAATACTGCAGACGAGAAAACTAAAGAAAATTTGAATTTGGCTTAAAAACAACGTCATTTCTAAATTAGCAAGCGTCCGCAGTTTAATACTGCGGACGAGAGACTTTTACAAGGAGGGTATTTTGGATATTTATCCCGTTCGCAGTATTAAACTGCGAAATACTGAAAACTAAATTGCAGACGAGAGCCATACTAATCATTAGATGTTCGGATGGACAATCATGATTTGTTGTAAGGCTACACTTTTTTTTACAACGTTAGCTATGGATCGATCTCCTATATATATATTCTTTCCAGAAAAAGATGAAATAGCAGAAGGGTCCCCGTCCAAAAGTAAGGGAAAATAAAAAGTAAACGAAAAGAATTATAGATAAATTATGTCTTGTATAAATGTAAATTATTAGAGTGTATGCATATAGTAGTAGTTAAGGACCTAGGTTGTATTTTTGTACTTGATGTAAATTATGTAATAAACTATTGAATATGTAATATAACTTGTCGATTTTGAGTAAGTGTAATGTATAGTGACTACCATACCTGTAGTAACGAGTACTCAGATATAGGGGTGTCACAGGTTGGTATCAGAGTTATAGGTTATAACTTAGGTTGGAGGATCTTAGGATAAAACCTAGTAGAAATCTAGGAGAGACTTATAGATTTTATGTAATAATAATAATAATAATAATAATTTTGCTCATTTTTGCAAACTATATATTTAAATTATTTTAAGTTGTACATTTAATACTTTAAGAAAATTTTTATTGTAGGATGGCCGAGGAAGAAGTTATTAAGGATATTTGTGAAGTACCCCAGGCTGCACCAATAATACCCCGAGTTGATCCAGAGAAAAAGGAGGAGGATCCCGAAGAAGAATACGAGGAGAGTCACACGAGAGATTAGGTAGCTCACGGGTTTGTTGCTGGGGATGAGGTACCGGCCGAGGAGGAAGAAGGATAATCTGAGGGATTAGGACCAACATTAAAAGAAGGTTATACCCTCGTGCAAGGAATATTAAATGAAAATAAGGAATTAGAAGAAAAGATTCAACAGGTAGAGGAATGGAGCGTTCAACTAGAGTAAAAGAACCAGGAATTGGAAAATAGGAATCAAGAGTTGGTAGCTCGTGACTAAGCGCTGAAAGCTCAGGTCCAACCGTCCAAGTGATACAAGCAGCGATATAGCAAATGGGGAAGAGAACCGTAGAATTAGAAAATTTATGGGAAGCGGAGATCACCACCCACATCAGGGTGGAAAACGTACTAGATGGTGTGGAAGATGCTTTAAAAAGAAATAAAAGAAAATTCGATTTTATGGCGTATAGTTTTGGAGCTTCATATGGGCGGATACTAGACCGAGTGGATAATCATTTTCCTGAAATAAGCCATACGATCCATTCTATGACTAGAGAATTGGTGAGATTTATAGTGTAGCAAGAACATAGAGAAGCTGCAAGCATTGGGTTATTTATATCATAAGATAATAATAAAGCTATGTTTGAAAAAAAACTATAAATCCCAAGGTTTTGATGTATATAACTTAGGGATGTATGTGGGTAGATGGTAACTAATATGTATAATTACTTGACGTAAGATATAATGATGTATAATGTTATGGTATGTTTTATTAACATATGTCTTGTGAATGACAAATGGTATTAATTAATTAATTGTTTGAGTTACATAACGATTATGATAATGCGTTGTTACATTAAATAGAGAATGCCAAGGGGGAGACCACGAACGAGACATGTTGATGAAATACCAGAAGAAAAATTTGAAAAATAATCGTAAACCAAATTAGAACCCTCTAGAAATTTATATATTTACTGGTAGGAGCCCTTCAAAGTAGAACTAAAAATCCAAACACAGCCGCGCCACAACTCACAACCTTTAAGGATTTTTAAAATGTGAGACACCAGAATTTAAGGAAACCAGTGACCCCATATTGGCTCATGCTTGGATAAAAAAATTGAAAAAGCGTTTGCTATAGCTAAAGTTGAGGAGGTCCAAAAGACATTGTTCGCTTCATATATGTTGAAATGAGTGGCAAATTTTTGGTGGGAGACAAATGAGCATAGAGGCAGGGGATGGTGTGATACCTTGGACTAGGTTCAAGGAATTATTTTTCGAAAACTATATATTTTTCTCGAAGTATGCAAAGTCGCATAGAGATGCGATTTCTGGAACTCAAGCAGGAAGACATGACGGTACCACAATATGCAACAAAGTTTAACGAGCTAGCAAGTGTGACAACCCGAATTTTTTGCAAAATTATTTTAATAAAATTAAAATAAGAATTTAATAAATAAAATTCTTATTATGAGACAAAGTAGGTTTGAATATATATATATATATATATATATATATATGTGTGTGTGTGTGTGTGTGTGTGTGTGTGTGTGTGTGTGTGTGTGTGTGTGTGTGTGTGTGTGTTATATTTTGAAATATGCTATTTTGTGTGAAAGGTTAAATGTGTATATATAAATGTGAAATATGTACATATATTTGAAAAATGAGATTTAATAGTTAATTAAACTATTAAAGAAAGTGGATGAAATTAATTACGAAATGAAATATAGAGGCGAAGAAAATTAATTAATTAAGATTATATTGAAATTATATTTGAATATTAAGCCTTGAACGACAAAAGAATTATAATGAATTAAATTTCATAAAACGAGTTAATTAATTCACTTACTTAAAATTAGTGAATTAATGTATGTATTTTGTGTGAACAAAATGAGGGAGTTAATTAAACTCATTATTTTAATATATTACATATGAATGTAATATATTTATGTAATGGCTTAATATATTATGTTAGAGTTTGCATATTTAAATTTGATGATGAATGCACTTAATGTATATTTGTACCAGTATGATTTGTACAGTCATTATAATGATTTGATTCTGCAATATCCCAGATTTTTGAATTATTAAAATAAGAATTAAATAAATAAAATTCTTATTAGATGATATGTTGTGTAATATTTTGTTGCATAAGTGAATGTGTTATGCAATATGTGATGTGGTGCATAATAAATATATTAATATTATTTATTTATTATATGTAGGCAAATTGTAGGGACAATTTCTTAAAGAAAATGAGATGGGTAAATTAAAATAATTTATAATTAAATTATTTTAATGTGGTATATTGGTGGTATTAATTATACTTAGTGTATAACCATCATTTTATTTAAGAAATCATATATTACATAATTGGGTGTAATATAGATATGTTTTTAATGTAGTGGGTATATTATTATCTTTATTACAGTGAAATTGTTGAAAACAATTTATAGAAAGGAAAATAAAATAATTAGTTTAAGTATACAAAAATTAGTATATACTTTAATTAAAGGGTATTAAAATAAATTCTACCGTTGAATTATTTTAATAAAGAGATAATATTATTGTAATTATAATATTACATTATATGTATGGCTTTGTATGAGGTAATGTGTATGTTTATGTAATATGGTGAGGATATTAAATTATATTTAGTATATGTAAATAAATTGATATAAACAATTTATAATGTGAGAGAATAAATTTATTATTTATTTTTCATATGCGATGAGAGTATATGTGCCTTACATGGAATATTTGCATGGTGATAGATATAAACATATATTTATATTGTATATATATTTATTACGCGAGGAAATGAAATTATTGAGAATAATTTGAGTAATGAAGCAAGGAGATGGTTTAATTATATAATATTTATATATACTTTACCTAAGAATTAGAATAAATTCTTATGTGAATTATTTTGATAAAGAAAAGGTATTATATTTATTATAATATCTTAAGAAAACAAATAAAATTTTTAATTGAACTATGGCAAGGATATTATATGTATTGTAATATCCTAAGGAAGAAAATAAATTCTTAATTGAATTGATGAGTCAAGGATATTATATTGATAATAATATCCTAAGTAGGCAAATAATTGTATTTGCATGAGAAATTATGTGTAGCAAATTTATTTTGTAATTATTAGATAAATATGTTATTTAAAAATGTTATGTTGTGTTTTATATAATTTATATATTAAAGATGAGTTATATAAATTATATGTTTTCAAGGGAGAAAACATTCTAAGGAGGTTTGTGTAGTAACTTATTTAAGTATATTAAGTTACTAAGATTAGATAATTAAATTACCTAACAAAAGTTCTAATAGAATAATTGGTTTAATTAGTTAATTAAGCAAATTTGATTATTCTTTAATTAACTAAAGCACTATTGCAAGCTTAATTCCCATGCTTGGTTCTTTTTTTTCAAACCGTGAATGAGAAGGAGGAAGAGGGGAGTATAGGCTACTCAAGCTTTAAACTTGGGGACCAAGAAGTGTTGCTCACAAGCTTGAAATTTCTCTTCTTTTCTCCCTTCCCATACTCGAAACTCTCTCTCTCTCTCTCTCATATTGCCTGAATTTTAAATTTCTAAGTATGGAAAAGTGAAGGAAACCGTGAGTTCAAGAAGACATAACTAAAATTGGATTCAAGAATTAAGGCAAATTGAGGATAACAAGGCTTGTATTAATTAAAGAAAGAGAGCACAATGTATAAATTCTTAATTAGTATAAATTCTTAATTAATTTTTAAATTTAACCAAGTTATATGATTATGTAGATTGTATTGCTAAATTTCAATTTTTGGAAGTTTAGTGGCTTCTAATGAAATTCTTTATGAAATTTCTTTGTAGTTAATCCATATTTGATTTATGTATATGAATTATGTGATTAGAATTGATTTTTTGATAAAAAGCAGAAAATGTGATTTTATTAGTAAGCTTTATTTTACTAAAAGTCATTTTAGTTTAATATCGAGCTTGAATAATGATGGGAAGTGATGGATATAGAGACTTGGTGGATAGGTTGATTATGTGGGATGTATAAGGGTGGATATGTGGCAAAAATTGCTAACAAATCGTTAAGAAACCAAGTTGAATGATAATTGCGCGTATAATATTCGATAAATGGCCATAAAGAACTAACGCGGATAAAAACTTGGAATTAAATGAAACTAATGCCCAAATTTCAGTGGTGATATTTTTTAAAAATACTTTGATATGCCAAGTATAACATATCCACAATTTATATTAATCCGATTAACGAGCAGCGCGTACGAAAATCGCAAAGTAGTTGATTTGGTAACGCATCAGCAGACAGCACAGTAGCTGCTGCCGGCGCGCCCGCGCACGCCAGGGCATAGCTGGGCGTACTGCAAGGCAGCAGTACTGCGTTAGGCAGTTCGTTTGATGTCCGTTTCAAGTGTTATTTTGATGGGTTTTCGTGATTCGTTTTCGCAGTGTGAAATTTTTCTAAAATACTATGACATGAAGTTTATAACATACAAAAAATTTCACTGTTATTGGACTCATGGTTTGAGAATTAAAAATAGGCGAACAAGCATGTCAGAACTAAAATTTGGGCAACGCCAAACGTCGACGCGCCGAGCGATTTTGACGTTCGACGTTCCGAATCACGTTCCGGTGTAATAATAAGTCATAATAAATCTATTAAAGTCCCACAGGACAAGATTTGATTATAAATAATATTTTATGCCGAAAAACCTTCTTTCGAGCATAAATAATGCGATAAAAATATATAATAAATATGACTTTTCATATTTAAGTGAATGTAAGCTGTAATTGGTATGAAAAATGGTTTTGTAATAAAACAAAAAGTGGAAAATCATCAATAGATTAAAATTATCATAAAGATGATGTAATGAAAAGTTCTGGGGGTTTAAAACAAAATTTTTGAGCCAAGATTTGTATAACGATATTTTTTAAAAATACTTTGATATGCCAAGTATAACATATCCAAAATTTATATTAATCCGATTAACGAGCAGCACGTACGAAAATTGCAAAGTAACTGATTTGGTAACGCACCAGCAGTTGCTGTCGGCACGCCCGCACGCGCTAGGGCGCAGCAGCTTGCGCTGCCAGGCAGCAGTGCTGCGTTGGGCAGTCGTTTAACGTCCTTTTCAAGCGTTGTTTTGATGGGTTTTCGTGATTCATTTTCGCGATGTGAATTTTTTTTAAAATACTATAACATGAGGTCTATAACATGCCAAAAATTTCACTGTTATTAGACTCATGGTTTGAGAATTAATAATAGGCGAACATGCATGTCAGAACTAAAATTTGGACGACGCCGAGCGTCGACTCGCCGAGCGATTTGGACGTTTGACGTTCCGAATCACGTTCCGACAGAATAATTCGTCATAATAAATCTATTAAAGTCTTACGTGACAAGATTTGACTATAAATGATATTTTATACAGAGAAACCTCCTTTCGAGCATAAATAATGCGATAATAATATATAATAAATATAAATTTTCATATTTAAGTGAATGTAAGCTGTAATTAGTATGAAAATGGTCTTTTAATATAACAAAAAGTGGGAAATCATCAATAGATTAAAATATTCATAAAGATGATGTAATGAAGATTTTCGGGGGTTCAAAACGAGGTTTTTGTGCCAAGATTTGTGTAATGATATTTTTTAAAAATACTTTGATATGCCAAGTATAACATATCCAAAATTTATATTAATCCGATTAACGAGCAGCGCATACAAAAATTGCAGAGTAACTGATTTGGTAACGCACTAGCAGATGGCACATCAGTTGCTGCCGGCTCGCCCGTGCGCGCCAAGCGCAACCGCGCATGATGCCAAGCAGCAGTGTTGCGTTGGGCAGTTCGTTTGACGTCCATTTCAAGCGTTGTTTTGATGGATTTTCGTGATTCATTTTTGCGGTGTGAAATTTTTCTAAAATACTATGATATGAGGTCTATAACATGTCAAAAATTTCACTGTTATTAGACTCATGGTTTGAGAATTAATAATAGGCGAACATGAATGTCAGAACTAAAATTTGGACTATGCCGAGTGCCGACGTGCCCAGCGATTTGGACATTTGACGTCCCAAATCACGTTCCGGCGGAATAATAAGTCATAATAAATCTATTAAAGTCCTACAGGACAAGATTTGGCTATAAATGATATTTTCTGACGAGAAACCTCCTTTCGAGCATAAATAATGCGATAACAATATATATTAAATATGAATTTTTATATTTAAGTGAATGTAAGTTGTAATTGGTATGAAAAATGGTTTTGTAATAAAACAAAAAGTGGGAAATCATCAATAGATTAAAATAATCATAAAGATGATGTAATGAGGATTTTCTGGGTTCAAAACGAGGTTTTTGAGTTAAGATTTGTTTATCGATAAGTATATATATATATTGAAAATGTGAATAGAAGCAAAACAAAAAGCGTGGAATCGTTAAAAAAATTGTAATGATTCTAAAAGTGATGAAACGAAGGTGTTCGGAGTTAAAAATAGAGGTTTTGAGTTGATATTTATGTAACGATTATTTATGTATATATATTAAGTGAAAAAATGCGAGTTACTTGTAAAACGAAATACTTAGCAAACGTGCGGATGGGATAAAATGTTTATATATGAGGCAATGATCTGAGTTGATTCATGAGTGGACAAAAAGTTATAAAAATTATTTAAAATAAGAAATAATATAGTAAATTGAGTTTTTACTATAAAAGATATATAATATCTGTTTAGAACCTGAATTCGCAAATAAATGCAAAAGATATTCCTAAAGTGAAATATAAATAATATAAGCTTCTAAATGTAAAATATTTACATATTAAAATGTGAGGGACGTTTATTCGACGTAAAAATGGTTAAACGAATTAAGTTTCTAAATAAACTAATATTCATTTTGAGTAAGAATAAATAATATTAGTTTGTATAAAACTAATAATTATTATTAATGAATATACATGCATGATTTGTCACATATTCAATTATCTAATATGTGTGTGCATGTAACTATAATTCTGTAAAAATTGTGGAGAAACTCTAAGTTTAATTTTAGAGGTAATCACCAATAGAGGCAATCTTTTCAGTTCTGTTATGTTTGTGGATTATATGTGATTATGTGATAAGTTATATGCCATATTCAATGAATTGTGAAAGTCAAAATATGACTAAATCGATTGGGTTATAAAACTCAATTTATATGTGATATGTGATATCATATGTTGTATGATGTAACTCGATAATTAGAAATGTATAATACATGAATATATATTCATTGCAAAGAATTATTGATGCATGTAGAATTTGAATAGTAAAGGAAATATGTTGCATATGGTGAATACAGAGTTATGTGCTATGTGAAGCATGATAGACTGTTAAATTTGTTGGGCCGTCAAGCTCAATCTCGCAAACACAAATATTTTGCAGGTTAATGATGTCAAACAATGTTACTTGCTATACGGATGATGAAGGTTGAACGAGGTGCAAAAATAAATATATCTTCTTGAGTTAGAAATTATGTATAGCCATGACGTATAGTTCTGATATATGTAACTAACATATATGTATAGTCTAAAATATTCAATAAAGAATATTTATTTTGGATGTATTGTGATGAATACTTTATAAAAAAAATAAAGGGATATAGTGACATTATTATATAAGAAAGAATTCATATTGAGGATTGAGTTGTATATTTATATATATAACTTTGATAAGAGAAATTATTATATAAATATGATTATAAAAGAGAATCGTAAAGGTTGAGATTTAGGGAACGAATAAATGGAAAAAAAATTTTATTTCGCATTTTTAGCTATTTTAACATTAAATAATGTTTTAAAGCTAGAAAAAGATAGTATTAATGCACAAGATCGGGGAAAGAAATAGTCCTAATTTTTGGGGTTATTATAGTTGGTATCAAAGCTAAGGGTTATAAATCTTAGGTAAGTGTACCCTAGACTATAACCGTAAACAAGATAGATGAAAAAGAAAGAAGATGCTAAGTGTAAACTCGAATGAGGTTTATATGTTCTTAAGATGAATTTAAAAATTCATAAAGAATGCATTAAGATAATACAAAAAGATTCAAAGAAGAATCTTAAAAGGCAAGAAGTAAAGGATCAGAGGACACCTAATTCTAATAATCATATAAAACAATATGATTGGAAAGAGGATAAGAGGGTCGTAAAAAAATGAAACGATCTTAGAATGAGAAAGAATCGTAATATAACACGATTATAAGATAAGATAACAACGTGATCTGATCAAGTCAAAGAAGGACAGATAATCAATTGAATGATTGAAAATTTATAGCAGAATGGATATATGGAAATGGTACTATATAATAATACAAGAATAAAACCCGAAAAGAGTTATAGATGATGAAATACAAATTAAATAGAATTTGTATTGAGCAAAGAACAAGATAAGATTTGATGAGATTAGGTGGGATTTCAATTGAGGACTCATGTTAGTGACTGAGTTGTACGATTCCTTATATGGGCAAGGAATTTAATTTGTGCTTGGGTTGAGAACCACTTAGCTTCCTATATTGATATAGTGGTTGAGTTGAAAAATTCCTTGTATGGGCGAGGGATTTGTCCTTGGTTTAACAACTGCTTAGCTTCCTATATTGATTAGTGGTGGAGTGTACTAATTTCTTGTATGAGCAATAGATTGTGTTTGGTTCGACGACCACTTAGTCTATTATATTGATAATCATTGAAATATCGGTGTCGCACTGTCGATATACATATGGTGGGAAGGTAATTCTTTTATCATGTATATATTTGATAGTTAGAAAATAATAAGAATAGGTGCGAGTTCTTAAAACTAATGCTTATGATAAGTTTGTGACTCATAATCATATGGTATGTTTTTGAGCCCCTAAGCGTATGGACAGTCCCTGATTGGTTCTTGGAATACATATTGTTAGGATAAGTTTCTAAACTCATATTTTAGGGCAAGTTTCTAAACACATAATTTGTGGTAAGTTTGATGAACTATCCCAGGGTATAGGGTTAGTTTAATATAGTGACAGTTAATGGTGTTAGAGATGAAAAAAATTGTATGGTGAAGTTTTGGAAACAGTTAAAGTGGGTGAAGAAGAAATGGATATTCCCAAATCTTCTAGCTATGCTAGATTTCAAAATTTATTGGAATCGTGCTGACAGTCACACTGTTGTGTTTTGAGAAAAAGGATATATATATATATATATATATATATATATATATATGTATTGTTGAACCAATAAGTTTTAAAAAAGTTCAGTTGTTTCTTATGTCTATGCTAATTGTTTCAGCTAGACAAGTGATTTGAAAAATATCAAAATATATTTTATATAGTCATTAATCCATCATTAATATTATGTAGATATGACAAATGATGGAGTCATCAATGCATCTTAACCTAGTGTTGGATGTGATCTAAGGATTGTCAATCCACTATGGTATGATGTGGTATGACAAAGTCATAAAATGACGACATTCTCAACGGACTGTTGAAAACATCGTGGTAATATGCGTCATAAAATGATTTTCAATATTTTAATAAATAAAAAGGTGTCAAATGCCATTTGAGTCGGCTAGACACATATTCAGTTATTGCTTATAGTAAGCTTTTGAACAGTCCAACTAAATTAATTGAGTATGAACTCCAGATAGAATAAGAACTTCCCTATAATGGAATTATTTTATATTGCGTCCTGGGAACGACAAAGAGGAGCTGAAAGAAATTATTCCGTCTAGATAGTGTTGACCAACACAGGAAATCCAAAATGGAAAATTCTGTTTACGCAAAATAGCGGCAAAGATATTATGGGTAAACACATGGTATAAAAAGGCTGATCACCTATATGTCCGTAATGTCAGTTTGCAGATAAATTTCTGTTGAAATATTTTCAAAAATATAGTTTATGGTCTTTATGACCTTTATCATGATACAGAAAGCTCTTCCTAATCGAATCTTTTGAATTCTTGAATTATTCATATCTCTTCACAATTACTGAACAATTATGGAGGATTTCTAATTCGAAAGTTGGGTGTAGATAGAAAGAATTCCTTAAGGGGAAGTAAGTCGTAGAATAAGACAATGGTACATGAATCCTAGAAGAAGGAAACATATAGAGTTATGAGAAATAAAAATTTTTGAATAACAAAGTAGACACTGGTGATGTGTCATAGAAAGGCGGACACTGGTGATGTGTCATACCAAAATAAACACAGATGGTGCTATGATAATAAGAGCACGCATATGGAATGTTGAAATTAAGATATAGATGATGTCAAAGATGCATAGACACACTGATAGTGACAAAGAAAGTAGACTCGATCCGAAGAGGGTCAAAGGTGAAAGATTAAGTCTTAAAATTTTAGGACATTTCATAATAATAAAAGATTACATGTACAATAGCAGAATCTATTAAATATTGGAGATACATGTTTATATGTATGTTAGTATGTCAAATGTGTTATAATATGTGGAAATAATATATTTCACTATTAAAGAATAAGGTTGCTAAGAGAAAATTAGTATGAGAGAGGAAGAATATGATTTAAACCGAGTAGGTAAGGTTCAGTATTGTGATTCTAGGGATGGAATCCTTATAAAGGGGGAAGAATATAATAACCCAGATTTTTGAATTATTAAAATAAGAATTAAATAAATAAAATTCTTATTAGATGATATGTTGTGTAATATTGTGTTGCATAAGTGAATATGTGTTATGCAATATGTGATGTGGTGCATAATAAATATATAAATATAATAAATATATTAATATTATATATTTATTATATGTAAGCAAATTGTAGGGACAATTTATTAAAAAAAATGAGATGGGTAAATTAAAATAATTTATAATATTAAATTGTTTTAATGTGGTATATTGGTGTTATTAAGTATACTTATTGTATTACCATCATTTTATTTAAGAAATCATATTTTACATAATTGGGTGTAATATATATATATATATATATATATATATATATATATGTTTTTAATGTAGTGGGTATATTATTATATTTATTACAGCGAAATTGTTGAAAATAATTTATAGAAGGGAAAAGAAAATAATTACTTCAAGTATACAAAAATTAGTATATACTTTAATTAAAGGGTATTAAAATAAATTCCACCCTTGAATTATTTTAATTAAGAGATAATATTATTGTAATTATAATATTACATTATATGTATGGCTTTGTATGAGGTAATGTGTATGTTTATGTAATATGGTGAAGATATTAAATTATATTTAGTATATGTAAATAAATTGATATAAACATTAATTTATAATATGAAAGAATAAATTTATTATTTATTTATTTTCCATATGTGATGAGAGTATATGTGCCTTACATGGAATATTTGCAAGGTGATAAATATAAATATATATTTGTTTTGTATATATATTTATTACGCGAGGAAATAAAATTGTTGAGAATAATTTGAGTAATGAAACAAGGGATGGTTTAATTATATAATATTTATATATACTTTACCCAAGAATTAGAATAATTTCTTATGTGAATTATTTTAATAAAGAAATGGTATTATATTTATTATAATATCTTAAGAAAACAAATAAAATTCTTAATTCAACTATGGCAAGGATATTATATGTATTGTTATATCCTAAGGAAGAAAGTAAATTCTTAATTGAATTGATGAGGTAAGGATATTATATTGATAATAATATTCTATGTAGGCAAATAATTGTATTTTCATGAGAAATTATGTGTAGCCTATTTATTTTGCAATTATAAGATAAATATGTAATTTAAAAATATTATGTTGTGTTTTATATAATTTATATATCAAAGATGAGTTATATAAATTATATGTTTTCAAGGGAAAAAAAATATTCTAAGGAGGATTGTGTAGTAATTTATTTAAGTATATTAAGTTACTAAGATTGGGTAATTAAATTACCCAACAAAAGTCCTAATGGAATAATTGGTTTAATTAGTTAATTAAGTAAATTTGATTATTCCTTAACTAACTAAAGCACTAATGCAAGCTTAGTTCCCAAGCTTGGTTCTTTTTTTTTCAAACCGTGAATGAGAAGGAGGAAGAGGGGAGTATAGGCTACTCAAACTTTAAACTTGGGGACCAAGAAGTGTTGCTCACAAGTTTGAAATTTCTCTTATTCTCTCCCTTCCCATACCTGAAACTCTCTCTCTCTCTCTCATATTGCTTTAAGTTTAAATTTCTAAGTATGGAAAAGAGAAGGAAACCATGAGTTCAAGAAGCCATAACAAAAATTAGATTCAAGAATTAAGGCAAATTGAAGATAACAAGGCTTGTATTAATTAAAGAAAGAGAGCATAAGGTATAAATTCTTAATTATTTTTTAAATTTAACCAAGTTATATGATTATGTAGATTGTATTGCTAAATTTTAATTTTTGGAAGTTTAGTGGCTTATGATGAAATTCTTTATAGAATTTCTTTGTAGTTAATCCATATTTGATTTATGTATATGGATTATGTGATTAGAATTGATTTTTCTATCAAAAGCAAAAAAATTTATTTTATTAGTAAGCTTTATTTTACTAAAAGTCATTTTAGTTTAATATTGAGCTTGAATAATGATGGGAAGTGATGGATATAGAGACTTGGTGGATAGGTTGATTATGTGGGATGTATAAGAGTGGATTTGTGGCAAAAATTGCTAAAAACTCGTTAAAAAACCAAGTTGAATGATAATTGCCCGTATAATGTTCGATAAATGGCCATAAAGAACCAACGCGGATAAAAACTTGGAATGAAATGAAACTAATTCCCTAAGCAAGTCTTATTATATAAATTAAGACTTATTTGTGAAGCGAGTTAGGTTAAATCGGAATGAGGCGACTTTTGAACTAAAATCGCGACATTAAAAACTAGTGTGAACTGTCAATTTGGGCACACTGTTTTGACAGCTTAAAATCCCCAAATTTCAGTGGTGATATTTTTTTAAAAATATTTTGATATGCCAAGTATAACATATCCAAAATTTATATTAATCCGATTAACGAGCAGCGCGTAGAAAAATCGCAAAGTAGCTAATTTGGTAACGCACCAGCAGACAACACAACAGCTGCTGCTGGCGCTCCCGCCCGCGCCTGGGCGCTGTTGCCCGCATTATTGCGTAGCCGCGCCCGCTCCCAGGCAGTTGTGCTGCATTGAGCAGTTTATTTGACGTCCGTTTCAAGCACTGTTTTTGTGACACCCCCAAATCCGGGTACTTCAATTCCATAAGATTTGATTTTCACTGTCCAATAATAACACATCTATCTACCCATAAGAAATGAAACTTATAATTAAAAATAGAAATCCTCCCCTTAATGGTTACAAAATCTTAAACTATAAAATCCTAGGTCAACTAATCTTAATACATCAATGCAGAAATAACATAAACAATTAAGTCTTAAACATAACATCATAAGTCTTATCATTAACATTCTCAAATAAATAAACAAGTCTTCATCACTTGTTTGCATTGCCCTTTCCCTTACTAGCGGATGGTTCGTCAACTCTTTCAACTTTAGCTGTAATGTTATTATGCAAGAATGAGCAACAATTATCCACAAGTATAATAATAATAATAATAATAATAATAATAATAGTAATAATAATAATAATAATAATAATAATAATAATAATAATAATAATAATAATAATAATAATAATAATAATAATAATAATAATAAAATAAAAAAAAAATACGGATAATCAATGGATACTGAGTAATAAAAAGCTTGGATTTTGAATCAAGAATAAATAACAAGAATCAAAAGTACATCTGAGGGTCACAAGACCAAGAACTATGTCCCAGGTTATCAAGTATTTCTACTTTAAACCTTTAACAGTTGTAAGACTATATGGACTTTACTTCTCGTACTTAGGAGGATCAACCCTTAGTACCATGTATGTGCACAACATCTCAACGCTATCACGTAAATAATTCCCTATAAAGGGTTGTTCATCTCAGTTTGACATCAGAGTCCGTACCAAAGGAAGTTTAGTTTGGATAAGTTTCATTAACAGAAGTTCTAGAATTTAGAACGCTCATTGACTATAGACTAATGGAATCAAAAGGGATCGCTAGCCATTCAAGGTCTTAATACAATAAGGTAAACGATATTAAATCAAGATTGAATCTCAACGCATATAACTGAATGAATAAAAGAACTTGAATATCTCATTCGGAATCATAGACTTGAATAAACAAGAGTATGAACTGGATTAATATAAGAATATAATTTACGAACTTGCTCAATAAAGAGTATGGTTAAGAAGCTTGCGTAACGATAACAAGTCAGGAATAGAGAACTTGCGTAATGTAAAAGTAATGTTTAGAAACTTGCCTCGTGCGTATGCTACAATTTATAATTCACGTTTTCCAATTAATCCTACATACAATTACATTCACAATACCAAATAATCGTAACTCAACTAGCATCATGAGTATACTATCTTAACTCTGAATATAATTATATTAATCAGATCCATGAATGTTAACTCTTAAACACATTATTAGACTTCATGACCAACGAGTTTAAAACACGTATTCGACTTATCAATTAATCACGTAAAACATCATTGACATGTTAATAATCTGTTTTAACATCTCAATGTATGATTAACATATTTTCATGTTAATTACATTAGGTTTTAAATTGCATTTCGGGACTTGAACACTTAAATAAAATTTTCTGGGCAATTTTGCTAACCGGCGCTGCAGCGCCCAGTTTGAACTGGGGAACAGCGCTGCGGCGCCGAGCCACGTCAGCAGGTCACTGGCCTAGCGTTGCAGCGCTCGTTTCTTCATAGAACCGGCGCTGCGACGCCATGACACATCAGCCGGCACTGAGCCTGGTGCTGCAGCGCTCTGTTCCTTCACAGAACCGGTGCTGCGGCGCCACGACACAATGAGACGCAGACAGAGCTCGCGAAGAACACAGAAAGAGCCAATTTATGCCAAAACTTTGCTCAAACAACAAATTTAACACTATCCATAAGTTATGAACTTAACAGAAATATTTTACAACAATCATGGCATGATTTTAACATCTTAGGCAACTTAAACAACCAAATTAAAACCCATAAATTCACTGTTTTTTCTGAAAAGCTACATTTTTGACATTCTTAACGAAATCAACAACCATGAACTCGTTTTACAACCAAATCAGTCTGTTTAAGTTTCGTTCTCTTCGTTTTTACATGTATAAACATATTCAATCTTCAATTTATAGTTTAATATACAATTTAAGCATTAATTTTTGTACATCTAAGCCATATTCAAATATTATTTCTCTATAAATTTCAAAACTCCAATTAAACACAATTACATGGATTTGATTACTTTAAAACAGTTTATAAATATTATATAATGATTTATATATACTACTTAACACATACAAATCACTATCTCATGCATTAGTCACAAAAGTTCATTTACAGTGAACTTAAAAATAACTTTTCATGAAGAACTCAAGAACGTGTAAGTCATAATAAATCTATTAAAGTCCTACGGGGCAAGATTTGACTCTAAATGATATTTTTTGCCGAGAAACCTCCTTTCAAGCTTAAATAATGCGATAAAAATATATAATAAATATGAATTTTCATATTTAAGTGAATGTAAGCTGTAATTGGTATGAAAAATGATTTTGTAATAACATAAAAAGTGGAAAATCATCAATAGATTAAAATAATCATAAAGATGATGTAATGAAGATTTTTGAGGTTCAAAACGAGGTTTTGGAACCAAGATTTGTTTATCGATATGTATATATATATATATATTGAAAATGTGAATAGTAGCAAAACAAAAAGCGTGGAATCGTTAAAAAAATTGTAATGGTTCTAAAAGTGATGAAACAAAGGTTTTCAGAGTTCAAAATAGAGGTTTTGAGTTGATATAGATATATAATAAAATGTTTATATATGATGCAATGATCTGAGTTAACTCATGAGTGGACAAAAAGTTATAAAAATTATTTAAAACACGAAATAATATAGTAAATTGAGTTTTTACAATAAAAGATATATAATATCTGTTTAGAACCTAAATTCGCAAATAAAGGCAAAAGATATTCCTAAAGTGAAATATAAATGATTTAAGTTTCGAAATGTAAAATATTTACATATTAAAATGTGAGGGACCTTTATTTGACGTAAAAAGGGTTAAAACGAATTAAATTTCTAAATAAACTAATATTCGTTTTGAGTAAGAATAAATAATATTAGTTTGTATAAAACTAATAATTATTATTAATGAATATACATGCATGATTTGTCACATATTCAATTATCTAATATGTGTGTGAATGTAAATATAATTCTGTAGGAATTGTGGATAAACTCTAAGTTTAATTTTAGCGGTAATCGCCAATAGAGGCAATCTTTTCAGTTTTGTTATGTTTGTGGATTATATGTGATTATGTGGTAAGTTATATACCAAGCTTAATGAATTGTGAAAGTAAAAATATAACTAAATCGATTGGGTTATGGAACTCAATTTATATGTGATATGTGATATCATATGTTGTATGATGTAACTCGATAATTAAAAATATATAATGCATGAATATATATGCATTACAAAGAATTATTGATGCATGTAGAATATGCACAATAAAGTTAATATGTTGCATATGGTGAATATAGAGTTGTGTGCTATGTGAAGCATGATAGACTGTTAAATTTGCTGGGGCGTCGAGCTCAATCTTGCAAACACAAACATTTTGCAGGTTAATGATGTCATACAATGTTACTTGCTATACTAATGATGAAGGTTGAACGAAGTGCGAAAATGAATACATTTTCTTGAGTTAGAAATTTTGTAGAGCTATGATGTATAGTTCTGATATATGTATCTAACATATATGTATAGTTTAAAATATTCAATAAAGAATATTTGTTTTGGATGTATTGTGATGAATACTTTATAAAAATAAAATAAAAGGATATAGTGACATTACTATATAAGAAAGAATTCATATTGAGGATTGAGTTGTATTTATATATATATATAACTTTGATAAGAGAAATCATTAAATAAATGTGATTTCATTATAAAAGAGAATCGTAAAGGCTGAGATTCAGAGAACGAATAAATGGAACAAAAGAAAAAAAATTATTCCGCATTTTTAGCTATTTTAACATTAAATAATGTTTTAAAGCTAGAAAAAGATAGTATTAACGCACACGATAGAGGAGAGAAATAGTCCTGATTTTTGGGGTTGTTACAGATTCAATGTACAAGGACTTAGAATAGGAAGATAAAATAATGTTTAGTTGATCTTGTAAAAGCTGATCTGATGTATAATTGATAGGATTTTTAATATTTGTAAAGATACTCTGTTATTTCAAAATGATAAGATGGATTGCAGAGTAAGCGCATGATCGCAATGCATCAGATGGATCGCAAAGCTGCTTGAAGCTATGATAAGTACACAATATTCATTGATTTTGATTCCTTTATGGTTGGTTTATTGCATGATTTATTGTGTATATGAGCTTAATAAGGTTGTTAATTGATTTCAAGGGTGAAATGGAGCTTTAGTGATGAAATGGGGGATGAATTGGAGTTAATAGAATGAAAAAGGAAGAAAAGTCAGATTTCCAGCCAATTCGCCCCGGTGAATCCAAATGGCCCAAGGAATCCACCCCGGTGAATACTTCTCTGGACCAATCCGCCCCAACGCCTTTTGAACTCGCCCCAGCCGATTTCTCTCTGGACAAATTCGCCCCGGCAAATTCAACAATACAAACAAATTCGCCCCGATAGATTGGTTAAGAAATCTAGGAAATCATGGATTTTTGGAAACTTCTCAAAGCAGATTTTGGCAGACTTCTACATGGAATTGGATTGATATTTCTCTTGAAATTAAGATTTATTCTAGACTAAAGATTCTCTTTCTAAATTGGTTTCTATTTCTTTATGGAAACTAGAGTTATGTTTTGTAATTCCTTTTAAGATTTGGATTTCTAGTTCTAATAAGATTTAGGACTTTGTCTAGCACTATAAATACATTGTAATAGTTAGGGTTTTACATGATCAATCATCGACAACATTGGAGTGCAGAATTGAAGGCATGTCAGGCTAGTTGAAATATTCAGTTCTAAAGGGAGGTGGAACCTTATTTATAAGTAATTGATTAATTGAGTTATATTATTTATTCCTTCTTGCATAAATCTTATTTTGATAATCTGTTTTCACTGTTTGCATGATAATTGATCTAGTTGATTTGATATGGCCAATTAAGTTGATTTAATCATTAACATCTGCTAGATTAATATTGGTATTACGTGTAATGGATATCATTCTTCATCATAAGTAGAAAATTAGTAATACTAATTGTGGACAAGCCTAATTCTCTATTTCTTCATGCTTCTGTCATATTTAATCTAGAAAGCTTATTCTAGGTTGTATCAAAGTTAGAATTTGGTGGAGAACTTGTTTCATACAGTGACTATCTAAGGAGAATTTTAGATAGCAGAGCTTATTGTTATCTAGGGCTAATAGTTTCATTAAAAGGTAAAAAGTAATAACTATATTAATTGATTGTTGTAACTTGGTGAAACTGAACTGCAGAACTGAAGTTGTTACATATTTGAATAATCTTATTAATTTAAATCTGTTTATTAGTTTAAGACAAATTCAAAATTCCCCATCTTTATTTTCTGTTAAAATAATAGAATAAATTTAAAACAAAGTTACTCTCTGTGGGATCGATCCTTGCTTGTTACTGTGCTAATTGTTTGGTGAAAGTGATGTTAATTTAGCTCCCAAATTTTGGCGCCATTGTCGGGGAGTAATTGTGTATTTTGTTTTATTCTATTATTTGTTTTTGTTTTATGACTCGATCTTATCAGGCTGCTACATTAGATTTTGACCCGGAGATTGAGAAATTGCAAGAAGGCTAAGGAAGCAACATCGTAAAACTCAACAGTCTACCGTAGATACAAATGAGGCGTTTGTACCATCACTGGGCCTCAACATAGCTTTAGAATTATTGTCAGACAAATCATCCACTATATCAGACGGAGAAGAAGAGATGACGGTGCCAAAACAATAATCGGACGTTGAAAGAATTAACCACTCCTAATCTCACTCAACAACCTTTGTGCATAGAATATCCTACTTTAAATGCTGCATTCGAACTTAAATCCAGACTAATTCATCTTTTGCCTACTTTTCGTGGTCTTACAGGTGAAGATCCATATAAGTACTTAAAGGAGTTCCATGTGGTGTGTTCGACCATGAAATCGCACGGGATTACAGAGGATCAAATCAAGCTTAGAGTTTTCCCATTCTCCCTAGTAGATTTAGCAAAGGATTGGTTTTACTATCTTCCCTTTGGATCAATATATTCATGAAGTAACATGAAAATACTATTTTTAGAGAAGTATTTCCCTGCTTCAAAAGTAGACAACAAAAGGAAGGAGATATGCAACATCCGATAATTTAGTGGAGCAACACTGTACGAGTATTGGGAGAGATTCAAGAAACTGTGCTCCAGATGCCCTCCCCACCAAATCGATGAGCAAATTATGAGTGGGTTTTATACCCATGAATCGAGTGCTTTTGAGCTTAAACTTTTGTTGGTTTTTAAGCATTTGTGTTTGTTTCATGTATTTCGTACTTTGTTTTGTAGGAGTTAAGGCACGGGATGAGAACTGAAGCAATTAGAGATGGATAGCCGAGCAAAAGAAGCTGGACAACAACTATGATGTGTTGGTGCGACCACGCCAGTAAGAACATAGGCCATGGCGCTATAACACTATCATTCCAGGGTTTTCAAGTAAGATTGGCACAGATGGTGCGGCAGCGCTAGAATTATCAAAGGCACGATGCGAAAACGCTAGTGTGCCAGAGATTTTAAAGTGACCTGAGCATACATTGTGCGACAGCGCTGAGGACAGTGTAAAACCTGACGCGGTAGAGCCAGGTCGGGTCAAAGTCAACATTTTGTGAATTTTTGGTAGGAAATCAGCTGAAGATGTAATTCTTTTGGGAATAGAATTTGATCAAGGGAAAATATATAGAGGAGCTTAGAGAGTAAAAAGTGGACATTGGTGGCTAACCCTAATTAGAGAGAAGATTGAGGATTGAACCAAGGAAGCTAATCAAGAAGAAAGGGTCAACATTCAAGACCAAGGCAGAGTTAAGGATTGCTTCAAAAGAATTTTTCCTTACTTTAACTTTATCTTTTATTTTTAATTTTTGAGTGATGATTTATTTGTGGATTATGGATTTTATTTTAGTTATGAATTAATTTCTATTTAGGATTTCAACGGAACTTGATGAGTAACTAATTAATATATTTCCTATTGATTATTATTGGTTAAGATTGGAATGTCTATTATAGCTTACGTTTTATTGCTTAATTGCTTGACTAGTAATTAGTGGGATAATAATATGAAAGTGATAAATGGAATATTAATTTGGATCTGGGTATAATGGCAGTAGACACTCGAAATTTTCTTTAGTTCTGTTTTAGACACTCGAAACGTGGCATTCCTGTTACTAACCCTGCAGGAGGAAAAAATTATCTTTTTAACTCAACTCAACCCTGGTCTCAATACCGGGATGCCAGTTCAACCCCGGTCTCAATACCGGGATGCCAATTCAACCCCGATCTCAATATTGGGAGGCCAGTTCAACCCCAGTCTCAATACCGGGAAGTTAGGTCAGCCCCGGTCACATCCCGGGAAGTACAGGTCAGCCCCAGTCACATCCCGGGAGGTACAAGTCAGCCCCGATCAAATCCTGGGAGGTACAGGTCAGCCCAGGTCACATCCCGGGAGGTACAGGTCAGCCCCGATCTCAACTCGAGAAGTATAGGTCAGCCCCGGTCTCAACCCGGGAGGTACAGGTCAGCCCCGATCACATCTCGGGAGGTACAGGTCAACCCTGGTCACATCCCCGGAAGCCAACTCAACTTCGGAGACAACCACGAAGCCTCACATAATCTCCATAGATAAACTTGGAAGAACCAAGTCAGCCTCAGAGACAACCCTGAGGACAAACAGAATCGGCTGGAATCCAAACCTCGGAGACAACCCCAGAAAGTCAGTCGAAGGCCATACCAGCATTGAAGGCAACCCCAAGAGGGGCAAAATGATTATTTTACCAACTTAAAGCCAATTCGGTCAAACTCGAGCCGAATTGATGCCACTAAGGTTAGAAAGAACCATAACAATAATCCCGAGTGGAAACAGCGCAAGACAGCTCAACGGATAAACTGCGGGGAAATGAAGACCTGGTTATGAACTCGTCTTCTTGGACTCAAAAAAGGTTTTATCCCATGTCATTGCTACACTCTTGGCGAGGGCTTTCCGGAAAGGTATAGCACGCCTCCAACAGACGCTCCGATCAAAAGTTAGAAAATTTTAAATTTGACATCGTATTATAAGAGTGCACGTACTTCGATGCAACATGACCAGCCATGTGGAGTCGCACCTCTACCCGCGGCTGTCGCGAGTCGATCCGCTTCCACGGGGTCTATATATATGAGTGCACCACCAGCTCATTTAAAAATCGAAAAACGCTCTGAACCTCTTCCTGTTTCATTTCTCAGCCATACACTTGTACTCCAAACCCAAATTTTATCACTCTAACACGTAGATATACTCATACACTACCACATATCAAAAACTTAGCGGTAGAATCGGACGTTTAAAGCCTACGATTTGGCAAAAAGCCCATATAGCAGTCCATTATGAGTATTTTTACGATTAGAAAGTTCATATTACTTCATTGCACTTTTATACACTTGCACGTTAAGTTTCACTTTCTAATTATGCCCGGAACTCGGTTCCGTGGCCGTTTTTGCTTCCTTTTGGTACATTTTAGTACATAAACTCATTTTCTGGCTTTTCTACAATTCGGATTGTTGATCCATCGCTTTTAACAGCTTTCATTTGTGTGTATATATATATATATATATATCCTTCACCGGACTGGGTTATCTTTCCATTCACGGTTTGACTACTTTTTGTTTATATTTAATTGTATATATACTAGTTTTTCAATTTTGTCAAGCCCGAATGTGAAATCTGCGGTAGTTTACTGCTTATATATATATTAAAAAAAAATTGACTTATTTGGGCCTAAATTTCTACTTCGTGGCCTTTTTATTGATTTAATATATATATATATATATATATATATTAACTGTATATATTTACTTTTTACTTTCCAGTTCGGCCTGGATTATTCTGTGGCCTTTTTACAGCTTTTATACATATATATATACTTACATTTCTGTCCGGGCAAAGGACAAAATGTCCATCGCCCTTTACAGCTTTTCTATATATATATTTACATTCTATCCAGCCTGGATCACTCCGTGGCTTTTATAAATATATAAATATAAATATATATATATATATATATGTATATATATTTCCATTTAAGTTCAGGCATCGGAGTGAAAATCCATCGCCCTTTACCGCTTTTATATATATATATATTTCCATTCTGTCTAGCCTGGATTACTTCGTGGATATTTACAGCTTATATATATATATATATATATATATATATATATATATATATATATATATATATATTTACATTCCAGTTCGGGCATCGGAGTGAAAATCCATCGCCCTTTACAGCTTTCGTATATATATAACTATATATATATTATTTATATCCATTGTGATTAAATTGCTGTTTAAATATTCATCTGATATGAATCGGCGCTGACATCTGTAAGGACCAAAAATTTCACATGATTATATGTGTAATTTTTTTTACGAATAATTTTTTTTAAAGTATTTGAACCATATAAGTTTATATGTGAATTAAGCTAGAAAGTTAATTTATTAACTAAGAAGTATACTTAATCATTTTCAAGAAAGAGTAATATAAGTTATGTTAGAAATTAACATAGCTTGAATGTTAGTCTTGATTATTAAATTAAAAAGATTACAATCTTTGAGTAATTAATTATTAATATGAATATGTGAGTGTTATAACTTATTAAGCCAATTAGGGCTATTAAGTTAATACACTAGGGGAATATGTTGTGATTTATGTGAATGATGTATGTGATTGAATAAATATGCATTAGATAATGTGTATACATTTATTTTGTAAAGAGAATTAAGTATAAAGTTATGTAACCTAATATATATATTAGGTATGGTAATTAAATAACTTAAGTGATTATAATATGAGAGAATGATAGTATTTAAAAATATTTACTAACCATAAGAGATTTATTTTATACATCTCAATTAATTAATTTTATAACCTAAGTAAAGAAAGTCTAATTGGGTTATGAAATTAAAGATACCTGAGTAAGGATTTAAGTTACAAAGGAGGGGAATGGAAACCCTAACTAAATGATTAGGGTAAGATAAAAATTTAAAATATTGAACTATGTGGAATTCATGGCCCAAAGGATTAATTTGCAAGCCCAAGAGAAATTAGTTAAAGCCCAATCCTTTAGCCCAATGGGAGAGGAGACATTTTGGGCCTTTAATAAGCTAATTAAGGTATTGGGCTATAGCCTAAACAATTAGTTAGGAAGCCCAGTTAGGAAGCCCAAAAAGAATTAAAATAGTAAACCCAAAGGGTAAATTTTTTAAGGAAAATATGTGAAATGACTAAACTACCCTTAAAATTATTTATGAAATGACCAAAATACCCTTCAATCCATGTGAACTTAAATCAACCAATCAGAGAAGAGATGATGCAAATATGATGAAATCATGACATCAACCTTAAAGAAACACAAAAGATGATGTCATAATGATGATGTCATCATGATGATGTCATCGAGGGACTAAGGTGCAATTAATGAGGTACTAAAGTGTAATTAACCTAGGTACCAAACTGTAATAAACCGGGGGCATACTGTAAAAAACCGAACCCCTAACGTGCAATTATTGAAACTATATTTTTCTATAAATATGAGCCATTTCTCTTCATTTTTTTCAAAACCAAAATAGAGTTAGAGAGAGAGAGGAATTTTTTTGAGTTTCAAGATTTCAAAGGATTAGTTAAAGCTTGCAACTTCAAGAGGTATTTACTCTTGTGGTTATTATTTTTATTATTCTTTATATATTTAGTAAAAATATACTTTTACAAGCAGTTATAATGCCCAAATTATTTTAAGTATATAGTATAAAAGTCATATTTACAAGCAGTTATAATGTCCAATTTATTTCTCTTATAAAGTAGAAAATATACTTTTATAAGCAGTTGCTATGTCCGATTTTCTTCAAGTATTTAGTAAGAATATTCATGTTATAAGCAGTTATAATGTTAATATTATCTCAAACAGAATAGTCGAATATTCATTTTATAAAGCAGTTATAATGCTCGATTTATTTCAAACATAGTAACGAATATTCATTTTACAAGCAGTTATAATGCTCAATTTATTTTAAATATAGTTGATGAATATTTATTTAGTAAACAATTATAATGCTGAAATTATTTCATGTATAGTGTTAAGGTGTTATCTAATGTTTGATTATGTGATTACATGTTAGATAAATATTATAAGTGAGATATGTGGTGCTAATTAGGAGATTGATCTTATTAATGATAGGTCTTACAAAAGAAGTTAACTTAAATTGCGTAGCAGTAGTTAACGAATCAGGCAAGTTCCTTAACTCAAACTTGAATTATTATTTTTCAAGCATGATAGTGGATAATTATTGTTGATTATTCCACATCTAAGACTATTATTGAAAATTCGCATTTATTGCAAGTTTCCTAACTCAACTTGAGTTATATATTTCAAAGCATGATCTGTGAATAATTATTGATAATTATTCACATCCATAATGATTATTTTTATTCGCACATAGTGCAATTGATTCTTGTTCTATTATTTGAACTGTTTATGAGCCATGTTTCAGCTAATTGTTTTGGCGAGACTAATATTTGTTAAAGCATGAAACGTTCTAGTTATTATGAACTGATTTATTATTGGAAGATCTATGCCATTGATTTTGGCTAGATCAATATTGATATTTTATGTTAAAATTATGGTATTTCTTTGAAAGCAATCCAAACCATATTGTTATGGTACACACTCATGATGTAAAACTGAGATGAACAAACTTTATTGTCGTAAATCGACCTTTGCGCTATTATTGAGTATTATGCATAATATAAGGTACAAAGGAGTTGGCCGCTCCAGGTACTTGCAGAGGAGTATAGTTTAGTTTTTATAATTAACTTATATTCCTGAGATAATTTAGTTTTAATAACTAATAATTCCTCTACTAGTTCATGATCCTTTTGTGATCACTCAACATGAAATCTGGGAATAACCCACTTTATTGAATATTGTTGCAGTATTGTTAATTCTTCTTATTCACTTAAATATTATTGAATCTTTGAAAGAATTTTACTCTTTCATCCTTGAGATGTTATTTAGTATGAAATTTGAGAAAGTTTTATTATTGAGATTGAATTATTCTTCATCTACCCTTTGATTATTGTTGAAGTTCTATAGAAGCTAGACTCTTCTATTCATGATATATATCCTTTATTGTATACTTTAACTTGCTGAGCAAACTTGTTGCTCACCCTTGCTTAAATAAAACATTTCAGCTAAGGCCGAGGTAGCAGAAGGTTCTAACAGGGACAAAGGCAAAGGCAAGGCTCAGGAATAGTTATTGTCAACTTTTAATGGTTATGCTATATTATGTAAATTAATTATGTAAACCTTTTGGATATATAAGGGTATGTAAGTTATGTCAAGGTTAGTTAACCTGGGATATTGTTATAAGTTGTATTAAGTAATGTTATGAATGATGTTTTTCATTAATGAATGGGTAGTTAGATGTGATATGCATGATGAATCATGAGCACCAAACCTGAGGTTAGGGAACCCGGATTTGGGGGCGTCACAACATCTCTTTGGGCGATCTAGATTTCTTTAAATCTCGCCAATTCTAGCTTTCAAACGGTTCAAAATAGGTTCAGACAGTACCGAGAAGCAAGAATGGCTGAGATTTACTTAAATCTAGCATTTTTCTAGTTTTATTCATTCAAGAAGCAATCTCGTGGCCCTTAGATCGCTATCAAGTGGGAATGAGACGCTTTGGTTATGCGCACTCCAGGATTTACTGATGAATCCTTAGTTATTGCGACGTTTAGATGTAAATATACATTTCTGTACATATTTGAGTTGTGCAGGTTTTATTGGCTTCCCTCTGTGTGCCTCGGAATCGTGGGATTCATGATCAAACTGATCAGAATCTGATTCCCACGATGGACAAACTCTACTTTACAAATGTACCCTGCCAGTTTTTCTATAAAAATGTACATCCAAAAGACCTTAAAACGATTATCCGAATTTAATGTCTCAACATAGTGAAAATATGGTTTGTCGTGTCAGAGTCACTCCGATGGCTGTCATGCCCATGAGAAGACCGGTACTTGTATATATTTTGTGTGGTCGAGGATGCTTCGCAGCCCGACAATCTCCATTCAAACTAAGCCCAAAGGTTGAAAAGATAAAACGAAAGTATCGACATGCTTCAATTCCTATCTTGTCTTTAAAAGAACTTTTGCAAATTAAATCAAACCTTTCGTATATAGGTTCAACGATGCATACACAAACTTTCAACAAACAAACATAGGCCCAATTTCTTTCAGCATTCACACAAACATTGCAGATTTAAAAGGGATATATTAAAAAGATGCAGTACCGTGTTTACACGGGAGTTGTGGGGTGCCTAACACCTTCACCACACTTAACCAAGCCCCCGAACTCAAAACTTCAGTTTCAAAGATCAAGTTTCGACAGTGTCCAGCAATTGGGCCTCCTTTCAAACAAAACTCGGTTGAGTTGGTACAACCATTTCAAATCTACCAACTGGCAACTCTGTAAAACGTTCAAATCACCGACATGATATATGTTGGCCTTTTCCTAAAAAATCCTTCAAAACCTTTTTCACAATAAAAAGAGTAAGGGTATACAAAATTTAGGAAGAGAGAAAGATTCGGGTCCAACTCGACTAGCAATTTTTTCCCGACGTTGACAGGTGGCGACTCTGCTAGGGACAGTAGAGGGCTTAGGTCGCATTCAAATATTTTCAAACTTTCCCTTTCATATCTGCGTATATGTGAATGCTGTGTCTTTACATTGAATAAATGTGTGAATGCTGTGTCTTTACATTAAATAAATATGAATGAATGCTTTTCTGCTTTATATTAGTGCTTCGCACCAATGTCATCATATGCATATGGTGAGACGCGATGTATGTGAATGTATGTTGTGTGATTCCTCCACCAGGAGGCAAACCCCTTGGTGACAGAGTAATTTCTTTGAGGACGGCTAAGTGTTCGGGGCTCATGAAAAAGCACCATTCAGATCCGCTCCAGTTAAAAGATCGGATCAATTTCCACTCTAGTAGATTGCGATGATCTGGGGACCTTCATGCCTAAAAGCAGTGAGAGTAGCCTAAGATAGGTTAGGCTCTGATTAACCAAATCAGATGGGAAGCCTCTTCATGCCTTCCTCTTTCAAATTCAATGTCAAAGTTTTCAATTCTAGTGTAAATAGCACAATGTAAATATCATATTGTAAATGTACATTCCCTATTTTATACATCTTGTCATGGTATCCAGTCATCAAAATAAATGACCTCAGTTTTTCAAGATAAGATTAAAAAACTTCAAAAACACATCATGGCATGCATCATATCCATACTTACGTCAGGAAATTGACACACCTATGTTTGTTGTAGGTGAAAAATTGGTCCTGTCACTAGATCTAAGTCTAAGAAAGCACTAAGTCCATCTCTGGACATGGCTTTCAGTGCTCAGCCAGAATCCACCCCTGTCTCTAGGGAAGAGTTTGAAGGACTGAAGAACCAGATTGCCGAATTGGCCAGTTTCCTGAGAGAGCAAAGTAAAGCTCTTAAAGGGAAACAAACACAGGGTCACACAGAACCAGGAACACCTGGTGGCAGTCAAGAGACCAAAAAGACAGACACTCAGATTCCTAATCCACAGAACCAGGATACTATCAACAAAACCCCTGAAATTACCATCCTTAACAAAAAGCAGAAAGCTGGTGACATTCTGAAGAAATTCCAACAGATGGAAGAAACTATCCGGTCTATCAAAGGTACTGGGGCATTTGACAGTGTCAATTCTTCAGACTTATGTATTTTCCCTGGGGCTCGTTACCCTGAAAAATTTTAAGTCCCCGATTTTGAGAAATATGATGGATTGGGAGACCCCTACACTCACTTAAAGGTGTTCATTGTAGAGCTCGGATCCTATGCAGAGGACGAGAAACTCTAAATGCAGTTATTCCAAAAAAGTCTGACCGGAGAGGCTAGATCCTGGTATGTCCATCTGGACAACTCTAAAATCCACAGCTGGGAAGAGCTGGCACATGCCTTCCTTAGTCAGTATAGCTTCCAGTCTTAACTGGCTCCCGACAGATATCAAATAACCAAAATCAAGAAACAAAGCACTGAGTCATTCAGAGAATATGCTCAACGATAGAGGCGAATGGAAACACAAGTCACTCCACTTATGACTGAGTCTGAGATAGTTATGACCTTCATTGACATTCAAGAAGCTTCTTACTATGAAAGGGTCCTAGCAAGCATAGGAAAGCCCTTCTCAAAAAGGATCAAGCACTGTGAAATGGCCAAAATGGGGCTGAAATCTGGGAAGATAAAGGATCTTACCGCCTTGGAAGCTGTTGCCAAGCATATTCAATCTGGGAGTTATGGGAGTAATCCCCAGAGAGTATATAAGAAGAAAGATGAAGAAGTTTCCTTAGTCTGCAGGGACAGAATCAGAGGAGTGTGTCAAGCAGTATTCCCATTCAAAGGAGGAATTATACCCCTTTTCATGCTTCAGCCCAGCCTTCAAACTAGCCATTCTAGAAAAATTTGGACGCCAGACGTCGGAGAATGTTCACCCCCTAGGGGATTCACTCGAGAATGTGCTAAAACTATTGACGACACAGAAAAAGATTGTACAACTCTTTCCACCAACCAATACCGGTGGACGGAATTTAGGCCCAAGCAAAAAGTGTGCCTACTATTCCGGATCTCCGGGCCATGATACATAAGACTGTTGGTCTCTTAAGCACAAAATCCAAGACTTGATAGACAATGGAGAGATTGTGGTGACCAAACCCGAGCAACAGCTGTGGCGGATAATCCCCTCCCCCAGCACAAATAGGAGGGTGTTAACATGATTAGCACACAAAATAAAAAAGGATCCCAATACCTCCGATACGTCGGAGAAACAACTCAATCCAGCAGCAATAGCACATACAGTTGGGAATTCTCAGAAAAACGATTCCTGATAGAACAGGAGATTATGTCTATCAAGGAACAGATTGGACAATTGGCAGAGCTGGTTGTATACCAACATCAAGTCACCAGATAGCTGATAAACCAGACCAACCAGTCTGAAGCAAGTCCTCCTAAACTAAAAATTAGTCCCATTCCTATGAGGGATCACTACCGATTTCATGAACGTGAACCCTGGGCCGACAAGATGGTTAAGGAAGAGAAGTTCCAGGCTGATAGGGAATTCACTTTCCAGAGAAATTTCACCAACTTAAACCAGCCAATGAAGGAAATTCTTCAGATGTTAATCAATGAGGGGATGGTTACAGATTTGTTACCCTCGGTGAACCCTCGATCCAGGAAATTCAAACTTGACAGGATCTGTCAGTATCACTCTAATGCACTCGGTCATGACACCAAAGATTACTGGGGACGTTGTCACTTAATTCATAATATGATCGAAAGCGGTGAATTGATCAGTGGAATCAGGATTATGACCTCCTAGATGAAGAAACTCTCTTTATTCCCACTGTGTGGAGTCAGGATACAGTGGTTGTTATTTCCTGCGATAAAGAGTCAGCCTTCACACCCCTAATGCTACCAGGGAAAGGGGTCCAAGAAACATAAAATCCTGTGAAGGTGGTGGCGCCCGAACCTTTGATATTACCATTTAGACCCCAGTATCCAGTGATCAGTCTTAAGAGAGTCCCATGGAACTACGGGAATGATGAAGGTTCCATTACAAACAACATTGCCATCATATCAAAGAAGAATCCATTGTACTTGCCTCAGCGGGTGATCAAATTAGTCATTAAGGCTAAAGAAAAGGTGGCCGAAGAGGGAATCAAAGAGTTACTCAGCAAAATGGGACACACTGAAATCAAAGTGGTGCAAAGCCTAAAAGATGCACCTAAACAAATATCCATCCTGGATCTGGTCTTATCCTCAATGGGTCATCGTAACATTCTGGTGAAAGTACTAGAAGAAGCCCACCTGCCAAAGACAATGGATGTTGAAAATTTTTGTCACGTGATAGAACACATCTTCAACAATAATGTGATATCTTTCATTGACGATGATATACCCGCAGAAGGGACTGGCCATCGTAAGTTATTACACATAGCAGTAATGTCATCAGGGTATGTGATCGTAGGTGTGCTAATAGATGGAGGATCGTCCCTGAACATTTGTCCCTACGATACCTTGGAAAGAATGAAGATTAACCTAAGTCGAATCAGAACCAATCATGTGGTCATCCGAGCTTTCGATGGATCTCGTTGAGAGGCTATGGGAGAAATTAAGCTTCCTCGTGAGATTGGTCCGCACACTTTTTATGTATCTTTTCAGGTGCTTAACATCACCATCGGATACAACTTATTTCTTGGCAGGCCATGGATCCACATGGTAGAAGCCGTTCCATCCACCCTCCATCAGCAACTCAAATACATTATCAATGGCAATCTAATCACGATGAATGTCGAACCAGAATACCCTATCTGCATACAAGGAGACATGCCGGTGATCAGTCTGGATACAGGGATTGAACCTGCTAGCTTTCAAGCCTTGGAGATGAATGATACTCAGTACCTTCAAGTTGGGGCACTAGCCTTGAAGCCGAAAGTCTCCCCCGAAGTGATGACAGTGGGTCAGGAGATGGTATCTTTGGGTTTCCGCCCTGGGGAAGGGTTAGGAAAGAATCAGCAAGGTATCAAGAGTTCGGTGCAAATCCTGAGTCAGTCAGGGAGAGCCGGATTAGATTATTCATCTGGGTCAAGCCACCGGAACCCACATAAGCATCCAAAGGCTCATGCTTCCACCATACTATTGTCAAACCTCACTGATGTTGGATTTGTGAAGCCAATGAGGAAGATCTCTACTGTGGTATCAGCCATATTGTTTCCTCCAATCATACCGGTATGTGAGAGAAAGACCCTAAAGCCTAAATGGGAGAGCAAAAAGGGAAAAGAAAAGTTCCTGTGCGAAGGACAAGACCCATTTTCTAACATGCGTGTTCGCATACACTACGAGGGTATGAATGAGGATATCCCAGACAGTGACGAGGAGGATCAGATCTAAATTCCTCGCATTAAGAAAGAGAAGGGAGCCAGTTCCAAGAAAAATAATGGCTCCGATCTAAAGGATGTCTTAGTCATCATCAGAGAGGAGGCAGACAACCACAAATATTATATCCTTCCGATTCATAAGGATTTGACACTGGACAACTGGAGCAGTGTCCCTTGCCTCATTCAAAAAGGGACTCTAAGATTGTATTTGTCTGTCCCTGCTGATGAGATGTCAACCTGTCACAGTGACTACAACTTTGATGTTGAACTGAGCTTCGACTTGATGGAAGTTGATCAAGAGGAGGAAGATGACTATGAGGTGCCCGAGGAGATCAAAGAATGGGTCCAAGACAAACCCAAACCCAAACCAAATCTCGACCAAACCACCACTATCAACATCGGAACCTCAGAAAACCTCAAAGAAATCCTGGTAGGCAAAGACCTCACCCAAGACCAAAAAGCCGACCTAATTGTACTCCTAACACAGTTCCAGGATGTGTTTGCATGGTCACATGAAGACATGGTTGGCTTGTGTACTGATATTGTCATCCATCGAATGCCCATCAAAGATGGATTCAAGCCAGTCAAACAAAACCTTAGGCGATTGAAATCTGAATGGAGTCTGAAAGTCAAAGAAAAAGTTATAAAATAATTCAAAGCCGGTATCATCATGGTATCAACATACCCAGAGTGGCTGTCAAACATAGTTCCCTTACCTAAGCCTGGAGGGAAAGTACGAGTATGTGTGGATTACAGGAATTTGAATAAAGCCTTCCTAAAGGATAATTTCCTGGTACCTTTCATCCACATCTTGATAGACAACACAGCGCAATATGGCATGTATTCCTTTGTGGATTACTTTACTGGTTACCATTAAATTATGATTGCTGAAGAAGATAGGGAGAAAACAGCTTTCATTACTCTATGGGGAACCTTCTGTTACAGACGATTGTCCTTCGGCCTCATCAATTTTGGTGCCACGTATCAGTGAGCCATGATGGCCCTATTTCATGACATGATGCATAAGGAAATAGAGGTTTATGTGGATGACATCGTCATCAAATTCCAGAGGGAGGATGATCACATCAACCGTCTCAGGAAACTTTTTAATAGGTTACGAAAGTACAACCTCAAGCTGAATCCAACCAAATGTGCTTTTGGCGTCAAGTCAGGAAAGTTGGGATTTTTAGTGAACAATAGAGGCATTGAGCTGGATCCTGCCAAGATTGAAGCCATCACTGAGATGCCCGTACCTCGAACAAAAAAGGAGATACGCGGGTTTCTAGGAAGGATCAATTTAATAAGCTAGTTTATTTCCCAGCTCACAACAACTTGTGAACCCATCTTCAAGCTACTAAGAAAGAATTCCTCCACGAAATGGAATGAGGATTGTCAGAAAGCCTTCCTCGCCATCAAGAAACAACTAATCAAAGCTCTTGTCTTGGTACCGCCGAGGGATAGAGTTCCCCTATTCATGTACCTGTCTGTCAATGCCGTTGCGTGCTAGGACAAAAGGATGATAGTAGCAAGGAGAGAGCTATCTACTACATTAGCAAAAGATTCAGCAGTGGCAAACAGAAGTACACCCTGATCGAAAAGATAAGCTGTGCGTTAGCATAGGCCGCCATGAGATTGCAACATTACCTGCATGAGCACACGACATACCTCATATCCTGAATGGATCCGCTGAAATACGTATTCAGTAAGTCAATGTTGAATTGTCGATTGTCTAAATGGCAGTTGATCCTCCAACAGTTCCACATTGTCTACGTGACTCAGAAGTCCATCAAAGGTCAGGGCATTGCAGATCAACTAGCCGAAGCACCATCAGGAGGGTTCAAACCTTTGGAGACTTATTTTTCGGATGATGGTATCATGGCAATTCAGTAAGGTCTTCAAGAAAATGTAGTCCAACAATGGGAAATGTATTTCGATGGAGCAATAAACATGGAAGGTGCCGGAGCTGGGGCAGTCCTTATCTCTGGTACAGGGGAACAATATCCTGTGGCTACCAAGCTGTAGTTTGTCAACACCAACAACATGGCTGAGTATGAAGGCTGCATAATGGGGTTAAAATTAGCCCAATCCATGGGTGTAAAGCATCTATTAGTCTTTGGAGATTCTGAGTTGGTTATCAGACAAACCATTAAGGCATATCACACCAAAGAACTACATTTGCTGCCCTATCATTGGCAGGTCATCAAAATATCCATGGAGTTTGAAGACATAACCTTCATCCATATTCCTCGGGGTAAGAATGACTTCGCTGATGCATTGGCGCCGTTTGCTTCCTTGATCCACATATTCGATAGGAGTGGGATTCCCGACATCAAATTCACAAGCCAAAAGGCCCCGACATACGGGAATTACATTGGAGAAGTATCAAATGAAATACCTCTTATCAGATAGCCTTGGTATCAAGACATCAAGGAATATCTCTGAGATGGATCTACACCTGCTAGGGCAAGCCAATCCGAATGAAAGCGGATTCACAAAATGGCCTCGAAGTTCTATCTGAGCGGAGATGCACTTTACAAAAGGGATGCTGGAATAGGGTTCTTAAGATGCCTTGATACAGAGCAAGCCCAGAGATTGATGGATGAAGTCCACGATGGAATCTGTGGTCCACACATGAGCGGCCATCTGCTAGCCAAGAAAATATTGAGAACAGGGCATTACTGGATCTCTCTCAAAGCTGATTGTGATGACCACGTCAAGAGGTGCTACCAATGCCAGACCCATGGAAATGCCATACACGCTCCTCTGAATGAGCTCCATAACATGAGTTCTCCATAGCCTTTCTCTATGTGGGGAATGGATGTGATTGGGCCAATCGGACCCAAAGCCAACAATGGACATCAATTCATCTTCACCATGATCGATTACTTTACCAAGTGGGTTGAAGCTACCTCTTTTTCCAAAGTCACCAAAGAGGTTATCATTAGTTTCATCAAAAATAATGTCGTCTGTCGATATGGACAACCGGAGGTGATTGTATCAGACAACGCCAAGAACTTAAACAATCAGATGATGAGAGAACTATGCAGCAAGTTTCACATCAAGCATCTCAATTCCGTCATCTATTGGCCAAATATGAATGGTGCTGTCGAAGCGGCCAACAAGAACATCAAAAAGATCATGCAAAAAATGTCCGCCAATCACAAAGAATGGTCTGACCTGTCGCCTCTAACCCTGTTAGCATACAGGACAGCAATGCACACTTCTACTGGGACTACCCCTATTCATTGGTATATGGCATGAAAGTAGTCCTTCCCAAAGAAGTAGAAATGGAGTCCCTGAGAGTGTTGATAGACGCTCAGATGGATAAGACTAGTGGTTGCAAGAACGGCACCACCAACTGTCCCTGATAAATGAAAAGTCCACGGGCAGTTATATCAGCAAAGGATTGCTCGATCCTACAACAAGAAAGTTCGAATTCAGCAATTCAAAGAAAACGACCTAGTGTTGAAGAAAGTTCTGGCCAATCAGGACGAAGCTAAAGGAAAGTTCGCCCCAAATTGGGAAGGCCTTTCATTGTCAAGGAATTGTTGACAGGAGGAGCTATCAGATTACAAGAAATGCACGGGAGAGAATTTCCCCAACTCATCAATTCAGACACCGTGAAAAGGTACTATATCTAAGACACATGCATATTCGCATCCTGGTCCTGCGAATCGATCAAATTAGTTCAATTTTCACCAGAAGACGGAACTACGAATGACCTGATTTCCCTCAACCTAGGAGTACGTAGGCAGCCATTCATGGTGCGGTCAAACCAAATAAAAAACTCAAAAAACTCATCAAACCAAACTCAAAACCTAAGATAGATACTTCTCAAACCTCTCTCACATAAAAAATTAAACTACGAATGACCTGATCTCCCTTAACCCGGGAGTACGTAGGCAGCCATTCATGGTGCGGTATGACCTTCAAAGAAAAAACAAAAAACAAATAAAAACCAGTCCTAAGACACCGAAACATAAATCCTATCAAGCCTTCCTAGTCAATAGGCCCATCTAAGGTTCTCTTCAACATCTCACTATCAATCCATCAAGGAAAAGCTCATAATGCATCAACATCCGCAAGTCATGAAAGAAGTGGTAATCACTCAGCAATGACAATACATATCCAACAGGGAAGTGAATCAAAGTATATTTCTCTGATATATAATAATATTTGATATATACAATGTGTCCTGTACATGACAAAAATGGCTCATCTAGTATGTGCAGGGAAAATAAAGCTAGTCTATGGATCCATGGACAAGCAGGACAACAATGCCAGCATGGCATCTCTCTCTGAAGATGGAGGAGCCGCTGCAAGCGCAATACCCTCAGCCTCCATACGAGCCAGAACATCCACAACCATCTACATAGTGGCACTGTGATCATTAATGTAAACACTCATATTGGCAACCAAGCCATGAGTATATGATCGAAGAGTAGAACTGTTGGCAATGTGGAGATCCCGGGAAGCTATAGCCTCATCCCTCTTTACAAAAGCAGCAACCCTGGCAATCAAAGTTTCCTCAATCTCGACAAAAGAAGCATCTCGAGAAGATCGAGCCTCATCTCTCTCAACACTTATCGTATCCCGAGTGGTTTAAGCCTCATCTCTATCAGCAAAAGCTATATCTCTGCCAGACAGGGAAGTCAACATCAGCGCCCTAGCTTGATCTCTCTCGAAAGTCATCCTAGCTAGTGAATCAGCAATAGTTGGATTTGTCCAGGCAGGAATAATCGGCAGGTCACAAACTAACGATGTTGTCAGACCCATAAACAACTCATCCTCCATGGGAGAATCAGGATCCTCCATAGGCTCCTCCTCATCAGAATCCACAATCGGAGCTAACTGGATGAATACAGCTGTTGCTATATCAGCCTCCAACCACGCGGTGTACTTTGGAGAGCAATCCGGATGGCTAGCAGAGAAATTAGCTCTCTCCCTATGAGTCCAACACTCATAAATTCCGATCAGGTCAGTTGACGACATAGAATAAGCTGACATCCACTGATCCATGGCCCCCTCAAACTGGTGCAGGCTCTAGAACTGATCAAACTGACCCATAATTGCCAACGGATAGTAAGTGGTCACCCCTCTTAATCCCGCTAAGGGCAAGTAGTCCATGTCGGATGCATGGGTAATGAAGCTATAAGGGGAGACTATCCCTGAGCATGGAAGAATCAAAAAAGGATGCTCAATATCTGACGAAAAAGCTGACCATGTCTCTGCATCTGAACACTCCGCTGGCTGAAACGAGTAAGACATAGCAATCTCATGAGTGAAGCAGTACCCCTGATGTCTGAAGAAGCCAATCAGACATAAATGGTTCATAAGCCATACATACAACAAGACAGAGCCACCTCTTAAAAACCCCTCTAGATGGGTACTGCAATAGGTAGTTTACCTCAATATCTCAGCTAATATCATCGGCATGATGGTGCTACCCTGTCTAAGGGCACGGATAACGACCATCAAGCCAACGTCCAAATGGTCCAAATAAAGTGGTATGTATATATAGGCCACTATGCACATCAGTAAAACATCTATCCTGGCTGAATGCCACGCCTCTTCTGAGATAATAAAATCCCTAGCATGTCGATCGTAGCTATCTAGTCTGCTGAAACGATCAATCAAAAAGTCAATAGAGATCACATGTCCGGAAATGATCTCATCCGTGACTACACTCTCACGTAAACACGACATCCTCAGGAATGGTCTCCTCATATCACCAATAGTAGTGCGGGCACAAGGCAAGTCCAGAGCCAAACCAGTAAGCCGCTCGTACTCCTCCAAAGTCGGAGTCAGCTCATACCGCCTGAAGCGGTAAACCTGCCTCTCAGGTATCCAACAGGATAAGAGGCCATCTAGGAATCCATATGGAACTTGAAAGTCCACAAGGGCCAATGAATGCCCTAACATACGATCCACTGTCCCTCTGACTGGTAAGGGTAGGCTATCATACCACGACCTCAAGGACGATGCTACCACAGATGGTGGTAATGCTCAATACGGCTAACTGTCAAGGACGACATCTGTATCACCGTATCACAAGACCATCCAGGGGTCAAATATGAACTCATCTGTCTAAATGCATATCCATAACATAATACTGCATAATGATAATGATAAACATGATGCAATATATAGGAAATATCATGCATATCTATAATAAACTATCTACTGCAAGCATTATCCCTGTCTAATAATGCAATCCAAAATAAAAAGTATAAGGATATGGGGCACAACTACCCCACTACTAACAGTGGTCTATCAAAATGGGGCACATCCGCCCAATAGCCAAAACAGTGGCCTATCAAAAGATATAGCGAGAGAAGCTATCCAAAAAAGGTCAAGATAATCTACACTTAGGCTGTTTACCTGCTCTATCTCCTCCTTGGACACAAAGTTTCGACCATCAGCAATGTTAAGGCAGTACAAGGGAGGATCAGCCCCTATAAAACTGTTGGAAAATGGATCTGTGGAAGGGCCCGCTCCAAAGCTGGATGGATTAAAAGAAGATTCCTCTAATGGATCTCGATCAAGGTGCCTGATAAACAAATGAGCTCTCTCCAACTGATGGGTCAGTCCTGTAATCTGGTCCAAGTGAGTAGGCTCCATGAGGCAAGCTATCCAGTCTGTCATCATCACAGACCCCGGCACCATATCCTCCATGAACTGGGTAGAACGAGTCTAAGCCTCAATAGTGCAAGGACTCCACCAGCTACTGAATGCCTTCTGGCTGTACAGAACCTCTGACAGGGTAAAGCCATCTACGCCCTCCATAGGAATGTCTGTAAGTGGCTGAACTAGTGGCCAATGATGCTAAGCCGGAGGAATAAAGGGAATGCGGATCTGCCCCGTGCTGCTCCTAATAGCACGTTATTCTAAATAGAGCTCTCAACCTCCCTCTGTCAAAAATGGGACTCTGCGGGTGGACAATGAAAACTCTCGACCAGTGGGGAAACCGCCCTCAAACACGATTGTCAAAAAGTCTAAGTTATACGGTACCCTTGAGATCGATCTGGATGTCAAAAGCTCAAGTTACAGACAGGAATGGATAAATCCCTCTGTTACAGGGACCTCCGTCAGTGTGGAGTGGTGCCAACGCTATCCCCGAGGATAAGCCTCTAAGCCTAAAGTAGTGGCGAGACGTAGGCAAGGAAGCCTCTCATATGCCCAGAACTGGCCATGTAAATATCAAAAGTCCTCAGTGACCAAGACTGATAAATATAAATACATCAATCAAAAAGGTACAAGAAAGATGTACTCACCATCAAGAATGGGTAGAACCCTAACCAAGCCTCTGTCACACCCTCCGAGCGCATGCACATACCTCGAAGAAAATAGGCGAAGGTATAGGAACCCCAATCAAAGTCACTGAGGTGCTCCACATGTCGAGTGGCACTAACTAGGGAAAAGGACACCGTCGCAGAGTTGTCCGCAAGGAAACAACCCCTGATGATCACCAGAAACAGTGGCCACAGGATGCGATGTCTAACCCTTTCTCAAGCAAAGCCCCACTCTGGGCATCCACGCTCAAGGGACCAAATCGGATCGTCCCTTGATAGCCGTCACAAGAACTCCCTGGAGGAACCGAACGGCAGTGGGTGTAATATCAGCCACAACAGGCACTGGCTCACCCTCAAACTCTATCCAGGTGATGAACCACCAGTCCATCGGCGTCATCATCACCTCGCAATCCAGCAAGTGGAGAGACTGAGTCTGGTGGAACCAGCGCTCAGACAAAGCCCTCATATAACCCCAGGCGCAACGGCGGGGAAGGATAGAAAAGAACACCTGAAACCCCCAGGTGTCAACAATGTCTCTATAATCCTGGTGTAGAGTGTGGTAAAGAGAATGCACATTAAACTAGTTCCCTTGAGGCTGCGTGAAGCTAGGAACCTACATCAAAAGCCAACCCACATCAAACCTTTGCCCCAAGAAAGACAAAAGAAAGAAAGAAAATCCAGAAAGAAGGAAACTTTAGTCACCTCGTTGGCATAAAGAAATCTCAATGGATGATGACTCAAATCTCCCAGCAGATCCTGGAGTGGCACAACAATGCCTGGGAGCTCAGTACGTGGAGCCTTAGCTGGGGCAGGAGCAACAATCAGAGCCTCCTCATCATCTATGTCAACCGGTGGTTCAGCCCGGTCTGGATGGATCATTGAATCAGCTAATCCACGAGGCGGTCGAGCTAGTAGTGGCTGAAGGGAAACATCTGAGGCTCTCCTCTGCCTAACTTCTAAGACGACCCTGCTGGCACTCCCAGGTCTATCTCGGTCTATAACCTGGATAAAGTCTCCAAATCACCTCAGAAAGGGTGAGGTAAGCCTAAAACCTATGGCTTACTAAATTAAATTAGTATTTTTATGCATTTTTAAAGCCTAAAACATGCATGGGTCTGTCAAAATCCCCAGTAGAGTCAAAACTGCATGTTTATTAAAAGCTCAGGCTTTTGAAAATTTTTGTTAGAGTCTCCTTTGTAAAATGGACTGTCCGCATGCACACAGGCATGTCTAGGTGGCCATTCAGTAGCACACCTTCCCAAAAATAAAAATAATTCATATTTATGAAGAAAAATTAAAAATATACTTCACATGGTAGTCAAATTACCATGTACATCTTTTAGTTGAAAATTCAGGTTCACTAGGCCTAAAAAAGGATGAGTAAACTGATCAAAAAGAGCAAAAATTTACTGTCTCAGAATCAAAATTTTCTTACATCAAAATGTGCACTGAAGTAAAATATGCATACTTATGAAGTCAGAAAATTTTTAGCAAGTCATATAAGCATACATTTTTGATACATTGCGTTCAAAAGCACCCTATGTGGTTTACATACTTCTAACGGTTAAAACTTAAAAAGAAAGGATGTAAATGTTACCTGAGATGTGCAGAACGCGTGGCCGCTGACGAAATATGAAAAAAGCTTCTCGAACTCCGTAGATCTGAAAAAGAAAATCGGATTCCGTTTGAAACTCAAAACTGAAAATGACTTATGAGCGCTGCTGCTCAATATAAATCCGCAGGAAGGAGCGCGCCCCCATCTGCGGCTGTCGCACCCCTACCTGTGGCTCCTAAGGTTGGGCCCCACTCCCTCCGGCTTGGTCCAGTTCGAGTTGAAACGGAGTTTACAGGAGCTGAAAAGTCAAATCTGAGAAAAAACTGCTACGAAATTGAGCGGTTTGCCCTGAAATCCTGCGTTTAAGCAGCAAAATATTGACAGAAAATGGAACTTCATGTAAACCATTGGTATTCATCCTAAAGCAATATCCAGGGACCAATGATGAAAACTGCTAAAAAATTGTTGAAAAACTGCACAAAATTGTCGAAAACTGCCACTGTCAAAGCATCGGGTACAGACCAGTGACAGTTCAGCCGTTGGCACAACCCCAACGAAGCATTGGGTACAGACTGGTGATAGCTCAGCCGTTGGTACAACCCCAGCGAAGCATCGGGTACAGACCGGTGACAGTTCAGCAGTTGGCACAACCCCAGCGAAGCATCAGGAGCTGACTAGTGACAGTTCAGTCGTTGGCTCAACCCCAACGAAGCGTTGGATACAGACCGGTGATAGTTCAGTAGTTAGCTCAACCCCAACGAAGCGTTGGGTACTGACCGTTGACAGTTTAGCCGTTGGCACAACCCCAGCGAAACATCGGGTACCAACCGATGACAGTTCAGCAGTTGGTACAACCCCAGCGAAGCGTCAAGTACTGACTGATGATAGTTCAGCCGTTGGGACAACCCTAGCGAAGCATCGGATACTGACCGATGATAGTTTAGCCGTTGGCATAACCCCAGCTAAGCATCGGGTATAGACCAGTGATAGTTTAGTCGTTGGCTTAACCCCAGCGAAGCATCGTGTGACAGTTCAGCCGTTGGCTCAACCCCAACGAAGCGTCGGGTACTGACTGATGACAGTGCAGCCATTGGCTCAACTCCAGCGAAGCATCGGGAATGATCCGGTGGCAAAAACAGTATATCAATCTATCCCCACAAAGGACAGATGATGGAATCTGTTATACACATCCTCAGAGGGAGCACCGAGAAAGATTGGTGATTCAACCCCCTGTTGCAAACTACCAGTGTAAATTATCGTCAGGATAAACATTAGAAGCACCCACTGAGGTAACTCGGTAATCGATATATCCCCAGCGGAGGAGCCTTCAGAAATGTACAACGACATCAGCCGAAGGAAAATATGCCTTACGGAGAGTATTGACAGACGTGGGAAACCATTGGTTTCAAACCAAGGTAGCATCAATAATGTCATCCCCATCAGAGTCGACAAGGTTATCATGACTGACGTCATCCCTAACTGAAAGTGATGAGGACAGTTAGAGATAGCCTATCAGTGATATCCTTCAAGTAACCGCCTGATAAAGTCGCCCCAAAGGTTATCATGAATGGTGTTATCCCCAGTAGAAAATGATGTAAATATTCAATGATAACCCTAACCCCTCAAAGGCATCTAACACTCATCACATATCATGCTATGCATTGCATTGCCTTCGCATTTGCATTTCTAGTGTATAGCAGTCCTTATCCTATTCACTCCACTGCATTGCATGAACATAATAAAGAGGGGCATCTGTAGACACTCAAAATTTTCTTCAGTTTTGTTGTAGACACTCGAAACTTGGCATTCCTATTACTAACCCTGCAGGAGGGCAAAATTGTCTTTTCAACTCAACTCAACCCCGGTCTCAATACCGGGAAAATAGTTCAACCCCAGTCTCAATACCGTGATGCCAGTTCAACCCCGGTCTCAATACCGGGATGCTAGTTCAACCTCGGTCTCAATACTAGGATGCTAATTCAACCCTGGTCTCAATATCGGGATGCTAGTTCAACACCAGTCTCAATACCGGGAGGCCAGTTCAACACCGATCGCAATTTCGGGAAGCTAGGTTAGCCCCGGTCACATCCCGGGAAGTACAGATCAGCCCCGGTCACATCCCAGGAAGTATAAGTCAGCCTCGGTCACATCTCGGGAGGTACAGGTCAGCCCCGATCACATCCCAGGAGGTACAAGTTAGCCCCAGTCTCAACCCGAGAAGTATAGGTCAGCCTCGGTCTTAACCCGGGAGGTACAGGTCAGCCCCGATCATATTTTGAGAAGTACATGTCAAATCCGGTCACATTCCGGGAAGCCAACTCAACTTCGAAGACAACCCCGAAGCCTCACATCATCTCTATAGACAAAGCTGGAAGAACCAAGTTAGCCTCAGAGACAACCCTGAGGACAAACAGAATCGGCTGGAATCCAAACCTCGGAGACAACCCCGAGAAGTTAGCCGAAGGCTATGCCAGCATTAAAGGCAACCCCAGGAGGGGAAAAATGGTAATTTTACCAACGTAAAGCCGATTCAATCAAATTCGAGCCGAATTGATTCCACCAAGGTTAGAAAGAACCATAACAATGATCCTAAGTGGAAACAGCGCAAAACAGCTCAACGAACAAACTGTAGGGAAATGAAGACTTGGTTATGAACACGTCTTCTTGGACTTAGAAAAGGTTTTATCCCATGTCATTGCGACACTCTCGGCGAGGGCTTTCAGAAAGGTATAACACGCCTCCAAAGGACGCTCAGATCAAAAGTTAGAAAGTTTCAAATCTGACCTCGCATTGCTCAAAGTGCACGTACTTCGATGCAATGGGACCCACCACGTGGGCCCTATCACATGAAACCGCACCTTTACCCGTAATTTCTGTGGGTAGATCTGCTTTCACTGGATATATATATGAGTGCACCCCCAGCTCATTTTAAAATTGAAAAACGCTCTGAACCTCTGCCCGTTTCATTTCTTAGCCATACACTTGTACTCCAAACCCAAATTTTATCACTCTAACACGTAGATATACTCATACACTACTACATATCAAAAACTGAGTGGTAAATCGAACGTTTAAAACCTATAATTTGGCAAAAAGCCCGTGTAGCAGTCCATTGTGAGTATTTTTACGATCAACAAGTTCATATTACTTCAGTGCACTTTTATACACTTGCACGTTAAGTTTCACTTTCTGATTATGCCCGGAACTCAGTTCTATGGCTGTTTTTGCTTACTTTTGGTACATTTTAGTACATAAACTCATTTTTTGGCTTTTCTACAACTCGGATCGTCGATTCATCGCTTTTAACAGCTTATATATGTATATATATATATATATATATCCTTCACCGGACTGGGTTATCTTCCCAGTCCCGGTTTGACTACTTTTTGTCTATATTTAACTGTATATATACTAATTTTTCAATTCTGTCAAGCCCGGATGTCAAATCTACGGTAGTTTACTGCTTTTATATATATAACTACATATATAAATTTTTTTGACTTATTTGGGCTTGGATTTCTACTTCGTAGCCTTTTTATTGCTTTAATATATATATATATATATATATATATATACGTATATTAACTTTTTACATTCCAGTTCGGCCTGAATTATTCTGTGGCCTTTTTACTACTTTTATACATATATATACTTACATTTCTGTCAGGGCAAAAGATAAAATATCCGTCGCCCTTTATAACTTTTCTATATATATATATTTATATTTTGCCTAGCCTGGATCACTCCGTGGCTTTTATATAGGTTTTATAAATATATATATATATATATATATATATATATATATTTCCATTTCAGTTCGGGCATCAGAGTGAAAACCCATCGCCCTTTACTGCTTTTATATATATATATATATATATACATATATTTCCATTCTTTCCAGTATCGGAGTGAAAACCCATCGCCCTTTACAGCTTTTGTTTATATATAACTATATATATAAATATTATTTATCCGTTGTGATTAAATTGCTGCTTTAAATATTCATCTGACATGAATCGGCGCTGACATCTCTTTGGGCGATCTAGATTTCTTTAAATCTCGCCAATTCTAGCTTTTAAACTGTTCAAAATAGCTTCAGACAGAACCGGGAAGCTAGAATGGCTGAGATTTACTTAAATCTAGCATTTTTCTAGTTTTATTCATTCAGGAAGCAACCTCGCTACCCTTAGATCGCTATCTAGTGGAAACGAGACGCTTTGGTTACGCGCACACCAGGATTTACTAATGAATCCTTGGTTATTGCGACGTTTAGATGTACATATACATTTGTGTACATATTTGAGCTGTGCAGGTTTTATTGGCTTCCCTCTGTGAGCCTAGGAATCGTGGGATTCATGATCAAACTGATAAGAATCTGATTCCCATGATGGACAAACTCTACTTTACAAATGTAACGTGCCAGTTTTTCTGTAAAAATGTACATCCAAAAGACCTGAAAACGGTTATCCGAATTTAAGGTCTCAATATAGTGAAAATATGGTTTGTCGTGTCAGAGTCACTCCGATGACTGTCATGCCCATGAGAAGACCAACACTTGTATATATTTTGTGTGGTCGAGGATGCTTCGCAGCCCGACAATCTCCATTCAAACTGAGCCCAAAGGCTTAAAAGATATAACAGAAGTATCGATATGCTTCAATTCCTATGTTAGCGTAAGGGTTTGAAAATCAACCTTTCAAAACATCACTTTCATATCTTATCTTTAAAAGGACTTTTGCAAATCAAATCAAACCTTTCGTATATAGGTTCAACGATGCATACACATACTTTCAACAAAAAATATAAGCCCAATTTCTTCCAGCATTCACACACATTGCAGATTTAAAAGGGAAATATTGAAAAGATACGGTACCGTGTTTGCACGGGAGTTGTGGGGTACCTAACACCTTCCCCACACTTAACCAAGCCCCCGAACTCAAAACTTCGATTTTAAAGATCAAGTTTCGACAGTGTCCAGTAATTGGGCCTCCTTTCAAACAAACTCGGTTGAGTTTGTACAACTATTTCAAATCTACCAACTGGCGACTCTGTAAAACGTTCAAATCATCGACATGATACATGTTGGCCTTTTCATATAAAACCTTTCAAAACCTTTTTCACAATAAAAAGAGTAAGGGTATACAAAACTTAGGAAGAGAGAAAGATTTGGGTCCAACTCGACTCGTAATTTTTTTTCGACGTCGACAATGGCATTAGATTATAATTTCTACATATGATGGAATTTGTAATTTGTGTATAAGATAAAAATATACCTATATGCCTTATGTGATCTAAACGAGAACTTGTTCTTAAAAGTCTTGTCAATTCCAATTCACATAGAGATATAGTGAGTTTATTAACTAGGGTGCTTCTCTTAATTCTAATCTTTATTGGATTTATGGGGATTTGTTTATAAGATTATTGAAGGATGCTTATAGATAATAATGAGTTCTTGATCAACAATTCGTGTTAACTGATATAGTTCAACATGAAGTATTAACATTAAAGCGAATCATCAAGGAAAGTTGTGATCCTAAGCCTTTTAATCTGAATTCCATCCTTGGTTGCTCATTTTAAATTAGTTAATTAGTTTTGTTCATGTAACGTCACGACATTTATCGATTGGTTTAATAATATTTTTTTAATATAAAGTTAGTAAGTGATAGTTATTTTTCACAATTCTCTGTGGGATACGATACTCTATTTGCTACTTTACCGCTATTCGATCTTGTATACTTGCGTGTTGTGTTAGTATGTATTTAGGCAAACAAGTTTTTGGCGTCGTTGCTATTTCAGGTACTCTTGATTAATGCATGCAAATCCGTTCGCAACGTACGGAACCATTGCAATACGAGAACAAAATTTAAAGAAGTTGTCGTAGGTGGAGAAAAGTTAAGTACAAAATCAAGAAAAAATGGGAGCAACAAAAATCTCTTCATGAATATGTTACGCCAAAGATGTATGAGATTAAGTCAAGCATTCAACAGCCGACAATCAATGTTACTACTTTTGAAATTAAGCTGGGTACCATTCAAATGATTCAAAATCTGGTACAGTTTGAGGGCGTTGATAATGATGATCCAAATTTACACTTGGTGAGTTTCTTGGAGATTTGCGACACATGTAAATATAACGGAGTCTCAGAAGGTGCAATCAGACTTCGTTTGTTCCCATTCACTCTTCAAGACAAGGCGAGAGGTTGGTTATACTCACTACCACCAGGATCAATCACTACTTGGGATGATCTAGCACAAAAATTTCTAGCAAAGTTCTTCTCACATGCAAAAACTACAAAGATGAGAAATGATATCACTACTTTCGTTCAACTTGATTCGTAGCCATTGTACGAAACTTGGGAAAGATTTAAATGTTAGGTTTGTAAGATTCATAGATACAATCAAATTGCATAGAATAAGCGGAAGCATGGTAAATCAGAGTTTTAAAATTTTACAAACCATATACCCGGATCATCTTTTATGCACAGTTATTAATTAAACAAAATAGATGGAGATTAAGATTCATAACCTTGAAGATTCTAGCTTTCTCAGGTACGAGTTCAACTCCAAATCCATTTTGCGTTCTACTTGAATCCACCGGTTTGATTCCTTCCTTTGATCAACGTTAGTCACCCACGTGTTTGGCCTCTAGAGGTGATCCACCAAGAAAGAATAATAATTCAAGAAGAATGGTGTTTGGTTAAATCCTAGTTTCCTTCTCTTTAAAAAAGGAGTGCTCTCCCAACTCTTGGAATAAAGTGTTTAACCTTGTTCTATAATAAGACTTTCTTATTTATAGATGTAGGCAACCCTCCTAAATAATTTAGGATTAGGGTTTCATATTAATTAATTAAACTCCTTTAATTAATTAGGCTTTCTAATCATATTGGGAATAATTAAACTCTTTTAATTAATTAGCCTCCTAATCTTATTAGGAATATATATGAGAGAGAGAGTATCTTATTAATTAATTCACAAACTCCTTTAAGAATTAAATAATAATAATATCATCATACACAAGATACTATAATGATATCAAGTCTAAGGATCACTTGTATTACTATCACTACAGGAATTCCTATTGACAGGAAAGTAAAACTCCATTAGGTATTCCTTAGCGAGCCACGTTCAGTGAACTTATTCTCCAATAAGCACCTACATACTTGCTTTAGTGTCGCCACACAAATGATCATGAGATCAATCATCCTCATCCAATGAGCAAGCAACATATGTCGGATTCACTAATTCCCTTTTTAGTAATCCAACGATTGTGAAGTATTTTAGTTTTAAGCTATGTAAGAATTTAGATCTCATTAGCATGATCATCATCATGTTCTAAAAGCATTGCTTATAACTATGAGTTTATCACATATTATAAAAACAACACCATGTAGATAAATAAATGCCTTTAATTAAATAATATTTTTATTAATAAATGAGTAAGATTATTACAAAGTAAATGTTTTATCATCAAACATGATTGGCTTGTGTGCATACTACTTTTATTAAAGAGTTATTAGGAAATGTCCATACTATGGACTTCCCAAGTGGTTACAAGTACATACATTCTATAATGGGTTGATGAGTGGTACACGGAATAGTGTTAATGCAGCAGCTGGTGGAGCTTTGATGGTGAAGAATGTTGATGAGGCATACAGTTTGGTAGAAATGTGAGAGTAGTATGCACACAAGCCAATTATGTTTGATGATAAAATATATACTTTATAACAATCTTATTCATTTATTAATAATAAAAGGTAATTTATAAAGGCATTTAATTATCTACGTGGTGATGTTTTATAATATGTGATAAACTCATAGTTGTAAGCAATGCTTTAAAATCACGATGATAATCATGCTAATGAGATCTAAATTCTTAGATAGCTTAAAACTAAAATTATTCCTAATCGTTGGATTACTAAAAAGGGGATTAGTGAATCCGGATAGATTGGTACATACGTTGCTTGCTCATTAGAAGATGATGATTGATCTCATGATTATTTGTGTGTAGACACTAAAGCAAGTATGTAGGTGCTTATTGGAGAATAAGTTCACTGAACGTGGCTCGCTAAGGAATACTTAATAAGTTTTACTTGTCTGTCAATAGGAATTCATGTAGTGATAGTAGTACAAGTGATCCTTAGACTTGAGATCATCATAGTATCTTGTGTATGATAAGTTATACTTTAACATGTCCCTTAAGATCCTTAGGGTATATCAAAGGGTATGCTTGGGGTGTAATAAGTTATATATGGAGATAATAAATGATCAATAAAGAATCTACCACTTCTAGTAAAAGAAGAGATATGCAATATGTGATTCGATAAATGACAACCTAGTAATCCTTGGCCAAGGTGAAATAAAATTAGAAATGAGTTTCTAATTTGCATTATTTGGAGTTGTGCATTTGAGGATCGAAATACATATAATTAAATAAAATAAAACTTAACAGTAATTTCATGTCTTATATTTAATTGGGACATTGTATATTGAAAGGATTGAATTGTACAGTAACTATTAACTCAAAGATTCTTTTCTGATTAATGTTGAAATCTATATTATTTGGAAAGTCGTTGATCGCTAAGGGGGCTTACCCTTATCGTAGAATAAATATTATTTATTTAAATAAATTAAATAGTTTAATTTATATATTTAAATAAGATTAGAATTGTTCTAATTGATTTATTCATAACCGGTTTAATATGGAGAATCTAAAGGGTCACACCATAAAAGAAAAAAAAATTTATTTAAGGAGCAAATAACATAGTCGTAATAATAAGTTAAGTGTATTTAATTTAATCTATGTCGATAGAAAAAATTAAATAGCTTAATATTTATTATTTAATATTTTAGAAATATTAAATATAAATTAATAAGAAAGTCTTATTATTACTACTATTATTATTAATTTAATTCCTAACTATTATTATTACTATTATTATTAATTTAATTCCTAAAGGAGTTTGAGAATTAATTAATAAAAGTACTTTATCTCATATTCCTAATAAGATTGAGATGTTAATTAATTAAAGGAGTTTAATTAATTATTCTTAATAAGATTAGGAAGCATAATTAATTAAAAGATTTAATTAATTAAAATAAAACCTTATTATGGATTGGGGTTATACACTTTATTCTAAGAGTTGAGAGAGTACACTTTTTCAATAAAGATAGAAACTAGGTTTTGTCAAACACCCATCTCCTTGAATATTTGTTCTTCCTTGGTGGATCACCTCTAGAGGCCAAACACTTGGGTGGCTAACGTTGATCAAAAGAAGGAACCAAACCCGGTGGATTCAAGTTGAACATAAAAAGGAATTGGAGGTGAACTCTTACCTGAGGAAATTAGTTTCTACAAGGGTATGAATCTGATCTCCATCTCTTTTCTATTGATTAATAATTAAGCATAAAGTATGATCATGGTGATGGTTTGTATGAAAAATTTTAAATTCTGTTTTATCGCACTTTCGCACCTTTTATGTGATTTGTTTACATGATTGCGCTATATATAAACCTAACAAAATGATGGCGGCTAATAATTATCAATAGCCTAATGCTAGGATATCACAGCCAAAGGTCGCTGGGGTTTTAGAGGTAGATGCAGTTACAACATTATCTGCTCAGATTTTAACTTTTATCAGGAAGATTGATGCTATGGGAGGATCGAATATGCAAAGTGTAGTGATGGTATGCGAATTATGTGGTGGTAATCATTCTACAGATCAGTGTGCTATTAATGCAAAATCAGTTCAGTATATGGGTAATTACAACCGGTAAAATAACAGCAACCCAAACACTTATAATCAGGGATGGAGAAGTCAACCTAATACTTCATGGAGAGACAATTAGGGACAACCTGCTCAACTACAAACTCATCCACCCAGATATCAGACTCAACATCAATCATAGCCGACCCAACAATAAACCTTTAAGGAATTAGTCACTAAATTCATAACACGGGTTGACATAAACTTGAAAAGTCAGGCAACATCCATTCGTAATCTTGAGGCTCAGATGGGGCAGTTAGCTAATGGGATGAATAGTCGACCGCAATGTGCATTTTCGAGTAACACAGAGGTTAATCCAAAGAATAATAGCAATGAACAGTGCAAGGCTATCACACTTCGAAGTGGAAAAGAGTTAGGGGAATCTAGTGATGAAATTCAAGAGTCAACACCAAATGAGGCAGAGAAATTTAAAGAGAATACAGAAGTGGAACAGAAAATGAATGAAATTCAAAAAGAGAGTGTCAAAGAGGAAAAACATTTGGTAATTGTACCTCTAGTTCCATTCCCACAGCGATTTCAGAAACAAAAGCTTGATAAGCAGTTTTCAAAATTCTTAGAGGTATTCAAGAAATTGCAAATAAACATTCTGTTCGCAGATGCATTGAAACAAATGCTCAGCTACACAAAATTCATGAAAGATATTTTGTCAAGGAAGAAGAAGTTGGGTAATTTTGAGACTATGGTGTTAACAGAGCATTGCAGTTCTATATTGCAAAAGAAATTACCACCAAAATCAAGGATCCGGGTAGTTTCACTATTCCTTGCACCATTGGAAGTCAATTCTTCAGCTGGTGTTTATGTGATTTTGAAGCAAGTATAAATTTGATGCCTCTCTCGGTCTATCAGCAACTTGGGTAAATGGAGGCAGTACCGACGAATGTTACATTGCAGCTTGCAGATAGATCATTGACTTATCCAAGGGGGATTGTGGAAGATATGCTTGTAAAAGTTGATAAATTTATATTCCCACCAGATTTCATTGTGTTGGACTTCGAAGAGGATTGCGACATTACTATTATCTTGGGACTACCATTCTTGGCCATGGGTAGGAATCTTATTGATGTGTAGAAAAGTAAGCTTACGATGAGAGTTCAAGACCAAGAAGTGACATTCAACATTTTCAAATCTATGAAATTTCCACCGGATATGGGAGAAGTCTTTCGAGTTGATGTGACGCCCCCAAATTCGGGTCCCTTCTATTACCTCGAATCCGGTGCAGTCACGATACTACTAGTAGAATATTTACATCTTTTATTCATAACTTAAAGAATAAAATTTGCTTTATTATAATTTAGAATATAAATTCTTTTCATTATCAGGATCTCATATAATGACTTCAAACTTTCACAAGTTATAATCTTGGTCATTTACCATTCCTGTCTTATATCATGTTCGATATTATAAAAATGTGGAATAACTTAAACTTTTTTAATCTTTTTTGAATAAAATCTTTTATTGATTCCACAATCTTAAATCAATTACAAATCCTTGAATCACTATATATGATTCACTATATTCGAATTATTGTATAAACGTTTACATCTCAATTCGATATCCTTTATGTATTAACTAATACATCTTTACAATACAACAAGTATTAAACATCGTAAACAACTATCAAGTACAACTTTTAAAACCTAAACATGGTTCGAGAGCATATATCTAAATAAAAAAAATCTTCGAACTCTATCACATAGCACGTTACTCTTATCGTGCGTCCTTAACCTGCAAAAGTGGTTATTTGCAAGAGTGAGCTCGACAGCTCAGCAATTCTAACAGTTTTCATGCATCACATAGCATATAACATCATACTCAGTTCATGCATTTATAAATAATTTATATTTACTACGCATGTTACTTCTCACATAACAAGCATATCATTAAAGATCAACTTTCAATCTCATATATATATATATATCTATATATATATCCCATATCCAGTTCATATATAAGTTCACATCAACACAGTATAATATAATTCAACTAACAGTTATTGAGTTCATATATCAAATAGGAACTTAAAGACTTGCCTGATGCGTAGTTTAACAACTATGACTTAACTGCTTAAAGATATCTGCACTTCGTGTAATCCTACACAATTATATAATCATGGATTCACACTTATCAGTTATATGTATCCACACATTCTCAATGTAATAATAAAGGTTACATTGTTGTCTAACTTAGTTCTTAGAACCTTCGTCTCACTTTCTTATCGTATTCTTAGAAAAACTATGTAAGTATACGTATACTTTAACCATACGTACTTACTAACATTCTTCATATACACATGCCTGTCTACCACTATTCTATTTACATATAGCTAGTGTAGTCCATCTTTTGAGTTAATCATTCTCATTTATCATTACTAACACATAAGACCATAACAAAGTAAATATACTCTATTAACCGTCAAAATCGGATTCAAGTATTAACATATGGTCCTACATAGCATGTATACACATTAAAGGATACTTTCATGCTCGTTTAACCTTTTCACGTTCAATTTACATGATATAGGTTCTAAGTCAACATTCCAATAATTTAAGGCCACTCAAGGTCATGAACATCACAAAGTTTATCATGCTAGTTCTTTAAACACATAAAGTATTCATATAACTCATATTGGGCATGTTCATGAATATTCATATTTCATACATGTAACTATTATAGTTATTAGTTTGAAAACATGCTTCGTTTATGCTAAACTTGGTTTCACGACATGTAGTTATGGTGTATATACATGTATGATACATGAGAAAGTCCAAGAGTGCTATCACATATGTTCATAAACATCAAAATCCAACTCTTAAGGTAACATGTTAACGTGCACGATCAAAGCTTATATTTTCATTAGTAAGCTCACTAATAAGGTTCGTATGTTCACATTACATTGTGAAACATATGTACGTAAGTTAACATGCTCTTCATGCATTCTTAAACCATACCAATATGTTTGTAAAATCAGAATGTTAGCATGGTATATACATGTCAAAAGTTCGTTTTGTAAAACTTATATTTTTGCTACTAGTGAGGTTTGTTTGTTCGTATTTTATTATGAAGCTTATCTACGCGAGTGAACATACAAATCATGTATTTCTAGATCATACAAACATGTCTCAAAAGTCAGAATGTATATATGGTATTTTCATGTCAATATCCACCTTCAAAACTTACCTTTTAGTTAGAAAGGTTCAATAGTGGGGTTCGTATGTCCATGTCACATTATGAAGCATATACACACAAGTCGACATGCTTTTCATGCCTTTCTAAGTCGTACTAACATGCTTGTAAAAATCAGAATGTCAACATAGTTCACATATGTCAATTTGTTTACAACACTTTTCGTTTTCTTCAAAATTATAAACCTTTAAGAATCATGCATGCAATCATGGTAATACATGTTCATTTTAGGTCTACATATCCCTCTACACAAGTTATTCATGCTAATATACTTGCCAAAGTTATAACATTTAACTACCATTTAGCAGCTTGTAGCAGAAAAGAGGGAACCAGAATCTGGTACTGGCGCAGCTGCGCTACACCCAAGTATAAACCCGGTGCAGCTGCGCCGTGTGCAGTTCGAACAAAGATGCAGTCTGCTTCGGCAGAAACCAACCTAAATCATATATTTTCCACAGCAATTCGATTATGAGCAACTATATAATAGTTCTAGCATGTTTATAAGCTATCATAGCAACTAATAAACATTCTCTAATTCAACTCAACATCCAATTCGTGATAAATCAAAGAATCAAGAAATTTGAAATTTTACAAAACTTTGAACAAGAACGGAAATGGTAGGAAGTTTACCTCTGCTAAGGAAATGAATTGGTTGCTATATCACATCTCCCTCAACTCAATTGATCATTCTCTCAAATTACTACTTCATTGACTTTTCTTTGAAATCTTAGCAATAAAAAATGAGAGGAAGAGAAGCTATATTTATAGACAAATGTATAACCAGACATTGTAATTCTCCACCATTTCAAACCAAAGGATTGTAAAATTGCATAATGGTTCATAAGAAGTTGGTGATTAGTTGTTGAACTTCACTATTTTGCCCACTCCCCCATGATCATTGGCTATACATTGTTGAGTTTGAGAAAAATATAGAGTATTAGGCTAGCTATTGAGTTATTGATGTGAAGAGAGAAATGCGTCTTCCAACTTGGGACAAGACAATTTACAAAGCTCAGCACTAGCCACTTGCAAATGTAGTATATATATAAACACTTAGGTTATATAATATATATACTCATTTCATACACTAGGGTATAATATAGTCACAATGTACTTTTAATAAGTAACTAATATTGTAATGTATCAAGTAGGGCTACATATAGATATAACCCATTTTATTAACACCGAATATAATTCTATTGGATATTATCACATTATGTTGTCTCCATTATTATTAAATTTTATTAATTCAATAATTATTTACAATATATCCAAGATATATTATTTTATTGTATACTCATATACACATTGTTACACACATATTTCATATAACTCTTACAACTCAATAAACTTTACTATATAGTTTATATTCATAATTAATATAGTCACATTGCACTTTACACTTCGTATAATATATAGTTAACTATCATATATTATACTTCTAATATCGCATGATTGCACATAGAAATTAATAAATTACTTATCTTATCAATTAATTAATAATAATATTAATTAATCCCTTTCTCGTAAATCAATGAAATTCTTAATCTCTATAACAATTAATTAACATTTATATGGTTAATTTTTACATTAAATATATAAATATAAATCTTATTATATTTATAACCAATATACTTATTATCATGCTATCACTTGCAATAATAATAATTTAACATACCATTGTAATAACAATTAACAATTATTATAGACTAATTTATTTAATTAATAATTCCTCCATCCTTGAATTAATTAATTCATCTACGAATCTATTATTATGTCACACAAGGCATATCTCACAAGCTTACATTAAGCTTATTCTCATCCTCGACACTTATTTATTTCCACCACATTACTCACCCACCATATGTTCAATTTACTTAAGACTATTAAGTCACAAGGTTCACATATATAAATATATTGCGAATAAAATATTCAAATATTATTTATAACACCTATGGTAATATAGTAACTCAAGTTATTGAAATAACTTAGTTTTCTTTTATAATTTAAACTCTCTTGAAAATACATTAGAAATTATGTATTTTGCCATAACATAAAATATTATGTTTTCTCCCAATAAGGACATTCATTATTAAAAAATAATTTACTTATTGTCTCAAGATAATATAATTAATATAATATCTATTAGAAATAATCACATGTACGACACATGTACATTATATATAGAAAATAGGTAATAAGTTTATTTTATAATAAATTATTTCCATCAATTTATTTACATATTGTAAATACGTTTTAATATATTTACTATATTAATTAATCACACCTCATACAAAACATATAAGGTAATATTATTATTCAAAAATAATATTTTCTCCTTTTATTAAAATAATTCAATATTAGAAGTTATTTTAATATCCTTTGTTTGAAATATATAATTATTATTTCTCTCTCTCTCTATAAATTGTTCCCAAAATAATTTCTTTAAATATTAAATATTCATTTAAAATATAATGATTTTCATCTCCCTTTAATAACGTATGTATATTTATTAACGTTATTCGTACATTAGACTTTCTCACATATTACTATTCTAAGTAATATATATAAAAGTACCAACTATAATTACATATTCAATACACATATTAATTCACTCCTTTACTTAAGTAAATTAAACCCTGTACTATATCACCATAGTTAATTAAGGTTCAATATTCACATTATATTATTCCATAATATAACTCTCAACTTAAATTAACTAATATTTATTAATAAAGATATTTAATGCCACCAACTTCTATGATAAAATAATTCTATAAATTATTTTAATATCTACAGGAAATTTTATCCACTTCCTTTATCTCAACCGAATTGTCTCCACGATAAATAACAATATATATTTATTAATCACATATTACATAGTTCATATAACCCTATTTAACACAATACTACATAACTTATATCACATAGATGTTCTCATTCAAACCCATCTCACACCTTAAGAATTTTATTTATTAAATCCTTATTTAATAATTTCTGAAAATTCGGGTTCTTACATCCTCTCCCCTTATAAAGATTCCGTCCTCGGAATCACCGAAATTCCTCTACTCGGTGTTATTCCGAATATTACATATTCTCTTGATTAATTTTATTCATTCTCTTTTCAGAAGTTTTATTATTATAACTTTCTCAATCGCATTCTACCATTTTCTCCTTTCTAAGGAACATTCTACTTACTACATTCATCCTTCAGAAGAATAAAAATCTTCCACGATTTTTTAATAATCGGGAAGTAGTATGAATAACTTAGATTTCAGATTATGCTGAGGGGTCACACAAGACCGTGAACTCTTCCACATTTACAAATGTCTCAACACGAGTCTCCACACTGTAAATTAGAGTGTTTATCAATCACAAGGACTGAAAACACCCTCCACACGTACACTAGGTGGCTACCCTATTGTACTACTACGTTGGGCCACAACGTAGCGTGTTGTAATGACTATATGAGTCATGTACGTGACCACTATCTCCGAAAATAGGTTCCCGTTATAGGATTGTTCAACTCAGCTTCTCAACTTCTACATCCGAACCAGAGCAATCCGGTTTGGCACAAATACACAAGAATGCTTGAATTCTATAGTCACTTTTCAACAGTCGCCTAGCCGAATCAATTAGCTTAGACTCTTATCAACAATTCGGACATAAATCGAAATAATTTAGTCAACTTTTCATAATTTGAAAGAAAACCAAAAATTATTTTATGACGTCAAAATCAAAATGCCGCACCCACTTAATAGTACGTTGAAGATTCCGTTATTTTGTGACTTTGCCATATTACATCTTACCATAATGGGCTGACGATCTTACAATCAGTTCCGACACTAGGTTCGATTGCATTGATGACTCCATCATTTACCATCCTACACCATATCAAATGATGCACATGGTCAAAATACATTTTAAAAGATTTTCAATTCATTTTTGTCTTAGCCGAAACAAATAGGTTAGATATACGAATAACGGTGTTATTTTTAAAACTCATTAGTTCAGTTACCTGACCTAATGTTTTCTCAAGAAAACAGAAGTGCAAACACTAGCACGAAGTCAATAGATTTTGAAAATCTAGCATAGCTAGAAGATTTAGAAAAATCCAAATTTCTCCATCACTTCCATCTCTTACTCCATCAATGCTCACTATATCAAAACTCTTAATACTAGATATATAATATATCTATTCTCAGTATAGTTCATCAAACTTACCATACCATGGAAGTTCAGGAACTTACCACAATCATATGGGTGTAGGAACTTATCCTAGTTAGACCAAAGTCGTCCATTCGCTGAGGGGTTCCACCATACGATTATGAGTCACGAAATTATCATAAACATGAGTCTTAAGAAAATCTTAATATTATCTAATTTAATCTTAGAAATCTCTATCTATCAAAATAAACATGAGAAAAAAATCACCTTTTCACCATATGTATAATGATAGCGCGACTCTAACATTCCAACGATTATCAATGGGATGCACTCAGCGCAAGCACAAACCTCTGCCCATACAAGAGTTTGTACAACTAAACCATCACATGAGTCCTCAATGGAAATCCAACACTTAACTCTATCTTACTCTTAGCTTGTTCGTTACGAACTTTCTATGTTCCATCACATACAACTCCTCATGAGTTCACCTCGTACTTTTCATAGTACATTCTCTTATAGCATCAAGCTATACACACTTTGTCGTTACAGAAAATCTATTCTTTCATAGTTTAATCCGATTACGTCGTGATCATCGGTTTACCTTAGGGTTCTTTCCCTATTATCAACCAAACTCCATTCAAGTTCATTCTTATTATCTTTGTCATATTCATATTATAGACATTGTCTTAACATTTTTATTATCGGAGTTAGGTAACTCATGATTCTCATTATCTAGATACTTCGAGATTCTTCTTTGAATCTTCACGTATATATATTAATCTTTATCTTTCCCTCTCTCAAGTTATAGTCTAAGGTACACTTACCTAAGGTTTATAACCTACAGCTTTGATACCAACCTATGACGCCCCCAAATCTGGGTCCTTTCTATTACCTCGAATCCGGTGCAGTCACGATACTACTAGTCGAATATTTACATATTTTATTCATAACTTAAAGAATAAAACTTGCTTTATTACAATTTAGAATATAAATTCTTTTCATTATCAGGATCTCATATAATGACTCCAAACTTTTACAAGTTATAATCTTGGTCATTTACCATTCCTGTCTTATATCATGTTCGATATTATAAAAATGCATAATAACTTAAACTTTTTCAATCTTCTTTGAATAAAATCTTTTATTGATTTCACAATCTTAAATCAATTACAAATCCTTGAATCACTATATATGATTCACTATATTCGAATTATTGTATAAACGTTTACATCTCAATTCGATATCCTTTATGTATTAACTAATACATCTTTACAATACAACAAGCATTAAACATCATAAACAACTATCAAGTACAACTCCTAGAACCTAAACATGATTCGAGAGCATATATCTAAATAAACAGAAATCTTCGAACTCAATCACGTAGCACGTTACTCTTATCGTGAGTCCTTAACCTGCAAAAGTGGTTATTTGCAAGAGTGAGCTCAACAGCTCAACAATTCTAACAGTTTTCATGCATCACATAGCTTATAACATCATACTCAGTTCATGCATTTATAAATAATTTATATTTACTACGCATGTTACTTCTCATATAACAAGCATATCTTCAAAGATCAACTTTCAATCTCATATATATATATATATATATATATCCCATATCCAGTTCATATATAAGTTCACATCATTACAGTATAATATAATTCAACTAACAGTTATTGAGTTCATATATCAAATAGGAACTTAAAGACTTGCCTGATGCGTAGTTTAACAACTATGACTTAACTGCTTAAAGATATCTGCACTTCGTGTAATCCTACACAATTATATAATCATGGATTCACACTTATCAGTTATATGTATCCACACATTCTCAATGTAATAATAAAGGTTACATTGTTGTCTAACTTAGTTCTTAGAACCTTCGTCTCACTTTCTTATCGTATTCTTAGAAAAACTATGTAAGTATACGTATACTTTAACCATACGTACTTACTAACATTCTTCATATACACATGCCTGTCTACCACTATTCTATTTACATATAGCTAGTGTAGTCCATCTTTTGAGTTAATCATTCTCATTTATCATTACTAACACATAAGACCATAACAAAGCAAATATACTCTATTAACCGTCGAAATCGGATTCAAGTATTAACATATGGTCCTACATAGCATGTATACACATTAAAGGATACTTTCATGCTCGTTTAACCTTTTCACGTTCAATTTACATGATATAGGTTCTAAGTTAACATTCCAATAATTTAAGGCCACTCAAGGTCATGAACATCACAAAGTTTATCATGCTAGTTCTTTAAACACATAAAGTATTCATATAACTCATATTGGGCATGTTCATGAATATTCATATTTCATACATGTAACTATTATAGTTATTAGTTTGAAAACATGCTTCGTTTATGCTAAACTTGGTTTCACGACATGTAGTTATGGTGTATATACATGTATGATACATGAGAAAGTCCAAGAGTGCTATCACATATGTTCATAAACATCAAAATCCAACTCTTAAGGTAACATGTTAACGTGCATGATCAAAGCTTATATTTTCATTAGTAAGCTCACTAATAAGGTTCGTATGTTCACATTACATTGTGAAACATATGTACGTAAGTTAACATGCTCTTCATGCATTCTTAAACCATACCAATATGTTTGTAAAATCAGAACGTTACCATGGTATATACATGTCAAAAGTTCATTTTGTAAAACTTACATTTTTGCTACTAGTGAGGTTTGCTTGTTCGTATTTCATTATGAAGCTTATCTACGCAAGTGAACATACAAATCATGTATATCTAGGTCATACAAACATGTCTCAAAAGTCAGAATGTATATATGGTATTTTCATATCAATATCCACCTTCAAAACTTACCTTTTAGTTAGAAAGGTTCAATAGTGGGGTTCGTATGTCCATGTCACATTATGAAGCATATACACACAAGTCGACATGCTTTTCATGCCTTTCTAAGTCGTACTAACATACTTGTAAAAATCAGAATGTCAACATAGTTCACATATGTCAATTTGTTTACAACACTTTTCATTTTCTTCAAAATTATAAACCTTTACGAATCATGCATGCAATCATGGTAATACATGTTCATTTTAGGTCTACATATCCCTCTACACAAGTTATTCATGCTAATATACTTGCCAAAGTCATAACATTTAACTACCATTTAGCAGCTTGTAGCAGAAAAGAGGGAACCAGAATCTGGTATTGGCGCAGCGCAGGTATAAACTCGGCGCAGCTGCGCCGTGTGCAGTTCGAACCAAGATGCAGTCTGCTTCGGCAGAAACCAGCCCAAATCACAAATTTTTCACAGTAATTCGATTATGAGCAACTATATAATAGTTCTAGCATGTTTATAAGCTATCATAGCAACTAATAAACATTCTCTAATTCAACTCAACATCCAATTCGTGCTAAATAAAAGAATCAAGACATTTGAAATTTTACAAAACTTTGAACAAGAACGGAAATGGTAGGAAGTATACCTCTGCTAAGGAAATGAATTGGCTGCTATATCACATCTCCCTCAACTCAATTAATCACTTTCTCAAATTACTACTTAACTGACTTTTCTTTGAAATCTCAGCAATAGAAAATGAGAGGAAGAGAAGCTATATTTATAGGCAAATGTATAACCAAACATTGTAATTCTCCACCATTTCAAACCAAAGGATTGTAAAATTGCATAATGGTTCATAAGAAGTTGGTGATTAGTTGTTGAACTTCACTATTTTGCCCACTCCCCCGTAATCACAAATTTTCCACATCAATTCTATTATGAGCAACTATATAATAGTTCTAGCATGTTTATAAGCTATCATAGCAACTAATAAACATTATCTAATTCAACTCAACATCCAATTCGTGCTAAATCAAAGAATCAAGAAATTTGAAATTTTACAGAACTTTGAACAAGAACGGAAATGGTAGGAAGTATACCTCTGCTAAGGAAATGAATTGGTTGCTATATCACATCTCCCTCAACTCAATTGATCACACTCTCAAATTACTACTTAACTGACTTTTCTATGAAATCTCAGCAATAGAAAATGAGAGGAAGAGAACCTATATTTATAGGCAAATGTATAACCAGACATTGTAATTCTCCACCATTTCAAATCAAAGGATTGTAAAATTGCATAATGTTTCATAAGAAGTTGGTGATTAGTTGTTGAACTTCACTATTTTGCCCACTCCCCCATGATCATTGGCTATACATTGCTGAGTTTGAGAAAAATATAGAGTAGTAGGCTAGCTATTGAGTTATTCACGTGAAGAGAGAAATGGGTCTTCCAACTTGGGACAAGGCAATTTACAAAGCTTAGCACTAGCCACTTGCAAATGTAGTATATATATAAACACTTAGGTTATATAATATATATACTCATTTCATACACTTAGGGTATAATATAGTCACAATGTACTTTTAATAAGTAACTAATATTACAATGTATCAAGTAGGGGTACATATAGATATATCCCATTTTATTAACACCGAATATAATTTTATTGGATATTATCACATTATATTGTCTCCATTATTATTAAATTTTATTATTTCAATAAATGTTTATAATATATCCATGATATATTATTTTATTGTATACTCATATACACATTGTCATACACACATTTCATGTAATTCTTACAACTCAATAAACTTTACTATATAGTTTATATTCATAATTAACATAGTCACATTGCACTTTAAACTTCGTATAATATATAGTTAACTATCATACGTTATACTTCAAATATCGCATGTTTGTAGATAGAAATTAATAAATTACTTATCTTATCAATTAATTAATAATAATATTAAATAATCCCTTCCTCGTAAATCAATGAAATTATTAATCTCTATAACAATTAATTAACATTTATATGGTTAATTATCACATTAAATAAATATAAATCTTATTATATTTATAACCAATATACTTATTATCATGCTATCACTTGCAATAATAATAATTTAACATACCATTGTAATAACAATTAACAATTATTATAGACTAATTTGTTTAATTAATAATTCCTCCATCCTTGAATTAATTAATTCATCTACGAATCTATTATTATGTCACACAAGGCATATCTCACAAGCTTACATTAAGCTTATTCTCATCCTCGACACTTATTTATTTCCACCACATTACTCACCCACCATATGTTCAATTTACTTAAGACTATTAAGTCACAAGGTTCACATATATAAATATATTGCGAATAAAATATTCAAATATTATTTATAACACCTATGGTAATATAGTAACTCAAGTTATTGAAATAACTTAGTTTTCTTTTATAATTTAAACTCTCTTGAAAATACATTAGAAATTATGTATTTTGCCATAACATAAAATATTATGTTTTCTCCCAATAAGGACATTCATTATTAAAAAATAATTTACTTATTGTCTCAAGATAATATAATTAATATAATATCTATTAGAAATAATCACATGTACGACACATGTACATTATATATAGAAAATAGGTAATAAGTTTATTTTATAATAAATTGTTTCCATCAATTTATTTACATATTGTAAATACGTTTTAATATATTTACTATATTAATTAATCACACCTCATACAAAACATATAAGGTAATATTATTATTCAAAAATAATATTTTCTCCTTTTATTAAAATAATTCAATATTAGAAGTTATTTTAATATCCTTTGTTTGAAATATATAATTATTATTTCTCTCTCTCTCTATAAATTGTTCCCAAAATAATTTCTTTAAATATTAAATATTCATTTAAAATATAATGATTTTCATCTCCCTTTAATAACGTATGTATATTTATTAACGTTATTCGTACATTAGACTTTCTCACATATTACTATTCTAAGTAATATATATAAAAGTACCAACTATAACTACATATTCAATACACATATTAATTCACTCCTTTACTTAAGTAAATTAAACCCTGCACTATATCACCATAGTTAATTAAGGTTCAATATTCACATTATATTATTCCATAATATAACTCTCAACTTAAATTAACTAATATTTATTAATAAAGATATTTAATGCCACCAACTTCTATGATAAAATAATTCTATAAATTATTTTAATATCTACAGGAAATTTTATCCACTTCCTTTATCTCAACCGAATTGTCTCCACGATAAATAACAATATATATTTATTAATCACATATTACATAGTTCATATAACCCTATTTAACACAATACTACATAACTTATATCACATAGATGTTCTCATTCGAACCCATCTCACACCTTAAGAATTTTATTTATTAAATCCTTATTTAATAATTTTTAAAAATTCGGGTTCTTACAGTTGACATAGTGGAAGAAGCACTTGAGGATGAACTACTGGAAATACTTGGTTCTGATCCTTTAGAACATACTTTGGTGGTTGAAACAGAGTAGGAAGATCCAAAAATAATAGAGTATCTGCAAGTCTTAGACGCATCACCAAGGATGTACAAATTCAAAATACCATTTGAAACTTTGGAAAGACATGTAAATTCAAAGGGTCATATGAAAACTTCTTTGGAAGAACCTCCAACATTGGAGCTCAAACCATTACCTAATCATCTTAGGTATGCTTATTTGAGAGATTCATCTACTTTACCTGTTATTGTTTTTACTTCACTTAACGAGTTTTAGGAAAGTAAGCTGTTGAGAATTCTTCGGGATTACAAATCAACTATTGGATGGACTATCGTGGACATCAAGGGAATCAGTCCTTCATTCTGTATGCATAAAATTCTCTAGGAAGAGGATGCCAAACCAAGTGAATAACAACGAAGACTAAATCCGATCATGAAAGAAGTGGTCAAGAAAAAAATAATCAAGTGGCTTGATGTAGGAATCATTTACCTAATTTTGGATAGCTCATGGGTGAGTCCAGTGCAGTTCATTCCCAAGAAGGGTGGTATGACAATAGTTGCAAATGAAAATAATGAATTGAAACCAACACAAACAGTGACCGGATGATGAGTGTGCATGGATTATAGGAAACTCAATAAAGCAACCAGAAATGATCATTTCCCTCTACCATTCATTGATCAGATGTTGGATCGCTTAGCGGGACACGAATACTATTCCCTCTTGGATGGGTATTCTGGATATAATCAAATTGTCATTGCTTCGGAGGATCAAGAAAAGAATACATTCACTTGTCCATACAAAACTTTTGCTTTTAGAAGGATGCCATTTGGATTGTGTAATGCATTGACAACCTTTTAATAATGTATGATGGAAAAATTTTCGGATATGGTGGAGCATAATGTCGAAGTATTCATAATGACTTTTAACTTATGCTTGGAGAACTTGGTAATAGTGCTAAACAGATGCGTGGAGACAAATCTAGTGCTAAATTGGGAGAAATGTCACTTCATGGTTCAAGAGTGAATTATTCTAGGACATCATGTGTCATCGAAAGGAATTAAGTTGAATAAGTCCAAAATAGAGAAAATTGAAAATCTTCCTCCTCCTTCATCAATAAAAGAGATTCGAAGTTTCCTAGGCCATGTCGAGTTTTACAGACGGTTCATCAAAGATTTTTCCAAAATCATGAAGATACTGTGTAATTTGTTTGAAAAGGATGTACCTTTAAAATTTGACGAGGCATGCCTTAAAGCATTCGAAGTACTAAAAAGGAGGTTGATAACCCCAATTATTATTGCATCGGATTAGGCATTGCTGTTCAAACTCATGTGTGACGCTAGCGACTATGCAGTTGGCGCAGTTGGCGCTGTTTTAGGCTAAAACAAGGAGAAGGTTTTTCACGCCATGTATTATGCCATCAAAACACCGTCGGATGGTCAATTGAACTACACCACGACCGAAAAAGAACTTTTAGCAATTGTGTATACATTTAACAAGTTCTGTCCTTATCTCATTGGCACTAAAATTGTGGTGTTCACAGACCATTCAGTAATTAAATACCTAATTTCAAAAAAGGATGTGAAGCCAAGGTTGATTAAATGGATTTTGTTACTTCAAGAATTTGACTTGGAAATTTGGGATAGAAAGGGCACCGAAAATCAAGTGGCATACCACTTATTGAGATTGGAAAATAATGCACAAGGAAAGGAAGACAACACCACAATCAACGAATTTTTTCCAGATGAGAAATTATTTGTGATAAAATCTAAGGTCCCATGGTATGCAGATTTCGTCAATTATATTATGAGTAATGTGTTTCCTTCGGAATTAATAAGACAACAACGGAAGAAATTTTTGCATGATGTTCGACAGTACATGTGGGATGAACCCTTCTTGTTCAAGCAATGTGCGGATTAGATGATAAGAAGGTGTATACTACAAGAAGAAGTTGAGAATGTCTTACTTTACTATCACAATTCACCATACGGAGGACATTATGGAGGGGATCGAACAGCGGCCAAAGTACTTCAATCAGGTTTATATTGGCCCACATTGTTCAAAGGATGCCCATCACTTTATGCTATAATGTGACCGCTGTCAAAGAACTGGTAATATTTCCAAGCACAACGAGATGCCTCTCAACACCATCTTGGAAGTAGAGTTATTTGATGTGTGGGGGATCGACTTTATGGGCCCTTTTCTAATGTTTTTCAATAACGAGTACATTTTGGTTACAGTGGATTATGTTTCGAAGTAGGTTAAAGCAGTTGCGCTACCCACCAACGATGCCAAAGTTGTCCTTAAGTTTCTTTAGAAGAACATATTCACCTGATTTGGCACACCTCGAGCCATTATTAGTGACGAAGGTTCTCATTTTTGCAACAAATTCTTCTCAACATTGCTTGAAAAATATGAAGTCACACATAAGATAGCCATGACTTACCACCCCCAAACTAGTGGTCAAGCCGAAGTGTCAAATGGAGAGGTGAAGCGTATCTTGGAAAAAATAGTGAACCCAAATAAGAAGGGTTAGTCAGTCAAGTTGGATGGCGTGCTTTGGGAATATCGGACAGCGTATAAAACACTGATTGAGATGTCACCATAACGACTAGTGTATGGAAAGGCTTGTCATCTGTCGATTGAGCTAGAACATAACGTATATTGGGCTATTCAGAAATGAAATTTTGACTTGCAAGCTACATGAGAGAAAATATTGTTACAACTCAATGAAATGGATGAGTTTCGCCTCCAATCCTATGAGAATGCCAAACTATACAAGGAAAAGGTCAAACATTGGCACACTAAGAAAATCATTGATTAAAAGTTTGAACCGGGCCAAACAATGCTTCTTTATAACTCCTGATTGAAACTTTTTCTTGATAAACTCAAATCACGGTGGTCGGGTCCATTTATAATCAAGGAAGTGTTTCCTCATAGCGCCGTTGAACTGATGGGATGCAGCGCGGATGAAACATTCAAGGTTAATAGCCAACGGTTTAAACATTATTGGGGTGGAGCTGTGGATCGACACAAGACCTCTATCACTCGTACCGATATACCTTGAAATAAGGAGTGGTTAGGTTGAAGACTTTAAAACAAGTGCTCTTTGGGAGGCAACCCAACCTTTAGTCATTTGTTTTATTTTAATTTTATTTCAATTTTTGAGGTTTTAGAGATTATTTTGATATATTAATGAATTAGTTTCATTGTTTCAGGTCTTACATCTCCATGAGAACGAATTGAACAAAGATTAAGCTAATGTCAAAATTCTGATTGACCAGCACAGTAACGCCCTTAATAGACAAGTCATGGTGCGGTAGCGCCAACCTTTCACACCAATCCCTGCCTTAATGGCTTAGCAGCACTCCAGTGGCAAGCAAAAATGGTATGACAACACCTGATGGAAACACAAACTCGAGAAGGATAGCGCGACAGAGCCCAACATAGAACAATGTCCGAACAATGTCCAAGTATGTGGTCGGTCCATGTCATTCACTCGCAGTGCCATCAATGCATACTATAACATAACGAATATCAAGGACGATGGTTATCTGAAATGGGGGAGTGATCATTTTGACTTGGACAATGTGTTTGATCTCTTGGGCAAACTAGGAACGCAATGGGCTATTAAACAAGGAACAACAGACAAAATCAGCTTTCCCCATACTGTAATAAGCCGCTATGCAAAAGCGTGGTACAATTTTATTTGCTCAAATTTGATGCCCCACAAGGCATCAAAACCATATTTCCAACGATCGGGCGCTATTACTTTTTGCTATAGTGACTGGCTTGCAGGTGGACGTGAGAAATACAATTAGAAGTTCTATTGTCCATTATCTACGTAGGAGTACTACCGGTGCTTTGCCACATGCATTTTTGATTACGGGACTGTTCCATCAGTCAAGAGTTCAGTGGCGATCAGATGAGTTGATGCAACCTCCCATGGTTATCATCGATCATGAAATAATTCAAAGGTATAAAGTTTGGAATGACGGAGAGTCACACCCCCGAGGGGAAGGCTTTATTTTACCGGGGCCTACTAAGTCGCATGTTCGGCTTGAAGGGCTAGAGTAGCCCATAGGTCCTTCGTCATCTGTCAGCCCCTCTATTGATGAGTCACATATTCACCCACTTTAGCAGTGAAAGCTTAATTGTGTTGAACGCCGAATAGAGAAACGTTTCGATGCCTTGGCTGAGCAAATGTTTGTCATGCACCAATTCAATGCTCAGTTTTCAGCCACCCTTGCTCAAGTTTTCTCAGTTGGTGCAAATACTGCTATGGGTTTAATCCAGTTTCTTATTTATCCTGATATCCCAGCTTATCCACCTTCAGATCCGCCTGACAACGAAGATAATTTGGTTAATGACTCGAGTCAGGGAAGTCCTACATTCTAAATATTTGTTCTTTATTTTCACAATGTGGGCATTGTTGGTGTTAAGTTTGGGGACATTTGGTATGTTAGTGCAGTATTGCATTTTAGTATGTTGCATATTATAGTTTTGCATGTAGTTAGTATCTTGTAGTATAGTACATCTTTAATATGTGTTAGGAATGTGTTGCATTTAGGTTGCATGATACATTATAGTTAGTAGTCATATGTGTTCGCATGTCATATCTGTTGCATTTGCATGTATGCACGTAGTTTAGTTGCATTTGCATTAATCTGTGTGATGAGTAAGTGTGGTCTTGGCTTGGCCAATGATGAGAGTGTATTTCACAATTAAATTGAACAGAATTGATAATTGGTGCTTAACTTTTAATTGAGTCATAAAGGTAATCTAAGTTTGTCAGAAGCTTGTGTAACTGGTTAGCAAGAAGATTTGCTTATTTTAACTGAGTTGGATCAAAGGAGTTCATAATTATCTTCTGGGGGGAAAAATTATAGTTCAAATGTTAATGATATCTGTAAATTATGACGTGAAGGCTAAAAGGAACTAAATAAACAAGTTTGGGGGAATCTATGGGGTGTAGATATATATATAGAAAAAGAAAAAAATACAAGAAATTTATATATGCATTATTATATTGACTTGTTTGATTCTGTGGCCTTTACTACTCGAAAAAGTAAGCCCTAGGGGGACCTCTACACCCAGCGCCCTAAAACCGTGTACTTTGGGAGTCGTTGGTCGAAATTTTGCTAAATGGGTAATTCTGAAAAGCCTAAGAGAATCAGACATTGCACAGTTAAATTTAAACACTGGATGGAGCATAACACGCACTCGTGAAGAAATAAAGTAAGAATAATACTCCCTAGGGACCCTTGAGCTTGGTGTTGTCCGATTTCACAATCAACAATTTCGTGCAAGTATACACGATCAACAAGTAATAAAGTGATAAGAAAGAGTGTCGTACCCACGAGGAATCCTATTTAATAAATCCCAACTACTAGTCTTTTATCAATCCAATTTTATTTAAACAACCGAATTTTGTGATTTCCAAATTAAAACTAAACTAAATTAACTACAGCTAGTTTCAACACACAGATTTGATTCAGATGATAAAGCTTAAGACTACAATATCCCCAATTACGCAATATAAATCAAGTACCCAATTTCTCTAATTATTAAATCCACTCGAGTTGTGAACAGGAATTCAAACTATTTATAAGCACTTTTCCAAGTGATCAAATAAAAATACTTAACTCAATTAATTTTGTGATATTCCTATGCAAAACAAAAGAATCAAGTTCATTAAGCATCAATTCCCAATTGTTACATGAAGTGAAAAGAGATATCCCTATTCAATTCACAACCCTAATTATTTATCTCATGCAAATAATTATGAGTACATGCTATCACATTCAGTTCTAACCCTAAATTTTATCTCCCGAATTCATCTAGTGTAACATGGTAATTGTTGGCCAAATAATTAATCAATAAGCATAAAATATGATATACAACTCAACTTGAATGAATAATTGGATTAATTAGAGTAATCAATTCATAAGCATAAAAGGTTCCATTGTAGTCTTAATTTGAAAATTAGTTCCTACTAAAAATTAAAACCAAAAATCCCATGTAAAACATCACAAATAAATTACAAATAAAGAAGAAGAATAAAAACTCAGTAGTTGACTCCAATCTTCAATCTCCAATCTGCAATTCTTGTGTGCTCCCTTGAATCTCCAAGTCCAATCTCCATTCTCTGACTCAAATTATGTGTCCCTTATTTGAAGCTTTTTTTCTTTTCATACTTGAAGTTCCCACTTTATAAGTAGACTTAGAGTCTTCAAATCCTAATAGAAATTGACCTAGTTAACAAAATTTTCGTCCACTTCCTAAATCCCAATGCCCCAACATTCAAATCCTTCATAAAACGAATGCCCCAACATTCAACTTCCACATATTTATGAAACTGCCATTGCTGGTCCAAAATTTCCAGATTTGCCCTTTCAGCTGCATTAACCTACAAAACACATACTAGACAAATAAAATGTCCTAAAATACTTTTAAAAAAACAAATATTAAGTCTAAAATACCTAATTAATGGGTATATTACCCACTCATCAAATACCCCCAAACTTAAACATTTACTTGTCCTCAAGCAATGTAACAACTAAAACAAAATGAATGAAAAAAAAATAAAAATTCATTAAATGAAACATCAACTCAAGCATGATTCAACATTAACAACCTCGATCAGTCTCAATGATCCCTAAACTCAACTGAAATGAATGTTCAAAATCAAGCATCAGTTAAACTCGAAGTGTCATCAATTCACCATATCTCCAACCCACAATGTGTGTGTGTATCAACATGCCAATCTTACCATAAATCAACTAAAACTGAAAATCATATGGCTCAAGACAGATAATTATAGATATAAGACATTCATTACCCCTCTATAGACTAGCTACCCCATATTTTAAAAACCTTTTATTATACATTTTTTTCCTTTAAACTTGACTAGTGCAATGTCTAGTTTTCTTAGGCTTTTCAATGCTACACATGTAGCGAGCTTTCAAACAATACTCCCAAATCAGTCGGCTTCAGGGTACTAGGTGTTAAGACACCCCTATGGATCTAATAACCCGAATAGCAAAGGCCAAAAAACCAAACTAGCCAAGTGTTTTTTTATTTATTCTGACTTGTGCAATGTTAATCTTTATTAGGCTCTTCAAAGTTACCCTTTTAGCGAACTTTCGACCAACGACTCCCAAACCAGATGGTTTTAGGGCGCTGAGTATAGAGACACTCTTAAAGGCTTACTTGTTCGAGTAACAGAGGCTACAAAGACAACTAGTCAACAATTTATTCCTCTTTTCTCTTTTGTTTTCTTTTTTTGAATCATGTCCAAAATACAGAGTAAACTAAACCAAAAAGGGTGATTTATATATGTCTTAAGCCTTAGATTCTTTCAGTTCAACTAACTTACGACTAAATTGACATATTGACTTTGTGCAATTAAAATCAGGGTTTTCTTTAGCAAATCAAGTTAACAATATCCACAGGTTGAACTTAGCTATCATTTTCCCATTCATTCAAGTTGTTACTTAATTCACAGCATTTTTATCATCGGCTATCAACAAGGTTCATATCTCATCATGCTCAAGTTGTAAATATGCTAACACAATGTAAACTATCACAAAATCACAATACAAAATACTAACACAGTCTAAATGCAGAATAACATTCCATGACATGCAAACCTAATCAGTATAACCCCCAAACTTAAGTAAAGCAATGTCCTCATGCGAAAAATAAAGAAATAAGAACTGAGGACTCCCCTGATTTGGTTAATCGTCGCGATCGACCTCCTCGTCTTGATCCGAATGAGGAAAAACTGGCAGTGTGGGCGCCACCAAAAATCGGCTAGGGTCTATGGTGGGATTCATACTTACAAACATGTTGACGAGGGCATTGTTAAAACGGACAGTATAGGAAAAAATGGCATCTTGGCGTTCAGCAAGTCGAACATTCTGGTCCTCCAATCAATATATCCAGTTGTTCACTTCATGTTCAAGCTCCTCAGAAACAACCCAGCGAGGAGCAGCCAGATAAGAACTAGTAGCCATCGGCTCATCTCCTTATTATGTCTTAGGCTGTTGAATAATAAAACCTATCCCTCTAGGATGTGATTCCCCGCCTTCCCATACTTTGTATCTCATCAAAGCATGATTGATTAGGGGAATTGGAGGCAAAAACAACTCATCATCCCCCCACCTAACTCCAGCCTTTTAACATAATCCACAAATTAGCGAAGGGTGTGGAAGATTGCCCCTAGTGCCTAACTGCATAGCTCAGAGAATTGACTTTTATATCACCTTATCGACATTAATAGACTTTCCAAGCACTAACCAGTAAAGTAGTACAGCCCGCTCTTTATAAATGTCACTGACATGCGTGGAAGGCATTCGCTTTGCACAGATAAACACAAACTATGACTTTTTATACCTACTTAAGTTAGCATGTGGGAATTGCATAGCGGCCTGCTCTTTGATCTCCTAAGATTTACCCAATTGGCATAATTGCTGAATGATCAGGTCATAATTTGGTTTGGAGTCCACATATATCGCATATGCATCATCCACGATCGTTGGCAAGTTATATTATGCATTAATAGTTTGTTTGTCGAAAGGATACAGTCTTCCCCCTTACCTTCACTTCCAAACACCAGTGATCGATTGTATTCGTATAAAATTTCTTGACTATAACGATCATTACTAGTTCCAGTTGGTTAGTTAATGCGAACCAGTCTCTTTCTGCAATCATTACCACCACCTCACCATCTTGAGTTTCGTCGGGCCAAAAGCCCCGTTGGGGACAAAGTGTTTTATTGGCAAGCGTGGTGTAACGGTCTAAGGCCTCCACACTTATGAACTTTTTCTTATCAAATGGCTTGGCCGGTTTGGACGATGATCCCACCCCTCATTGACGTTTCTCTGACATCCTTGCAACCTTATTTGGAGAGAGAGAGAGAGAGAGTAATTAGATAAAAAGAGATGCTTGATTGAATCCTTGATTAGACCAAGTGGTGTTATGATGTTGATTTGTAATGAGAGGAGATGTGTGGTAAAGGGGGTGGGGTAAGGTTTGGGAACTATGAAGTTCGAATGAGATATGGATAGGGAGAGAGGATGAAAGAATTAGAAGTTCAATTGGATTAAGAGTTTAAACAAACATGGACTTTGATTGATATTTTTTTAACCTGACCTAGAATGTCGGGGCACAGTTATATGGGAATTGGAATGATGGGGCATTTGAGTCTTTGCAGGTCTTCCTGGATGCCAAAGCTGGGGCATTCAATTCGAAAGGAATTTGAATGTCAGGGCATGCATAATTCGTGATTTCCCTGTATGGCAAAGCCGGGGCATTCAATTACAAAGGAATTTGAATGTCAGGGCATTAATACCTAGCCAAGTTCACTGCCCCCCTATGTCGGGGCATTCAAATGCTTTGCATTTTAAAAGTCGGGGCATAGGCAAATATCCAATTTTTTTTTCTTCAGTCTAGAACCTTTCATGCTTCCAACCTACAAGCCTAATACCTGTAATGGAAACTAAAATGGATTAAAAAGACTACTCGGGATCATGAGAGAACTTATAAAGCAAATAAATCCTAAAAATTGACATAATAAAAGCACTAATTAATTGAAAATTTGAAGATTTGACAAATGGACATTCTGTAATTGATCTCATAGGTGCTTGCTCCCCGACTACCTTGTCGTAGTGGTCGTTAGTCGAACTCGCCAAATATAACAACTTATTTCCTATCCTTTCTTCTCCACATAGCTTTAGACCTGAAATACAATTAATAGAAAGATAGTCTATGAAGAAAATATAACTAAGCATACTAATTGAACTACACTAAAGAGATTATCCTATGAATTGGTTTGAATAAATTTAAATTAATGAAATATAAAAATTGGGTTGCCTCCCAATAGCGTTTGGTTTATAGTCGTCAGCCCGACTTTCTTGCTATGCTTAAGTATCAGCTGTATCAGTTAGATTAATTGATGCTGGACGTCGATCGATATCTCCACCCCAGTAATGTTTTAATCTTTGAACGTTAACCTTGAATGTACGCTAGGAAATTGGCTCTTCAACCTAAACAGCTCCATATGAAGCAACAGATGTAACTACAAACGGTCCAGACAACCTAGATTTTAATTTTCCAGGGAAAAGCTGCAATCCAGAATTGAATAGCAACACAGCTTGACCTGGGTTGAATTTTCGATTAAGGATCCTCTTGTCATGCCATTTCTTGACTTTTTCTTTGTAGAGTTTGGCATTTTCATATGCTAGGTGTCAAAATTCCTCCATCTCGTTTAATTGAAGCAACCTTTTCTCGCCTGATGTTTGTAAATCAAAGTTTAATTTTTGAATGGCCCAATAAGCATTATGTTCAAGCTCTACCGGTAAATGACATGCTTTTCCATAAACCATCCGGTATGGTGACATTTTGATATGATTTTTGTAGGCCCTTCGATACGCCCATAAAGAATCATCTAGCTTCATTCCCATAAAGAATCATCTAGCTTCATTCCCCAATCTTTTCGAGATAAATTTACCATTTTTTCCAGGATTTGTTTAACCTCTCGATTTGAAACCTCGGCTTGGCCACTTGTTTGGGGATGATAGGTTGTTGCAACTTTGTGTTGAACCCTATACTTGGCAAGAAATTTAGTGAAGTGCTTGTTGCAAAAATGATTAGTAGGTTTTTAACATGCTTAATAGGTATTTCTTGGCTTGATATTTTGTTTATACTTAAGTGTACACGTTACTTTTCATATGTTTTGTGTACGTGTGCGGGATTGGAGTGGAGCTAAGCTTTAAGGGACAAAAGGGGGAATTAAAGAAGAGAAAAAAATTGCAAGTCAACAAAACTAACAGTCAGGCGTGGGGCGCGCTGGCTTAACACTGCAAGAGGCGCGGGCTCGCCATAAAAAGATCAAAGTTACTGCATACATAGCGCGGGGCGCGCTGACCATAGCACGGGGCGCGCTAGGCTGACGGGAGCTGGCAAAATTAGGGTTTTAATTACAAGTTGAGATGGAAAAGGATTGTAAACTTGCCTTATTTGATTAGGGCTTGTTTAGGCTATAAATAGGAGTTGTTTTCCTAGGTTAAAAAGACCTTTTTATCTTTCATTCTCTATGTGCTCTTGGATTGCTTGGAGGCTACAAACCTTGGATTTGGAGATTCCATCATGTCAGGCTAAGTTCTTTATTTCAATTCTGAAGGGATGTTGAACTTATTTATCAATTAATGATTTGATTAGTTATTCTATTTATTCTTCTATCTTGAGATTTATTCTGATTATCCATATGAACTTTCATACATGTTATCTAATTGACTAATTTGGTTTCTGCAGGATTAAATTAGTAAATTGATATCATCTGCTAGATTAAGATAGATTTTAAGCAAACGAAGTGTGTCTAATCTAAGTAGCGATTAACAGTATTTTATTGTGGTCAAGCTTTGAAATATTGTTAAGGTTTTCAGAAGACAAGTTAAATAATTCCTGATTGTGTAATTATTGCTTGGAATAATCTAATTCTCATGCTTAATGCTTCTATCATATTAAATCTAGACTGATAGTTCTAGGTTGTATGTTAGTTAGAATCTCTTATTGGCGATCATCGCATTAGATCTACACTTAAGGAGAATTTCAGGTAATTTGCGATCGCGGTTATCTAAGGTTATTAATCTCAGTGGAAGATAAATAGTATAATTACTTGGTTAAATCATAATTGTTAAAGAGGGATACTGAACTGAAGAATTGATCTTTTTACTCAGTGATATTTTCTTTTTAATTCACTTTAGTTAATTAAACTTTTCAAAATCAAAACCCCCCAATTCATTGGATAAATAAAATACAATTCACTCTCTGTGGGATCGATCCTTGCTTATTGCTATACTGATTCTTGAATTAGTAGGACCTAAGTAAGGTAAATTTAGTAGTGCTAGACGACAACTACCAAAAAATGAGTGCCCTCATCATTGATTATGGTCCTTGGTGTACCAAATCAGATGAAAATATTTTTCTTATCACATCACTATGTTGGCATCATTTGTGGGTAACGCATCTGCTTCAACCCATTTTGATACATAATCCACTGCCAATAATATGTACTAGTTGATGAATAATAGTGGAAATGGCCCCATAAAGTCAATACCCCATACGTCAAAGACCTCCACCTCTAGGATGGTGTTGAGGGGCATCTCATGTCTTTTTGAAATATTACCAACCCGTTGGCATCGATCGCAGTTGAGAATAAAAAGGTGGGCATCTTTTTGAAATATTACCAACCCGTTGGCATCGATCGCTATTCTATCTCCTTCGTAATGTCCCCCATAATCTGACAAGTGGCAATAACTCAATATATTTTCCATCTCTTCATGTGGCACACACCTTATCATTTGATCCGCACAAGTTTTGAAAAGAAATGGTTCATCCCAAAAATACTGCTTGCCATCATGGATGAACTTTTTTCGTTGTTGAGAGTTCAAATCTGGAGGAAGTACATTACTTACTAGGTAGTTCATGTAGTCCGCATACCAAGGTATTTCCGTATTTATTCTAAAAAGTTGCTCATCCAGAAATGACTTATTGATCACTACTTCATCCCTTTTCTGAGTTTCTGAATTTTCCAATCTTGAAAGATGATCAGCTACCTGATTTTTGGTACCCTTTCTATCTCTAATCTCTAAATTAAATTCTTGCAGTAGAAGGACCCATGAAATTAACATTGGTTTTGCATCCTTCAATGTAATCAAATATTTTATGGCAGAGTGATCAGTGTAAACAATTACCTTAGTCCCAATCAGATATGCTCATAATTTGTCGAAGGCAAACACTACCGCAAGTAACTCCTTTTCTGTTGTGGTGTAATTCAACTGAGCATACGTCAATGTTTTTCGTAAGTAGTAGATGGTGTGGAAGATCTTATCTCTACGTTGTCCTAACACTGCCCCAACTACGTAATCACTAGCATCGCACATGAGTTCAAATGGCAGGGACCAATCGGGATCGACTATGACTGGAGCGATGACCAACTTTTTTTTCAATATTTCAAAGGCGTCAATGCAAGCTTGATTCATTCTAAATGGCACATCTTTTTCAAGGTGCGAACACAAGGGTTTTGAGATTTTAGAAAAGTCCTTGATGAATCGTTGGTAAAAACCTGCGTATTTGAGAAAGCTTCTTATTCCCTTCACAGATGTCGGCGGAAGTAGCTTTTTAATAGTTTCAATCTTTGCTTTGTGTACCTCTAAGACGGCTGCAAAAACCTTGTAACCAAAAATTATTCCTTCTTGTACCATGAAGTGGCACTTCTCCCAATTGAGCACCAGATTTGTCTCCATACAGTGTTTCAAAACCAAAATCAAATTTTTGAGGTAAAGATCAAAGTTGTCCCCAAAAAATAGAGAAATCATCCATGAAGACTTCCAATTTATGCTCTACCATGTCTGAGAAGATGGCCATTATACATCGCTGAAAAGTAGTTGGTGCATTGCAAAACCAAAAGACATTTGTTGAAAAGCAAAGGTTCTATACGGGCATGTAAATGTAGTTTTCTCTTGGTCTTCCGGAGCTATCGCGATCTGGTTATAACCCGAATATCCATCAAGAAGATAATAAAACTGATGACCCGCCAATCTATCCAACATCTGATTAATAAACGGCAAGGGAAAATGATCCTTGCAAGTAGATTTATTCAACTTGTGGTAATCCATACATACTCTCCAACATGTAACTGTTCAAGTAGGGATGAGCTCGTTGTCCTCATTTTCAACCACCATCATTCCCCCTTTTTTCAGTATGCACTGCTCAGGACTTACCCAAGAACTATCTAAAATTGGATAAATGATACCGGCATCCAACCACTTGATAATTTCATTCTTTACCACTTCTTTCATAATCGGGTTTAACCTTGTTTGTTGCTCAATGCTCGGCTTTGCTTCTTCCTAGAGTAGAAGAATCTTATGCATGCAGAATGATGGAATAATTCCCCTAATATCCACTATAGTCCACCCAATCATCGTTTTATACTCCCGTAACACCCTCAACAGCTTTTCCTTTTGAGTCTCATTTACATCTGTAGAAACAATCACTGGTAAGGTGTCTGATCTTCTAAAGTATGGATATCGTAAATGAGAAGGAATAGGTTTTAGCTCTAGCACCGATGGCTCCTCTAATGATGTTTTGGACCTCTTATCTCCTCATTTTGGTCTGTCAAGAGTATCAAATTACTTACTGAATTTCTGAGATACTAGTAATGCATCTTACTACTTGATGTAATCCATATCTTCCCAATCATCCAAGGTCTCTAAACCAACCAAAACTGCTTCTAATGGATCCTGAAAGTAACTTTCGTTGATTCTCTCATTCACTAATTCATCAATTAAGTCTATCCGCAAGCACTCTTCGCCTTCTTTTGGAAACTTCATTGATTTAAACACATTGAAGGTGACTTCCTGATCTTAAACTTGCATTATCAACTTACCTTTCTGCACATCTATCAGAGTTTTACTTGTCGCTAAGAACAGCAGGCCAAGAATGATTGGGATTTCCTTATCCTCCTCATAATCCAGAATGATGAAGTCATCCGAAAAGGTGAACTTATCGACTTTTACCAAAATATCTTCCACAATACACCTAGGATATGTTATTGACCTGTCTGCCAACTGTAAGCTGATATTTGTCAATTTTGGTGCCTTTAATCCCAACTGAGTGTTGACTGATAGAGGCATTAAATTCATAATAGCTCCCAAATCACACAATGCCCTGCTAGAAAACTAATTACTGATCACATACGAAATAGTAAAACTCCCTGGATCCTTTAACTTCGATGGTAACTTATTTTGTAGGATATCACTGCATTCTTCGGTTAATGCCACTGTCTCGAATTCACCCAATTTGGCATAACAAGGCATTTGCTCCAAAGCTTCCGCGAAGGGTATATTGATGTGAAGCTTCGTGAAAACATCTAGGAATCTAGAAAATTGCTTATCTAATTCGGCTTTCTGAAATCTCTGAGGATACGTAATGGGCGGCACTACACTATTTTACTTGTTCTCGGTTGATTTATGCTCCAAATTCGTATCCTTTGCCTTTTTGTTATCCTTAGCCTTATCTATTTTTGTGATTTCCTCTTCTTCCATAACTACAATATTTGGCTTTGCATTCCCTCTAACTATATCAGGTAGCTCTTTCCCGCTTCTTACAGTCACAACTTTGTTGTGTTCATTCCCATCTCTTCCCAGATTAATCTCGGTGTCACTCGGTATTGCTCCTTGTGGATGACTATTCAACGCGTGAGCTAACTGGCCCATCTGATTCTCCAAGTTCTTGATCGACACTGCTTAGCTTTTTATATTCAGATATACCTGGATCAATAGTTTATCTTGATCACTCATTCTCTTATCGGTAGCTACAATGAATTTTGACAATTAATCTTCTAAGTTTGCTTTCCTCTCTGCCTATTGCGGAACTTGATTCTAAAAATCGGGTAGATTTTGTGGTCTTAGATCTTAAGTTTTAGTCTGATTATTACTCCAAGAGAAACCCAGATGATTCCCCCACCCTCGATTATAAGCATTCTGATAAGGCTGTGATGGTCTATTATAACTCCCCACGAACTGAAATGACTCTACACTGATTGCGCACTGATATATAGAATGGTTTCTGGCACATAACTCACAAATCATCACCACCTGTGTGACTAATTGTGGTCCCCATGAGTCAATCTTATTAGTTAACGTGCATACCTATGCTGCTAAAGTTTTAAATGCATCAATTTCCAGCTTCCCTGATGTTTTTGGTGGATTAGACCTTACCATCGACCACTGATAGTTTTTGTTGGCCATTATTTCTAACAACTGGTAAGTGTCGTCAAAATTATTCCCCGTAATGGCACCTCCAGCTGCTGCATCAATACTAGCCCTTGTAAGTCCATGCAAACCAACACAAAACGTCTGAACCTGCAACCATCTTGGGATCCCATGATGTGGACACTTACGGAGCAAATCCTTAAACCTTTCCCATGCCTCATACAATGTCTCCGAATCAAACTGGGTGAAAGTATGAATATCATTCCTCAGTTTCACCGTTTTTGCTAGTGGAAAGAACTTAGCCAGGAATTTTTGAGCTAAATCATCCCAAGCCGTGATTGATCCCGGTGGCAAAGGGTGCAACAACCTTTTCGCTTTATCTCTCAGTGTGAACGGGAATAGCTTTAACCTCACTACTTCTTTCGTAACATTATTGAACTTTAACGTATTGCAGATCTCCAAGAAGCTCAATATGTGTTTATTAAGATCATCATTCGGACCACCCTCAAACTGAACTAAATTCTGTAACATTTGAATGGTACCCGGTTTGATCTCAAAACTGTTTGCATTGATCGCGGGTCTTCGAATGCTAGATTGAATGTCTGTTAATTTCGACATAGCTTAATCCCTAAGTGATTTTTGTTCATCTACAAGCATATTTGCTAGAATTTCAGTTTCCTTTGCCAGTTCTTCTTCTATAATTACTTCCTCACTAATTAACCTTAGTTTCCAGAACTTCCTTTCGATATCGTCGGCGTATAACAAAAGTTCCATCTTACCCTTTGACCTAGTGTGCATACACGGATGAAAATCCTACAAGAAGAAAGAAATAATTAAATTAAGATCGAATTGATTTTAACTAATATGAAATTAATATTAAATTCAGATTCCCCGGCAACGACGCCAAAAACTTGTTGTCAGATTTTATAATCAACAATTTGGTGCAAGAATACTTGATCAACAAGTAATAAAGTGATATGAAAGAGTATTGTATCTAGGAGGAATCCTATTTAATAAATCTCAACTACTAATCTTATATCAATCCAATTTTATTTAAACAACCAAATTTTGTTATTTCTGAATTAAAACTAAATTAATTTAACTACAACTAGTTTCAACACACAGATTTGATTCAGATGATAAAGCTTAAGACTATAATATCCTCAATTATGCAATATAAATCAAGTAACCAATTTCTCCAATGATTAAATCTACACGAGTTGTTAACAGGATTTCAAAGTATTTATCAGCCCTTTTCCAAATGATTAAATAAAAATACTTAACTCGATTATTTTTGAAATATTCTTATGTAAAATAAAAGAATCAAGTTCATTAAGCATCAATTCCCAATTGTTACATGCCGTGAAAAGAGATATCCATAATCAATTCACAACCCTAATTATTTATCTCATGCAAATAATTAAGAATACATGCTATCACATTTAGTTTTAACCCTAAATTTTATCTCTCAAATTCATCTAGTGTAACATGGTAATTGTTGGCCAAACAATTAATCAATAAGCATAAAATATGATAGACTACTCAACTTAAATGAATAATTGGATTAAGTAGAGTAATCATTCATAAGCATAAAAGGTTCCATTGTAGTCTTAATTTGAAAATTAGTTCATACTAAAAATTAAAACCAAAAGTTCAATGGAAAACAACACAAATAAATGACTAATAAAGAAGAAGAATAAAAACTCAGTAGTTGACTCCAATCTTCAATCTCCAATCTGTGTGCTCCCTTGAATCTCCAAGTCCAATCTCCAGTCTCTGACTCAAATTATGTGTCCCTCGTTTGAAGCTTTTTTTCTTTTTATACTTGAAGTTCCCACATTATAATTAGGCTTAGAGTCTCCAAATCCTAATAGAAATTGACCCAGTCAACATAATTTTCATCCACTTCTTGACTCCCAATGCCTCAGCATTCAAATCCTTCACAAAACGAATGCCCCAGCATTCAACTTTCACATATTTATGAAACTGCCGCAACTCACCCAAAATTTCTTGATTTACCCTTTCAGCTGCATTAACCTACAAAACACATACTAAAAAAATTAAATGTCCTAAAATACTTAAAAATAAACAAAATAATAAGTCTAAAATACCTAATTAATGGGTATATTACCCACTCATCAATTGGCAAATATGTAATTTTGGCTGGAATTGTTATGTTTGCAGAAATATTTGCTTTGAATGGTAAATTTTGCCTCCTAAGAAGTAAATTATGAGATCCAACTTGATCTGTAGTTTGGTAGAAACTGGTAAACAAACACACACACTACATGAGTATTGACGGGTTTAGAATGCTGAATTGATTCTATTTATTGGTTTGCATTAATGGGATGTTCTGTTTAAGCTTACTGAGGGTATCTCTAATGCATGTTGTTGAAGTTCATACTGATTTGTTGCTAGATTCATAGGTTTATAGAGCATAAATCAAATTTTCATCATGTTTGGTTTTTTTGTGCATTACATTATTTTATTTTGCTTGAGGACAAGCAAAGGGTTAAATTTGGGGGTATTTGATGAGTGGGTTTTATACCCATGAATCGAGTACTTTTGAGCTTAGTTTTTTTTTAGTTTTTAAGTGTTTATGTTCGTTTCACGCATTTCGTACTTTATTTTGTAGGAGTCAAGGAATGGGATAAGAACTGAAGTAATTAGAGAAGGATAGTCGAGAAAAGGAAGCTGGAAAATAACTCTGGTGTGTTGGTGCGGCAACGCTAGTAAGAGCATAGGCCATGGCGCGGTAGCACTATAATTACAGGGTTTTCAAGTAAAATTGGCACAGATGGCGCGGCAGCGCTAGAATTATCAAAGGCACTGCGTTGCAGCACTAGTGTGCCAGAGATTTTAAAGCGACCTAAGCATACATGGCACGACAACGCTGAGAATAGTGTAAAACCTGGCGCGGCAGCGCCAGGTCGGGTCAAAGTCAACGTTTTGTGAATTTGTTGTAGGAAATCAATTGAGGATTGGTTTGGTAATTCTTTTAGGAATAAGATTTGATCAAGGGCAAATATACAGAGGAGCTTAATGAGTAAAAAGTGGACATTGGTGGCTAACACTAATTGGAGAGAAGATTGAGGATTTAAGCGAGGAAGCTAATCAAGAAGAAAGGTCATCATTCAAGATCAAGTTAGAGTCAAGGTTTGCTTCAAAAGAGTTTTTCATTACCTTTACCTTTTATTTGTAATTTCTGAATGATGATTTATTTGTGGATTATGGATTTAATTTCAGTTATGAACTAATTTCTATTTAAGATTGCAACGGAACTTGATGAGTAATTCCAATTAATATATTTTATGTTGATTATTATTAGTTAAGATTGGATTATCTATTATAGCTTGCGTTTCATTTCTTAATTGCTTAGCCAGTAATTAGTCGGATAATTAATATGAAATTGATAAATGAAATATTAATTTTGATCTTGGTATAATGACATGAGATTATAATTTCTATATGTGATGGAATTTGTAATTTGTGTATAGGATAGAAATATACATATATGCCTTATATAATCTAAAAGAGAACTTGTGCTTGATACTCTTGTTAATTCCAATTAACATAGAGATACAGTGAGTTGATTAGCTAGGGTGTTTCTCTTAATTCTAATCTTTATTAGATTTAGGGGGATTTGTTTATAAGGTCATTGAAGGATGCTTATAGATACTAATGAGTTCTTGATCAACAATTTGTGTTAAGTGATATAATTCAGCAGGAAGTATTGACATTAAAGTGAATCAACAAGGGAACTATCCTAAACCTTTTAATCTAAATTCCATTCTTGGTTACTCATTTTAAATTAGTTAATTAGTTTTGTTCATGTAACGTCACGACATTTATCGATTGGTTTAATATAAAGTTAGTAGGTGATAGTTATTATTCACAATTCTCTGTGGGATACGATACTCTATTTGCTACTTTACTGCTATTCGATTGTGTATACTTGCGTGTTTTGCTAGTAAGTATTTAGGCAAACAACTACACTTGATTTAATACTTCTACGAGGGACTTGTACCAATGGATAGAAGTATGATTAACGCTGCTAGTAAAGGAGCACTGGTAGATAAAACACTAGAGGCTAGAAGAAATCTGATTGTAAACATGGATGCTAATTAACAACAATACGAAACAAAGAATGATTATGCATCACAAAGGGTAAATAAGGTGAGCACAAGTAATTTAGAGCAATAGATTTCTGATATAACTGTTGTGGTTAAATAACTAGCAACAGGAAACATGCCGATTGTAAAGGCTTGCGGAATATATTTAATGGTAGGGCACAACACGGATGTGTGTCCAACATTGCAAGAGGATGAAATTGCACAATAAGCTAATGTAGCGGAAAATTATCAAGCACAAGCGCAGAGAAAGTATGATCCCTACTCGAACACATACAATCCAGGATGGAGGGATCATCCCAACTTGAGTTATGGGGGTGCTAGGCCACTAGCACTACAAGAAAAATGCTTATTAGCGATCGCCCATCTGCGACCGTAACCGATCGCAGATGGCAATCTGCGACCTTATTTGGTCGCAGATAGTGGTCGCATATTATCTGGTCACTGACTGCACGGCGGCTACCACTTTTAGCAACCGGAGTGTCAGCATCCTACAAATAGCGACCGATGTCGTCGCTAAGCTGAGTCACGTCTCATTGTTGACGTGGCCCACGTGTCCGCGACCACCATTAGCGACCACCGCCGGTCGCGAATATGGCCAAGTCACCCCTGGTCGCTGATACGTATCAGCGACCGGATGCGGTCGTTGATTAATAAAATAAAATAAATTTTTTTTACTTGTTTTGTGGATTTCCCAAAAAAATTATACATGTTTGTACCTATTTTATATGTCATCAACACACAACAGTATATATAAATCACCAAAACTATTTATATCAATCGATCCACGTCCATTAATTAACCAACACAATAAACAAATCTCTCAAGCGACTAAAATTTATATAAACTATATATATTGAATCTAAAACTATAATTATGAACGTTTGCCTTTGACATCAAAAAACTCAACAAGCAAACGATTAGAAACTCTTATCAGTCATATTTATAGACCTCTTTCACAGAGAAACGGCTTCCTGAAGAAAAGATACAATAGAAGAACCATAAGTAACTAAACATGCATGCATAAAGCTAAATTCATGATAAAATTACCTCGGCATCATCATCGATATCCTGTTATATTGTGTTAACGTTTGCCACTGTAAGCTAGCTAATGCCCGCGCCAAGTGTAAGAAGTAGATTATGATCTTGATAGTCGTCGGTCGTCGTCGTCGATAAAGTTTGTCCCCAGTACTCCTTGAGAAGTGTAAGCTAGTTGTGGTCCACCTCTCCATGAAATCGGGAAACATCCTCGATTTTATAGTCCTAGGCCTTTCAGCTTTACTCCTGTTTTTGCAAGATCAATTGCCATAGAGTGAAGGGTTGTCAAATTCGACATTTTTTACTCGTAGTCTTATCTGACTCAAGGTATGAGAGACAAAGGAAGTGCTGCAGAAAATTCAATAATTTCCAATAAGTATTTCACCATACTGTACTTCCTCTCGAATTCCCAAAACAAAGTGGTTAATTCCCGAACAAAGTGTTAATTCACTCCCGAACCGTTAATTAACCACTTTGTTCAGGAATTCAACAGGAAGTACAGTTGAATTAATTGAACCACTTATTGGGAACTATTGAATTTCATGCAACTCTCAAGGAGTCTCTCATATTACATACAAACCTTGAGTCAGATAAGACTATGAGTAACAAATGTCTCAGTTGACAACCCTTCACTCTATGGCAGTTGATTTTGCAAAAAAAGAGTAACAGCTAAAGGCATACGACTTTAAAACCGAGGATGTTTCTCGATTTCATGGAGAGGTGGCACAAACCAACTTTTACACTTCTCAAGGAGTATAGGGGGGAAAATTTATCGTGCTAGTCTTAAATCTATATATAGTGAATGATCAGAAGTTACAATATGTTTGTTCACAAAATATAATATCATCAAGATGTGTATATAAAATACAGAAAGATATATATGTTTATATACTCAAATGACAACGATATAATTAAAAAAAAGACTGATAATGATTTAATTAAAATAAATAAAAGAGAGAACATACTCTATCAATAACTCAACTACAACATCCTAAAGACCGACTTATTTCGAATGTTTTGTAACCAAATATCAACATTTTCTTGAAAAATACTTTCTCTCAAAATCTCTATCATCATGAAAGTATATATAATATGAATTTGCAATCAATTAACGTAATTAGTTTTGAATCTAACTCCACAAAGCAGTATCTCCGAAATATATACAACAAAATTGGAGAAAGATGAAAGTGTGTACTTGATAAAATATAACTTGTCACAATTAGATGGAAACTTCAAATTATATATAATGTAACACAAATACGTACCTTCATCATCGCCCATGAGTAATGATTACTAGGATAAGAGTCAAGAACTTCCTTGTATGCATGATTCGACATAGCAGTTGCAGCAAATACTCCAACAGGTTCCTCGGCAGCCAAAAAAATAGGATCGTGTAGTTCCTGTTTGTGTCCCATACTCGAATAATAAGTTAATTGAATTACTGCGGACATTCCTTATTGTTCCATCATAACAGAAGACAACATCCCGAAAGAGGGCCATTAAGTTGTTGAACAGAACGACTCACCTATTTTTCTGTGAGAACTACCCATCTGAGGAATTCAGAGTGGTTAGAAGCTGTTTATTTCATGGACTAGACCCATATCAAGCGATGATTTATTTCATAGATATGAATCATCGCCTGATATGGGTCCAGTACATGACATAAACAGCTTCTAACCACTCCGAATTACTAAGATGGGTAGTTCGCACAGAAAAATTGGTGATACTGCTATATTCAACAACTTAATGGCACTACTTAGGGGTGTTGTCATCTGTTATGATGGAAAAGTGAGGGATGTCTGCAGTAATTCAATTAACTTATTATTCAAGTATGGGACACAAACAGGAACTACACGACCTTATTTTTTTGGCTGCCGAAGAACCTGTTGGAGTATTAGCTGCAACTGTTATATTGAATCTTGCATACAAGGAAGTTCTTGACTCCTATCCTAGTAATCATTACTCATGGGCGATGATGAAGGTACGTATTTGTGTTACTTTATATATAATTTGAAGTTTCCATTTAATTGTGACAAGTTATATTTCAGCAAGTGCACACTTTCATCTTTCTTCAATTTTGTTGTATATATTTCGTTGATACTGCTTTGTGGAGTCAGATTCAAAACTAATTACGTTAATTGATCGCAGAATCATATTATATATACTTTCATGATGATAGAGAGTGTGAGAGAAAGTATTTTCCAAGAAAATACTGATATTAGGTTACAAAACATTCAAAATAAGTCGGTCTTAAGGATGCTGCAGTTGAGTTATTGATAGAGTATGTTCTCTCTTTTATTTATTTTAATTAAATCATTGTCATTCTTTTTTAAATTACATCGTTGTCATTTGAGTTATTTTTTTTGTAATATATTATAAAATAATGCTACTTTCACATAATTTTGGGTCACATAATGCTCGCATACACACACATGTATACTATGTGTATGTGAGCTTTATGTGACCCAAATTATGTGATAGTAGCATTATTTTATAAGTAATATTAATACTACGTAATTTATTTTATAATTAGTATTGGGAAACTATTAATTAAGTAATAGTAACTAAGTAAATTAATACTACTTAATTTATTTTAATTAGTTTTGGAAAACTAATAAGTAATATTAACTAATTAAGTAATATTAATACTAATTAATTTATTTTAATTAGTATTGGAAAACTAATAAGTAATATTAACTAAGTAAATTAATATTGGGAAACTAATAAGTAATATTAACTAAGTAATATTAATACTAATTCAACTAAATTGTTATAAATTTAGTAGTGAAAACTAAGAAAATGCTACTTAGTTGATTTTAGTAGTGAAATTTATTATTTTATTTTCTTTACTTTAGTTTGTATTATTTTTTGTTATTTTATTATATTTATATGTTATTATATTTAATTTAATGTAGATTAATATTTAATTTATATATTTTGGTAATTAATATTATATAATAATAAACTAGCATAAGCCTCAATATCATATTATGAACATGTATGCACTCAAATTGCACAAATTAAAGCCAAATTGAAACTAAATATCACATATATATAAATCTAACCCATATTCAAACTAAATAGCCAAATCAAACACATATAAACACATAATATGCAATATATATAATTTCAAATCAAATCCAAATTGAATATATATATATATAAACTAAAGTAAAGAAAGAGAGATTGAATGGTACCTAGATGGGGTTACCGACGGCGACAGACGGCGACGGTGACCGGCGTACAGCAGGCGGCAGAGGAGGGCGGCGTCGCCGGGTGGCGACTTCTTCTTCTTCTTCCTATTCTCCCTCCCACTTTCTCTTCTGTTCGCGTCTTCTACAAAAGACCGAGCTGATCGTATTTAAAAAGAATTAGCGACCGCCTTTGGCGACCGCACGCGGTTGCTGATTTTAATTGACTTGACGGTCAAGCTTCTGAGGAAGTCAAACCGTTCTGCGACCACTATCTGCGACCCGATGCAGTCGCAGACTTGATTTTATTTCCCCCGCCAACTCAGGCGCAGAAATTTAAGGCAGCAAACTAAACTTAGCGACCGGTTAGCGACTGCACGGTGGTCGCTAATTCAAAATAACGACTACTTTGGATAATCGTCGCTACTATCGGTCGCTAAGTCTGATATTAGCGACCTAATATGGTGGTCGTAGATAATATTGGTCGCTAATAGGCCTGTTTCTTATAGTGCAGTGTAAGGTTTTGACCCTAGAAAATAGTAATGTTTTCAACCAACTCAACCAAAGTACCAAACCAAACCAGCAACACCGACTAATCTTGGAACATCGATTCAGGACATGTTCAAAGCATTCATGACTCAGACACATCAATTTTGACAAGAGACGAGATTTTCCATTCACAGCTTGGAGAATCATATGATTCAACTTGCTACTATAGTCGGTCAATTGGACTCTCAAGGTTCAAGGAAGCTATCATCTCAAACTGTTGTCAACCCAAAGGAGAATGCCAGTGCCATAACTTTGTGGAGTGGAAAATAGATGGATACACCAAAATCCACTGTGGAGTTGGAGGAGGAAGCAGCTAAGGAAGAAATAGAAAAAGAAAAGGTACAACCTAACCCTCTGATTTAACTCAAAAATAACCCCTACCATTTCCCCCCAGGAATTCTAGAACTTCTAAGAAAGCGGAGACAAAGAAGGAAATCCTGGAAACTTTCAGGAAAGTAGAGGTAAATATCCTTTTACTTGATGCAATCAAACAGGTGCCAAGGTATGCAAAGTTTTAAAAAGAATTATGCACTATTAAAAGAAAATTAAAAAATGATGAAAGAGTCACAGTTGGGGAAAATGTATCAGCAGTCCTTCAAAGAAAAATGCCCCATAAATGTAAAGATCCAGGTATGTTCACAATCTCATGTAAGATAGGAAACACCAGATTTAAAAAATCCATGCTAGATTTAGGTGTTTCAATTAATGTGATGCCATTATCTGTTTATGTTTCTTTAAATCTAGGTCCTTTGAAAAATACTGGTGTGATTATCCAATTGGCGGATCGTACTAACACTTACCCCAAGGGCTAATTGAAGATGTCTTGGTGCAGGTGAAAAAACTAATCTTTCTTGTAGATTTTTACATTGTGGATATAGAGGATGATACATTACCAAACCCTTTCTATATCTTGTTAGGAAGGTTGTTCCTAAAAATAAAAAGAACCATGATCGATGTGCACAATTGGATCTTAAACATGGAATTTGACGAAGAAAAGATCCAATTTAACATTTATGATGCCATGAGGTACCCTAGTGATATTAGTCAGGTTTTTTCCATTGATGTAAGTGACTCTTTAGTTCATAAAGCTTTTGAACAACGACATAAAGGATATCTTGGAAGTTGCCATTGCCAATAGTTTGGACATGGACAAAGAAAATGAGATGGAGCGGAATCAGGAATTGAAGGAAACTGTGGCGGCACTACACTCTTTACCAAAAGTTTCAGATAAGTATGAAGTTCATTCAATTCAATTATCCGACTCTCATCCAAAGTTATTTCCATCTGTTGTGCAAGCTCCAACACTAGAATTAAAACAATTACCTGCACACTTGAAATATGCATATGTGGGTACTAATGATACATTACCTGTGATTATTGCTAGAAATCTAACCAAAGTGTAGGAAGATAAATTGCTGAGAGTCCTAAGGGACCATGTCACAGTTTTTGGTTGGACAATAGCTAATATCAAAGGTATTAGTCCCGCGATGTGCATGCATCAGATTTTACTAGAAGATAGAGCTAAGCCCACGAGGGATGCATAAAGAAGATTGAACCCACCGATGATGGAAGTAGTGAAGAAAGAGGTTATAAAATTGCTTGATGCAGTTATAATCTACCCCATCTCTGACAATCAATGGGTGAGTCCAGTGTAGGCAGTTCCAAAGATATTTGGAATCAGAGTTGTCATTTTAGTGCCCACACGAATGCAAACATGATGGAGAGTGTTTATTGACTACAGAAAATAAAATGTTATAGCTAGAAAATATCACTCCCCCTTCCTTTTATTGATCAAATGTTAGAAAGATTAGCTGGGCAAACTTATTATTGCTTTATAGATGGTTTTTCAGGATGTAACCAGACTGTGATTGCACCCGAAGACTAAGAAAAGACTATATTCATGTCCCTTTTCCACATTTGTATATTGCCGGATGCCTTTCAGACTTTGTAATGCCCCAAGAACTTTTCAGAGATGCATGGTAAGCATTTTTTCTGATCTTTTAGAAGATTGCATTGAGGTCTTTATGGATGATTTCACAATTCATGGTGATTCTTTGGATGCATGCCTAGATAATTTAACTCGTGTTTTGGATAGATGCTTGGAAACTAATTTTGTTCTGAATTTAGAAAAGTGTCATTTTTGGTAGAACAAGGAATAGTACTTGGTCATATTGTGTCTTCGAAAGGTCTTGAAGTTGATAAAGCTAAGATAGATGTTATATCTGCTTTGTTTTACCCCATCAGCATGGGGGAGATTTGTTCTTTCCTCGACCATGCAAGTTTTTATCGCAGGTTTATCAAAGACTTCTTGAAGATAGCTTTGCCTTTATGTAAGTTGTAACAAAAGGAGGTTGAGTTCCAGTTTGATGATGGGTGCAAGGAGGCTTTTGATAAATTGAAGAAATTTTTAACCTCAACACCAGTGATTCAACCACCAAATTGGAAACTTCTATTCGAGATAATGTGTGATGCAAGTAACTATGCCGTAGGAGCTGTCTTGGGCCAAATTATTAACAAAAATGTTCATTCCATCTTCTATGCTTCTAGAACCTTGAACGAGGCTTAGATAAAATATTCAACTATCGAAAAAGAACTTTTATCTGTTATATTTGCTTTAGATAAGTTTAGATTTTATCTACTTGGTACTAAAATTATAGTTTATTCTGACAATGCTGCTCTCAGGTATTTTTTTACCAAGAAGGAGTCCAAACCCAGGATTATACGATGGATCCTACTATTACAAGAATTTAACTTGGAAATCAAGGATAAGAAAGGACCGAATAACTTGATGGCGGATCATTTGAGAAGATTAATTAAGGAATAAGAGGCACTGCCGTTACATGATTCTTTTCTAGATGAGCATCTACTTTCCATTCATGATGAGATTCCCCGGTATGCCAATATTATGAGTTATTTGGTAAGTGCATATTTTCCTAGTGATTTTTCCAAATCCTAGAAGGAAAAGCTAAAGAGTGATGCTAAACACTATGTTTGGGATTATTCATATTTATGGAAATTTTGTGTTGACCAGATAATTAGACGATATGTGCCTAATAGTGAATTTCAATCTATTTTAGCCTTTTGCTATTCTCATGCTTGTGGGGGACATTTTGGTCCAAAAAGAACATCTAATAAAGTTTTGGAAAGTGGTTTTTATTGGTCTTCTCTTTTTAAAGACTCTTATCTGTTTTGCAAAATATGTGTTAATTGTCAAAGGACAAGGAATATTTCACAAAGAAATCAAATTCCACAAACCCCTATTTTAGTTGTTGAAATTTTTTATGTTTGGGGCATAGATTTTATAGGACCTTTTCCTTCCTCCTTTGGTAATGTTTACATTCTTTTGGTTGTTGATTATGTCTCAAAATGGGTGGAAGCTAAAGCCACTAGGACTGACGATTCTAAAGTTGTTGCAGATTTTTTCAGAACTAACATATTTGTTAGGTTTGGAGAACCTCGAGCCATCATTAGTGATCGCGACACACATTTTTGCAATACGGTGTTAACAACTTTGTTAAACAAATATAATGTTTGCACAAGGTTTCTACATCCTACCATCCGCAGAGTAATGGTCAAGCTGAGGTATCCAACCAGGAGATCAAGTCCATTTTGGAGAAAGTAGTCAACCCGAATAGAAAGGATTAGATTCTGCAATTGGATGATGCACTTCGGGCTTATAAGACTGCATACAAAACTCCTATTGGTGTATCACCGTATAGGATTGTGTTTGGGAAACCATGCCACTTACCTGTCGAGTTGGAGCATAGAGGTTTCTAGCAAATTATGCAGTGCAATATGAGTTTGGATATAGCTGTAGAACATCAGAAGCTACAGTTGCAAGAGCTAGAAGATTTGAGGAATAAGGCTTATGAAAGTTCAAAGATTTACAAGGAAAAGACAAAGGCTTTTCATGATTAGCAGATTGTGTTAAAGATCTTTGTTATGGGATAAAAAGTTCTGCTATATCATTTAAAGCTTAAGTTATTTCCAGGTAAATTGAGATCTAAATGGGTCGGTCCATTTGTTATCACTAATGTTTTTCCTCATGGTGCAGTTGCAATTAAAAGCCCAAGTACATAAAAGATCTTTAAAGTGAATGGGCATAGGTCAAAACCCTTATATGAGGGGCATCAGGTGGAAAATGTCGAGTTGGTGGATCTATAAGATCAAATCTATGCAGGATGAGAGGAGAGATATGTTGTCTAGCCAATGACAATAAAAAAGGGCAACTGCTTGGGAGGTAACCCAAGATCTCAGATTTAATTTTTCTATCCATATACTATTTAGTTTATTATTTGCATATTAGCTAGAAGTTATTTTCTTCCTTACATGATTTTCTTACATTGGGGACAATGTAAGGTTTGAGTGTGTGGGGGGGGGGGGGGGGGAAGGTTTAGGTAGTTATATGTATCAATCCATTTTTTATGAGGAATTTGAAGAAATTGATGGCTTTGAAATTTTTTTAAATTTTTTGCTTTTGGTTTCATGATTTTATTTAGCTAAGTTTTAAAAGGTTAAGATCATAGATTGGAAATTAATGCTAAAATTCAGAAACTATTTGTGCTTAATTGATGGATGATTAACAAGAACTAAGTCATGATCCACAGTAACTGATTTGAATTGAATTTGTGTTGCATAAGTACTTGAAAATGAGAAACATGCTTATTTGGCTGAGTTATCTGTGGAGTTGTCTATGTGCACTAATTTCATAATTTGGAACTGTTTAACTGCTTATCTTTATTGCAGAACCTTGTGGTGAAAAAAAATGAAATGAAAAAAATGATGAAGAATGATGAATGAAAAAGAATATAACTGAAAATCTACTTCAATGTCCATTCACGCTGAAAAGTGTGATAGATAATAGCAGCATGACTAGTAGACTTTGTGGCCTTTATTACTTGAATAAGTAAGCCATAGGGGTGTCTCTACACCCAGCGCCCTAAAACCATCTGGTTTAGGAGTCGATGGTGGAAAGTTTGTTACATAGGTAACTCTGAAAAGCCTAAGAAAAAGAGACATTGCACATGTCAAGAAAGAAAGTAAAAAATGTGACAAAGCGTTAAAATGCATTCATCTGTACTAAAAAAGAAGGTTCTATGTAAGAAAAATGAAAAGTAGAGTGTTCTGAATTATGGGTAAATGTGCACAGTTTTTGTTCCATAATAGCTGAGTTGAGTATGTGTATGGATTATAGAAAAGTTAATTATGCGGATACAGTTTGATTTGAGGATGTTCAATGGTGAAAGGTGAAGTTATTGTTATGCATTGATTGATGAGGTGCTAATCAGATATCTGTATATTGGTGTTGATATTCATGATTTGAAACTTGATCTTTCTGAATGTTTGCTTGGATAGAATTATTCTGAAAATCAAATTTTTGATTTACACGAGGACGTGTAAAAGGCTAAATGTGGGGGAAAACAACTCCTTGAACCGTTCCCATGCTACTACATTCTCTCCAGCCCTATTCTGGTTGGCCTCCCACCAGAAGTAAGCTTCACCTTTCAATATATAGGTAGCAAAAATTATCTTTTGCTCCTCTTCTACCTTGGTAACAATAAATGCCTTCTCTATCTCTTTAAACCATAATTGAGCCTCTATAGGCTCTGTGGTCCCTTTAAACTCAAGAGGTCCCATATTCTTGAAATCCTTAAAACTTGCCATCGTCATACTTAAGGTATATTTACTTCGATGGAATTTCTATTCATAGCTTCTATTAAAAGATCCAGCAATTACTATACATTGATTGCTTGATCTCTATTCTCATTCTCTGCCCTTTCTTGGTCACGTTAATCTCTTCTCGGCGGTATTATTTTGTATAATAACATATGTTATTTTCTCATCCTTTATTTTAAATAATAATTTAAAACTCACATATCAAATAACATATATTAATCCACACATTATATTAATATGCCTTTCATAGTACTACATATTATTCATTCTATAGCCTTCTGCTATTTCATATGTAATCTTCTATTACTTCGAAAAGATCCTAAAATTCTCGGACCTAATATTTCATTCTTACATCATTTGACCCTCTATCTCTCGGGTATTCTTTTGACATTATCTGTGTCTATTCTTCCTTTGACATAACCTATGTCTCTTTCATTATGACAACACTTGTGTCAGGTTTAACACCACATGTGTTTATCTTTACTTTAACACCGCATGCGTCTATTTTATTATGACACCACCAGTTTCTCTTCTTATTATGACACCACCAGTGTCTATTTTGTTCTGACACCAGCAGTGTCTGGTTTAACACCACTCATGTGTATTCTTTTTTTGACACCACCATTGTCTATTTTATTGTGACACCACCTGTGTCTATTTCGTTTTGATACCACCTGTGTCTATTTTAACACAACATGTGTTTGTCTTTCTTTGACATCGCCTATGTCTGCTTGACACCCCTAATATTAGGGTTGTTCAACTTTAACTCAATTAAAAGTTTGTTATATTCATTTCTCTTCTTCATCTTTAGTTCATACCACAACTATTTACTAAAGTACAACTTCTAGCTTCTCCTTACTAACAAGATTAGCTATACTTTCTTCTTCTATTAACCAATTTTAGTATCTTGATTAATATCTTGTGGTTTTAGCAATAATGCTTCATTCAGAGAACTTACCATTCATTATGAGTTCAGAGACTTACCACATTAGTTTGAGTTCAGAAACTTATCATAGAAATATGTAGTTCAAGAACAAATCATAAATTGTCCACACATCTATGGGCTCAAAAACACACCATACAATTCTGAGTCACGAACATACCATAATAATATAGAATTATTTTCACATAATAATATATTATTTTACTCTTACTTCTTTTAATAAATTTCCTTAATTCATTCCTTAAAACTCTTTATGAGTTATCTCATTACTATCTTCATCTATCTTCTCAGATTATAGCCTAAAGTACTCCCACTTAAGGTTTATAACCTATCAGCTTTGATACCAACCTGTAACGCCCCCAAAATTTGGTCTATCTTCAAAATCGAGTTTGGTGCATACGATACTACTCTTTTCATACGTACATCCATATATCCTTAAGATATACTTAATTCTCCAAACTATAACAATATATTTTCTCAAATCCCAGATTATATTACCTTAAAATCTTCAATACATTACAAATAATGATAATTATATTATTATTTTCCTTACATAAGTGTGACTTTCATCTGCCACAACAGATAAAAATAAGTTTAATAACAAATCTTCAAGACTAGACTTGGACTTCTCTTCAATCTTTCCCGAACTCTTTAGTTCTTTATGGCTTTGCTGAAAATAGTTTTATTTTAAGCAAGTGTGAGCATTCGATTGCTCATCAAGTTCTAGCAGTTGAATAACAATAAAATCAAGAATTAAATATTCTTTTAAAAACATCAATAACTGAACAAGAGTTATGAAGCAGCTCGAATAACAAGAATAATTCTTATTTCTATCATTTTAAAACATCATTAACATCTATATTCTCATATATATATTAGCAACAACATATACTTTAACACTTCTACGACTTAACTCATCCCATACAACAATATATGTGAAAATAATCACCTTTTCAATATACATTTACAAAACACAACATAGCATACATCAAGTTCTCAACAGTTAACAGTATAGTAAGCTGAGTGGCTCCCCACCAAAAACTAATGAATTAGTTTCCCGACTCATCCACACTGTCTTTCACAGTGAGTTAGATCGGTTACTAGCTCATCTTAAACCTCAACACATAACAAAGGAGTTATTTAAATCAGATACTGCAAGCTAACAATCAAAAAGTTCGATTATACATACACGTTAACTTAATTCACTTCTTAATATTCTGTCTAGCTAAAATAATTAGTGCACACTTAATATTTTCACAGTTTATGAATAAATAGAACTATTTCAAATTGAATAATTCAATCAGAGAACAGTTCAACATAAGTGTTAAAAACATGGCACATGGCCTCATACGTAATAACATCTTGTACAAATATAATATATTTGCACATAGATAAAACTTGCTCAGGTTCAACATTTGAGAAAGTTTAACAAACTAGCATTCATTTCACAATATGAATGAAGTTAGGAAACTTCCCTTAAGCACAACTTACAACTTACTTTTTACGTTATACTGCTCTTCGAAATCCCTATATCACATCAGGATAACATATACCAATTAGTCATATATTTGACTTACACATTGGTTTAGACTAACTTTAGTTGTTATGGTTTGCGATTTATAACCTAAGTTTCGCAACCAAACTTTCTTTAAATCATCTTTTGGTGTTATGACATTCGGAGATGTCACAAATCTTATAATCATCTTTTACAATGGCTTTACATTACCTCTATTTCATATCATACGATGTCCAGTTTATTTGGCTCGGAACATTTTACAAGTTATTATGATTAACTCAACTTTTCGACGTTCACATGTCCTTCATATGCTCATAAAAATGGATTTGAGATTAGAATTGCAACTAGTCATAAACATGCTCATACGAATGAGGGATAAATAATTTTTTGGTCACTCTACTTTAGGTCAACTTATAAATGCGTACAGTCAACTAACTATACTTTACTTTTCTAACAAAAATTAGAATTTCCGTTAGCGGGGTTAAGTATTTTAATAGAATAGTGACGTGGAAATGCCACATATTTACTGAATCCTAGTTGGAATTTACTGTTAACAACATTATACACATAAGCTATTTCCCACCCATAAAAAAGTATATACCCATGCCCACCCAATCCGACCCAACGAATTTCATCTACGTTAAATAAGAAATTAGACATCAAAAGGGGTTAAACTTAGGGTTCTTCGTAAGAGCAGCGATCAGACATCAATTGAAGAGTCATTTAAGTAACTGAAAGTAAGAATCCAATACATAGGTAAACTTACAATTTGTTGAACCCAAATCAAATTCAATGTATAATCCAATGCGATGAATGTTATTATATGGGGATGGCATTGTCCTCAATTTCCAGAAATCAAATTCAACTTCAATTTAAAATCCCAATTTGTTGAACCCAAATCATATTTAATATTCAGATATATATATAAATCAAATTCAAACTTTGATTAATGGTGGTGGTTCACATAGAGAGAGAGCTGGTGATGGACTAAGTTGAGCGCTAGTTTGGATTTTGAACGAAGAAGAAAATTCAAGTAGCAAGGTTTTTTTTCCCTTTCCCATGAAATAACGGGATCGCCGTCGACGGGAACTTCATTGTCACCGATGCGAACTTAACTCCGCTAGAATTTTGGAGCTCGGAGAAGTCAGAAATTATGGTGGGTTTTGCCCAACAGGTGGAGTTAGAGAAAATCAATACAGAAATTGTTGTGGATATTGAGGAGAGAGAAAATGCTCTTCTAGTCGATGATGATGATGATGAATGAGAGGGAGAAATTGCATAAATTTGTTTGGATTGAGTTTTCTATAGAGGGGATAGAGTTTTCTGTAAAGGGGGATTATTATTATTATTATTATCATTTTTATTATTATTATTATTATTATTATTATTATTGTTATTATTATTATTATATTATTATTATTATATTATTATTATTATTATATTCTGCATATTTAAGGCTATGGTGGATCATTATTGCCACGTCAGCTTTTTTTTGTAACGGTTTGTAAGAAAACTAAAGTTCAGTGAGTTGACTGTAAAAAAAAAGGTTTAGTTAGTCATTTGCAAGTTGACCTAAAGTAGAGTGATGAAAAAAGTTTTTATCCCCATACGAATGCTGTATCATCTAGGTTGTATATATGTAAAAAAGTCGGTACACCAATTGTTGTAAAGAGTTTACCTGATGGTGAAGATGATAGTAATAAAATAACAAGACAGAGAGACTCTATAGGATGCACATTATGCAAAGTTAGAATATATGTTGTCCAAAATAAGAAAAAAGACAATTAATGTATTTCTATTGTTGATTTGAGCACAATCATCACTTAGTGACCCTTACCAAAGTAGATTTGATTGAGACACATAGAAATATTACTCTAGTTGTAGGAAATTAATTGATACTTTAAATAAGTATGGTATTGGTCCTAATAGGATGATGAACGTTTTGAGCACAATAGGTGGCGGGATGAAAAATGTTCCTTTCTCTAATGTAAATAATCAGAATATGGTGAGAGATTTAATGCGTGATTCTGCAGATGAAAATGATGCACAAGCTGCTGTAAATTATTTGAAAAAACTTGCATCCGAAAGTGCTAGTAAATTTTTTTCCCGAGTGAAACCAAGTGAAAACAATCGCATAGCTTGCATTTTATGGGTTGACGCCTGATCAAGGTTTATGTATCAACGGTTCAGAGATGTTGTGACATTTGACAGTATGTATAGGATAAATAAGTATGACATGCCGTTTGTTCCATTTTTTGGGGTCAACCATCATTATCAGTCTATATTGTTTGGATTTGCATTGTTAAGGGACGAGACAGAGGACACTTTTGTTTGGGTATTAGAGATATGGCTCGAAGCCATGGATTACAAGGCACCTATAACCATCATCACTGACCAAGATAAAGCAATAGGTAATGTTATTGCTATGGTACTCCCTTGTAGTTATCATTTATTGTGTTCTTGGCATATTAGCAATAAATTCGTGAGAACTTACATCATGTTTATTCTGAGCACCGATCATTCAAAAATTATTTTAACAATTGTGTGCATAAGTCATTGTCCATTGGGGAGTTTGAAGAGCATTGGCATATTCTGATAAGGAACTATGAATTGTATAATAATGAGTGGCTTAGAAGTTTGTATGATGTACGAGAGAAATAGATTCATGCGTATATAAAGAGATATTTTACCGCGGGAATGACAACCACCAAAAGAAGCGAGAGCATGAATCATTTTTTTGATGAGTACATTAATGCTTCAACATATATGAAAGAATTTGTAGTGCAGAGTTAGAAGGCTATAGAAAAATGATTTATTAAATAGAGGAATGTCGACTACATAACAAAACATCAGAAAAAGAATATGGTACTCGGTTCATCTTTGTAAGTTCATGCTGCACAGGTGTACACAAAAGAAATGTTTAGACGTTTCCAATGTCAATTCGTCGATTCCATGAAATACAATGTTAATAAATTAAGTAAGTGAGTTTTGTGTCACTAATACTAAGGTCTATGCAGTGTATATTTCAGATGCAGCTGAAAGTGGTGGAAGATATAAAAAAATCATCAACAATCGTCAGCTGGGGTCAGTAACATGTAATTGCCAAATGTTTTCTCATTCTGGTGAATAATGCAAACACATCGTGAGATATTTCATGTTTAAGAGTATTTCACAAATATAGAGTGACATGATTCTTCATCGGTGGACAAGAGACACGAACAAGAGCAATGGTGAAGAATTAATATTTAACTCCATAGTTGTTGACTTCAAACAAGATCAAGCAATGTACTATAATCATTTGATGAGTGATTACCAAGAGTTAGCGAGCAAAGCTGCTTGCTCAGTTCAAGGTTACAAAATTGTCCTTAAACTTAATGCACGAGGAAAATCGTTGGTTAACCAGTTTGATCCGGATGAGAATATTACTGATCTGGCAGACGATAACATTGATCTCACGGTTGGAGATACATCTCATGATATGGGTTACGATAATGACGATGAAGATGCAGAGGAGGAAGCAGAAGAAGATGAGTTTTTGCCGCCTATTATTTCTCAAACAAAGGGCCGCAAAAAAAATCTAGATTAAAGAGTGCACTCGAGAAAATCGTGGGTTCTAAGCCTCATCGAAAATGTGCAATTTGTGGCTTTGAAACCGACCACGATAAGCAAAATCACTATTGAGTGCTAGGATTCCTGAGCCAAAAAAATAGCCTTCAATTGTATTATTTATGTTATGTTTTTTGTACATATGTGAATGAAAATATCATTGAGAAGTTAATGAATTTGTTTATGCTATATTACATAAATATTGATAGTTATAATACTAAGAAATAATATTAATATTAAAATACTATTATTATTATTATTATGAATATTAATATTACTCAAATGCATATTGAAAAAAGAATATTAATATCAATACTATTACTTCTATTATTCATATTAATATTACTTTTAATATTCATAATAGTAATAACTAATGAGCTTTTGTTCTGTATAGTATTATATTAAAATGAGCTTTACAATGTGCATTTATCTCCCATATGTTCAATATGAACCTTCAACTTATCTTGTTCTTCAATTGTTTCGATTAATGCCTTTTGTAACTGGCTATTTAATGGCCTTTCTATTTCCAACAACCTTTCCAAATATAACAACTTATTCTTTAGATTCCGCACTTTCGTTGATGCTTGGCCAGCTCCAACTTTAGTGTCTGAATCACTATCTGTCAATAACACCGTTTCTGGTTCTGGTTCTATGTTCTCCAAAATGATTACTTCATCTTGGTTGCTTTCAGGCGGAGTGATTTGCTCATTCTTTACCACATAAGAGTCTTCTAATCCTTTCCTTCCTGACATCTCTATACACAAATTGTCTTGATTAGCACATAATATATACACGAAATAAATAGTAGTTTATATAAGTTACTTTTATTTCATTTTACTATGAATTTCCTTAATTCATCTCCTTTAAACTCTATTTGAGTAATTTATTTTTCAATGCTTCTATCTAGCTTAAGGTTATAGCCTAAGGTATCCCCCACCTAAGATTTCTAACCTAAAGCTTTGATACCAACCTGTGACGTCCCCAAATTCGAGTACTTGAAACCCGAACTTGGTGCTACACGATATCATTTCTTTGAGCGGAATAATATAATTAACAAACTTAATATACATATCAGAGTTGTCTAATCCCAGGTACTCGACCTTTAAAGCATTTCATTACATGATAGATAATAAATATTATCGTCTTTATAAAGTCTAACTATTACACAAGATATCATAAAACTTATTCTGTCACCTTTCCCATTCCTTTGTTCTTGTCATAACCTTCATGTCGATCACGCTTAGCTAAAAATATTTAATTCTAAAGCAAGAATGAGCATTCAATTGCCCAGCAAGTAATAGCAGTTAATAAACTTTAGCTTAAAGAAGTAAATATTTTCTTTGAGGTATACTTCTACAACGAATCAATAGTTGTGAAGTCTTTCGAAACATATCTTAATAACATATCAAATCGTTTAAAATTTTGAAACGAGGTAATAATTATAAATGTTGAGCGGTCAATAGACCATGAACTTTTATTTTTCATTTTTCGAAAAGGTTTAAACAGAAATTCATCTGCAAACCGCTTTGGTCTTACAGACATGTAGGGTGATCAGCCCCGTTATGTCCTGTATTGATCAATACTATCTGTTTGAATGATAAATTCGTTCACTCTGTTCGCCTTGGGCACATAAATAATTTCTCCATTACGGGTTGTTCATACTCAGTCTGGAGTCCTAACTAAACAATTCAGTTGGACGACTTTATCATAACCAATACTATTCAACCATACAATTCAAACTATGTCTAGCCGAGTCAAATAGCTTAGACAACCTTTAAACCATAAACGCATACCAAAATTTAATAGTATGTAACAGGATTTGTCATATCAAAGAATTTCTAGTTCAAGAGTTCTTGCATGAATACAATAGCTCATACAAGTGGGGACACTTGTATGATAACAAACAATAATGAGATATTAATAAGAAATAAACGAATCATGGATATCATTACAAATATGAATAATTGACAATAATTATTCATGAACATGCTTTGTATTTTGATAAACTTATGTTAAGTTGAAAACTAGCATAATATATATACCTATTTGCACGAATATCAATAAGAATTTGAGTAAAGAAACTTACTTACAAAGATTCATTGCATAAAGTAATTGCAATAGTTAGGATACTTGCCTTGATAGCTGATTACTGCTTTGTAGTATAGCTTACGCTTTTATCTTTAATATAAAGTTCTATTATCAATAGAATTATTCTTTTAATTAGAATAATACAACTTAACACATAATACTGCTTAAACATGTTGTCACTTATTCATATCAGTCATTAAAACACATAAGAACTTATATCTAGTCAAACTATGTCGATTTGGTTTGAGTTCGGTTCGCTTTGGCATCCTGATTGCATTATTGGATAATTAACGAATTTATTTTCAATGAAACTTTGTTCAAGAACTTAAATATTGTATTAGATAATTTAATTATCATTTATAATATTTTTTCAAACATTAAAATCATTTATAATGATTTTTCAAACACTTATATCATTTTTAATGATTTAATTGCTAAATAATTTTATTATCATTAATATTTAAATAATTTAAAATATTAATAAAATTCATGTCAACACCTTAAAAGTTAATTATTATAACCTAAAAATATTTTTAAAACCTTAATATTACCTTTAAATAATTTTTAAAATATTAAAATTATTTTTAAATAATTACTATTAATATTTAAATATTAATGTTATTTATATCAAAATATTAAAAGTTATTTATTATAACTTAAAAATATTTTTATAGCATTTCTTTCTCCTTTAACTGATTTATAAAATATTAAAATTATTTTTAAATAATTTATTTAATATAATTATTAAATAAATTTATTATCATTAATATTAAAATATTAATAAAATTCTTATCAAAATATTAAAAGTTATTTATTATAACTTAAAA